>MU867259.1:28629941-29254941 GCA_033996785.1 Trichosanthes truncata | reverse complement strand
TGGAAAAAGTAGGTGTAGTTGTATATCGTTTGGCCCTACCACCTGCCTTAAATTGAATCCATAATACTTTCCATATTTCCATGCTTTAAAAGTATATAGCAAACGCATCCCACATGTTAAGCTATGAACCATTACAAGTGAAGGAAGATTCGACTTATGAGGAGGTTTCAGTTCAATTTTTGGACCGTAAGGATCAAGTTTTATGAAATAAAACTATCTCTCTTGTAAATGTTTTATGGAGGAACCAATCTTTTGAAGAAGGCTACTTAGGAAACTAAAAAAGAAATTAGGAAAAGATAACCTAAGTTATTCTCTTAGCAAGATATACAAATTTCGAGGACGAAATTCTTATTAGGTGGGGTGTTTCTAACATCCGAAAAAAAATAGATTTTTTTTATTTTATTTGTTTTATTAATTTCTAAAACCTTTTCGAATTAGGATTTTATCTTCTTTTTAAATTAGGAGATAAACCTTTATTATATTTTTTTTATTTAAAAAAAAACGACAATGTTATAAGGCTTTTAATTAGGATTCTCTTAAAAAGATCTTTTAACTCCTAACTTTTTGACTAAATATTTTGACGGCAAAAAGAGAGAAAAGAACAAGACGTTCTGCAGTTTCCTCTCTAAAGAAAAAACAGTAAGTTTTCTTCCATTCTATTTTGAAGTTTGTTTTCTTTCTTTCTTGATTGAATCTTTCTTGGAAAATTTTGGGTTTTGTTTTCATTTTTGATTGATTAGAATGGAAGGATTTGAAATCTTTTGCCCTAAAAAAATTTTAGTTTTTTATTTTGCATAAAAAAAATTTCAAAGTTTTTCCAATTAGTTCTTTTGTTTTAAATTGCTGGCTTTGGTAATAGAAATTTTTTCAGAATTTTTCATTTTTAAATTTCTTCAAGTTTGGGACTGTTCTAATTGTTTTATGTTTTTAAGTTTTTTACAACAGTTTTTTGCCTTTTTTAGATCTGAATTTTTTTTTTGTAAAACAATAGCAATCTTGATTTTTCAAGTGTTAAAAATCTTCATAAGTTTTGTTTTATGAACAGAAAGTTTTCAGATTTTATTGTCCCTAATTTAAGATAGTTTTGAAGGTCTTAAAGGTTGTAGTGTTGAAAAATTGTTTGGTATTTTAATTTGTATTGAAAAGCATTGGTTTTACCGATTTAGTAAGTTATTTTTGGGTTTTAAAGTATTTTTAACCCAATTTTTCAATGCTGTTTTTTTTATCTAAGAACTATATTTTTTCTAACTTTTTGTACAGAAAATTGTTTTGGAATGGAAAATTTGGGTAGATAAGATTGTTTATATGTTTTATAAAAGTTTTGGACCCTTAAGATAGAGTTATGGTTTCCAATCAATGAAATATTGGTTATGTTTGAGTTTCTAGGAAGTTAACGATTGTTCAAGAAATTGGAATAGGATTTGACATTGAGAATTGTAGAATTAGCGATCGAGGTAAGTAGTTTTTACATCCCTTCCAAAATAGAACATTTGATATAATTCTGTTTTGATTTGACAAAATATCTGAAAGCATGTTTTTATGTAATTTGAAATTGATGAAATTGTTTTGTATGTTTTGAATTGTTTTGCTAAGTAAAAGTATATGTTTACCATTCTGAACGATTTGAAAAGTATTCAATTTATTCAATAGAGCTATCTAAATATGCCAATTTTTTTTTTTGGGAATGCTTTGCTTATTTGCAGTAGTAGCCTAAACTAGAATTGATAAAATTGTTCTAGCTTATTTGTGAGAAGAAGCATTTGTGGGGAGACACATTTGTGGTTTGGTATTCCTTTGGAATGAAGATTCATGTGTGTGTTATTCACTCACGTGACCTCACACTTAAGTAATTATATTGAGTGTTTTGGTCGATTTTTATCAACATCTCTAATTGAAAGCTTTGATTGATTGAAGCTTATTTGTGTGAAGGCACAGTTTGTGATTTGACATTCTTTTGGAATGAAGATTCATGTGTGTGTTATTCACTCACATGGCCTCACACTTAAGTAATTATATTGATTATTCTGGTCAACGTTTATCGACATCTCTAATTGAAAGCTATGACTGATTGAAGCTTATTTGTGGGAAGGCACAATTTGTGGCTTAATATTCCTTTGGAATGAAGATTCATGTGTGTTATTCACACACGTGGCCTTACACTTAAGTAACTACATTTAATGTTATGGTCGATTTTTATCGGTGTAACGACCGGCACTTTCAGGTATTAATTAAGGCTTTAATTTTGAAATTTAAATTAATTGAAAAACCAATTTCATGTTTAAAGTTGTGTAATGGAAGATTAATTTTGAAGTTTTTCATATTTGAAATTAGAGAATTGGAGGGTAGATTGGAAAGAAAGAAGGAAAAAATGGATTTAATTAATGTTTAGGGCAATTTTGTTATTTAAGAGACTTTAAGCCAAGCCCAAGCCCATAGTTAAGCCAAGCCCTAATTTCCCTCTCTAATATATTAATCTGCACACAGCCCTAGGTGAGTTTTAAGCCAAGCCAAGCCAAGCCATCATCTTCTCCAAATCTCTTCTTCTTCCTCTTGTGTATTCGACAACCACCCCTATTGAAGCAGAAAATTTTTCTTTTCTTTCCCTTCTGCAGTTCACACCGCCTCACACCATGACCTCAGACTCAACCACTGTCTCACTGCCGACCAATGCGCCTGCACGCTCCATCCGAACGTCTGCACGTGCTGCCGCACCCATCCACGCACCGCCCACGCCCGCCTCTTTTCGACCAGCATTTCGAATCCCGAACAGCGCCCCCGATTGCATTCTGATTTGGGTAAGTTTCGACTCTAATTCAATTGGGATAAGCAGGAAGCCAGAGTTGGATTAAGATTTTGAGACTTATTGGATGGTTAATTGATGGACTTAATTTCAGGATACCCATAATCGAATTAAAGTTAATTCGATAAAATTCCAGCAAGGGCTCATTACTACACAACCACCTCTCGAGATTAATTAAATTGGGATAAGCAGGAAGCCAGAGTTGGAGAAGACTTTGCTGCCCATAATAAGAATAATTATTCTGTTGAGGTAAGTAATTATTTGGATTAAGCCCTTTAAGGTCTTGTGACTTGGTAATTATTATGAATTTTAGAAGGTAAGCATGCAATTCATAATTATGAAGCATGCTATGTTTAGATAAATCTTACCATGGGCAATTTGGAATTAAATTTGGACTAAGTTTATGGCTATGTTGGAATAGAGGGCTTAAGGATTGGAGTTATTATGAGGAACATGTGTATTATTAAAAAAAACTTACTTAAAATAATAAAGGGATGAAATTATGTTATCCTGGTAACTATCTGTGGGTAAAACGTAGCTACCTAAGCAGGTGAATATTCTTGTTGAAGAATTTATTGTAGTAAACCCGTGGTGGGTTCATGTGAATATACAGTAATTTGAGTAAGCTTGCCTAAGGTTCATAAGTTGAGTTGGTCAAGTAATAAGTTCTTTTGAAATCATTATAGGCTGGGGTGAAAGATCTCCATAAAAGGAGAAAGCGAGCTATTTGAGCCAAGGTAAGGGACTTTATGCCGGTCTGCTTAAATGCAAGTTAGGAACTGAATTGGAAAAAAAAAAAAAGGAAAATTTGATTTGAAATGAAAAGCTTTTATAAATATTTTATTATGGATTTTTGATGAATTTTAAAATGCTTGTTATATATAAAAAAAATGGATTTTCACTTGTTGATTGCCAAATATTCTAATGAATGTTATGCATGATTTATGATTTTGATTTATGATAAATGATATGAGAATGTTGTTTGTGTTGCATCATGGAATGAAAAGTTTAAAATGCTTTGGGACCTCATGCATACATGTATGTTTTTCATGATAGAATGATGTCGAAGGCTGTGACAATTACCCCCTAAATTATAGATGTACAATTGAAAATGAACTTGAAAAGGTTAATTGAAAAGAAACCTGAGAAGGTTAATTGAAAAGGAACCTGAGAAGGTTAATTGAAAAGGAACCTGAAAAGGTTAATTGAAAGGAAATGTTAGGTTGGGTTAATTGTCCACATTCAGCCGAAGAGAAAAATAAAAGAGAAATATTTCCACTATTGAAGTATTTTAGGTCCCACTAGAGGAAAAAGTTTTAAAAATTACGTTGTATGTGTTTGCATATCCTGACCCCGGTAGTGAGGTCACTTACTGGATATTTTAAATACTCACCCTGTTTTAAAATGTTTTCTTTTCAGGTAAGGGCAAGGGCATCCTAGGCGAATGACAGGATAGTTGCTGTAAGAGGCCATGGGTGACCTATAAAAGTTTTCCTTCCGAAATTTCTTCATTTTTAGCATTTTTAGAACATCTTATTAGTAGATGTGTTATGAAAATTCACTCAATTGCTTTAAATATTTTTAGTTTATTCTTATGTTTTAAAATAGAGGGATACCAAGGTAAAGGTTTTTGATTGTTTTCATAAAGGTTTATTTCTTTTTGAAAGATTATTTAAATTTGATTTTTATTTCATTAGCATGCATTTAGTAACGCCCCTAGAAAGTCCAATAGGAAAAGTAGGGTCCTTACAATCGGCAACTCTGATTGAATGTTTTGATTGATTGATTGGTGTTACCGACAGGTAACCATCATATATGTTCTGAAAGCTACTCAATAATGCATCTTCCAACTCTAATATTTGAAAGTATTGATTGATTAAAGACTGTTCGAATCGAAAGTATTAATCGATTCAAAGTTTTGTTATATTGAAAGTTGATTCAAAAGTTGACTGGCAGATTTAATTTGATAATTTTGATATTTGAAAGTTTTAGTTTGAAAATTTTTGGTTAAATGAAAGTTTTGTTCAATTGAAACGTTTGGGTCTGAAAGCTTTTATTTGATAAGATTTTAGGTTTTTTTTTTAATATAAACACTGATTGTCTAAAAGTTTTAACTGAAAGTTGTGATTGTTGTATGAAAAGTTTTGCAAGGATATTTTTATTTTTGTTTACGATTATTTTGAAAGAAAATGAATTTTAGAACTTGATGTGGAAATTGCTTATTGAGTATTTTTTTACTCATTTTTGTTTTTTTTCCAAGATGTTTTCAAAAGAAGGATCAAGTGATAGTTTCGAAAGAAGTGAAGTTTAGTGTTCTGACACAAGACTTTGAATGTTGTTGTTATTGATTCGATAGTTTATTTTAGAAATCCTTTGTACGAAATTACTTCTGCTGAAATTTTTAAGTCTATTTTAGTTTCTAATTGTTACACATCTGTGATATTGTTAGAATGACCGTATTGAAAAATACGAGCTATTACAAAAGGGACCATAAGGATATGCAAGTGTGGTTAAGGAATTCTTAAAAGAATTGATATTTACTAATTATACCAACAAGGTGCATCTTCATTTTCAGTGGCTCAATCATAGGAACCCTAAAGTTAAGCGTGGTTGGCTTAGAGCAATCTTAGTTGGGTAACATCCTGGAAATTTTTCTAAGAAGCATGTGAGTGTGGACAAAGCATGTTGAAAGGACTCGTGTTGGCCTATGGAGACAGTTTTCAGTCTTAGAAGCAATTCAAGACAAGTAGGTAGCATGACTAGGTCGTAGGACAATGTCGGGGCCGTTAAGTGCCGAATTCGAATTTTGAATCCTTAGCATGGGGCATTACAAATGGTATTGGAGTGAAACCTCTCTGTAAGATGTGGTACCATTCATCATGATACACTACATCAAGAGAGGAACCCATTAGGGGGAACTAAAGCAGAACCTTGCTTTCACCCTTGCGTTAGCATTATTTACCTTGTGTTGAAGTTTATTTTTCTTGCATTAATAGTCATTTCACCGTATATTTGCAATCTGTGCATCTACATTTTTGTTATCGAAAATCTACTAGAAAGAAGGTTGTTGTTGCGTCTTGCAGTAGTGTTAACTTTTTCCTTATGGTTCGATCCTGGAGTATTTCCTTATTTTACTTGCCTGCTTGCGGTGTATATTTGCATTTTGCAGGGGTGAATATTTCCTTGTTTTACTTGCCCTTTGGTTTTTAATACGAGTATGGGTGATGTGCATGCTCCTCTTTCCCTTCATTTTTTCAATTACTGGGCAGAGGAGGAAAGATTTTGTCTGTTGTTACTGAATGCTGGCATTCTATTCCTAGAGTCTCTATGTTGGTCAATTTTGGCAATCTGAAAGCAATCGAGACTATTTTACGTGGTAGATTTGGCTGCTCGATTTCGAGTCTTAAGGAAAATGTGTCTGCAACGCGAGTTAGTATGGAAGGGGCTCAAATTGCTCTAGCTTTGAATCCTTTACCTTAGAGCTGCAGCAGCAAGCAAGGGAGGCCATTTCATTTTTTTGGGCTTGGACTCGTAGGGAGGAGGCTTTTCTTCGTCAGAAATCGCGTGTCAAATGGCTCACTTTGGGCGACCAGAATTCAACGTTCTTTCATCGAAGTATTAAGACTAAGGTTATTCGTAATAGTCTCACCTCTTTGGTGGATGATAGAGGCACTCTACTATCCTTACAAAGTGCCATGTTGATGCTACTGTTGAGTATTTTCAACATTTCTTTGGGTCCCAGCCTCTGGGCTATTGGGATCTTATGAGGGAGTTGGCTTCGATTGTACAGTTTGTATGGCTAAAGGATTATATCTTCGACCTTTGTAGACCTATTATGAGTGAGGAGGTTAAGGAGGTATTATTTGGGATGAGTAGTGGCAAGGTCCCTAGTCCTGATGGGTTCCCAGTCGGATTTGTTAAGGCAGCCTAGAGTGTGGTGGGTGACAATTTTTGCTTAGCAGTGCTCCATTTCTTTGATACTTATTATCTTCCTCTGGGAATCAATGCTAGTTCCATTATCTTGGTGCCTAAAAAGCAAAGTCTAGAATGGTTGGTGGATTTTCAACCTATTTCTTATTGTAATGTCATCTATAAATACATTACGAAGATTTTAACAAATCGCTTACGTGTTTGGCTTTCAAAGTTTATTATCCCTAATCAATCAACTTTCATGTCGGAGAGGAGTATTGTTGATAATATTTTGTTATCTTAGGAGCTAGTTAGGAGGTATCATTTGAGTCGGGGTCCTCCTCGTTGTGTGCTTAAGGTGGATTTGCATGAAGCCTATGATTATGTCAACTGGGACTTCATGTTTGGTCTATTTTTGGCCGTTGGGATATCGCTCCAATTTGTTAGCCAGATTAGGGCTTGCATAACTTCCCCTATGTTTTCTATTTTGGTGAATTGCTCTTACAAGGATTTTTCCCAGGTCAGTGTGGGCTTTGTCAAGGTGACCCCCTCTCTCTATATTTGTTTGTGATGGCTATGGAGGTTCTCTCAGTTGTTAAATACTCCACTGGGGGATTTTGATTTTCACCATTAGTGTGAGAGGATTTTGCTGACACACTTATGTTTTACTGATGATTTGATGATCTTTAGCAATGCAAATCAAGATTCTCTGAAGTTTCTTTGAGGTTGCTTGAAAAGGTTTGAATCCTTATCGAGTTTGCATGCCAACCCTAGTAAGAGGTCGTTCTTATGTGTGGGTACGAATGCTTTTGATGCACAGAGGTTGGCTGACTTTTTAGAGTTTCCTTTGGCTTCTCTCCCAGTGTGTTACATAGGTCTCCCTTTGATTTCGAGTCGATTGACATACAGTATTGCAAGCCTTTGCTAGAGTGTATTACTGCCCATGTTAGTAGTTAGGTCACACGCTCTTTTTCTTATGCCGATAGGCTGCAGCTCATCTAGTCTGTTCTTTAGAGTTGTTAGGTATTCTGGGCCAGTGTCTTTGTGCTTCTTGCTTGGGTTGTTAATGAGATTGATTGGACTCTACATGCATATCTCTAGTGGGGGACGCTTCTTCGTTGGGTAGCACCAAGGTAGTTTGGACAGATATTTGCCTCCCTCGTAGGGAAGGTGGTCTTGCTATTAGGCATCTTAAGTCCTAAAAACTCTGTTGTTGGGATGAAGCTTTTTTGGCTTTTAATAGTTAGGATTAGTTCTCTATATGGGTGGCATGGGTTGAATCTTATATGATGCAAGGGTGCTCTATTTGGACGGTGAGGTCTTCTACACAGGGTTATGGTGTTAAAAGCCAATTCTACATCTTCGTGATCAATTTCATCCCTTGGTTCAGTATTCTATTGGTAAGGACCAAAGATGTCATATTTTGTTAGATCCTTGGTTACCGATAGGCTCTATTTTTCCTCAATATAATGATCGAGTAATTTCTGCTACGGGAAGTACTCATTTTGCCACAATTGCTGATTTTTTGCTTCTTGATGGGTCTTGGGTTTGGTCGTGTGTGTTAATTGAGCTTTTTCCTTTAGTTAATGTAATTACACCTTGCTTGACACATAAGGATAGGTCGTTGGACTAGTTTTCTATCGCTAGTGCTTGGGAGGCTCTCTCGCCTGTTCCTTGAGCTCGACTTCTCTGGTTTGGGGGAACATTTCTAAGCATTCTTTCATTGCTTGGTTGGAAGTGTGTGATTGATTATCCATGAGGGACCATCTTCATAGCTAGGATGTCTCTATTCCAAACTCGACTTTTGTGGAATCCCGAGACCATATGTCATTTGGGTGCTTTTTTAGTCTTGAAGTTTGGGATAGTATACTAGCTTGGGAAGGCTCTGGACATCAATTTCTTCTTGGTCCACAGAGGTGGACTGGGTTTGTCACATGAGTAAAGATCGTCGTCACTAACGTCATGTTTATAGGTTAGCATGGCATGCTTCCATTTATCATATCTGGAGGGAGCATAATTAGTTTGGTGTGCTTTCGTTTATCATATCTGGAGGGAGCATAACCTTCAGCTTCATGGGTTGTCGGCTCATTCTCCCTAATTTGTCCTTTATATCATTCAGAATGAGGTAGCTGCTCAGTATTCCTCTTGGCTGGGAGGACAACTATCTCCATCTTTGAGTCTTCCTTGGGTTTGGTTTTCTTGATTCTATTCTTGTTTGCATAGTTTTTCACTTTCTTGTTGTTTGCTCTATTTTGCTTGTTTAGTGAACTATTGATCTCTGTTGTTGACCTTGTGTCTTTGTGCCTTGACCTTCGGGTTGTAAGGTCCTCTTTTTGCATTAGATACCTTTGCAAAAAAAAAAAATACACCATGATATTTTTAATAGAGAGCGTTAGTGGATGGAATCATCCCAACATAGCCTTAATCCTAAAAAATAGGCTTAAAAAAAACCTTGATCTTTGTCATTTGTTTAAAAAATATCCATATTCTTTCAAAAGTTACAATATTACCCTTGACATTTTATAAACATTTCAAAACTGCCCTTCGAGTAGAAATCTTTTAGTATGTTGGATTGAAAAGTCGACATCGCGGATCGCCATTCTTTCAGATTTTATTCAGGCAAACATCCCAATCTCATTCTAGGTCACCACCACGTCAATTTTCGATCCAACATTCTAGCAAATTTCTACTTCAAGGATAATTTTGAAACATTTATAAAAAGTCAAAGGTAATATTGCAACTTTTAAAAGAATAAGAATATTTTTTAAACAAATACCAAAATTCAAGAGCATTTTTTTATAATTTAGCCTAAAAAATAATCATCTCAAGATGTGTCTTAAATGATTGTTTCCAAGATTCCAACAAAGAGGCTAAAATAGGTGTTAAATGAGATTTTTTTTCTTTTTTTTTAATATCTGTGAGTGTCTAGACCAACTTACACGCACCTTAACTAATTTCACGGGACAATCACCTGATCCTACTATATTTGGTTAACAAGAAAACACGTGCGATATTAAATCTTAGGGGTAACCACCATGGATTGAACCTATTTCTAACCCTATCAAATACTCGATTGGCTTTCATCCAAAGAAGAGCAGAATATTATTATACCCCATGTTTCTTCTCCTTGACTTATTTCAAGTACAATAATAGTCATAGGATGTTTTATTGTGAACAAAGACAATGACGCGAATGGGTTGCACGATACAACGCCCAATCTTTACGTGCTGTCTCCTGCCATTGACAGGAAATAACTCAAGCAGCTTCCATTTGCAGTTCAAAAACGCAATAGAAACCATTTAAAGAAGCTCCAAGGGCAGAGTTTGGGCTTGTCTCTTCCAGTTCCATCCTCAACTCTTCGCAAAAGACCTCTTCTTTGATGACTTATAGAAGTTTCAATCGTTCAGAGGGCATCACTACTCCAGAGACAACTGAAACCCAATATTCTCTTTGCCAATTCTCCAACAATTTGCCCAAGAATCAATTTGATAGCTCCTCAGTTTCTAGAAAGAAAAAAAAAAATCATATGCATCAGAAATGAGGTGCATCAACAGAAAGAAAGAGAGAAATTGTTTGCATTTATATGTTGGTGTTCTATTGAATGTTGACCTTTCAAATACATTTTGTTGATCATAATATAATTTTTATTTTTATTTAAAATTTACTATTTATAATTATATTAAATAACAAAAGATATTATTAAAATAATACTCATTAAAAGGAGCAAAAGAGAAAATCAAAAGTTTTTTATAAGCCTCTTTTTAATATATTATTGATTTTGTGGAAACATTTTGTTGGATTGCACGTGATGCCATTATCTCACCCAAATTTCTTCTATCTTTCGTATTGATGATTCCTCGTCATCTAATTAGTGACACACATGAACAGATTAACAAGATTCTCACTATCTTTCTTGTTGACGATGTCTTTTGTGATATATTTTGTGTTGGTCCTGCATAACGCACCTTCAAATTTGAGGGTGGTGTTCTGTCTTTTGGAAATGTCTTCCTCAAGGTTATTTGTGTTGTAGCTTATATGTACATGCTTTTGAATCACCTTTCTGGGCTACAGTTCTTTTTTTTTTTTTAATCTCAATGAGTTAGTTGTGGTTGTCTAAGTTGTTTGTGGGAGTCGGTGGTAGTTCAACTTGTAGCTAATGGTGAGAACTTAGAATTGCACCTCTTAAATTACATGAGGCACATCGAAAATAGCAAATGTGTACAGAAGCTTTAGTAGTTTGAAGGGATCTTAAAGGCTAGAGGGTCTAATTGCATGTTATTAAGTAAGCTTCGAGTAGAAGTGGATGCAAACAACCTCCTGTTTTATACTTTAAGTTTGGGGGAGGTCACATTCTAAACGAATAATTTTTTAAGGAAAAAGGAAAAACAAAAAAAAAAAAAGATACTCTTCTTTCTAGAATGGGTCTTGTAACCCAGGGTACTCTTTCTGACCCTTCAGGAGGGTCTAGTTTCCTCTTTCTAACAAGGAGACAAAGAAGGTGTCAGCCCTTTTGTTACTTTTGAGAGAATGTCTCATTTTCCTGGGAAGGGATTTTTGGTTTTGGACCCTCAACCCTTCAGAGGACTTCTCGGGCAGTTCTTTCTTCCACTTCTTAGGTATCCCCTCGTCCCAACCAAGTGCGCTTCTATTCTCCTTATCTAGGAGGTCAAAATCTCCAAGAAGGTCAATGATAGGAATACCGTTAGGGTATTATTAAGGGTCTATTAGTAATTAGTTAGGGAGATTGTTAGGGTATTTAGTTATAAATAGAGGGAATGGGAAACGAGGAAGACAGAGAATTGTTTAGTGGCTTTAGGTTTGGGTAAGAGTGTTCAAGAGAGGCTAAGAAGCACGGACATGGACACGGGACATGGACACAGACACAACAGGACACGGCAATACATCCATTTCTAAAAAACTAGGACACAGACACGTTGGGGACATGTTCTTTTTTTATTATTATTATTTTAACATATATGTAAATTTAACATAAAATACTAAATATACTCCACTAAAACGCATAAAATGTCAAGTTAATTAAGTTTAACTTACTCTAATTTAATTTAACTTATTGAAAGTTAAGGGAAAAAAAACATGCTTCAAAATGGTGAACAATCGGTGGCAAAGAGGACTGACAATGGCGAAGAGAATTGACGGCTAGTGGCAAGTGGTTACTTGTTAGGGGTTTTAGATTTCATGATTTTATGTCCTTTTTGTTTTTTGTTTTTATTTTTTTTAAATTTAAATGAGTTGAGCCTTTTTTTTTCAAAATTTTCTCAAGTCGTGTTCGAGCCGTGTCTAGCCTTGTCCAGCCATGTCCAAGTTTTGTCCAAAATTTAAAAAAATAAAAATAAAAAAGGACACGTAAAATAGCGTGCCGGACACATGTCCGGAGCATGTCCGGACGTATCCGTGTCCGACACGTGTCTAACGCGGACACTTGGCCTAAAATGAAGTGTCCGTGTTTCCTAGAAGAGAGGTAATAGCATGCAATTATGTTATCTTATAACCTATTATTTATGATAGTTTTGTTATGAATTTGTGAGTTTTTATGCGTATTTCTCTTGATTTTGTAGAAACCGAGCTTGAGAAGCAAAACCGAGTGTTCAGGAGTTATTTGGATAATTTTGGAGCCGTTTGGAGCCATATTTAAGATCCAAGAAGAGAAGAGATGAAGAATGAAGTGTTGAGAACACGGAAAAGCAAGTGTCTCAATGCCATGCTACAACTCAATTTGGAAGCCAAATCCGAGGGGACAGCGTTGAGATGCAGTCCATAGCGTCTCAGCGCCATCAAGAACTTGCAACGCTGAGCCCAACGCTAGAAACGCGTGTTGGTGGATTTTCATCCATAATGTCTCGAGGCTACCCTTACTCAATTGAAGAAAACGCTGCGTTTTGGACAACGTCTCGATGCTATCGCGATATGTAGTATATAATCTTCGCTTTCTCTTCGTCCAAAAGGAGGCCAAACCGAGGGCAAAAGCCCTAATATCGATTCCAAGCTATTCTTAAGGGTTTTGGGGAGCATTTGTAAGCATAATGGAGCGAAATTGAAGATCCAAAGCTCAAGACCAAGGAGATCAAGACAGGAACGTGGGATCCACCTTCTATTTGTATTCCTCTTTCTTTTCCTTTATTTTTAGCTACTGTAGAGGCTGTAATTTAGGGACTTAAGGGCTGAATTGATTGATTTTGAGTAGCTTGTCCTTAATTACTTGGGCTTGATAGTATTGAATTGATTTAATACTTAATTGTTGGTTAGTTTAGTTTAATGGCTTGGTTGATGGATGTTTAGGACTATTGTGGCTTTGAATCATTTGTGTATTTAGGGCTTAATGCTTTTAATTTCTGTAATCAAGGAAATAATTGTTGTGTTAATTTAAGTTTAGCACTCGATAGAGGGAACTTGAATTAGATCATAAATGCATGACTGATAATCGTTTGGACAAGACAATAATAACAACGATTATCAGAGGTCCATAATGGAGAGTCTTAATGCCTTGTGCTAATTAGCTAGACTAAGGACACCTAAGTTAGTTAATTTAGTACTTGATATTGGAGGAGGCTGACAGGAGATTTCATGTTTTTAGAACTCATAGACTTATGAATGAATTGTCAAATTAGTCTTAATTATCTGTTTAACTAAGCATTAGTCTAGTTAATAGAATTAATTTCCTAGATATATCCCTCGTGATTGTGTCTTCAATTTATTTTAGGCTTTTTATTTTCTGTTGCTTAGTTTAGTTTTATTTACCCTACTTCCGATTTTGTTTTCTAATTAAAGCTAAAGTGAAAGAAATTGCGGTACTTAAATAAATTAACAATTCCAATTCCTGTGGATTCGATACTCAGTAGGAATACCGTTTTGTATTACTTGACCCATGCGCTTGCAGAAACGCTACAAAGTAGGCATCAAGAGGGAGGGTCCAAGTACCTCAAATTACTTGGTTTATCTTGTAGTTCTTTGCCTTTTATATTTCAATATCATTTTAGTTCAATTTAGGCTCTATCAGTCAAATAGGCTTGGCAAGTTTTGTATGAGGAAGTCAACACTTTGAAACGTTTACAAAGGCATTAAAGAGATGAGAGTCAGGGAAGGGAGATCTATTTCGGTAAGAGTCGAATGCTAGCGGTTTGTTTTCAAGCTTAGTACCTTGGAAAGAAAGGTGGAAGTGGAAGAGCAAAGCGGAGGTCAGTCCTTGAAGGTGAAAATGATGTTGGGGATAGTGGCATGGGTGAGAGATTGTTTAAAGTTTGTTAGTTCTCTAGTGTCATTGAGGAACTTTTTTAGGCAGCGCCGGTGCCCGAAAGAATTATTTTGTGTAGTGGTTGAAAATGCGAGGGGCAGGTGTTGTGTAGTGGCATTGGAGCTGAGGAAAGGGAGGAAGTCCTCCTTAATTATCCCGGCCGGAATCGAAGGGAAGGGTTGGGCAGAGGTGGGGGAGGCGTTGCATACGTTGTTACAGCGCAGTCTGGGAAACGAGATTTGGGGGGGGGGGGGGGGGGGGGGGGGGGGGGGGGGGGGGTGGGGTTCAAAGGTTCTATCGAAGAGGATGGATCCCCAGGGTACGTTGACTTCCTCTTATGCTCAGTCGGTGGCTAAAGGAGGATCATTAGTGCGAGGAGCGGAGATTCGGGCAGTGGATAATAGAGATGAACTTTTTGAGGTCTCCAATTCGATTATTCTAGTGAAGGAGAAAGCTTGCGATCCTTGGGTCAAGGTGATAAAAGGGGTTAAAGGCCGTTTTAGGTCAAATCTTTGTGTGAAACCCTTCAGTGGAAACCTCGCGGCAATTCTCTACGAGGATAATGTTCAACGGGTGAAAATTCTTGAGTTTGGAAGAGGGGCAATCCTTGGTTTCCCTTTGAATTTTTTATCGTGGGATGATCGGAAGGTGGTAGAGGAAAGATGCCTGGTGTTTTCGAAAGGGTGGGTTAAGGTCTTGGATATTCCCCCTCACCTCAGGTTGGTAAACGTGATCTCGAGACTTGCAGATTTATGTGGTGGGTTGGACGGGGATTTGGGTTAGCGGTTCAGGGGGAAGATTGGGAGGAGGATCCCTTGATTTTGGTAAAAGGAAGGGATGATGGGTATATTCCGAGAGGATGCTTCTTGTCATGGGAAGGGTGTGATTTTCCGGTGAGATTTTTGCCATGGCTAGCTGTCGGAACAGTTACTGAAGAAGGAGAAGCTCTACCGGGATCGGGGAAGGAAGGTGGTCTGGCGTTGCATCAATCGTACTATGACAGACGGGACAAGGCGGGGGGGTGTTGTGGCAACAGGGCAGTCTAGTGTTCAGTCTGAGATTAGATGTGACCAAAACTTTTTGGGTGTTGGGCTTGGGCCTTTAGACTAGTCCAAGATGAACAGGAAAAAGGAAAAGGAATTGGGTTGTAGCCCAAATCAGAAAGGAAAGGGACCTTTGGTGGTGGACTTTTCAGCAGAGGTTCAAAAAGCAGAAGTTGGGCTCGTGAAAAATTATTGTGAGAAGATTGAGGAAAAGAAGGTGGGCCTGGCTTTTAAAAGATCTCTTTTGGGCTCTCAGTCTACTAGTGCAACAGGTCCTTCAAAGGTTCAAAGGTTCTATCGAAGAGGATGGATCCCCAGGGTACGTTGACTTCCTCTTATGCTCAGTCGGTGGCTAAAGGAGGATCATTAGTGCGAGGAGCGGAGATTCGGGCAGTGGATAATAGAGATGAACTTTTTGAGGTCTCCGATTCGATTATTCTAGTGAAGGAGAAAGCTTGCGATCCTTGGGTCAAGGTGATAAAAGGGGTTAAAGGCCGTTTTAGGTCAAATCTTTGTGTGAAACCCTTCAGTGGAAACCTCGCGGCAATTCTCTACGAGGATAATGTTCAACGGGTGAAAATTCTTGAGTTTGGAAGAGGGGCAATCCTTGGTTTCCCTTTGAATTTTTTATCGTGGGATGATCGGAAGGTGGTAGAGGAAAGATGCCTGGTGTTTTCGAAAGGGTGGGTTAAGGTCTTGGATATTCCCCCTCACCTCAGGTTGGTAAACGTGATCTCGAGACTTGCAGATTTATGTGGTGGGTTGGACGGGGATTTGGGTTAGCGGTTCAGGGGGAAGATTGGGAGGAGGATCCCTTGATTTTGGTAAAAGGAAGGGATGATGGGTATATTCCGAGAGGATGCTTCTTGTCATGGGAAGGGTGTGATTTTCCGGTGAGATTTTTGCCATGGCTAGCTGTCGGAACAGTTACTGAAGAAGGAGAAGCTCTACCGGGATCGGGGAAGGAAGGTGGTCTGGCGTTGCATCAATCGTACTATGACAGACGGGACAAGGCGGGGGGGTGTTGTGGCAACAGGGCAGTCTAGTGTTCAGTCTGAGATTAGATGTGACCAAAACTTTTTGGGTGTTGGGCTTGGGCCTTTAGACTAGTCCAAGATGAACAGGAAAAAGGAAAAGGAATTGGGTTGTAGCCCAAATCAGAAAGGAAAGGGACCTTTGGTGGTGGACTTTTCAGCAGAGGTTCAAAAAGCAGAAGTTGGGCTCGTGAAAAATTATTGTGAGAAGATTGAGGAAAAGAAGGTGGGCCTGGCTTTTAAAAGATCTCTTTTGGGCTCTCAGTCTACTAGTGCAACAGGTCCTTCAAAGGTTCAAAGGTTCTATCGAAGAGGATGGATCCCCAGGGTACGTTGACTTCCTCTTATGCTCAGTCGGTGGCTAAAGGAGGATCATTAGTGCGAGGAGCGGAGATTCGGGCAGTGGATAATAGAGATGAACTTTTTGAGGTCTCCGATTCGATTATTCTAGTGAAGGAGAAAGCTTGCGATCCTTGGGTCAAGGTGATAAAAGGGGTTAAAGGCCGTTTTAGGTCAAATCTTTGTGTGAAACCCTTCAGTGGAAACCTCGCGGCAATTCTCTACGAGGATAATGTTCAACGGGTGAAAATTCTTGAGTTTGGAAGAGGGGCAATCCTTGGTTTCCCTTTGAATTTTTTATCGTGGGATGATCGGAAGGTGGTAGAGGAAAGATGCCTGGTGTTTTCGAAAGGGTGGGTTAAGGTCTTGGATATTCCCCCTCACCTCAGGTTGGTAAACGTGATCTCGAGACTTGCAGATTTATGTGGTGGGTTGGACGGGGATTTGGGTTAGCGGTTCAGGGGGAAGATTGGGAGGAGGATCCCTTGATTTTGGTAAAAGGAAGGGATGATGGGTATATTCCGAGAGGATGCTTCTTGTCATGGGAAGGGTGTGATTTTCCGGTGAGATTTTTGCCATGGCTAGCTGTCGGAACAGTTACTGAAGAAGGAGAAGCTCTACCGGGATCGGGGAAGGAAGGTGGTCTGGCGTTGCATCAATCGTACTATGACAGACGGGACAAGGCGGGGGGGTGTTGTGGCAACAGGGCAGTCTAGTGTTCAGTCTGAGATTAGATGTGACCAAAACTTTTTGGGTGTTGGGCTTGGGCCTTTAGACTAGTCCAAGATGAACAGGAAAAAGGAAAAGGAATTGGGTTGTAGCCCAAATCAGAAAGGAAAGGGACCTTTGGTGGTGGACTTTTCAGCAGAGGTTCAAAAAGCAGAAGTTGGGCTCGTGAAAAATTATTGTGAGAAGATTGAGGAAAAGAAGGTGGGCCTGGCTTTTAAAAGATCTCTTTTGGGCTCTCAGTCTACTAGTGCAACAGGTCCTTCAAAGGTTCAAAGGTTCTATCGAAGAGGATGGATCCCCAGGGTACGTTGACTTCCTCTTATGCTCAGTCGGTGGCTAAAGGAGGATCATTAGTGCGAGGAGCGGAGATTCGGGCAGTGGATAATAGAGATGAACTTTTTGAGGTCTCCAATTCGATTATTCTAGTGAAGGAGAAAGCTTGCGATCCTTGGGTCAAGGTGATAAAAGGGGTTAAAGGCCGTTTTAGGTCAAATCTTTGTGTGAAACCCTTCAGTGGAAACCTCGCGGCAATTCTCTACGAGGATAATGTTCAACGGGTGAAAATTCTTGAGTTTGGAAGAGGGGCAATCCTTGGTTTCCCTTTGAATTTTTTATCGTGGGATGATCGGAAGGTGGTAGAGGAAAGATGCCTGGTGTTTTCGAAAGGGTGGGTTAAGGTCTTGGATATTCCCCCTCACCTCAGGTTGGTAAACGTGATCTCGAGACTTGCAGATTTATGTGGTGGGTTGGACGGGGATTTGGGTTAGCGGTTCAGGGGGAAGATTGGGAGGAGGATCCCTTGATTTTGGTAAAAGGAAGGGATGATGGGTATATTCCGAGAGGATGCTTCTTGTCATGGGAAGGGTGTGATTTTCCGGTGAGATTTTTGCCATGGCTAGCTGTCGGAACAGTTACTGAAGAAGGAGAAGCTCTACCGGGATCGGGGAAGGAAGGTGGTCTGGCGTTGCATCAATCGTACTATGACAGACGGGACAAGGCGGGGGGGTGTTGTGGCAACAGGGCAGTCTAGTGTTCAGTCTGAGATTAGATGTGACCAAAACTTTTTGGGTGTTGGGCTTGGGCCTTTAGACTAGTCCAAGATGAACAGGAAAAAGGAAAAGGAATTGGGTTGTAGCCCAAATCAGAAAGGAAAGGGACCTTTGGTGGTGGACTTTTCAGCAGAGGTTCAAAAAGCAGAAGTTGGGCTCGTGAAAAATTATTGTGAGAAGATTGAGGAAAAGAAGGTGGGCCTGGCTTTTAAAAGATCTCTTTTGGGCTCTCAGTCTACTAGTGCAACAGGTCCTTCAAAGGTTCAAAGGTTCTATCGAAGAGGATGGATCCCCAGGGTACGTTGACTTCCTCTTATGCTCAGTCGGTGGCTAAAGGAGGATCATTAGTGCGAGGAGCGGAGATTCGGGCAGTGGATAATAGAGATGAACTTTTTGAGGTCTCCGATTCGATTATTCTAGTGAAGGAGAAAGCTTGCGATCCTTGGGTCAAGGTGATAAAAGGGGTTAAAGGCCGTTTTAGGTCAAATCTTTGTGTGAAACCCTTCAGTGGAAACCTCGCGGCAATTCTCTACGAGGATAATGTTCAACGGGTGAAAATTCTTGAGTTTGGAAGAGGGGCAATCCTTGGTTTCCCTTTGAATTTTTTATCGTGGGATGATCGGAAGGTGGTAGAGGAAAGATGCCTGGTGTTTTCGAAAGGGTGGGTTAAGGTCTTGGATATTCCCCCTCACCTCAGGTTGGTAAACGTGATCTCGAGACTTGCAGATTTATGTGGTGGGTTGGACGGGGATTTGGGTTAGCGGTTCAGGGGGAAGATTGGGAGGAGGATCCCTTGATTTTGGTAAAAGGAAGGGATGATGGGTATATTCCGAGAGGATGCTTCTTGTCATGGGAAGGGTGTGATTTTCCGGTGAGATTTTTGCCATGGCTAGCTGTCGGAACAGTTACTGAAGAAGGAGAAGCTCTACCGGGATCGGGGAAGGAAGGTGGTCTGGCGTTGCATCAATCGTACTATGACAGACGGGACAAGGCGGGGGGGTGTTGTGGCAACAGGGCAGTCTAGTGTTCAGTCTGAGATTAGATGTGACCAAAACTTTTTGGGTGTTGGGCTTGGGCCTTTAGACTAGTCCAAGATGAACAGGAAAAAGGAAAAGGAATTGGGTTGTAGCCCAAATCAGAAAGGAAAGGGACCTTTGGTGGTGGACTTTTCAGCAGAGGTTCAAAAAGCAGAAGTTGGGCTCGTGAAAAATTATTGTGAGAAGATTGAGGAAAAGAAGGTGGGCCTGGCTTTTAAAAGATCTCTTTTGGGCTCTCAGTCTACTAGTGCAACAGGTCCTTCAAAGGTTCAAAGGTTCTATCGAAGAGGATGGATCCCCAGGGTACGTTGACTTCCTCTTATGCTCAGTCGGTGGCTAAAGGAGGATCATTAGTGCGAGGAGCGGAGATTCGGGCAGTGGATAATAGAGATGAACTTTTTGAGGTCTCCAATTCGATTATTCTAGTGAAGGAGAAAGCTTGCGATCCTTGGGTCAAGGTGATAAAAGGGGTTAAAGGCCGTTTTAGGTCAAATCTTTGTGTGAAACCCTTCAGTGGAAACCTCGCGGCAATTCTCTACGAGGATAATGTTCAACGGGTGAAAATTCTTGAGTTTGGAAGAGGGGCAATCCTTGGTTTCCCTTTGAATTTTTTATCGTGGGATGATCGGAAGGTGGTAGAGGAAAGATGCCTGGTGTTTTCGAAAGGGTGGGTTAAGGTCTTGGATATTCCCCCTCACCTCAGGTTGGTAAACGTGATCTCGAGACTTGCAGATTTATGTGGTGGGTTGGACGGGGATTTGGGTTAGCGGTTCAGGGGGAAGATTGGGAGGAGGATCCCTTGATTTTGGTAAAAGGAAGGGATGATGGGTATATTCCGAGAGGATGCTTCTTGTCATGGGAAGGGTGTGATTTTCCGGTGAGATTTTTGCCATGGCTAGCTGTCGGAACAGTTACTGAAGAAGGAGAAGCTCTACCGGGATCGGGGAAGGAAGGTGGTCTGGCGTTGCATCAATCGTACTATGACAGACGGGACAAGGCGGGGGGGTGTTGTGGCAACAGGGCAGTCTAGTGTTCAGTCTGAGATTAGATGTGACCAAAACTTTTTGGGTGTTGGGCTTGGGCCTTTAGACTAGTCCAAGATGAACAGGAAAAAGGAAAAGGAATTGGGTTGTAGCCCAAATCAGAAAGGAAAGGGACCTTTGGTGGTGGACTTTTCAGCAGAGGTTCAAAAAGCAGAAGTTGGGCTCGTGAAAAATTATTGTGAGAAGATTGAGGAAAAGAAGGTGGGCCTGGCTTTTAAAAGATCTCTTTTGGGCTCTCAGTCTACTAGTGCAACAGGTCCTTCAAAGGTTCAAAGGTTCTATCGAAGAGGATGGATCCCCAGGGTACGTTGACTTCCTCTTATGCTCAGTCGGTGGCTAAAGGAGGATCATTAGTGCGAGGAGCGGAGATTCGGGCAGTGGATAATAGAGATGAACTTTTTGAGGTCTCCAATTCGATTATTCTAGTGAAGGAGAAAGCTTGCGATCCTTGGGTCAAGGTGATAAAAGGGGTTAAAGGCCGTTTTAGGTCAAATCTTTGTGTGAAACCCTTCAGTGGAAACCTCGCGGCAATTCTCTACGAGGATAATGTTCAACGGGTGAAAATTCTTGAGTTTGGAAGAGGGGCAATCCTTGGTTTCCCTTTGAATTTTTTATCGTGGGATGATCGGAAGGTGGTAGAGGAAAGATGCCTGGTGTTTTCGAAAGGGTGGGTTAAGGTCTTGGATATTCCCCCTCACCTCAGGTTGGTAAACGTGATCTCGAGACTTGCAGATTTATGTGGTGGGTTGGACGGGGATTTGGGTTAGCGGTTCAGGGGGAAGATTGGGAGGAGGATCCCTTGATTTTGGTAAAAGGAAGGGATGATGGGTATATTCCGAGAGGATGCTTCTTGTCATGGGAAGGGTGTGATTTTCCGGTGAGATTTTTGCCATGGCTAGCTGTCGGAACAGTTACTGAAGAAGGAGAAGCTCTACCGGGATCGGGGAAGGAAGGTGGTCTGGCGTTGCATCAATCGTACTATGACAGACGGGACAAGGCGGGGGGGTGTTGTGGCAACAGGGCAGTCTAGTGTTCAGTCTGAGATTAGATGTGACCAAAACTTTTTGGGTGTTGGGCTTGGGCCTTTAGACTAGTCCAAGATGAACAGGAAAAAGGAAAAGGAATTGGGTTGTAGCCCAAATCAGAAAGGAAAGGGACCTTTGGTGGTGGACTTTTCAGCAGAGGTTCAAAAAGCAGAAGTTGGGCTCGTGAAAAATTATTGTGAGAAGATTGAGGAAAAGAAGGTGGGCCTGGCTTTTAAAAGATCTCTTTTGGGCTCTCAGTCTACTAGTGCAACAGGTCCTTCAAAGGTTCAAAGGTTCTATCGAAGAGGATGGATCCCCAGGGTACGTTGACTTCCTCTTATGCTCAGTCGGTGGCTAAAGGAGGATCATTAGTGCGAGGAGCGGAGATTCGGGCAGTGGATAATAGAGATGAACTTTTTGA
The DNA here is from genome assembly GCA_033996785.1 of Trichosanthes truncata. NCBI lineage: Eukaryota > Viridiplantae > Streptophyta > Magnoliopsida > Cucurbitales > Cucurbitaceae > Trichosanthes > Trichosanthes truncata. Next base: position 29,233,263 of record MU867259.1, on the reverse strand, counting down.
GGTCTCCGATTCGATTATTCTAGTGAAGGAGAAAGCTTGCGATCCTTGGGTCAAGGTGATAAAAGGGGTTAAAGGCCGTTTTAGGTCAAATCTTTGTGTGAAACCCTTCAGTGGAAACCTCGCGGCAATTCTCTACGAGGATAATGTTCAACGGGTGAAAATTCTTGAGTTTGGAAGAGGGGCAATCCTTGGTTTCCCTTTGAATTTTTTATCGTGGGATGATCGGAAGGTGGTAGAGGAAAGATGCCTGGTGTTTTCGAAAGGGTGGGTTAAGGTCTTGGATATTCCCCCTCACCTCAGGTTGGTAAACGTGATCTCGAGACTTGCAGATTTATGTGGTGGGTTGGACGGGGATTTGGGTTAGCGGTTCAGGGGGAAGATTGGGAGGAGGATCCCTTGATTTTGGTAAAAGGAAGGGATGATGGGTATATTCCGAGAGGATGCTTCTTGTCATGGGAAGGGTGTGATTTTCCGGTGAGATTTTTGCCATGGCTAGCTGTCGGAACAGTTACTGAAGAAGGAGAAGCTCTACCGGGATCGGGGAAGGAAGGTGGTCTGGCGTTGCATCAATCGTACTATGACAGACGGGACAAGGCGGGGGGGTGTTGTGGCAACAGGGCAGTCTAGTGTTCAGTCTGAGATTAGATGTGACCAAAACTTTTTGGGTGTTGGGCTTGGGCCTTTAGACTAGTCCAAGATGAACAGGAAAAAGGAAAAGGAATTGGGTTGTAGCCCAAATCAGAAAGGAAAGGGACCTTTGGTGGTGGACTTTTCAGCAGAGGTTCAAAAAGCAGAAGTTGGGCTCGTGAAAAATTATTGTGAGAAGATTGAGGAAAAGAAGGTGGGCCTGGCTTTTAAAAGATCTCTTTTGGGCTCTCAGTCTACTAGTGCAACAGGTCCTTCAAAGGTTCAAAGGTTCTATCGAAGAGGATGGATCCCCAGGGTACGTTGACTTCCTCTTATGCTCAGTCGGTGGCTAAAGGAGGATCATTAGTGCGAGGAGCGGAGATTCGGGCAGTGGATAATAGAGATGAACTTTTTGAGGTCTCCAATTCGATTATTCTAGTGAAGGAGAAAGCTTGCGATCCTTGGGTCAAGGTGATAAAAGGGGTTAAAGGCCGTTTTAGGTCAAATCTTTGTGTGAAACCCTTCAGTGGAAACCTCGCGGCAATTCTCTACGAGGATAATGTTCAACGGGTGAAAATTCTTGAGTTTGGAAGAGGGGCAATCCTTGGTTTCCCTTTGAATTTTTTATCGTGGGATGATCGGAAGGTGGTAGAGGAAAGATGCCTGGTGTTTTCGAAAGGGTGGGTTAAGGTCTTGGATATTCCCCCTCACCTCAGGTTGGTAAACGTGATCTCGAGACTTGCAGATTTATGTGGTGGGTTGGACGGGGATTTGGGTTAGCGGTTCAGGGGGAAGATTGGGAGGAGGATCCCTTGATTTTGGTAAAAGGAAGGGATGATGGGTATATTCCGAGAGGATGCTTCTTGTCATGGGAAGGGTGTGATTTTCCGGTGAGATTTTTGCCATGGCTAGCTGTCGGAACAGTTACTGAAGAAGGAGAAGCTCTACCGGGATCGGGGAAGGAAGGTGGTCTGGCGTTGCATCAATCGTACTATGACAGACGGGACAAGGCGGGGGGGTGTTGTGGCAACAGGGCAGTCTAGTGTTCAGTCTGAGATTAGATGTGACCAAAACTTTTTGGGTGTTGGGCTTGGGCCTTTAGACTAGTCCAAGATGAACAGGAAAAAGGAAAAGGAATTGGGTTGTAGCCCAAATCAGAAAGGAAAGGGACCTTTGGTGGTGGACTTTTCAGCAGAGGTTCAAAAGGCAGAAGTTGGGCTCGTGAAAAATTATTGTGAGAAGATTGAGGAAAAGAAGGTGGGCCTGGCTTTTAAAAGATCTCTTTTGGGCTCTCAGTCTACTAGTGCAACAGGTCCTTCAAATGTTGGGTTAAGCACGTGAGGAAGGGACTCGGCTTTTTGTGAGGACGAAAGGAGCCGTCTAGATTACCCTGGTTTTTCGACGGAGCAGAGTTTGGGAAGTGCGATAGAGGAGAGGGTTGTTTGAAGGAAGTAAATGGTTGCGAAGCAGGTGGGCTCGGGAACGATGGCTATTTGTCGGATCCATTTTTAGTTAGTTATTCAGGGGATGAGTCGTTCTTGTCTTCTCCGACCTTAAAGGACGGTGAGCCTATAAGAATGGGGCTGTTATTTGAGGAAGTCGGGGAAGAGCAGATTTCAGCTCAGGAGGGAGGGATTGTGCAACCAAAAGAAATCTAGACAGAGCCTATCGACATCCCGAGGGTGTTGCACAAGGATCGCGAGAGATCTTTAGAGGAGAGCCATCTAAGTCCGGTTTTGGGTGCTAATCAGACTGGCCACACCACTAAAGTACTTTTTCCTTCTTCTAACTTTTCTCCTTCTACTTCTGATGAGGGGGGCGAGGGGGGGTTGCAGTGGGGTCTGGGGGTTTTGGCTGTTCTAATTATCCAGTTTCGGTTCCTTCAGGATCGGGTCTTTTAGGAGGGATGTCTTATCCGTTTCATCCTGTTTTTGTAAATCCTTATTCGGTTTCTAGAGGTGCCTTGCCGAACCAAGTAGTCGGTTCTTCTGTGATGAGTTATCCATGGGTTACTTATTGGCCAAGTGTTGGGAGTAGAGGTGAATTAGTGGGGGGAGCTATTCCGTTAGTCGATGGGGGCCTTGTGAATGGTCCTGGAACTGAGCCCTTTTTTCTTGGAGGGGCATGCCGTTGGAGATGTGTCAAGGTAATGGCCTGCAGTGTGTGCCCTGCTAGCTTCTGCAGGTATGCAAGCGATCTCGGTCGAGGGCAAACCAGTGGAATTTCAGGGCATACAATCTGCTCAGGGCTGGGCAAAGGTGTCGGGAGCTGGCCAGGACGGTCCTAGTACAGCAGGTGAAGGTAACCTGAAAGGTAAACTAAAAGGGAAGAGGAAGGATCGGGAGTTAAAGAAGTTGGAGTGCTCGGTGAATTACGAGGGTCGGAAGGGCGGTTCGCGTCTGGGGGGTCAAGAAGGTTTAAAATGAAGGTTATTTCTTGGAATGTTAGAGGTCTAGGAGGGAAGGAGAAGAGAAGGTTGGTAAAGGAGGTTCTTAATCAGGAGAATCCGAATATAGTGATTTTAGTGGAGACTAAACTTCGGAGTTGTTGTAGGGAGCTCATTAAAAGTCTCTGGGGCAGGAGGAGAGTAGAGTGGATGTGTCAGGAGTCGTCAGGGGCGTCTGGGAGTATCCTTTTGATGTGGGATGGTAGTGTGGGTTCCCCTCTCGAGGTAGTTAAAGGCTTTTACTCGGTGTCGCTTTCTTTTCGGTTCCTTGGGGAGGTGGAGGGCTGGATTACTGGGGTTTATGGGCCTCCTAAGCAACAAGGGAGAAAGCGGTTTTGGGAAGAGTTGGGGGATCTTTTCGGGTTGTGTGGCCCTTGTTGGTGTTTGGCAGGGGATTTTAATGTGGTTCGAAGCCCTCAGGAGAAGGATCAATGCAGAAGGGTTACTAGGTCGATGAAGTGCTTCAATAGGCTGATAGAGGAGTGCAGGCTGTTTGACCCCCCTTTGGTTAATGGAAAGTTTACTTGGTCTAACAGCTAGTACAAGAGCAGGATTGATCGTTTTTTGTTGTCCAAAGGTTGGATGGAGGAGTTTCACAATGCGAGGCTTTCCTTGGGTCCAAGGATCACGTCTGACCACTGGCCTATTTGTTTGGATTCGAGGGCTCTGAAGTGGGGTCCCTGCCCCTTCCGGTTCGAGAATATGTGGCTATCTCACCCCTCCTTTAAATCCTCCCTTCCTCTTGGTGGCAAATGGAGGTTCCTGGGAATTGGGAGGGTTTTAGGTTCGGTAGGAAGCTGCACACTCTCAAAGGGGTGCTAAAGTTGTGGAATCGGGAGGTTTTTGGGGACCTCTGCATTAAGAAGAAAGAGGTGTTGGGCGGTTAAGGTTTTTGGATAGCTTGGACGAAGGGGAGCCGGGTCTTTGTGTTTCTGAGAAGGAGAAGTGGATGAAGCTTAAAGCGGAGTTTGAGGAGATTGTCAGAAAGGAGCATATTAGTTGGAGACAAAAAGCGGAGTTTGACCGATAGGGAAACAACTGAGGTCGTCGAGTTGTTGTCCATCCTTAATCATGTCCAGATCAGTCCCACGAGAGGGGGATGTTCGTCTTTGGAGCCCTTGCCCTTCGCAGGGTTTCTCGTGTAGGTCTTTTTTCAGTCGATTGTTAACCCGAACCCTTCGAGAGATTCTGCTTTCTCCTCGCTGTGGAAGGTTAAGGTTCCCAAGAAGGTTAAGTTCTTTTTGTGGCAGGTTTGGCACGGCATGGTTAATACCCTTGATCGGATCGTGACTCATGGTTCTTCTCTAGTTGGTCCCTTTTGTTGTATTCTTTGCAGGCGGGCAGATGATGACATGATCCATATCCTCTGGGAGTTTGCTTTTGCGCGTGGAGTCTGGAGCTGTCTTCTTAACTAGTTTGGTTATAGTTTTGCCAGGCCTCTGAGTTGTACTGATTTGTTTGTGGAGCTCCTTTTTTTGCCTTTTCGAGAGAAATGGCTGGTTTTGTGGCAGGCAGGGGTTTGTGCTATTGTATATGGTGCCTCTGGACCGAGAGAATCAATAGAATCTTTAGGGGAAAGGAAAGATTGGCTAGTGATGTTTGGTCCCTCGTTAGATTCTATGTTTCTCTCTGGGCCTCGGTGTCGAAGCTTTTTTGTAATTATTCGTTAGGTCTTATTTTGCTTGATTGGAGGCCGTTTTTGTGAGCGGCTCCCTTGTTTTTTGTGGGCCCTTCTTTTTTGTAGGCCCTTGTATTCTTCATTTTTCTCAATGAAAGTGTGGTTTTTCTATCAAAAAAAAAAAACGTTTACAAAGGCATTCTTACTTTCTCTAGTGGGCAAAGTACTGCATTCTTCGCAAAGGAGTGTTTGAGGTTTTAGACCATATCTTGTGGGGCTGCAAGTTTGCTCAGTCATAGTGGGATTGTGTCTTAGAGTTGTTTAGTAGGCTATGTTTAGCACGTAATAAAGACTGTCGATTCATGTTGGAGAGGTGCTGTAGCATCCTCCTTTTCAAGATAAGGGTCGGGTCCTTTGGCAAGCTGTTGCTTTCTTGCTGTATAGGGTGTTTGGTTGAAGAGAAATGGTAGGATTTTTAGAGAGGTTGAGATATTTTAAGAATAGGATTAGGATAGTGTTAGATTTAACACATCTTTGTGGGCTTCAATCTCACAGGTTTTTTGTAATTATTATCTAGGTTTGATTCTCTTGATTAGAGTTTGTTTCTTTGATTGGACTCCTCTCGTTGGTTTTTTTTTTCCTGGGTATGCTTTTGTATATTCTTTCGTGTTGCTTAATGAAAGCGTGATTTCTTCCAAAAAAAAAAAAAAAGGCAAGATCAAAAAAAGTACAGTGGTAAGTTATGCATATAATAGCAAGCAAAGAACTCTCAATAGAACAGTGTTGGTTTCTTCCATTTTCTGTGTTGTGTGTTAACAGGTTAGATACCTAACGCACCTAATAATCTCAAGGACAAACTAATTTTCAATTCTAAGTTGTAAAATCAAACCAGATTTACTTGAGAATGTGCATCAAATCAACTGACTCAAACATTCAGGATAAGGAAAAAAACACATGTACCTTTACAAGATAGCTTTTACTCCTCCCTTGACCATTGTCCACTCCTCCCACCAGTTTTACTTTCAAGTCGCACGTTTGTGATCTGTATATCTTTTGAAGCTGCTTTGCACATATCATAGACAGTAAGGCCAGCAATGGTCACTGCTGTCATTGCTTCCATTTCAACTCCGGTTTTACCTGTTGATGCAGCTTCTCCTTCTATATCCACACTGTAATTTCTGGGGTTCAAATGAAGGTCGACTCGCACATGTGACAGGGTTATGTTATGACAAAGTGGAATTAGAGTGCTCGTGTGCTTTGCTCCACTTATTCCTGCAATTTTAGCAACACTGAGGACGTCTCCCTTGGCCATCTGGTTAGCTAAGACCAAATCAAACACCTTCTTGCCAAGAATTACATTGCAACTAGCAATTGCAATTCTTTTGGTACTTTCTTTTGGAGAAACATCAACCATTTGAGCTTCCCCAGTTCTGCCAACATGGGTCAAAGACAGGGCATTCTCACCTGCTTGAGATATTATTTCGGACTTTTCATCTGCAAAACTGTTACTTGAAGAACCTGAAATCCCACTAGGAGGAGGCTCTCCAAATACTGATTCCATTTCCTGAACAAAAATTACGAAGTTGGATAAGAATAGATACTGCTTCAGAATCAGACTACACAGCTAAAATAAGTATTGGCACAAATAGAAATAGCCATTCATAGGATCCAATTCAAAAAATTTCTGTTTACCACTTGTTCAATCATATAATAGAGTAACAAAGATAATATTTGTACAGAGCTTCCATGCAACAATAGACTACAACATAATGCAAAACTTTGTAACAGACAACCAGTAGAAGTCTCCTTTTTCTGTTCTGGTCCGGCTCATCTACCACAAATATGAAGAGCATACCAAAGCCATGAACAGAATACCGTTATCCAGTAAATACTATATCCCGGGTAAGTTTGGTACCACTTTTGAGAATAGTAATTTTTTCTCTTTTGTAGTGGTCAATCTGAATAGTATTTATAAGTAACATATTTTCTAACTAGCACTTAGAAGAAGAAGTATATATCTCGAGAAGTAGAAGAAGAAGAAGCGACATAGTGCAAAACTATGTAAGAGACCACCAGTAGAAGTCCCCTTCTTCCGTTCTAGTTCAGCTCACCAACCACACAGAAGAGCAGCAAACAAAAGGCACGTACAGAATACTGTTATCCAGCAAATACTATATTATCGATAAGTTCTGCATAGCATTTGAGAATAGTATTTTTAACAGAACACTTTCAGAAAAAGAAGATGAAGGGTATAGCTTTTGAGGTGAATTTCCTAATTAAGTTCTTCCTTCAAAAGCATTTTGAAGAGTTTTTAAGGTTTTTTATATTTTTCAAAAGCACATTGTCAGCTCTTTCAAATCTATTCCCCTTCCCTCCCTCTTTCAAATACTATTTTCAAAGGTCCGTTTGAGTTTTTTTTTTTTTTTTTTAGTACAACAACATTTGGGAGTGGGAGATTTGAACCTTTGATTTATTGGTCGAAGTTACATACCAATTACAATTGAGCTAAGCTCACCTTTGCAGGTCCGTTTGAGTTATATGTTCTTGATATCTTACCCTTCCATCATGAGTTACAGACAAAAAATGTATATAATGGTATCATAAGCAAAACTAAATTACTAGTCCTTCTTAAACACATAATTTAGACTATGAGAGCCATACTGGACTTTAGCCTTCATTGCCATGACTTGCTGAGTTATGTAAAACGCTGAACATGATCACTTGACAATAATGTTAAAGCCGTAGGATGATTCCCCATAAAAGATACTGTGAAAACCTAGGTCTGGAAACAAGCATCTATGTCTTTCTTCTACCCACAATAGCAGCGCCGAATTCTAATAAACGATAAGAGAAATGCCTAATGAAATCTACCCTTTTTTCTTTCCCTATTTGGCAATGCAGTGCATACTTGTTCATCATCTTTAACAAAGCTCGTATTCACGATGATATCAACTTCGAATTCTTTACAAATGCTAATCATTGATATACAAAATACCTTGTTAAATTCAGCAATGGTATTTGCTAAATCATGGTCGCCGTTGCTGCTAAACAGCCTTCTTGATGAAGAAAATACAGCTCCAAGTCGGCGAAGAAGCATTGGATCAGAGCAAGAACATTTCAACAGCTGCATGAAGTCAAGATTTCGTAAGATTGCAAGAACAAAGAAGTCTGAGCCAAGAGGATGATTAGGTAGGGCTTTGTTTTGTTGTAATTTCAAAATTGCCACTAATTTCACCTGGTTTGCTTCCAAAGATTAAACGGAAAAATACCTTTTTTTTCCTTTTTGGTCAACAATAGGTACGTTTAATTCTTAAATTTTCAAAATAAACCTTTATAATTCTTGAGTTTTGAGAAATAGGTTTAAAAGGGCCCTCATATTATTTTTCAATTTTTTTATATGAAATCAATGTTCTTTATTAATTTTTAATATTGAATTATTTTTTAAGAGAAAAGCTTATCTACTGTCTGGACAGTAGATAGCTGTGGTGCAGCCCACTTGGTACCATAGAATTTTTTTAAAAAAAAAAAAAACTAAACAACTTTTTTTTCTTGTGGTGCCCAAGTGAGTTGCACCACAGCTTACCCCTGGGCAGCAAGTAAGCTTTTCTCTTTTTTTAATATAAAAACAACTGTAAATCTTCTCTTTCTTCCGCTTTATTTCCACAGGTTTATTGGTTTCTCGAATTTAATGTCCTTTTTTCCTTACAGAATCGACCGCCATCCATGGCCATGGTCGCTACATAATCACTAACCCATTTCTCAATCCTTAATTCCTCTCTAGGCTTCTATGGCATATCTCAAGCACCTCTCTCAAGACCTTCCTCTCCACTTTTCCAACCAACAACAATAGCATAATCAACGTCTCTCTGATAGCTCTTTGTGTACACTCCTCGTCGAACCCCAAATCCCACCACCATCACCATCCACTACAGACAGCGCAGAATTGGCTCAACAACACATTAATTCGTACCCAAAACCCCCATTCTCACTACTCTATCGATACTGCCACCACCGCCGCCATTGCGGTCAATACTAATTTCCTCAACCTTCACACTACTGCGTCTGATTCAATCGTTTTTCACTCGTCTAACCAATGGCTCTCTCATTCGATTCTCCACAGTAACCACAAACGATGTCATCACGATGTCACTACCACTACCAGTGACACTATGATCGTTGCCGCCAGTGTCGCGCTCTCTCATGATTCCAGCAACCTAAAGAACAATGCCAATAGCGGCGACTTATTAAATTGTAAAAAATTGTATTAATTTTCAATACGTTACTACTTCGTTGAAACGTATTGAGAGGGAGGAGGGGAGAGGAAGAAGAAAATGGTGGAAAGAACGGGAAGAACGAATAAAATGGAAGGAAGGTGGGAGGGAGAAGGGAGGAGTGAGAATGGGGTAGAGAGGGGAGAGATTTTTTTTTTAATTTAAAAAATCATTCAATATATTAATTTTATATAAAAAAAATTGAGAAAAATAATTAAAAAATTTATTAAAAAAATAATATGAGTGACCTTTTAAACCTATTTCTCAAAACTCACGGACTAAAAATGTCCATTTTGAAATCTCGGGGACCAAATGCACTTATGATTGAAAACTCAGGGACCAAAAATGTAACAACCGGGAAAAAATATTTTATTTTATTTTATCTTATCTGTTTATATTTTTATTGATTTTTCTAAAACCTTTTTGAATTAGGATTTTATCTTCTTTTTAAATTAGAAGATAAATCTTTATTTTCTTTTTTTTTTAAAAAAAGAAGAAGATAATCTTTTAAGGGTTTTGATTAGAGTTCTTTTTAAAATGGTTTCTTAAGCCCTAACCTTTTTGATAAAAAGTTTTGAAGGCTAAAAAAAAAAAGACAGAGAGAAGAGATAAAACGCTCTGGACCTTCCTCTCCAACAAGGAAGACAGTAAGTTTTCTTTAGTGCTCTTGTTGATTACTTTTCTTTTCTTGATTATTGAAGTTTTCTTGCAAAGTTTTGGGTTTTGATTTCTTTTTGGCTTCGTTCTTTTGCCCTAAAAAGTTTTTAGTTTTTTTTTTTTGGCTTAATTGTTATCAAAGTTTTTCTAATTAGGTCTTTTAGATTAAATTAAAGGTTTTGATAATGGAAGATTTTCCATAATTTTTTAACTTTGAATTTCTTTAAAATTGGGACTGTTTTAAGTGTATTTCGAATTCTTCTTGCACCAAAAGTTTACCAAATGATTGCACTTTAAAGTATAATGTATAACTTTGATTTCCATATGAAAATAGTATATTTCTATGTTTTTTACAGCAGTTTTATTAAACTTTTCAAATCTGATTTTTGGGTTAAAAAGTGACAAATATGTTTCTTTTGATGTTAAAATCTTGGAAAGTTTTGTTTTATGAACAGAATTTTTTTTGGGTTATTTGTCCATAATTTATGATAGTTTTAAAGGTTTTAGAAATTTTAGAATTGAAGAATTGTTTGGTATTTTATTATGTATTTAAAATCATTGATTTTATCGATTTTATCGATTTTAATACCTTTTTAATTTGATTTTTAAGTGTTTTTAACCCAGTTTTTCAATGATGTTTTTTTAGTCCAAGAACCTTATTTTTTCCTAACTTTTTATGCAAAAAATTGTTTTGAATGGAAAAAATTGGGTAGATAAAATTGTCTATATTTTAGATATGCTTTTGGACCTTTAAGATAGAATTTTGGTTTTTGATCAATGAAGTATTGGATATGTTTAGGCTTCTAGAAGATTGACCTTAGTTCAAGGAGTTGGTATTGTGAAAAATTGAAATTGAGATTGATACAAGGATTATCGATCGAGGTAAGTAGTTTCCACATCTCCCTTCCAAAATAGAAAATTTGGAATAATTTCCGTTATTGTTTATTTGACAAATGTTTGAATTTGTATGTTTTGTATGTGTTCGCACGAGATTTCGACAATGAAATTTAACACGTGTAAATAACTTGTGTTTGTATTAATTTAAGTATAGTGAGTACAATCTCTAGTATTTGATCCTCTGATTCTCTCTCCTACTTGTATGCTTTGCTCGAGGGCTGAATAGCTTGTTCTCGAGGTTGAAACTTCAATGGATTCTTGGAGTGTTCTTGATCTCTGTGACGTGTTCTTCGTTCAGACGGTGTTTGATCTTCAGGAGCTTCTAGAGTCTTCTGAGCTTTGTTTTTGAATTCTCTCTAAGCTTTTTCAATTCTGAACCTCCCAAATGAAGGAAGAAGCTCTCTATTTATAGAGTTCCTCAAGGCCTCCAGATGGGCTTGGGCTTGTTGGATTGCGCCCAGTTGATTTTGGGGCAACCCTCTAGATTGGGCTTGGTTAACTTTAGGCCAACCCTTTGGACTGGGCCTGGTTGACTTTGGGCCAGCCCTTTTGGACTGGGCCTGGTTGACGTTGGGCCTAGTCATTTGGACTAGGCCTGATTGACTTTGGGCCAGCCTTTTTGGACTGGGCTTGGTTGACTTTAAGCCTGACCTATTGGACTGGGCCTGGACTTTAGGCCACCCCTTTTGGACTGGGCCTGGATTTTGCTGATTAGGGCCTTCAATTCAGGCTTTGGTCTTCCAAATTTCAAATAACCCAATTGTGTACTTGGATTTTTCATAATTTAATTTAGGAATCTTTTACAAATTTAATTAATCCCTAATTAAATATAATTTTGTCATCAATATTGGGTAATGACGTGGCAATTTTGGGTTGGTCGAAATTTCTATTCCAACAAATGCCCCATTTTCGAGATTTATACACAAGTATGTGTGTGTGAATTTCAAAAAAGTCATTTTGGAATCAAACTTAAGATGTTTGCTCCTAATTTGGACTCTATTTGATGTGTTAATTTAATCAAAAATATGGAATTTGGTTCACACTTTTGATTTTTTTTAACACATTTTTTTTATGCCAATTCATCAAAATATGAATTTGAGTCGATATTTTCATTTTATTTTCTGGCATAAGATTTCAATTTGAATCTACTTTAATTCAAATCCAAATTTGGGGCAAGATTAAAATTCTATCCCAAATTTATTTAAAAAAATGGATTAGGACTTAGAATTTTACCAAATTGTCGTTTGAAATTTTGAATTTGGAATAAATTTTAAAACTTACTTCAATTTTGATTTGTATGCTTTGAAGTGTTTTGCTATTTGAAAGTATTTTTGCCGTTTTGGATAATTTGAAATAAATTTATTTTGATTGATTTTGAATTGAAAGTAAGTTTGTTTTAATTTTGAGTTTGCATGGTTGATTTGATGAATTTTTATTGAAATTGTTATTTGAAACTACATGTTTTATTTCAAATGTTTACGAAAGAATTTTTTTATCGATTTGATAAGGGCTATCTGGATATGCCAATTTTCTGTTTTGGGAATGCTTTGCTTATTTGTGGTAGTAGCCTAAATTGGAATTGATGGAATTGTTCTGACTTATTTGTGAGAAGACACATTTGTGGGAAGACATATTTGTAGTTTGGCATTCTTTTGGAATGAAGACTCATGTGTGTGTTTCACTCACATGACCTCACACTTAAGTAATTATATTGATTGTTCTAATCGATTTTATCGACATCTCTGACTGATTGAAGCTTATTTGTGGGAAGGCACAGTTTGTGGTTTGGCATTCCTTTGGAATGAAGATTCATGTGTGTGTTTCGCTCACATGGCCTCACACTTAAGTAATTGAATTGAATGGTCTGGTCGATTTTTATCGACAACTTTGATTGAATGTTCTGAATGATTGATTGGTGTTACCGACAAGTAACCATCATATATGTTATGAAGGCTACCCAAATAATGCAAATTCCCACTTTGATATTTGAAAGTAATGATTGATTGAAAGTACTATTTGAATTGAAAGTTTCGATATTTGAAAATTTGGTTAAATGAAAGTTTTGTTCAATTGAAAACTTTTTGTTTTTCGAAAGTCTTGATTGAACGTTTCAATAGTTGTATTAAAAGTTTTGCAAGGATATTAGTACTTTGTTATGATTTTTTTTAAAATAAAATGACCGAATGAATATTTGACTTTTGATTCAACTATTGAAATGATTTGTTAAACTGAATTTCTATGTTTTGTTTTGAAGAAAATGAATTTCTGAACTTGATGTTGAGATTGCTTATTGAGTATTTTTGTACTCATTTTTGTTTTCCTAAAATGTTTTCAGATGAAGGAGCAGGTGATAGTTCTGACAGTGATTGAGGTCTAGCATTCTACCAGAACTGTTGAGGAGTTATTTTTGTCTTTAGGTTTTTAGCATTTAGGTTTTTGTTGGACTTGTCGTATGTTCAAAGTTCTTCTAGTTGGTTTCTTTTTTAAGTATTGGATTTGGCTTTATTTGTTTTAAAGCCTTGTTTTTTAGTTAAGTGAAAGTATTTTACGTTTGTTTTCCTACTTTTTAGTATATGTTTAATCACTTCTGCATTTACCATTAAAATGACCGTATTGAAAAATACGGGCTGTTACAAAAAAAGTATTTTTTTTTCCAAGATTAAATTGCAAGTTTAGTCCATCAATGTTGAAGTTTGTGTCTATTTAGTCGTTGAGCTCTCAAAAGTTTCTAATAAGCCTATGAACTTTTAATTTTGTATTTAATAGGTTTCTGAAAAATTTAAAAAATTTAAAAATTAATTGATTTATTAGATATAAATTTTAATTTTTTGTCTAATAGAATCTTAAATTTTCAATTTTTTGTTTAGTAGATCCGTGAATTTAAAAAAATTCGAAAGTTCAATGATTAAATTTATAATTTTGAAAGTTGAGGAACCAAATAGACACAAACCTCAAAGTTTAGATACTAAATTTGTAATTGGGCACAACTTGGGTCAGCATGGGATGCACCCAAGTCTGGTATTGCCCACTTTACAATCGCTGAATTTTTTTTTTTTTATTTTATTTTAAATTCTATGGTTATAAATGGGGCAGCACAAGACTTGGGAAAGACTTGGGTGCAGCCCAGGTTGCACCCAAGTTTTTTCCTTTGTAATTTAACCACATTTATCTTATCGCTCGTTTTGGTTTCTCTACTTTGAAAACGCCCATTTTAGCCTATTCCAAAACATTTGTTTCAATCTCATTTCTTTTAAAAAAATGATCTCTCTAGTTTCTTAATTTACTTTTTTACCTCATTCTTTTCTATCATAATTTCAGCATAACATTACACTCAATAATTTTTTTAGAATATAGCCATAACTTTATATAAATTTCTTGGAATATACCCATGAACTTTAAGGTATGTTTCAATTATATTGGCATCCTTTCAAAAGTTTTATTTCTAACATCAACATTTAAAATTGTTTCAAAACAACCTTTTGTCAACCCTTTTATTAAAAAAAAAAAAGTGACATGGTAGTAAGTTGTATAAATAGATGTACACATAGGCATATGTGGATGCAATTCTACCCCTAAGTTTTAAGGACAGTTTCAATTATACCCTTATTGTTTCAAAAATCTCATTTTAACCCATAACTTTTACAATTGTTTAAAACAACCATACTATTAGATTCTATGTGTAAAATGAGGATACAAATATGATGTGGCAAGAAGTTTTAAAAAATTTGAAGGGTCTTAGTCACATTTAAAATAACATCATTGGAGGGATAATTTAGCGGTTAGGATAAACTATTGTTCCTCCTCTCACTATTAAATGATTTGGAGGAAATAAATTTTTTTAGGAGGTAAGCAACCACTCATGATGAATGAAATTTAGGGCCTTCTTCTCATGACTAAACTGATGAAAAATAGGGCTAAGGCATGAATAGAAAGATAAAAAAGAAACAAAAAAAATTCAAGACAACTAAACTTAGGGACCATGATTGTTTGATAAATGTATTACGTTTGAGGATGAAAACCATCTTACTTTGTCAATCAATCAATTTTTTTTCTTGTTCTTCTACCTTCCTTTCATGCTTTCCATCAATTCCACTCTTCTACAAATTTTTGTAGGGTTTTTGGCAATATATTAGAAGAGTAGTTGTCCCACATCTAAAGGTGTAAGGAAGTAATGGGCTCCAAGTACTATAAAAGGAGCCTGTGGCTTTGGTTTCAAATCATCCCAATTTGAAATACTTTAAGCATGGTATACTAACTCTAGTTAAGTGAGTGGTATAAAGCCAAGTGTTGTCTTCCATAGGAAGCCTAATGAAGTTTGATTAGTGCCTACAAATGGGATGAAACACAAAAAGGATTGAGTGAATTTCTTTGGTAGTTTTTTTTTTAAAAAACTGTCTTGAGCTCTCTTCCTTCTCTCTAAAAATTCTCTTAACAAAGGATCCCACAATCCATTCCAAGGACTGAGAATAGTAGGGAAGACTCTAGTGGTGGTCCAAGTAGTGTTGGTGATCCAAGATTTGCAAAAAAAAAAATTTGGAGAATTTGAGCTACAAAGGTATGTGTTCATACTTTCTGGTTTTTTCCAGCTTTTTCCAGTTTTGAGCATGTTTTTGTTTGGTTAAATTTGAGCTACGAAATTGCTTCCGCTTTCTTAATATTAATTCCACCATTCACATGCTGCAAATAGAGGAAGGTACGAAAATCTCATATCATCTAAGTGTTCTCAATGACATTGTCTCTGAGCTAGAGGTGATCGAAGTGAAGATAGAGGATGAGGATAAGGCACTTAAGCTTATCTTGTCACTTCCGCCTTCTTATGAACACATGAAGCCAATCTTGATGTACAGGAAGGAGACTTTAAATTTTGCTGAGGCTACTAGTAAACTTCTATTAGAGGAAAGGAGGCTGAAGGGTGACGAGTGTACTTCACAGGAGGATTAAGCACTGCTAGCTAGCAATTGGAAGAAGAAGAAAGACTTCATGCAAAAGAAAAGTTGTTGGGAATGCAGACAGTCTGGACACATGAAAAAGAATTGTCCTAACAGAGCAAGTTAGTCAAATGGCTCTGGATCAGACGCTGACATGGTCTCTCTCGTCAGGGGAGATGGTGACTTCTTCTGAAGAAAGACATAATTCGTCCTTGTGGTATGTTCGCTTTGCCATGATAGAGGATGTGATGTTAGCGGTTCCACAAGTTTGCACAAGGACATTGACTTGGCGGTTATGCAAGGTGTGTGTGGTGGAAGTTATGTCGATGGTTGAAGAACTTCCAGGCGAGCCAAGTAGGTGGAAGTTGCACCATAAATTTCGGCAGGGTTTATTGACATGTGACAAAGAAAAAAAGTCTTGGAAAGTGACATTCTAAATGATCTACTTTTATGGTGGAGTATGTTATAGTTCTCTAAGTTGAGGATTATGATTGTCGGTAAAGACAATGATGCAACAATGATAGAGGGCTTGTCAAAGGTACTATCAAGATTAAATTTATAAAATCGGACCTCTAAATATTTTGCAATAATAATGGGCAAGGTCATCCACAGGGATTGGAGTTCTTAGAGTAATTAAGTACCACAGTTAATGATGCCTAATTTTATTTAGAGAAACAAAACTTTAGATTGAGGGAATATAAAATCTAAACTAATATGTACATGCTTTGGAGTCCAATTTTGAGAAACATGCATGGTTGATTACCTTGAGCCCAACTCGAATTGATTAATAATTTGATTTTATACTAACAATCTTAAACCAAGAATTACTAAGTAATCAATATCCTCTCTCGAGCTCAATTGAACTCATGCCTAGCAACAAATCAACCTCTCGGTCTATTTCTATTACTAAACAGGGCATTAGGTGATTCTCTTAAGGCTTCTAGAATTATTCTACTTACTCTCGTGCAATAGATTAAACCTAGTCATGCATCTAATGTTCTATAACTAAACTTACTTTCTCAAGCTAAATTTAGTTAAACATGCAAAACCATGGCCAAAGGTTAAGACAATATAGCAAGATGCATAAAAGACGTCAATATATAAATTAAACTAAAAATCAACCAAATGTTCAACAACTACAACCAAGGAAGGGTCTAAACACATAGTTACAACAAAAGTACAGCCCACAAAAACTGCTAAATTCAAGAGAAAAGTAAAAGAAATAGAGAAGAAACTTAGGTCGCGTGCCAACACTCGTCTCCTATGTGATGTCCACGATCTGGAGCTTTGAGTCTCCTCCTCGGCTCTCCAAAACTCTCCTCTATGTCCTTAGACAGTGCTTGAATCGAGTTTAGGATTTTTGGTCTCTCAAAATGGCTCCCTTTGCTTGAAGTATAACATTCCCTTATATAGAGTCGAGACAGCGTTGCAACACTAGGGGCAGCATTGCAACATTGCAACGCTGTCGATAGCATTTTTTAAAAAGGGAAAAATCTTTTTCGGCCAGCGTTGCAACGCTGTGCCCTTGGGTCTTCAAGGTTGAAAGGCTTCTTCTTTGGCGTTGCAACGCTATATTGTCGGGTCCAATTGCCTTATCCTTCTTCTTCAACACTTGAATATTCAAATATAGTCTTAAGTTGCTCAAATTTGTCCAATTATCTCACAGTTCTCCGGTTTTGCTCCAAATGCTCTGTTTCTGAGAAATAAACATAGAAATAAATGAAAGCATATAAAATCATAGCAAAACTAACCAAAAACTAAGCCTAAAAATAGCACATTTATGCCTACTATCAAGCAAGAGTTGTGGGTTCTTCAAATATCTTGCCAAGGTGGAATTTGTAGGGTTTTTGGCAATATATTAGAAGAGTAGTTATCCCACATCGAAAAGGTGCAAGGAAGTGATGGGCTCCAAGTACTATAAAAGGATCCTATGGCTTTGGTTTCAAATCATCCCAATTTGAAATACTTTAAGCATGATATACTAACTCTAGTTAAGTGAGTGGTATAAAGCTTTGAGAGAGTGTTTCTTTGTAATTGGGGTCAGGGAGAGAATTCTGTGTGATTGTAATAATTTTTTCACATAGTGGAGTTTCTTTCTATCTGTGGTTTTTTCTCCGGTTTTGGAGTTTTTCCACATAAATTTTTGTGTTTCTTATTTTGTTGCTTTCTTTTAATTTCTTAATTGTTTTTCTACTTATTCCTACGATAGTAGTGGGAGGTCTTTTCCCAACAATTTTCTCTCACGAACATATTTCTTTTAGAAAGTTTTCTCTTTTGATAACTCTACTTTCAGTTTATTTTACCATTTCGTGACTATTATCACATGGCCTGACTTCCCCTTTTAAATGACGTGATGTCACATTTTTTACTAAATTAGGGTCATTGTTGAAAACCTATGCCACCTATTACCTCTATTTTTTTCGTTTTCTTTTGGACAGAAAAGTTGAGGAAATGGTAGTTTTAAATAATTGTAATAGTTGGGAGAAATGAAAATTTTGAAATGATATGCTAACATTCACGGCATTTTGTATAATTTAACCAATATTTTTCTAATAAAAGTAATTTAAATTATACTTTATAATTTAGAAAAAATGTCATCAATTTTTTTTTAAAAAAAATAAAAATTTATTTAAATAATCTATATATACACAACTCTATATCTATTTATATTCTATATATAATATATATAAAATTAGGAAGTGGGAAAAACTTTTTTCTGGATGATGTTGTCCTTAGTTTTGTTTTTTTTTGTTTTTTTTACTTAATTCATGACTTGTCTATGTTCGTTTTTTAAATAATTTTATAAGAAAATCTAGAAAACGGAAGTATTTAACGTGATATTAAAAAAAGGTAAAATACACTTTTGGTCTATGAGATTTGAATGTAGTTCTATTTGGTCCCTAGGTTTTTAAAACTAACACTTTTGGTCTTTGGATTTAAATTTTATTTCTTATTTGGTCCTTGAATTTTCAAAATTACATGTTGAGTTCCCAAAATTTGAATTTGATTTCTAATTAGTCCCTAAAGTTTGAATTTGGTTTCTAAATGGTCTCGAATAAAGTTGATGTTAATTGACCTAACAAAATGATGACGTGGTAGTTAATATATACTAACTAGACTTTCATGATATGTATTTTTTAAATGAGTTGAAATTTTTTTATATATATTTTATTTTTTATACTTAGGGGCCAATTTAGAAACCAATTTCAAATTTTAAGAAATCAAATTCAAACCTTGAGGACCAAACATGTCACTTTTGAAATCTCAAGGACTAAATGAAAATTAAATTCAAATCTCAAGGACAAATAATGTAACATTTAAAAACTTAGGGACTAAATAGAAACTAGGTTCAAATCCAAGGGACCAAAAGTGTATTTAACCCCAAAAAAATGCATTTAAAAATGTTAGTACTTTTTTTTTCAAATAAAGGCATAAATTTTGACCAATTACAAATTGTCACATCATTATTTTTAAAATTATTAACGAAATTACATAGTATTAAATTTGTAACCAATTAAAAATTAACATGTGTCTCTAAATTAAAATTTGAAAAAAAAAAAAACAAATCCAAATATTACCACATATATTCTTTATGGTCATTTGATGACACAAGTTAGTGAGTGATTTTAAAATGATTAAAATCACTTTTGTAAGGTTCAAAATCACTCCAAAACAAGCATATAATCCTTCAAAATCATTTTAATGTTTGGTTTTACACTTTTAAACTCAACTAGTTGGAAACTACATGCATTGCACGTATTTCATAACATTGAAAATGTACATATAAAAGTTGAAATGAGGGTCTTATACATATGGAAAATGAAGAATTACACTTTGAGTGATTAATGAGTGGAGAATTCGATATTCTAATGTCTGTAACTATGAGTTGAAGCTAGAGAGAGAAAGATTTATGGTTACATTTACCTTTATTATAAAAGAATTTATTTGTAAATAAATTTTTTTTTGTAAGATCACGTACAATGTCTTGATTAATATCTTAGCCGACCAATACTTTTGTTGTTTTCATAGAAACTCCTCTAGACAGTGTAACGTATAATTGTCCATATGAGAAAACATGTTGTAGGAGATATATTTAAACATGAGGCACTATTTGTCCTTGTACTTTGTTAATTATAATTGCAAAATACAATCTCACAGGAAATTATTTTCTTCTAAACTAGAATGGGTATCATTCATCATTTGCTAGACTTAGGAGCATTCTGGGTAAGAAAACATGTTTTTTAGCATGTTGTCCTGATAACATGTAGAAATACAAGTTAATTGCCCTAAAGTATAGATCATCTTGCTTTGAGAGTTGAAGAAAGCATGCATTTAACTCCATCTTTTCTTTCTTAATTGATCAAATTTCATCTTATAACAAAAATGCGTTGAAATGATCAAATTCAGGATTGAAAACCATTCCTAAGTTTTTTTTTTTTAATAATGTGTTGTTTTTATAGGAATGAGTTGCATTGAAAGCAAGCATCAAAGAGACACTCGGTGCAAGGTCCATTTAAGCCAGATTCAGTACACGATCACAAACAGTCACATCAACTAATCATTACCTAAGTTCAGATAGAATTGGGACTCAATGAGTTAACGTGACATGCGTTTATTGGACCTTCACTCAAAGGACTATCATGGCTGAATCTGATTGGACCTAGATTTCAAACTGCATTCAGAATGAGTATGGGCTGAATTCAACATCACGTAAGTAGCAGACTCCCATTGGCTAGATGCATCTCTATATATGTTTGAAGAAGCTGAAAATTTTCTTTTTCTTCATTCTTCTTCCTGCGTGTAACTTCAGTCTTATTATGCCATTTTGAAGATGTAGTGATTTCAATCGTCTCTCCGGTCACTGGAGAACTCATCCACAATTATCACTTAATTCCTTTCCATCAGCGCTGCAGTTTACTTTGTTTTAGCTCAAGTTTTAGATTATTTTGTAGTTTATTTTGTCAATCATCTCTTTTGTACCAGATTCTTGTAACTCTCATTTCATTCAAGTTAATTCAATGACATTGTCATCACTTTCATATTCATTCCTTACCTTGCTCCCAATATGATTAGCTAAATTCATTAAGGGGATAGCTTGAGAGGAACTTAGTATGCAACGTTCATAATACTCAATGGAATATTGGTTTGGTTATCCTTAGTTTTCTTGGGTACGTTTATTTTTTCCATTGCCTTTTTCAATTTGGCCAATCGAAGTGAGTTAATAACATGCTTCTACACTGAAAGGGTTGAAGTGCATGAAAAGTCCAAGAAAATCAAGAGTAAACAAAATTCACTAGTTTTAGAAATAAAGCAACCACTTGCAAGTAAAATGGGTCCGGAACAAACCACTATCTCGACCATAGAAATATGACATTTTAGTGAGTTTAACATCCTTCTTGAGAGAGTTAGGACTGTTGGGATTTATGCCCTAAAGCCTTGTAATTAATGATTTATTTAATAATTAATAATAATTTTGATTATTTTATTTGCAATATAATATTATCCATTATATGAAAAATCCAAGGTTATTAGTGTAATCTTGAACAGTATGTGGTTGACATACGAGAGGATCATGTTCAAGAAATAACCTAAAGGGTCATAGTATATGGATAAGTTTGGGTGTCTTATCCTAGTAACACTATTGATATGACCCACTTTGTAATAGTTACAAATGATTTGATCCAAATAATTCATGTGGAGACCTGTGAGTGGGGGTATCTTATACAATGAATTTGTATAAGACTGGACCACGGAATATTTAATCTCTCTTTATAAATATGTTAATTGAGAAGATTAATATTTCATCTGGATGATCATATGCGACCCAATCTTAATCTTAAGTGAGTTATGAACTCCTGCCTATGAGGGCTTATCCTTTGATTTGCATGGGTGAGAGTGGATTTATATAGCCGATTCATGCCTACCATTTTGGGGATTTGACCCAATAGGGAGCTGGAAACATATTCTCACAAGATGAAATTCACTTTTTCCCATGTAGTGTAAGTAGATGAGTAGTTCCCTTAAGTGCTGATTTTGAGACTTGAACAATGGACCCTACCCTCTCATTGGCCTGAGAGGGACTTAGTTTATAATTAGATTATAAACAAATGTTCATAGATGATCAGTGGTACTTAAGGTGCAAGATATAATTACAGGGGTAAAACGAACTTTTGACCCAGCTGTAATTACGAACAACTCATGAAGGATCGACTTGCATGTAATGATTATATTCATGGACACAACTTGTCTTACAGTGCATAAGAGGCAACTCTAGGTCTATAGGGGAGTAACCTATAGTTAATGAATGAAAATTAATTAATTAAAGAGTTTAATTAATTAATTTTGTCTTATTGGAGCTTATAATCTGTAAGTCCATAAGGTCTCATTGTTAGCTCATAGTAACACTAAAAGATCGATTTAGTTGAAAGAAAAATTTGAAATGTTCAAATTAATATTTAATATATTAGATATATTAAATATAAAAGAGGAAAATATATTTATTGTATTTGATGCATTAAATATTAAAATAATTAATGTATATTAGATACATTAAATAAAAGATATTTATAAAATTTGAATAAGATTCAAATAAATAAATATTGTAGGAAATTTGAATGAGATTCAAATAAATATAAGATATATTTTAATATATTAGATATTAAAATATAATATTTTAATTATGATAAAAAAATTTCTCTTGGTCTCTATAAATAGGACCCTTGGGTTGAGCCATTAGATATAACACATCTCCTCAATAGAGAATTAGAGAATTCTCTCTAGACCTATTTCTCTCCAATCCCTTGTGAATTTTCTTTCAAGAGGCTCCCACAAGCCTTGGTCCTGTGTTCGAGTCATAGCTAGGAAGATTTTATGGAGGAGATAAAGATCTGCTAGAAATATCTCCATATTTACTCCAAGTAAGTTTGCTTAATCTTAGTTTGTAGTTTAATTTTAAATAAAATCAAAGGCGACCCAATGCTTCCGCTGCGAAGTGAAACGTTCATTCCTTCAATTGGTATCAGAGACAAGTTTTTGAATTTTATTTAGAATTAAGGTTTTGTATGGTGGGTATTTTAATTTTATATATGTGATATATGTGATTTGCAAATTGATTGTTTAGGTTATTGGGCATTAGCTTTATTGCTTTGATTAGATCAATTGTAAAACCCAAAAGGGTTAGGATTTGTTATAATTCTTGAAAGGAAAACCCAAAAGGGTTAGGATTTGTTGTAATTGTTGAAAAGAAAACCCAAAAGGGCTAGGATTTGTTGTTGAAAAGATCATTCAATTCAAATGTGTTTCTTGAAGTCAGCTGCTGCAATTGAAAATTTAGGATTTCTAAATCCTAAATTTGGAGTGGTCCAATCAAGGAAGATATTGAAGACCAAGATATATCTTAAATTTAAATTATTGTAATTTAAATTGTTTTCAATTTCTTAGGATATGCCAAATATGCCGGTCAATTTTGCTAGTTTTAATTTAATTATGCATGTGAAATTATTTGATTGTTGCATAAAGTATTCCATTTAAATTAAAATCCTACCATAGGTTAAGCATTATCATACATTTTAATTAATTTTGAATATAATTGTTATATTTAAAAATTTGATCAGGCTATTTCCTAATAGAATTAAATTAATTTTTTTAATATAATTGTTATATTGGAAAATTTGATTAGGATGTTTCCTAATAGAATTGAGATATTTTCCTAATAAGTTTATATTTTTCATATCTTTGAATATAATTGTTATATTTGGAAAATTAAATTATGATATTTTCTTTCATAAATGAAATCTATGTTTTCCTAATAGGATTAAGATATTTCCTAATAAGATTAGAATTTCCTTAAAATAAAGATATTTCTAATTCATGCTTTAAATAGTTTAAAATTTGAATTTAATATATCTTTATTTGTTTCTAATAAAATTAGAATTTATGATAATCTTTTAATTTAGTTTTAAATGGTTTAAAATGGTAGAAATTCAAGATTATCCATAGTTTAAAATTTAAATTTAATTCATCTATATTTGTTTCATAATAATAAGATTAGATCTATCCATAGATTAGATCTTTTATTTAATTTTTTTAAAAATAAGACTAGAATAAAATATCTAGGATGATCTTTTAATTTGTTTTAAAGGGTTTAAAATTTTAGAATTTAAAGATTATCCATGTGAATTATTTTTTTAATAGGATTAAAAACATTTATTTATAAATTCATTTAGGTTTATTAATCTAGTAATTAATAGTTAATTAAAGATTAATGTTTTTTTTTAAACAATAAAAATTGACTATGAAGGAAATCTGTCTATGGAAAGTTCTGTCTAGACTGGGGTATTTAAGTTGACCAAAAGGGAACACCTCTAACTATGAACTAACTTGGGAGTTGAATTAGTCAAATTTTATTTAATTTCATTAACATAGTGTGATTAGTTTTTAAATAGTTTAAAACTTGGTAATTCACATAAAAATCAATCCAACCAACATAAGGGTTATGGAGGATAGATCGAGAACTTAGATAAATGAGATTAGCCTAATTTGTCTAAGTAAGAGAAAACCCTATTTCAAAATAGTAAGTGGGAGAAGGATATGTGACAACACATCCTACGGTCTCCATCATTGGTTCACATCGTGAGATTCATGTGGGGCGTGACGGCTTTTGGATCGTCCTCCTACGGAAGGTGTTTGCATGGGTCAATATCATGGTGAACTCCTGAGAAGGATAGGATTGTAGTTTTGTTTTCAATACTTAACCTACCCTACGACAACACTTGTTGGGATAAAACTATGAGATCTAAAATTATGGGTCACACTTACAAATGGCTTATTAAGGTTGTTAATAATGTATTTGACAAAACTAATGGTAACTAAATATTAAAGGAAGAAGAGTTATTATGGTATAATACTTGGTTGAGAATGTCTCAGTTTAGTGAAGAAACACTTGACCTACCCTACGGTGACACTTGTTCTAACTCAATAAAGTACCATAGCATTAGAAATGATTTATAGGGTTTATTTTTCAAATGATTTTATTTCTATATGCTAAAATTGAATGGATAATTGTTTGCATGGTGTTAAATAATATATATATTTCAATATTATGTCAGTTTCTCTAATAATTTTTAATTTTATTACTGATACGTCAAAATTGAGAAAATTTTATTACTTGGAAAAAGTGACATTAACACTATAATGGTAGTGTAAAATATTTATTTGTCTTTATTGAGAAATTTCTTAAAACTTGTTGCCAATGCTAATCAAATTTTTGTGAAGCACATGATTAATGAATCAAAAGTAAATCAGATAGCTTGTACGTATCTCCTAGTTGACATGTTAGATGTCAAGCTTAGAAGATTAAAAAAAAATGATAACAACATATGAGATGTTGAAGTCAATAGAAGCTAAATTTAGATAATTGTTTAAATGATCTCGAATTTAACTATTACAAAAATCCAAGAAAAGAAACCAAAAGACTTAAGTTATATATAAGGAAATAGTTCATAAATTAGCCAGGCCAGTCATAATGAGAGGAATTTTTGAAATACCTCTATGGGAAGAAAAAAGTAAATGAAAGTAAATTTGATTTACTAGATTTTTGGTGGAATATAAATAACATCACCTAGATAGTCGATATAAGATCTACTATCAAGATTTATTCTTCATTATATTTAATATGTAATTCTTGAAAAATACTTAACATGTAAAATAGTTTCTACAAGTTGGCACAAGGAAGCCCATCTCTATTAATGTAGTGGGAGACATTGAGATGTCATTAAATAATAATTGTTACTTAATGTTGAATATGATGTTTTTAGTAACCATAAGAGAAATTCAATTTCTCGAACTTTATTACTAAAAAGTTCATATAGTATGAATTACTTTGAAGTAAGAAAGTTTATATTTTCAAATTTGTTTGAAAATATATTCAGCTGAAAATAAGAACAATTGTATATGTTAAAATATTGACATATACTATATTACAAAATACTGAGATATTTGGGATTTTAGAATCCAGAATAAAAAGACATTATTTTCTCCTAAAAAGATGATACTTGACTTTGGTAGTTAAGGTTGATTAAAATCAACTTGAATAGAATGAATAGATTAGTAAAAGGTAGTTATCTAAAAAGTTAGTTAATTACTTGTTTGTAGATCTTACATTTCATGTAAGATAATCATCCAACTCTTAATAAGAAGTCTACAAAAAGTGAATCATTTTTTGCCCTCATATTTGTTTGTAATTGTATCCTATGCATGTTATTGCATATATATATAATCTACTCAAGCTAGTAGCAACTGTTTTTCTCTAGTAGCTTTAGAAAGCATTGAAAGAACTTGACAAAAATCTCCTCTGAAGAAAAATATCTTTCCACCAAATGGTTTTGAAGAATCCATTAAACCTCAAAATATTCTATCAACAATCTCAATTGTATGTTTTCTGGAAATTGGTGCATCATTCCATGTTATTAGTTTTGTCATACGAAGCAATTCAGCCCTTTAACTTTTCTTTGATATATTGCACAAAGTTGCTTCATTTGCTTGTAGAGGTATTTTGAATCTTGAATGTTCTGTTCAATCATCAGACATAATTCCAGTATAAAGCTATCATACATCTTGACCTTACTGATCATATCAAAATTGGTGCGAGCTAGAGAGAAACCAACAAATGAAATCTCTGGCAACGGCGCCAATTTGATAGTGAGCTTGTCGAAGGTTCTATCAAATATATTTATAATACCGATCTAAAATTAACTACTTGTAGTAATTAATAGTAGATCGAGTCGAACCATAGGGAATAGAACTAAAATTAATTTCTATTAATTGGTTTTCCTATTGACACAAAATTAAACATAAAAGCAGACAGAAGGACCGAAAGCAGTAAAGATAAAAACTGTGGTCTCACCTCAGACATCAATTCGGGGTTAAAC
The DNA here is from genome assembly GCA_033996785.1 of Trichosanthes truncata. NCBI lineage: Eukaryota > Viridiplantae > Streptophyta > Magnoliopsida > Cucurbitales > Cucurbitaceae > Trichosanthes > Trichosanthes truncata. Next base: position 29,206,891 of record MU867259.1, on the reverse strand, counting down.
CAGGTAACAATGCAATTTTCGATCATAAACAACCAACAAGATATCTAATCAACAATTTATCACCTAATCGACTTGCCGAAACAGCCAAACAAGCCTCTAAGCAAGCTTAGATCCCCTAAATCCCAATTAACTCAACCTAGCATCAAGTTAATTAGCCTAATTAGCCCTAATTAGCTGGGTACGATAGCATTCCATACTAAGGTAGCTAATTGCCTTAAGCTCTAGGGATTGATCAAGACAGGCTAATTAAACTAGGCACACATTCCTAATTTAACTAATTCGCTCTCTTGATTCTTATGTCCTGGTGTGCAAACTACATGAGAGACTAGCTAGCCTCTTTGTTGCAAACATGATCCGATCTTATTGCTACCTCAAACTAGAGACTACAAGCACATTCGATGCGAATAGGTTGTCAGACTATCTATGAACATGCTCATATTATAGTCGTTAAAGCAAGAATCAAGAGATAATAAACATGTTAATTGATATTCGAGCTACCCATTACTTTAAACTAGACTCGTATAGAGCGCCAATCTAACTACGAGCATGCAAAATAATAAGCAAGGATAAAGAGAAGCAAGAAGTTACTAAAAAGCATAAGGAAATTAAACATAATGTCACAAAAATTACATTTTACCATAGTTTACAACCCAAATCAACGTTAAATGCTTAGCCGGACATCAAACCGAGCCTTCCAAACACTGAAGATTGACCTCTTAAACTAATCTATCCTAAAACTAAGAAAAACAATAAAAAATTGAGGGAGAGAAGCCCATGACGGCTGTACAAAATCGAACTTAATGACCTAGAAGGAGAAAATTTCCTTTTATAAAAATCGCTGCAGCGTTGAGACGCTATAAGCAGCGTCGAAACACTACCCTGGACCAACATCGAAGGGGCCTCGCTGCAGCATCGACTTGGGCTCACTGTTACAGCGTTAAGACGCTTAGGATAGCGTCTCGACACTACCCTGCATCCACGTGTTTTGGACTTGCGACAACGTCGAGATGCTTGGGACAGCGTCTCGACGCTACCCTGCACCTTGACATTCTATCTTTCAACATCGAGCAGGGGCTCTGTCTAACATCTCGATGCTCCACTCTGTTGCAACTTGGTCATTTTACTTCTAATCTTTACTCAATTGCTTAAATGACCTCAGATTTCGCTCGTTTTAACCCCGATTGGCTGCAAATACTCTAAATTACTCCTCTTTGTGGGAGAGAAGTACTTCAGAAGGAACTTCTCAGCTAGTTCATCCCAAGTTCTTATGGAATCTGGAGAGAATGAGTCTAACCAAGCTTATGCATTTTCCTATAGAGAAAAGGAAAATAATTTCAGACGTAAAGTCTCACTCGAGATCCCATTCATTTTAAATGAATTGAAAATTCTAAGAAACATCTTGATATGTTTGTGGGGATCTTTGTTGGGAAGTCCTACAAATTGGCCCATGGTTTGTAGCATCTAGAACATCACTGGCTTTAGTTCAAAATGATTGGCCTCGATATTGGGTTCTACAATTACTATATTCAAATTCTGAAAAGTGGCAGTTGCATAATCTTTGATTGCTCTATCCCTCTTTTCTATAATGAAGATGAGATTTCCTGGAGGAATTGCCCTTTGTGGTTGCCCATTGATTTCATTCTATTGATTTCTTCCATTTACTGGATTTGCTTGAGGATCAGCTATAGGTGGATCCATTTGTACTCCCTATAATGTGGTTTTCTCATGAACTTCTTGTGCGATCAACTCTTGCAATTCCTTTTTCTTCCTCCACAGCTGTCTATGACATTGGTGAAAGGTTCTTTCTATCTCAGGATCTAGCTCCAAGAGACAAAACTCTTTTTGTATGCACAAAACTTAACCTGCAAGTACCTGCAAATCCAGTTCGGACTTCCTGCAATAGAAGGATTGTAATTGTAATCTAATTGCAATCTGTTCACAATTTGTATGTCTAAAATAAATTTAATTAAAAATGTCGTTCCCCGGTAACGGCCCCAAAAACTTGATCGGACTAAAACGTGGGGCTTAAAGAAAATATTTTTGATTCAAAACAAAGCTTCAGTCTAGTGCAAGTGCACACTGTCGATTACAAGTAATAAATCTAGGGTATTCCAGAGTATCGAACCCAAGGGAACGAATATTAGCAAAATCTATGAAGATGATACAAATTTGTTTACAACATGCAATTGTGGTAACCAAAGGTGTAAAAATGTTAAGAGGTTGTTTTTTTTGCTAAAGGTAATAAGTGATAAAATCAATGAATAAGAAAAGGGGCATTCAAGTTGCTTATGCTCCTTTGAAAAGAAATGCCACCCAAAAATGCAATTGCAATTGTAGTTAACACAAGAAAGCTAAGTAAATCGAATTCGACTCCTATTCAATTTTGCTTCAAAATCTTTAGGAGGCTAAGTGATTAAACTTATATTTCTATGACTAATCAAACTTAGATAATTTTGCGCACAATTCTAGTGGTTTTGGAGTCTCGCCCTATGTCTAGGGTCGATGTTCAGAACTTATTTCTAAGCCTTTTCCTCCATTGCTTTTGTGACATCCGCTTTCTCTTAACCCTTTTAGTATTAAGTTCAACCTTGACAAGCAATCACTAGTTGGCCAGCTAGGTTTACCCAACGTTATTCAACAAAAACAAATAAAATCTCAAGTGTTAACTAGATTGTTTATACTTTTAAGCTTTACATCTTTCCTCTAGGGCATTCACTAACTTGAATTCCTAAAGGGAAATTAGCTCATGATGGCAGGAATGAAAGACAACAATTTAATTGCTATAAAACTCATACTTAATAACCGAAATAAGGAAAATAAATTCCAAGATACTAAGGTAAACCAATCTGAAATTTATTAAGGTAAACTAATCCACAACTCAACACACTCACAAAGGAGATTCAAGGTGTTGGGTTTTGTGTCCTAAAACTCGTGGTTTTGTAAACTGATCATGTATATTCTATTTTACTATAAAGATGTTATTGAGGTTTATTCAGTAAATGTGTTATTGAATAAAGTGAATTGTGTATTCTATAACCCAAATCCAATGAACAAAGATACTTGTTACTTGAACTTTATGTATGACATAAAAGTGGATCAAGTTCGAGTAATAGCCAAAATGGTCTATAGTATAAGGATAAGGCTGGGTACCTTATTCTGGGGACACTATGGACGCAGCCCATTTTGTATAGTACTAACGATGTGATCCTGAATCGTTCATGTGGAGACATGCGAGTGGGGGCGTCCTATGCAAAGAGTTTGTATAAGACCGAACCACGAAATAGTCACTTAGACCTTATAACTCCGTTTACTGTCTTAACTGACTATATTCATACGATGACCTAGGTAACTCGATCTTAATCCTGAGCGTGCTATGAACTCCTGTTTATTCGGGATTATCCTTAGATTTGCATGGGTGAGAGTGACCCGAGATCGCCGACTCAATAAGCCTCCCATTTTGGGGATAAGATCGGGTAGATAGTTAGGAACATAGTCATGCGAGATGGAATTCACTCCTACCTGCTTTAGGGATTAGTAGAGAGGTTGTTCCTTTAAGTGCTGACTCCGGGTCTTGAACAATGGGCCCACCCTCTCATTGGCCCGAGAGGGATTCGGTTTGTTGGTTGGACCACAAACCAATTGTTCATTAGAGGATCAGTGGGACTTAAGGAACAAGAAGTAATTACAGGGGTGAAACGGTTTATTTGACCTAGCTGTAATTACGAACGACCTGTGAAGGATCGACTTACTAATCATGGTTATATTGAGTGGACAAAAATATATCTACAGTGAGGAGAGTGCAGCCACTGGGCTTTAGTGGAGTGTCTTGGTGGTTAACGAATGTTGATTAGCTAGGCTAAAGAGTTTGGCAGGTTAATCTCGTATCGTTGGAGCTCATGATCTGTAGGTCCATTAGGTCCCCTCACTAGCTCAGACTATGCCTTGGAATGATTTGAGAGAAAAGAATTTGAATTGTTCAAATTCGATTTTGGGAGTAAACGTTAATTATATGCGATATACTTAACATACTATAATTTAATTATGAATTAAAACCACAAGGAAGAGAGAGGAACATATTTAAATGTGATTTAAATATTTGTTCGGTTTAATACGTGAATAGGGATTCATGTACAAACGATTGGTCATAAAATAGAGGGATTGGTCTAATTATTTAATTAATATTTGATATTAAATTAATTAATTAATTAATCAAGTTTTTTTAAATTAATTGAAACTTGACTAATCCTATCCAACCAAGCGTTGTCTTCCATAGGAAGCCAAACGTTGTCTTCCATAGGAAGCCAAGTGTTGTCTTCCATAAGAAGCCAAATGTTGTCTTCCATAGGAAGCCTAATGAAGTTTAATTAGTGCCTATAAATGGAATGAAACACAAAAGGATTGGGTGAATTTCTTTGATAGTTTTTTTTTAAAAACTGTCTTGAGCTCTCTTCATTCTCTCTAAAAATTCTCTTAACAAAGGATCCCACAATCCATTCCAAGGGCTGAGAATTGTAGGGAAGACTCTAGTGGTGGTCCAAGTAGTGTTGGTGATCCAAGATTTGCAAAGAATTTGGAGAATTTGAGCTACAAAGGTATGTGTTCATACTTTTTGGTTTTTTCCAATTTTTTTTCCAGTTTTGAGCATGTTTTTGTTTGGTTAAATTGATGTACTTTGAGTGCTCGAGATCCGAAATTGCTTCCGCTTTCTTAATATTAACTCTTTCACAAGGTCAGTGCTAAAATTCAAGGATAGTACTTTCATTGCCTTTTAAACTAACTTTAAACCAAATTTTCAAGGACAGTACTTTCATTGTCTTTTAAACTAACTTTAAACCAAATTTTCAAGGACAGTAGTAGCACTTAATGGAAAATTCAAAATCTTGTGGGGATGTAATTTCCACGAATCAACTGGCCTTATTTATTTATTTATTTATTTATTAAAAAGGAGAAAAAAATTGAAGGACTCAATGGTTAACTAAAATTCAACAACTTACAAAATTTGGATTAAAACAGAAGCTAGCTATAGAGATAACAATGAACAAAAATAGAATAACAATGTTGGATGAATGTTTTCCTTGCTTTGATTGAACCACATACACCTTCAAAGGCAATTGGATCTTCACCTCCTCGAACTTTCGTTGAGGAGGGATCAAACTTGGAGATCATAGAGCACACTGAAGAATAAACTGTTGTGAGAATGAAAGAAAACTGATGACCCAAGCTGCCGTTCGAAAAAGTAAAACCCACATTCGTTTTGCTTTGTTCTTCCCATTTTTATAGGCATAAAGGGCTAGGGTTTCCATCTTCACTCTCCTTCAACCTTGGTTCAACTTTAGGGCATGAGATCGGGCTGAAGAATCTCCAAAATATCGAAAAATCTCTATAAATCTTGGTAATTCCTGTGATTCTCGCAGTTTTTTAGATTTCCAAAAAATGCAATTGTATTTTAAAAGTGGAATGCAATTGCATTTTTGTGCTTGTTCACCACCTTGTTTTCTCAAGGAAATGCAATTGCATTTTGAAAGTGGAATGCAATTGCATTTTCGTACTTGCTCCAAATTACACAAAAACAACATATTAGTTTAATTTCCATTCTTTTCCTTTTCTTTCCTCATTTTCAATACTCTGACAAGCTCTCATGAATTTATCTCATAAATACTATTTTAGCTTGCTTGTTATTCAACAAAACATACAAAAATGACAAGAACAACCTAGTTTAGGGTCAAATAATCTTCATATATGAGAATTACCACAACTCATATGAACAAATAGGGATCAATTTCGTTGATAGAATTTTGAAATGTTCAAATTAAAATTTAATATATTTGATATATTAAATGAGGAAAAACATATTTAATGTATATGATACATTAAATATCAAAGAAATTATTAATGTATTAAGATACACTAAAAAAAAGATATTTATTAAATTTTAATTAGATTCAAATAAGGAAATAGATATCATAGGAGAATTTGGAAAGGTTTGAATAAGATTCAAACTGGTTGGATAAATATATTTTAATATATTAGATATTAAAATATATTATTTAATTATTTTTCCTAGACCACTATAAATAGGACCCTAGGGGTGAGCCATTGTGTACATTCTTCACAAGAGAAAAAAACTCTTAAAATTCTCCTCTCATTCCCTCTCTCTATTTTCAAGAAGGTTCTTACAAACCTCATTGGTCCTTTGTTCGAGTCATAGCAAGGAAAACTTTGTGGAAGTCTTGGAGTTCAACCTCATTGGAGTTGGAGTACAATGAGAAAAAGACCTACCAAAATATTCTCCATATTATTTTCAAGGTATGGTTTATGTTTAAACTTAAGTTTATATTTTAATTCTAAAATAAAATCAAAGTCAATTTCAACGCTTCCGTTGTGGGTTTAATTCGATTATTCCCTTCACATTCAAGATAAAGGATGATTGAATACCTTTTTCTCTTATTTCAATTGATTTCTCTTCTATGATCTCTCTAAATGAATTCATGTCTTCGAAAAAGTTATTCTATTATAGCACTGAAAATGTTGAATGTTTGTTCCAATAGATTCTAAAAGAAATTGATCTCTTTCAATACCATTTGCAGTTTATTTGGCAAAGACATTTGAATAATTTTGTCAAAATCTTGGAACATGATTCCATAATAAGTATTCCACAACTTCCTAACTTCAATAGGCTCACAATATACCAATAAGATTGTAAAAAGCCATTTAAATATGTATATCATGTCATAAATGTAGCTTCATCTAAGCATTCAATGATACTTTGATCTAATTCAAGCAACCCTCGTTTTAAAGCTAGTTCTTTAAATGTAGAATATTCAATTCCTTCAACAGTCATCAAATGTTTAAAAGAGCGAGGACTTCTAACGTAATTTAGTAAAAGAGGTAGACAATATCGCTCTCCTTCTAATGGATTTTCTATGTTAATTCTTGAAATTACTTCTCATTTTTTTAGGTGACCATTTCTTTATATGTTTGTCCCATACATAATGCTTTGGAAATTTTTTATAAAGAAGAGTCCTTGAATTTTCATTATCTGTACACATGTCAAAGTATTCTATTGATATTGTTCTTGATATATCATCTATTTGAATGACTTGCTTCAAATTTTTATTGTCCTAATGGAGATATATTGTTGATTTGGTAGATGTAGTTGTAGGTTTATAACAGATTGAGATATCTTATTTAATCTAAAATCGTAAATTTTCCACAATGCTTCTTGTGTTGAAATCCATCTTGCATCTTGAAAATCCTGTATTTCCTTGATTATTATATCTTCCTCGTCACTAGCTATGGAAACTGCTACTTTATCATAACCTTTGTAGATATATTTATATAAATACTTGACAACCTTGAAAGTGGAACAAATTTCAATATCTATATGACAATTATATGTTGCAAGGAGATATGAATTATAAGGAGCTACCCATTGATTATTTAAGGTTGCATAACTAATTAAACGATGTAAAAAAATAATCTGGATATGAAAAATATGAAGTTTAATATGAAATATAAAACATACCTGTGTACGATTATTTCTCATTCGATATATTGGATATAAATCTTTTTCTTGTATAGTTTTTGCAAAAAAAAAGGTCTTGGATAGTGAAATCTACATGTTCCATTGATCATACATTAACTTGTTTTGTTAAAGCTTCCACATGGTCCATGTATCATATGTTTGACGACTACATAATGATATCATAAGAGATTCATTTTTATCTAGAATTTTAGCACAAACATATTTATCATATTGATATGCATTTGTCACTTTATATCCATTCTTAAAAATTATGAAGATGTGTGCATGTGGTTGGGCTCACTTCTTAAATTCAATCATATAAACAAATGTTGCTACTTTTATGAAGATTTCTTTCTTAAACGGTGTTTGGGGTCTTGTAACTTAGCTTTGAAAACTCGTGATGTTAAATCATGTCTATCTTGAGACTTTAGCCTTGTTTAAGGTTGTCTTTGATCTCCTTCCAATCTGGATTGCATGTCATTATGATGAAAAGATCCTATTTTCTAAATCATTGGACCAAAGCTATTCTATTAAGATATATTTTTCACATATTTCTTGATAAAGGAAGCACAAAGTATAATTCTTTTTCCTACTTTATTGGCTCTTGTTCTATAGTTGATGTAGTTCAAATCTTATATTGAGATTGTTGTGTCCTAAAGAAGTCTAGTCTTGTTGTTTCCAACTTATGTACATATCTAGTGCATATTGTTGCATCAATCGTCCAACATGAAGAATGGTCAATGTATTTGAATTCCTTATTTGAAATTTCAAGCAATAGTATTCTCTACATGAGATATTCGTAGATGTTTTTCTGAGTTTTTTTGTTTGTTAACAATAGATATATAAAATGAAGTAATAATTATTATGAAGAAGAATTAAGATTTTCCATACCTTGACATTCGTTTTGTAGAACTTGATGGATAGATATAAAAATTCTCACTGCGCAATTGTCACCTTCTAAATTTTCATGAGTATTTTTCTTTCTATTGGATTATTATTTCCTTTTATCTGTTGGTCTCAATCAGGCTCTCTCTTTGGAAACAATAATGGATACTGTAGGGAGTCATAATAGTTGAAATAATATTTTATTCGGTGTTGGTTTTCTGAATGTTCATGCAACACAATATCCCTTTCAAAAGGGATATCTCCAATTTGTATAGCGACTACTTGATTAACAGTTGGTCCATTGTATATCCTTTGGTCAACCTTTATATTGCTTGCAATACGAAGATGAATGTGATAGCACACAAAATGTGCTATTCCTAAGATTTATTTTTGTTAGTATTTATAGCTTATTCAGTGTTTTTCACGAGTTTATTTATTGAAATTTCAGTTATCGAGCATTTGGAGCGAAATTGAAGAATTTTGAGATACCATGGAAATTATAGAGCTATTTGAACACAAACGGATAAGCAAAGTGAAACAAATGAATTAGGCTAAGAAACTCGAGGGCATGGCATTGAGACGCCATCAGTATCGTCTCAACGCCATAATTGCAGCAAAACAAGTCATGAGGACCACACATGCAGCGTTGCGATGCTACTTGTAGCGTCACAGCGCCAGACGATCAGGGTCCAACGCTGTGAGCTCAATGCTGCAGATTAGGCAAAGCCAACCTCGTAGCGTTGAGATGTTATAACCTAGCATCACAAGGCTACATTTCTATATATACATTCTTATTTGCTTGCAAAAAGGGAGAACCATCTTTGAGAGAATAGAACTCTAAATTGATTTCTACATATTTGAGGAGACCAAAGGACATTCTTGAGAGCGATGAGCGAATGTTTGAAGCTTGAGATCGTGTAGATTGCATCAGAAACTAGGATCGACACATCACAAGAGTTCTTCTTTCCCTTTTAATTTGTAGTTGTCATTATGGATTTTGATATAAGTCTAGATTTATTTTAAGTGATTATGAGTGGCTAGATTTGTATCTAGGGGATTGATGCAGCCGTTGGACTCCTCATTTTGATTATGCTTTATAACTATTTATGTTTGAATGTTCTTAATGTTTGTTGACTTTTGGCCAAGGTCTGCATGTTTTGTTTGTCTAAGGTCTTGCTTGAAAGAGTAACTTTTATATTAGAATAGTTTCAAACATAACTATTTGTAAACTCTTGCATGTGGATAAAGAGTTCTTTTAGAAGCACAAAAAGACGTTTTCTATGCCATGTACGTTATTAAAATCTTGATGGAAACATTAGGTTTATAGCATTGCATGAGGTTAATTGAACTTGGAAGAGTTTTTTGATATTTTTACTTCTTGCTTATGGTTATACATGATCATCTCTTGGACTAATTTTCTAAAATAATGATTCAATTGGCATAGTCAATTCCCTAAGTGATTCAAGTAAAGTCAATTTCCTAAGTTTTTCTCTCTTTGACATCTTTCGTAGTTTTTACTTGTTTTGCTAACTACTTTTTTTGAAAATTCTTTTTCTAAATAAAATTGGATGTGATTATTCATAGTAATTAGTTGATCTAGAAAACTATTCCTTAAGAGATACTTTGCACTCACTAATCACTGTACTAAAACTTGACATCGTACACTTATGACTTTGCATCGTCACTAAATCACCTGATAAGTTTTTGTCGCTGTTGCCGAAGAATGGTGACTATTTAGATAATTTGATATTGTGGAAAAAACGTCTTGTCTTAGTTTAGAGTTTTCTTTTGTCTTCTTTTTACTCATATTTAGTTTTGTTTTGATTGCTTGTTTTCTTTCATAGGAATTGGACGATGTATGCAAAAGTACAAAGAGTCAACTCTTGCTTCTTTTGACTCTGAAATTGAAAGAACTGGCAGAAAGAACCAAAGAAAAAGAAGAGATCAAAATGCAGTCATGGTTAAGCAAAGAGAGGAGGAAGAGCCAAAGGCCATTAGGGACTACTTCCAGCCTGTGTTTCCTAATGAACAATCTAGGATAGTCCACGCGCCCATTAATGCCAACAACTTTGAGCTGAAAACAAGCCTTATTCAGATGGCGAAAGAAAGCGCATTCAGGGGATATGCTTCAGAAGACCTTAATTCTCAATTGCTTAATTTTCTAGAAATTTGTGGCACTATCAAGATAAATGGTGTTTCTGCTGATGCCATTTGCTTACGCCTTTTCCCTTTTTCTTTGCTGGATAAGGCAAAAGATTGGCTTGGATCTCTATAGCCTAGGAGCATTACCACTTGGGAGGAGTTGGCCAAAGCATTCCTGACAAAATTCTTCCCACCTTCTAAGGCTGCCAAGATGAGGACTAAAATAGGAACCTTCAGACAACATGAGGGTGAGTAGTTATTTGAAGCGTAGGAAAGGTACAAGGAGCTATTAAAGAAGTGCCCTCAGCATGGGTACCCAGACTGGCTTCAGATCCAACTATTTTACAATGGACTCACGAGTAGCACTAAGATCATTTTGGATGCAACAGTTGGAGTCACTATTCTGGCTAAAACTTTTGAGGAAGCTCGAACCTTACTGGAGGAAATGTCAACCACTAGTTATCAATGGCAAAATGAGTGCTCAAATTATAGAACAGTGGTTGGTCTTTATGAGTTGGATGAGGTAAGTGCCCTTAAATCTCAAATGGCATCTTTGACTCATGCTTTATCCAAACTCTAAGGTATAGGAATCCCTCAACCAATAGCTTCCATGGTAGCAACTCAATCCTTTCAAGTTGGTGGAGAATCTAATATCGAGCAGGCCCAATATGTTAATAACAGAAATTTCAACTATGGGGTGTAGCATATGCAGAATAATCTTCTGTCTCACTATCATCTAGGTTTGAGAAATCATGAAAACTTTTCCTATGAAAATAATAAGAATGTTCTACTTCCTCCCCCAGGTTATGCATCCACCTCCCAGCAAGTTGAAAGGAAGCCTTCCCTTGAGGATATGTTGGGGGCATTCATCACTGAATCAAAGAGCAAAACTAACCAGTTGGAGAGTATTGTCAATGGACGTGGTACAACCATAAAAAACATAGAGGTACAAATCAGTCAAATGGCCACTACCTTGAACACTCTGCAAAAAGGTAACTTTCCCAGTGATACTGAGGTAAACCCAAGGGAAACATGCAAGTCTATCACCCTGTGAAGTAAAAGGGCATTGATTGAATCGAAGAAAAGGCTAGTTGAGGATATCATTCAAGAGAGGACACATGAGCTTGATGAGGAGAGGCCAAAAGTAACACCCAAACCTACCATTGAGAAAACTGCTAAGTCTCACGTTTTATAGTTTCTATTCTATTCCATATCCTCAGTGTTTTCAAAAGAAAAATCTTGATTCTCAATTTGAAATTTTTTTAGATGTTTTTAGAAAGCTTCACATAAATATTCCTTTCACATATGCTTTGGAGTAGATACCAAACTATGAGTAGTTCATGAAGGAAATCATGTCAAGTAAAAAGAAGCTAAAGGCTTACAAGACAACCAATCTTACTGAGGAGTGTAGTGCAATCATTCAAAGAAAATTGCATCATAAATTAAAAGATCGAGGGAGTTTCACTGTTCCTTGTACTATTGGCAAGTTTTCTTTTAGAGCTTTATCTGATTTGGGTGCTAGTATAAATTTGATACCCCTCTCTGTTTACAGGAAACTTGGTTTGGAGGAAGTGAAACCAACAGCGATTTCATTACAACTAGCTGATTGTTCCATCACATACCCTGGAGGAGTTGTGGAGGATGTCCTAGTGAATGTAGACAAGCTCATATTCCTTGTGGACTTCATAGTACTGGACATGGAGAAGGATTTTGAGATCCTGATCATACTGGGGAAACCTTTCTTAGCCACCAGTAAGGCAGACATTAGCATGTATAGAGGTACACTAATCTTACAGGTGGAGGAGGAAAAGGTAGAATTTCAAATCTTTAAACCCTAAAGTTCAGATGAAGAGGTAGGCGCATGTTTAAAAGTCACGTTGTCAAATTCTTTGTATTCTGACTGTGAAAAATGTATAGTTTTGAGTGACTCTCTAGATGTAGTGTTTAATAATAAAGAGAAGGTGAATGAAGGTAAGTTCAAGGACAAGCAACCACTATAAAGCATACACATGAGCTCTGTCTAGCTAAAGACGTTAATAGGGCGCTTCTTGGGAGGCAACCCAAGTTTATATTTTTTTGTGTTAGTTTTTATCTTGTAGTTTTCTGTCATGTATCTTTGCTATGTTTCCTTTGCTTTGTGTTATAGAACTCGAATTCTTCCACCTTGCTCCCATGAGATGGTGAAAAGATTATATCTCCCTTAATCAAGATAGTATTGTTCACTCCCTCATCTTTCTTTTGTCATTATGCATGTTTGAATACTTAAGATATTGAGGACAATGCATGTTTTGAAGTTTGGGGTGGGAGTACTTTGTACCTATTGTTTGAGTCCTGAGCATGATCTGAAATTTTTTCTGATGAATCTTGTGCATATTCATGATTAGGACGACCTAGGATGTGATCTAATTAATAAAATTCTTGCAATCTTTTGAAATATGAGAGCATGTCCTGAAGTTGAGTTCAATTTATATTTTTCACGAATTCCCTTGCAACTTGTTATCACTTAGCCTACTTTCCTTTAGTTTTGACTGTTTAGAACAAGGTTATTTTGTTTGAAAGCTTGATGTCGCCTCGATAGGCTTGAGAACTAATTTGAGAGTTAATCTGCATGATAGTTTAGACTGTTGAATCAAGAGTTTATGTGTAAATGTTTCCTATATTGATTTTTTTTTTGCATGTTGAAAAGAAAGAAAATTTTTGCATGTTTGAGTCAATATGTCGTGTTTAAAAGGATCAGGGGAAAAAAAAGCTACCTCCACTGTGATTAGTTAGGCCACTCATTGAGTGAGTGCTCTGGGTGAGGGTCCCTACAATGGATGTGTGAAAACTAGGATCCTTGATATAAAAGTAAAAAAAAAAGGCATGTTTGGGGGTTGGCCAATCCAATAGTTAAGTGCTTCAGTGAGTCGTTACTTTCTGGAGTGTAAGAGGCCTAATAATTTGGAACTTAAGGCCAGTGTAGAGAGAAATCAAATGGAAAACCTTATAAAATTGTTCTAGGCTAGTAAAGACTACAAGAGGGAAGGTTAGGCGCACACATACGCAAGGGATTAGTAGGATGAAATTTAAATTTCTTGATGAATGGTTATGCTTGAATTCTTTCTTTGATTGTTTGATTTTTTTATTTAGATCTTTGAGGCTCGAGTTATACTTATGCATCAGTAAAATCGTGATGGAGTTTTGTTTGTTTTGCTCGGGACTAGCAAAAACTTAAGTTTGGGGGTATTTGATAGCACACAAAATGTGTTATTCCTAGGCTTTACTTTTGTTAGTTTTTATAGCTTATTTACTGTTTTTCATGAGTTTATTTATTGAAATTTTAGTTATCGAACATTTGGAGTGAAATTGGAGAATTTGGAGATACCGTGACAATTATAGAGCCATTTGAACACAAATGGAGAAGCCAATTGAAGCAAATGAATAAATTAGACCAAGAAATTTGAGGGCATGGCATTGAGACGCCATCAGTAGCGTCTGAACTCCACAATTGCACCAAAATAAGCCATAAGGACCGCACATGCAGTGTCGAGATGCTGCTTGTAGCGCTCAACACCAGACGATCAGGGTTGCAACGCTGTGCATTGAGCAATGTCAACCTCGTAGCATTAAGATGTTGTAACCTAGCATAACAACTCTACATTTCTTATTTCGGAAAGGCGCACTTTTCGAAGGACAACATTGAGACGTTGCATCCTAGTGCCTCAACTATGTCACAATTTCTATAAATACATTCTTATTTGCTTGCAAAAAGGGAGAGCCATCTTGGAGAGAATAGAACTCAAAATAGATTTCTACACATTTGAGGAGACCAAAGGACATTCTTGAGAGCGAGGAGTGAATGTTTGAAGCTCGAGATCGTGTAGATTGCATCAGAAACTAGGATCGACACATCACAAGAGTTCTTCTTTCCCTTTTAATTTGTAGTTGTCGTTATGGATTTTGATATAAGTCTAGATTTATTTTCAGTGATTATGAGTGGCGAGACTTGTATCTAGGGGATTGATGTAGTCGTTGGACTCATCATTTCAGTTGTTAATCCATATTTTGATTATGTTTTATAACTATTTATGTTTGAATGTTCTTAATGCTTGTTGACTTTTGGACAAGGTCTTCATGTTTTGTTTGTCTAAGGTCTTGCTTGGAAGAGTAACTTTTAGATTAGAATAGTTTCAAACGTAACTATTTTTAAACTATTGCATGTGAATGAAAAGAAGTTCTTTATGCCATGTACATTATTAAAATCTTGACGAAAACGTTAGGTTTATAGCACATGAGGTCAATTGAACTTGGAAGAGTCTTTTGATATTTTTACTTCTTGCTTATGGTCATGCATGATCATCTCTTGGACTAATTATCTAAAATAATGATTCAACTGGCAAAGTCAATTCTCTAAGTTTTTCTCTCTTTGACATCTCCCATAGTTTTTACTTGTTTTGTTAACTACTTTTTCTCAAAATTATTTTTCTACATAAATTGGATGTCATTATTCATGGTAATTAGTTTATCTAGAAAACTATTCCTGAGGACGATACTCTACACTCACTAATCACTATACTAAAACTTTACACCGTACACTTGCAGTTATGCATGGTCACAAAATCACGCGACTTTTCAACTTTAAAAAACATTTCTAATATATAGCAACTTTTCAACTTTAAAAAACATTTCTAATATATAACAACTTTTCAACTTTAAAAAACATAAAAAAAAATATAACGACTTTTCAACATTGATCTTTTTACTGGAGTAAATTGTTTTCTTCTTCTGCCTTCTTCATTCCTCTCATCCATCTTTATGAGAAATTTGAAATCTTTATCTTGTGATAAGATAAAATCATTATAAAATATGGACTTATCTTTATTTTTTACTTGAAGAGTATGAATTAGAAACATTTAATAATAATTCAAATGTAAATAATTGTCATAATTTAAAAAATATTATTCTCCTTTACCTTAAAATTTTCCTTTGCATAATGAGAAACACCATATTTTGTCAACCTTTTAGGAGCCTCAAATGGTGTAACATTAACTTTAATCTCTCCATTTGAAACAATTAACTTCAACACATATCTTCTAATGAAAGGTACATTTTTTTTCACAATGATTGCAATATAAGAGATCTCCATTCATGGATGAAAATACTCTTTCATTAAAATATTTGCACCTTTCAAACTATGAATTTTCTTTTTTCATGACATGAAAAATAGTTGCCTTGAATCAACAAAATGTATGGTTTTTTCATTTTTTTTTTAAGAATGATTTCCTCCCATGAAACCTGTGGTGCATCAACCATTTTTTTTTTTTAAAGGAAATATCATTTATTTGATATTTTTGCCCTTCAACACTTTTTCAATCCTATAAGAAATGAATGATAAATATAAGAACTTTAAAATTTTAAAAAATGTAACATAACTTGTTTAATTTACCTTGGATACTACAACGTTTTTCATTTTTTCCAACCCAAGTATGAGTCAGAAAAAATACATCTTGTGTTGGGATAAACTCATCTTGATGCACAAAAAATGTTGGGACCTTTGTCGATGCAGGCACGTCCGGGAAGATTCTCTCGACGCAGTGACTCTTACGTCGGCAGAAGTATCCTCTTTCCCGACACGAGTAAGGCATCTAATAGCACACAAAATGTGCTACTTGATTTCATGCATTTATTTGTGTTATTTATAGTTTTCGAGCAATTGGAGAAAAATCGGAACTTTTGGAGATATTGTGGTAATAAAGAGCTAAATTAGCATCAAATTGAGAAGTCATGTCAAGAGAAGAAGTGAATCAAGCCAATTTTTCCAAGAACACAACGTCTCAATGCTCTGAGAGTGTCAAGATGCTCAATCTGCAGCCCTTCAAGCCATTCAACCTACAAGGACAATATCTCGACACCCCTTGAGAGCATCGAGACACTTCAGATTTGGTAGTCGCAAGTTGTTCCATCACAAAAACACGAGCGCGAGGATGTCCGTCTATAGTGTCGAGACGCTACGCTACCTCATTTTTCCTTTTTTATTTCACGCGTTAGGGTGTAGTGTTTTAATGTTGTCCCTAGCATCTCGACGCTGCTTCGACTTCTATAAATTCCTCTTTTTGCCTATAGATTTGGAGAGCCATCTTTGGGGAGATCAAAGTGCCTAATTTGAAAATAAATTACGAGGGACATGAGAAGGGACTTTTGGAGGCTAAAGAAAGATTTTTCAACTCTTGATCGTGGACATTGCAACGGGGACGAAGATCGACACATGACCATAGTTCTATCCTTTTTCCTTTACTGTGTAATTTCATTATGGTTTTATATCTGAGTTTAGAGATTGTAATAGTGAACATGAGTAGCTATACTCATTATTCTTAGGGATAGATATAGTCGTTGGACCTTTCAATTTAGTTAATTGAATGCTTTGAATTATTATCTCTTGTTTCATTCATGCTTTTATGTACTTCATGCTTATAATCTCTTGATCACAAATTGTTTTCTTTGTTGATCTGAATTTACACTTGAAAAATGGTAGTTTAGATTAGACCTTAATTGCATGAGTAAGGGTAGCTTTGACATGCAAATGATTAGGGCTCCTTTAGAGGTTATTCAAAGAAGGGTTCTTAATGCCTTGCATGTTATTAAAAACTAAACAATGATGTAGGTTTTATAACATTGCATGAGATTTAATTGTTCTCGTTAGAGTCAGTTTTTACATGTTTCTTATTGACTTATGGAATGAGTGCTTAGCAATTCTTAGCTATTCTTTTAGCTAAATTGTTGGTCTGATTGGTGAAGTTTATTCCCTAAGATATTTTTCTCCTAAAATTCTTTTGAATTGTCTCGACATTTGTTGTCTTGTTATTGTTTGTTTTACTTTTACTATCATCACTTGATTTTTCTCTCTAAATAAAATTAGGTGATCATATTCATAGTAATTAAGTGAGCTAGAAAAACCATCCTTGTGGGCCACTACTCAATTCACTATTTTAAAACTTGACATGTGCACTTGCGCTATTTTTTAATGTTTTTGAAAGACCAAGGGTATTATTGAAACTTTTTAAAATTCAGTGATATTATTGAAGCGAAACCCATAGTTCAATGATATTTTTTATAATGTAGCATTTTATTATTATTATTTTATTATCTGTAATACCTGAAAGTTCGTAATTTAATAATGTAAAATATTGTCAGTGGTATTAACATGCACAAAATATGATAAAAAGTAAATGTATTGAGAAGTACCATAGTTTTACGTAAATAACTACAAGTACAACATGTAATTCAGTACATTATAAAAAAATCCAAAAGAAAACTACTAATCTAAAAGGCAGCTATCTTTGTATTCGCTATATTTCTTTCTAAAAGTAGCCTTCAAAATTACAGTACAGCTACAAATCTAAAAGGAAAAAATAAATAATATGAAAATGTTAAAATATAAACAAAAAAAATTAAAAGGGGAAAGGAAGATGTGTAAGGGATTTTCAAAAGAAAAATGTTCCTAAGTACTTTTTAAATTAAAACATCCAACCCACCCCTCGAAACCTTGAGGTGACTAAAAAGTGTCTTAAAGTACCTATAAAAACTGCTTAAGTGTCCTATGGATAGGCCAAAAACAACTTGAAAATGTCTAAGCGAGCCTAACACACACAACCGACCCTTGAAGCTACCCATGAGTTTAGAAGGTGCCTAAGTGTCCTTTGAGCCCAAAACCTAGCTAAAAAAGACTCTGACACATCTATCCTATCCCTTACAATCTTCAAAATGGCCTAGAAGGAAATAAAAAGTGCCTGAGTGCCCTATGGAGGCCAAAAAGAACTTGAAAGTGTCCTAAGCGAGCCTAACATACTCAACATACCCCTCAGAATCAACCTATGAGCATAATGCACTTAACCCACCACTAAATTTACAACATGGATGAAATGGCTACCATAACTATAGGATAGTGATAGCAATCAAATAGTACTATCTTAGTCCTTTTGTGGTGAATTTGTGTGCTTTGACCTGTATTTGTATAGGATTTGTAGATTTCAAGCAATCGGAGCAAAATCGAAGTGTTCTGGAGTTTATGAGTGCATTTGGAGCTTAAAGGAACATTATTTGAAGGCTTGGATGTCTGGGAGACAAAGAAATGATGTTGGACCGGAGGGAATGGCGTTGAGACGCTCTCAATGCATCTCAATGCCATTGTTGCAGCCAAAATTTGAAGCTAAACCTCAGAGGGTAGCGTCGAGACTTTTAAATTTTTTTTTTTGTTTGTTTTGTAATTGTGAATAATTTTATTCATTGTTCATGACTAAGCCGTTTGAATTCGTAACGAATTTTTAGTTTTTTTGGGCGGATTGGATTATTAGTATATTCTTTCATGTTTTTTAAAAAATCAAAACTTCCATATGATTACGACTCATGCCTACGTTTTTCTAATTCTAGCTTCTTGTTTTGATGAGATTTGGCTTCAAACATTGTTACAGATCGACATGATGAAGCTTTATTTGATAGGGATGGCCCTATTAAAAAATTCTGCAACAAAATGCATGTTGATTAAGTTATATAGTTATAGAGAAGGGGTGGGTACAAAGTAGACATTTGTATGGTTGTTATAGAATTCCATTTTCTCAAACTCTCTCTAAGATTCTTCTATGTTAGCATAGATAATAACAAGGCTTTTGTGCTCAGGTTCTGTATATGATTTTTCTGATTGGATTGATTGGAAAGTTGCATGGATAAGTGCTATAAATGGGTTTTTAAATAACCTACAAAATGCGAGCCAAACATTTCAAACTTCTGGCGAAGTTCTTTTTGATGATATATGGAAAAAAAAGAAAAAGAAAACAAAAAAAAAAAAGCAAAGCTCATTCTTCCAAAGCATTTTGATTATCCTCGATAGCTTTTTTATGATTAGGTTATACTATCGAGAAGTAGAAGCATGTAGCGGTGCACAAAGATTTTGCGATATTTGATCATTCTACTGGTTTTTTATTAATCACAAAATAATACTTTGCTTTTGTCTTTTTTAGGTTGTGAAGAAAGGCAACATTATTTTCATTGTCAATACCTTTTTGATTTAGTATGAATTCTTGTTCCTTAAGGATTTTGAAATATGTGATTCCTCACTTGTGGGGTATTATGTGGTATTGTCTGTTGTTTATTTGATTTCTTATGATTTACATCTTAAACACTTGGTAAGTATGCAATTGATGCAAAAATTATTGATATTATTGGGTATTCTGTGGTATTATATTGTATCTTGGCAAGAGAAATGTGTTTGAGAAACTTGAAAGTTCATCTACAACTTGCAAATTTTTTTGTTGATCGATGGTTGAATGTTATGTAATCTGTAGATTTTGCCTTATTTTAGATACTAATAGCAAGTATTTTGTTTGCAGAGTTTTATTTTATTCTTCACTTGCTTTCTTTTAAATTAGATACTAATAGTAAATAAAGTTTGTTTCCTTTCCATTCATTTTAATTGTATAAAACAAGAAAGCAAGCACATTAATTTACCACTTTTCTTACATCGAGTTAGGGGTTATGTCATTATTTGGCATTATTTTTTGTTTATCTTTTATTTTCTCTTTCTTTTTAATCCATTGATATTATTTTTGTTTCCTTTTAAAATACTTTAATTAATATCTTTTAATTATGAGCATTGTATTTATGGAAAAATCTTCTCATTGACTATTGCCTTTATTTTATGTTTTAACGTTTTGAATATCTTCTCTTTTATGGCAGAATGACCAAATAGATGGTAAGGTGATTTTATCATATATGGTTATTGGTATTTTTAAAGATGTGATTGAGTATATCTTTCCTTATATCTATAGTTGCCTTGTTATTTGATTAACTAAGGGATCTTTCCCATATTTGATTTTGTTTTAAATTTGAATTTTGCTGGAGTTGATGAGAGAGAAAAACCTTGTAACATTTCTAGTTAACTCTTGAGGAGTTATCTTTGTGTGATTTTTGGTGTTACATATTGAATTCTTGAGAACGTGCTTCAATTGGAGATAACAAACTACTTAAACGGTTGTTGAATACACTACACATTTCACAATGGGAGCTTGTGAAAAGTGGATCGTCAAAGGGAGCACGATTGCGGCATAAAATCCAAGAAAGAAGTTCTTTTAATTTTATGCATGTGACAATTTGTATTGTGTACTAATCATTTGATAATCTAATCCCTGGGCATTATCAAATCTCTGGGCATGGCCTTGTAGAGTAGGTTGGGAAACCGAACCATATTAAAAATATTGTGTTCATTTATTTTTATATTTTTTCATATATTTAACAACCATACATGTTTAGCTATTTTATGAATCGTTCATGCAATTAAAATAAATAAATATACAATAGACATTATTGTTCCAACGAGACAAATTAAATAAATTGATAATTAGTTACTTTCAAAAATGTTTTATTCATTTTGGCTTTCTTGTAATCATCGTGATATATATATTTTGTAAACTCTGGCACACTACTAGGATAATTTGCTTTAGGCCTACAGAGGAGACAACAAATGGGAATTCATTGAAGAAGGCTTTTATACTCTCTTGATTGATACCATTCTTGAGAAACTGAAATAGAGAAGGTTCTTTAGCTATTTTTGTTGAATTTGGTTCTTTAGCTAGTGATATATCTTGTTGGGTAAAAACTATTCTTTAATTTAGTTTGGCTATGCTGCTATGGCTATTGGAGCGTGATAACTCGTGATTGAAGAGTTATTATCAGCTAAGTTCATCTTATTTCTGTCTTACAGTAGAAAGAAGAACTTTGTTTTCAATTTGTTTTAATATTAATTTGTTCTATTTTGAGTGTTGTAGCATATCTAGCATAGTGATATAAAGCATGTGATTTTCTACACTAAAATGTTGCGTTTAAAGGAACATTATTTAATTTTTGCATTTTTGCAATAGCATGCTGTAAGCCCTAAACTCTCTTTTGATCATATTGTGCTCATATATGATGTTTTGACATATGCAAATTGATATAGGTTGCACTAAAAGATGTCGTGATGGGATTTGGGAATCTTTTGGATTGTGAACTATAATGTGTATAAAGCTTCATAAGGAGATAGGTAAGCCATTGAATAAGCATATTAAGAGTTGAATTGAAGTAAGTTAAGGTCATTAACAAGTTGGGTAAATTTTAGGTGCATTATGTATTGAATGAAAGTTCTTATTTCTCACAAACTTAAGTAAAGTTGGCTAAATATGTTAGGTGAATTTATTGGCTTGTTTTGGTGTTTTAAAAAAAGGGGATTAAGATGTAAATGAGGAAGTAGGAGCTGGCAAAAATCTGTGGAGCCACGGATTTGTCTTTGGCAAGTAGGTGCTGTCCAGCTGGAAGTTTTTGGAAGAGGATCAACTTCAAACAGCCATATCTCTTAATGTACTGCACCAAATTCGATGATTTTTGAGTCAAAATCTCATAAATTGAGTGTAGAATACGACAGTGGGCGGCTGTTTTGAAAATACGAAGGGGAAGGAGGTGAAAATTGCAGAAAACCGAGAGGTGTTCACAGTTCTCGGGTAGCAGAACAGTGTGAAGAAATCAATTTCTTTTGAGCTCTTGAGGAGGAATTAGAAGCTGAAACTTTGAGGTAAGTAAGTTAAGATGTTGTACTTGAGGTTTATCAAAAAATATTAGGTGGTTGTTTTGCTAAATTTTGAGGAACCCAAGCTGAAAGGTGAACCTGGAATTTTAGGTGCAAGAAAAAAAAACTGCTAGCAAGAGATTGAAGGAGATGTGCTTCCATTTCTATATACCTTACACCCAAGTGCGTATGGTTATTATGAATTGAGTTATGGGACTGAATTAGATATGTTTTTAAGGTGTATAAGGAAATGAATTAATGTTATTAATTTCTTTTTCAGGGCAAACGGAGATAGGAATAGCTTATAATCCTTGGAACCCTTTTGGTGATTGTGAGTGACTCTATTTTAGAACTATGTTTGACCTTTGTTTTTCTTCCAAAGCATAAATGTTGATCATTGAAACAAGCTTGACTTACTTTTGTATATTTTTCATGGAGCTTTTAATAGAATGTCATTGATGAAACTTACGCATGATTTGAATTAGTTTGTAACTACACATTCAAGCATGGAAACTAAATTATGGAAGTATGACTTCCTTTAGAAAATGCCTTGTGTAAATCCACTTGGAAACATGTTTAGAAAGGAAAAGTGCAAATGTTGAGAATTTGTTGTTTGTGTTATCAAAACATGATTTCCAAGGTAATCAAAGTATGCCCCGGTATGTTGTTAACCCCCAGTACTGAAGGACATTGAGAAGGTACTTGGGAGGGAGGAATCATGATTTCCGATACTGAAGGACAAAGAGAAGGTATTCGGGTAGTAACTGGTCTAACCCCAATACTGAAGGACATAGAGAAGGTATTAGGGAAGACCAGTGTGTTCAATGGCATTCCACGTGCACGTGAGAGAGGTATGAACGTTGTTGGTATAGAGATGACTCTACCACAGCTAAGGTTCGAAAGTGGTATCATGTTATGAGTTTTATTGTTATGAGCTTCTACGCTTTTGAAATGTCTATTCTTCAGTATGGTACTACATTATGAGTTTCTATGCTATACATAATGTGGTGACTTAAACCTGTAAATGGGTAGCATGGTTTGATTATGTTTACAAATAAGTGATAGGTTATCTCTAACTTGTAGCTTGTCCATCATTATGCTTCACCTTTGAGCTTATAATGTTTTTAAGATAGACACTCACTGGGCTTCCCAGCTCACGTTTTCATTATGTTTTCTCTTTCCAGGTAGCAGACGAGTTCCCGGTGCTTAGCCTTGACAAGACCTGTTTGCCACCACGCCGTTTTAGCTCCTTGTATATACACTTTCTTATGTATATAGTTTGTAGTAAAAGCATTTTAGCGGGGTTGTAATAACTATAAAATGTTATGACTTGTTAAAGAACATAGTACTGAAAGTGAATGTGTCTTGCTCATATGTGTATTTGAGCGTTTCAAACTTACTTGTTCAAACTTGTTGTGTTGCCTTCATTTTCAGGTATATGTTGGGATGGACAGGGAGAGCTAGTAAGAGGGTTGATTGTCTCTGTCCTTACATCTCTTCCTAGGTTAGGCAAGTAAGCTGGGAAGGGGTGTGACACATGCGTTCTCAAGTTTATGCAGGAAGTAGAGACCTCATCTTGTAGCGACTGTTAGCAAGCGCAACAGGAAAGATTTATCGACGAAATTAGAGGAGAATCGATGAGGCACACATACAAAGCATTTTTTGTTATCATGAGGGGACGCTAGCAGAAGATCAAGAGAGGAAGAGGAAAAGCTAGTAGAAAAAAGAGGAATCTTTTCCTACATTACTTGTGAAGGCAGTGAATACTTGCACTTAAAGCTAACTTCCTCCTTGAGGAGTTGCAGCCCACCACTCACCAAGGAAGAGCGCTACAATATAAAGAAGGAAAGTAGCTGACCTTCGAGAGGAGGCAGTATTGTGTCACTGAAAGAAAAGCACGAAATGAGGAAGAGAGAATTAGAGTCACATACAGAGAGACCTGGAGTTTCTATGATATTGTTGTATCAGAATATCTATTTTTTTCTTGTTTACTTTTTCTTTAATTTTCAAAATGTACATCTCTGCTTTCTTGTGTGAGATTTTTCTAGCCATGGGAAAGTTTCTTTAGAGGTTAGGCTCTGATGAAATTCATGTTGTAATGTGAATGTTTATTCTAGTAATGTCTTAAGTAATTGGTGTCCTTACATTCTTGGTTGTGTGTTCTTAATCCTAGCATTATTTTCCGTTGGCCAATTGATTAGAGTAACAAACATTCTGTAATACTGAGAGGTTATAGTGTGTTGAAATTACTTGTCAGATCGAGAGTGGACTAAACTACTAGATTACTTTAGACATAAAGAAGTCACTTGTAAATTAAAGCATTAACATGAAGTGCTAGAGTGTCAAGATAGCAACTCAAGAGAGTGTAGCTAGACTAAGTGTATCCTGTTTTAGTGTAAGATCCAATTCTTAAGAGGTGTGCTAGCATAGATTTAGTATTGCAATATAAGGGAATTCATAGACCTGGGCCACCCTCTCCATTTATGTATCCCTTAGCTTGTTACAGTTTTCCCCTATTTTATTTATGTTCTTCATTCATTTGCTATTTTTACTGTATTTTGTTATCAAACCATTTGAAATCAATTTTTGACTAGTTACTGGCTGTAATATTAATTTTTCTATTGTAAAATTCTTCCAAATTCCTTATAGGTTCGATCTTGGAGTACTCTCTTTGTATTACTTGTCAAGGACTAGTGTGATTGACGTGGGCAAACTGTAGTGATGGATATCTGTGTGTGATGCGGTGAAAGTGGGTGAAAGTGATGTAGAAATGAGGCAATGAAATAGAAAATGGTACACATAAATCGTTTTGTCACCCAATATGCTAGCACAAATATATACTAGCACATTAGCAAGTAATACCTGAGAGAATTCCAGGGTCAGATCCACAGGAAAAAAGTTGTCTAAAGTCAGCACGTTTAAAAACAAAGCAAGTACCTACAACGTACTGTAGGGTAACTAGGGCAATCAAAATAAATGAGAGGTGATTGAACATGAAGTAAATAGGTACATAGATGCAATGAAAACAAACAAAGTAAGGTGATAAAATGAAATAACGACGGTGATGAGGTCAAGACTCGGCTCTTGGCTACCTAGTGCTACACTTATGAAATAACGATGGTGATGAGGTCAAGACTCGGCTCTTGGCTACCTAGTGCTACACTTGTTTCCACGCATTAGACATGTAATTTAACAAAGCAACCTATTGAATCTAAGTAGGGAAACCAACGTGCGCTACCTTTCAGTGCAGTGCTTTGCACACAAAAATAGTTATATTCCCACGTGCTATTTTTGTTCATTTTACATTGCCCCCTTTCATGCTTACAAGTAAGTAGTTGGATTATCCCTAAAACAACATAGCAAACTAAGTTCACTCTCTCTCTCCTTGAGTATTTCCATACACCTTAACCCTTATGATTCCTAAAGTATGCTACTACTTTTTATCGATTGGCCAGATGGACAAAATAAATTTCAACAAACACTCACAAGAAAAAGATTCAAAAGATGTTGCATTAAAAATTATATTAACACATGGAAATAGTTGCAACAAAAGGGCTTTGAGCCAAGTCTTGAATGAAAGTTTAGCTCATGCTTGAAGATAAAGAAACTACAACTTGAAAGAAAGACATATTAAGCGAATACAGCTAAGGTAGTAGAAAAATATAAAGGAAGGAAGCTGGAGCAGTGAGAGCTTCTTTATTCTTCAACTTTCCTTTAGCTCGACAATAGTGGACTGTCACTCCACCATTTCATGAACTTCCAAAGGTTGAAGAAGATGGATATGGAAGGTTGAATGTTGCTAACTCCCATGCTACTTATTTTTGGTTGTTACAAAATGTCAATGGACATTTCAAGAAAATTGATAGAAATTATTTGAGTGAGACAATGAAACTTTAATTGTTGATTAATTAGACTATAATCATTTTTAATCATGATATCTAAAAACTAAGACAATATATAGATGTAAATGTTGATGCAAGTAAGAATTTTGAAAAAAATATGGAGATTGATTAAATTTTTTGAATTATTTCATGAAACTTTAATTGTGGCTTAATTATACTATAATTGATCATTTTTAACCATCATATCTAAAATATATATAATATTTATATTAAAATGTCGATGTTAGCAAATATTTTGGAAAAGTTA
The DNA here is from genome assembly GCA_033996785.1 of Trichosanthes truncata. Lineage (NCBI taxonomy): Eukaryota > Viridiplantae > Streptophyta > Magnoliopsida > Cucurbitales > Cucurbitaceae > Trichosanthes > Trichosanthes truncata. Next base: position 29,180,621 of record MU867259.1, on the reverse strand, counting down.
TGGAAATTGATGGAAATTGTTTGAATTATTAAATGAGACTTTAGTTATGATGACTTAATTAAACTATAATTAGCCATGCCTAATTGACTATATAAAATATTGGTAAGTAGTCACAACATTAAAGGAGATATGAAGCAGTTGTATATGCTAAAATAATTGTGAATTGTTTAATATAAAATGTACATATCTAATGCTAAAACAGATGATCTTGGAGTATCTAATCTAGAATATTGATAATTCTGATAGAAATTACAATGTTTCTCTCGAGTCATCCTATACTGAAAATTTTGAAGGTAGTTACTTAAATAAAACAATATGACTCATACACCCAACATATAGACTCTATTGGTGGATACATCTCATTAGTTGATGGTCCTTGATTTTCAATGAATAATAAATATTTGGTGTGAAAAGTCAGGTTGGAAGTTGCTATGGCCAAGTCTTGAAGGGTCGTCATAATCTAAGTAAGAATAATTATTGATAACTCTCATTTATGAGGTTTTTTAGTTCTAAAACATAAGTTTATTGTTTAGAAAGTAGGTGCTTAGTGTTATAAATCATGTTATTTAGGACAAATTACAAATTTAAGTAAAAACAAGTTAAGCATAATTTTTTTTTAATCATGAGTTGATAAAAAAAAGTAAATTGATGTAAAAGGAATTAATTTGGGAAGAATTTGATTATTTTTTATGTTTTTGTGCAGAGGCTGTAAATTTGCCTAGTTGTGACCAAAATTGCGATTGCATATTAGCAGAGGAAAAAATTGGCTAAAGCTGGAAAATGCTCAAATTGCCCCCAAAGTTGCGACTGCAACTAGACCTAATTGACAATTAGTGTGTGAATTGCAGATTTGATAGATTCTTCGATTAAATTCCATTCAATTTCTTCAAATCACGGATATATTGTTGACTGCAGCTCAACACACTGATCTCAATGATAAAGATAACGACCCTCGACATATCTCCACAATTGTATGATATTGTCCACTTTGGGAATAGGCCCTCATAGCTTTGCTTTTGGTTCCCCCAAAAGGCCTCATACGAATGGAGATAATTGTCCTCACTTATATACCATAGATCTCTTCCTTCCCTAGCCAATGTGGGACTTTGTTCACACTCCTAACAATCCTCCCCTCGAACAAAGTACCTGGGTATCCTAATGCTGATGGATTATTGGCTCCATATAGAGGACAACGTTACCATCTAACTGACCCCAAGGAATTCTTTAACATGAAACATTCCTCGGCCAGGAATGTGATTGAGAGGGTGTTTGGCGTGTTGAAGGGGAGGTGGCCCATTCTTAGGGCGAAGTCTTACTACCCAGTTAAGATCCAGTGTCGGACAATAACAATATGTTGTATACTCCACAACCTCATCAAACGAGAAATGAGCATAGATCCATTGATTGAGGAATTAGATGGACCACCACTTGATGTTGATTCCTTAGGCATATAAACTTTGTTGAAACATCGGCTGAGTGGAGCGCTTAGAGAGATGATCTAGCGCTTGGAGAGATGATCTAGCTCAACAAATATTCTATGAATGGCAAAGTAGATGATGAATACAATTCTTTTTTTTTTTTTTTTGTTAAATGAATTTTGTTTGTAATGACTACTTATTATGTAATAGAAAAAATTGTTATGAAATTGTTATGCTTTCAAAATTCCATGAATTAGTAGACTTGAATTTCTAATGCACGTGTGTGTGCAGATATGTCAGCAGAAGATAACAAAAATCGAAGCATGTATGGAGTAGATTTGAGGATAGTAAACTTGTAGAGTCCCTCCTGAAGCTCGTACAAAATGGGGGTTGGCGAGCTAATAATGGCACATTTAGGCCTGGTTATTTGACACAATTGAGAAAGTTAATAAGTGAGAAAATTCCAAACTGCGAGCTACAACTAACTAACCTGGACTCTAGAATTAGGATTTTGAAGAAGCAATATAGTACAATAACTGAAATGTTGGGCCCATCGTGTAGTGGATTTGGTTGGAATGAGGAGATGAAATATGTTAAGGCTGAGAAGAATATTTTTGATGAGTGGGTAAAGGTAAGAATATGTTTACAAATTATTAACTAAAAAAATATGCTCGTATGTAATAATTATATATTTTCTTTAACATGTAGAGTCACCCTAATGCAAGAGGGTTACAAAACAAGCCATTTCCATACTATGAGGAGCTAGCAGTATGATAGCATGCATAAGTGTGCTATTTATAGGTTTAGTTTTATACTAGTTTTGCTATGATTATGTGTGCTTTCATGTACTTTTATGTATATTTTGTAGAAACCGAGCAATTAGAGAAAAATCAGAGCATTGTGGAGTATTTGGCAAATTTGGAGCATAATTGAGCTATATTTAAGGATCCAAGTGTTGAAGAGAATGAAACAAGTTTGTGAGCCCGAGAGTATAGCGTTGCAATGCTACATCAGCAACCATTAAACCTTGGAGTGCAGTAGGCGTAGCGTTGCAACGCTACCACGATTTGTAAAAAAGGAAAAAGGGACAGCGTTGCAACGCTACCCACTATTTATAAATAGGAAGTTTGTGTTTCGTGCAAGGGGAGCCGTTTTAGAGAGATTTAAACCCTAATTTCAATAGAGGCACTTTTTTGAGGTTAAGAGATCATATTAGAGAGCTAAGGAGGAGACTCAAGACTCTAAATCGTGGGCCATCACTTCGAGAACGAGTGTTGGCATGCATCGTCCAGTTTTTCTCTATTCTCTCTACTTTGTTTTCTTTAATTTTAGGATTTCTTGGACTGTATTTAAATGTAATTGAGTAGTGTAGACTCATGGTTGATTGTATTATTTTTATAAGACTATGTTTGATTTATTGATTTGTGTTTTTATAATGTCTTTTATGCATCTTAAATTAATCTTCTAAGCTTTTGGCCATAGCTTGTATGTCAAGTTATATTTAGCTTGAGAAAGTGAATTTAACTAAGGACTTAGATGCATGACTAGGATCGGTCTATTGCATGAGAATGAATAGATTAATGTTAGAAACCCTTAAGAGAATTTCATAATGTCATGTTGAGTTGTAGAAATAGACCGAGGGGTTGATTTACGTCTTTGCATGAGTTCAATTGGGCTTGAGATATTCAATTGAATATCTTAGTAATCCTTGGCTTAGGACTATTGCATGTTTCATAATTCTTTAATCAATTTCATGGTTGTACTTCATGGATTGCAATTGCCAAATATCTCTCTAAAATTGGACTCCAACTTTGTAAATAATAGTTTAGGTTCTTTTTATTTGTTAAAAATCAAACCAAAGTTATATTTCTCTAAATAAAATTGGGCATAATTAACTATAGTATTTAATTAAATCTAAGAACTCCAATCCCTGTGAATGACCCTAGTCATTATTATTGCAAAATATTTAGAGGTCCAGTTTTTATAAATTTAATCTTGATAAGTCCTTCGACAAGCCTCTCTTATCACAGTAGTATTCAGAAAAGATCGAGCTACTAGAGTAGGTGCAAACACGCCTACTGACATGACATCTACTGTGAATGAGACAGAGCAGAACATGCAATTCCAATTTGATGAGTTTGACATCCCAAATCCATTAGTAGGTGACAATGTCATGGGAGATGAGCCACCAACGACCTATGAGTATGCCTAGTGGAGTAGGGTCATCCTCTAGAGGGAGCAAGAGGAAAATACCTAGTCCTACAGATTATGTTAATGTGGTTAAGGAGATGAGCAAGCAAACCATTCAGCTTTAGAGGATTGCATCATGGCATAAGGATGAGAAAAAGGTGGAGGCCCTTCGACGACAAGCACTTGACAAGCTTCATGAGGTGCCTAATCTAAGTATTAATGATCGTGTTCAGGTGGCTAAGGCTTTGTTCAAAGATGTTGATTAGATTGATTGCTTTCTTGATGTACCAAATGATTGGAGATATCAGTTTTGCATGTGTCTCTTATGGAGAGGCAAATGATGAGTGTTTACACTCCTAGAATATTACACTCTTTTGTATGACTTATACAATAATGATCGTGGATGATGATATGACCACTTCCAGGTGTTTTGTATGACTTATGTATGTCAAGACTTATGTATGCATCAAATCTCATTTTGTGATATATGTAAGGATATTTTTTGGGACCATGTAAGTTTTGATTTTGAATTATAACTTTATTTTACTTATCTAGTGATTGTAATATATGAATCTTTTTGTAGATGGGAAGTCGTGTGCATAATTTTTGTTCCTAACTTATTAAATTTAATATCTAATTTTAACCTACATGCTGAAATTGTTTATAACACTAAATAATTAGAAATAAAAATTTCAAATATATTTTAAATTAACCATTTATTTAATGTGTGTAAAGTACTTAAATTCAATTGTAACTATCTTAAATTCAATTCAAGTTGTTGATATCTTTACCAAGCCATTTAAAAAAGAAGACTTCACAAGGTTGAGAGGTTTGCTTGGAGTCAAAAAATCAAGTTTAAGAGGGGGTGTTGAAATAGAAACTTGATGTTGGGTAAATAGTATTTGGGCATAGTATAAATAAAAGCCTAATTTCTAGAAACATTTTAAGTAGTAGAATATTCTAGAGAAATCTCTTTTTGAAAATGTTTTAGAGTATGATGTAGAATTCTCTAGAATGTGAGAGAAAAAATGTATTTGTAATGAACATTTTAGAGAGTCATTTGTAACCACTAGATTGTATGTGTTGGAAAAACCATAGCCATAAGTTTAGGAGGTGCAATTAGTATAAATAGAGGTGATGTCCTAGAGTTTGTAATACAAGTAGCATTTTTCTCAAAAATTTATCAATCAAGTTTAACCTCCAATCTCCAAAAGTTTCTTTCCAACACAAGTCCAATCCGGCAATGCCGTCTCATTCACCCTCCAACTAGCATATGTCGTTTGTCCAGCAAGTTGTAGAGGTGAGTTCCACGATCGTTCAGCCTTCATTGTGATTTGTTGTTGAGTTAGGATTTACTCGTTAATTTATTGAATTATTTCAGATTACCTAACTCGTTTCGGCATCGAAATCACGAAATTGAGCAACTTTGGTCACTGTCCAGCAACAATGTTAGGTGAATTTTGTTTCATTTAAGGTTTTGTTGTTGATTTTGGATGTAATTGGAGAATGACCCATGAGTTTTCGACTTGCTTCGGAAATACCCATGGATTTCAAAGTTTAGTTTTAGCTTCAGTTAAAGTTTCCTACTGAGTTTTGGCTTCGATTTGTGGCCAATTAATGAACACTTGACCTTGTTTCAAATTACTCATAGTCTGTAAGGTCCAAATTTGGGAGATTAAATCTATTCGAAGTTAGATCAACAAGAATTATGTAACTGATTTGGCAAGGATTGTTTCAAAATGGGCAGTTAGATACAAAGGCGGCCTTGAGTTAGAGATCACTTGAGTAATTCTCCCCTTGATATTTTGGGTAAGTTAAAGTTGTTAAAAGTAAAGTTGTTTTCAAAACTAATAACCATGAGTTTGATTTTAAGTATTGATTCCTTGAAAATTATTTATAGGCTGCCAAGTGTTTTTTTTTTTTTTTCAAATAGGAAGTGATAGCTCATTCTTGAAATCAAAGTCAAAGTAAGTGACTTTACGTCGGACTGCTCAAAGCAAGTTGGGAACTAAATTTTAAAATGTTATGTTTTATATGAAAATGAATTTTTACATGTATGATTTTCAAATATTCTTATGGATGTGATTCGTGATTTATGATTTATGATGAATAATGTGAGAATGTTGCTTTATGTTGCATCACTGAATGAAAACTGAAAATGCTTTGGGACCTCATGCATATATATGTGTTTTCATGACGAAATGCTTACGAAGGCTGTAGCAATTACCCTGCTAAAATTATAGATGTACATCTAAATGAAAAGAACCTGAAAAGGTTAATGGGAAAGGAACCTGAAAATGTTAAATGAAAAGGCAAGGTTAGTTGGGTTAATTGTCCACATTAAGTCGAAGAGAAAAGTTAAAGGGAAATGTTTCTACTATGAAAATGTTTTAGGTCCCACTAGGGGAAAATTTTTAAAACCATACTGTATGTGTTTGCATATCCTGACCTTGGTAGTGGGGTCACTTACTGGGTATTTAAAATACTCATCCTTTTCAAAAATTTGTTTTTTTTTTTTGTAAAGGCAAGGACTTCCTAAGCAATTGACAAAACAGTTTACTGAAAAGGGCCATGGGTGATTTAGATGAGATTTTCGTATTTATATTATTTTTGTCTAAAATGTTTTGTTAGCATAGGATATGTTATGAAATTATTTCAATTGATTTAATGTTTTATTTTATTTTATGTTTTGTCAAGGTTTTTAAAGGGATCCCAATTAAAAGAATTTTGGATGTTTTAGTAAAAAGTTTCATTATGAGTGTTTTTTTTTAAAGCTTCGCAAATGTTTTTAGCACACAAGTGATAATGTCTCTAGGTAGTCAAAGTTAAAAAAAAAAATCGAGTCATTACATCTTGCCATTCAAATAGTACTTTAAGAAAGGTTTAAATTAATCTCAATTTGAGGGTGAACGGAAATGAATATTTAATTAAAATAGTTTATGTTTAAATATATGTGACACAATTTATTTACTCCATATTCATAGATTTCTTAAACTTCAAATACAAAGAATATTAAACCTGTGCTTCCAAAACTGCACTTCAAACACAAACTTCTTAAACCCAGGCTTTCTAAACTTATACTCCAAACACAGTATTCTTAAACCCAGGCTACCTAAACCCCCAGTTTAGCCCCCCAGGTTTAACATTTCCAGGTTTAACATTCCAAACCTACAAAACAAACAGCTCCTTAAGGGGTTCTTTGAGTGGTGTCTAGCGTGTGAGCATGCATGACTGCTAGTCAATTGTCGTGTGTGGTGCATGCGAATGCTTCCTTTGGGCAGCCTCTTATTTGATGTCTTTTAATAGTCAGTCTTAGGGCCTTCTGATAACTTGTATAAATACAAGTTATTTTCATTCAGAATTAAATCATCTTTGCTTTGAAGAGCATTAAAGTGTAGCGTTTATTGATTCTTTAGCATGAAATTACGCCACGTTACTAAAAGAACATGTATCGTTGAATGTTGAGAAAGTGTAGAAATAATGCTTTATGCTTTGAAAGATTGATGAATGACTACTTTATTATTGCGGGTCGTTATGCACACAAGTAGAGGAGTTAAGCATTAACGTAAGTCAGAGCCAATTGTTGCGCAACTGTTCATGCGATGATAAGAACCTGAAGCTTTATCGCATCTATGTTTGATCACATAGAAGAATCTGTTATCAAGTGGATTTCTGACACATAACTGTGGAAGAGTTTGTTAGACCCGTGGCAGTACTCTAATGGGCTGAAGAGTTCTATTTAAGTCGCAATTTGTGAAGGCCTTAGGATCGTTCAACAATTTTCTCTCTTTTCTAGATCTATCAATTTTCTCTTTTTTTTTTTTTTGTGTTTCTTCCGGTTTCTTAACCTAGTTGCCAAGCTTGTTCTAGAGTTCTTTCTCTATAATTTTTTTGATTCACTTTGTTTTTTGTTTGTTCCTGCTTTCATCGGCGCTTGGAGGAAAAAGAATAAACAGTTGTTGAATCATCATCTCACATTGTTGGTTATTTCGATTTTACTTTTTAATTGTAGTTCTGAATTTTGTTATGCGATCAAATTTTGTAATTCTCTCGTCTTAGTTATAATGTTTATCATTCTCTTATCTGTTTTTACTCTGATTTCATTTTTCACCACTGTGAGTGGCTAGATCTTTAGGGTTTGGCTCCTGGTGAACCCTATATTATAACTCTGATGAATTAGTAATACATGTGGATGATTTCTCAACTTTCTTTTGATTAATTTACTTCTTCCATTGTTTCTTTTCATTTGGCCAACCGAAGTGAAGTATAATCATGTTTTAATAATGAAAGGATTAAAATATATGAAAATCTCAAGACACACAAGAGTATTAATTACTAGGGTATTTTAGACATAAAATATCTACTCGTAGATTAAAGAATAAGTTGGTTTGTGTGCTAATGAACTTTGTATAGAAATATAGGAGTTTGTTGTGCTTTAACACCCTTCTTGAAAGAGTTAGGGTAAGTAGGTACCTATATCTAGTTGAGAAAGAACATGTACATGTATCATTAATTTAGGGGAAAATTCAATATAGGGGGATATGGAGCCAAGCTTGTTTAGTCTTATTATGTTCAAGTCGTTATGATTACATTTGTGTTGTTTAGTCTTGTGTGTTGTTATTTTTATTTTCAACGCAGAGTTTAGTTCTATCAGATTATGTTTAGTTCCATAAAATTTGCTGCATTTGAGTTAATCTGAGTCTTGTGTAAGAATTATTTTTCTTAAGGATCGATCTCTGGAGTACTCCAGTGTATTACTTGTCTGCTATTGGTGTATACTTGCACTAGTAGTAGGAGCGGATATTAAATTGTACATGTGTTTAAAGAGATTTCTTTTGAGTGTTGAAATGTAATTGAAGAATATTTACTCACTGCATGTGTTAATATTTTTACATTAAAAATACCATAACACCTTACATGATCATATCAATTTATGAACATTTTTATAGTTTTCGCTGCTAAATACTTAATAAACTTAAGTATTAAATATCTTTAGGATGTGAGAGTGACTTTTTTTAAATTGAAATTATGATTTAAGAGTAATTATTTCAATTTAAGTGAATTAAATAGAAAAAAAAATTGTGTCATTACAATTTATTACAATTTACGTGGTCTAATGAAATTTCTAACAAATTTATTGGAAAAACAAAAGAAAATAACTTTCTAAAATTATTAATTAAACACAAATATATTAATCTTTTATTTTTTTTTAAAAATAGATCTTTTTCTAATAGCAACTCCAAAACATTTTAATAGTTTGTGGTATAATAAATAATAATCATGATAAAACCAATGGAAAGAAAAATATGTGAGTTTGAGACTAACTCAATGAGTAAGATATATTTTACTATCCAAAAGGTCAAGAGTTTGATCACCATTCTACATTGTAGAACTCAAAAGGAAAATTGGGTGGTATTTCTGTAGTTCCAGTCAAGGCATAATGTCTACCAACAACAATTATTTAATATTTTCCATCAATTTACCTAAAAGGTTCAGCAACCTTGAATTAAATATTTATTGAAAATATATTAAACTATAATTGGAAAAATAATAAAATCATGATAGGTGGGACATATTCTCATTGTACGAAATTTCCCACCCATAACATGTTGCTTACACTTTTGTTTTGTTTGTTTTTTATTTTAACAAGAAAACGAGAGGAAACTTAGTACTTGATATATAATAAAAAAATATATACATAACAAAGTTAAATTATATATTTTGTCTCTCATACTTTGAATATTATAAAAAGAAATTCAATCATAGCTTTACACTTTGGATTATCTTATGTTTAGCATCTATGCTAACATTCATGGATGAAATGCATACACGATACAACATTGGTTTAAATTTGGATGAAATGATCCGATTTGATATTCAATTGGACAAATTTAAAATGAATTGTCTTTCTAGTAGGGATGAATGATTGATAAATATTTTAAAAGTAAATTACTATGTCAATTTGATATTCAAATCCATATTAAATTTGAATTAGTAATATTTAATGACATATTATTTAAAAAAATTAGTAATATCTATAGTAGATTTGAATTTCTCATTCTTATTAAGAGTGTAATAGTTTTTTCGTTAAATTATACAAAATGTCATTTTTTTAAAGAATTATACAAAATGTCATTAATGCACGTTGTTTGTTTCAATTTTACTCAAACCATTTAAAAAGTTTTAATTTTAGTCCAAATATTTATTTTTTTTTAAAAAAAAATCTTACCTATACCTAACTTAACTAGTTAAGATATTATATCATTGATCAGCAATTTGAATCCTACCTCTACATGTTGTTGAATTAAAAAAAAAAAAAAACTATTTTGCTAGAATTTCTGTTAAAATACTTAATGATGAATTAATTGTGTCAAACCAAAAAAAAAAAAAAAAATCCTTACTTTTTAAAAAAAAAACTTTTGGTCCCTAAACTTTTATGAAAGTAACAATTTAATCCCTAAACTTTGGTTTGTAACAATTTAATCCCTATACTTTCAATGTAACAATTTAGTCTATGAACTTTAGTATGTAACAATTTAATCCATGTACTTTAAATTTTTTTAATGATTTAGACATAAAGGTAGAAAAGACTGAAATTAAAGATAAAGAAAGATAGACGATCTTACCATGGGCACCAATTCGAAAAAATCATCGGGTTGAATATGTAACTTTGATCATTGAAACTCATAAAACATGCATCAATTATGCTTTTAACCCCTAACCAACCTTAACGGAAAAGCTGCCTAAAGCCTTAATCCCTTTAGAGACTAATTCAACCTAGCATCGTTTTAGTCCTAAATTGACTCTAAGAGGTGAGCACGATAACGTTCCACACTCCCTAAATCAACTGCATTAAGTACAAGGATTAGTTAGAACTAATTAATTAATCGGATCCTAATTAATCAACTAGTCACTTTGTTTCTAAAGCCTATCATGCCAACTACAAGGGGAGGAAGCTCCCTCTATGCACACATGACCGGACCTATTTACTACTTAAATGTGCAAGAGGTCGATACGATAGGGATAACGAATTCTAGCTATTAGAGAACGATCTAACATACAAGAGTTGTCAATTCTAACATGCATTCACATTCTATCATCAAAGCAAGAAATAAAGCATGCTAAAACAATAAAGATATATAAATTGAACTCAAATCTCACAAAGTTTACATAAATCATACCTGAATCAAGTCTGAATTTGTATCGAAAGCCTAGCTTGCCATTGAAACGACGAAGCTTGACACCAAGGATCGATCAAAACTCCTAATCTAAGCCTAAAAACTACTAAAAACAGAGAGAATTAAACTAAGGTGGCCCCATAGCGGCAAACGAAAAGGAGACAAAATGACCTAATGTGGAAAAGTTTATTTTTATACAAATCGGAGTAGCGTCTCGATGCTACCAGCGTTGATCTCAGTGTTCCGTAGCGTCGAGCAAGACTTGCCCATGTGAACTTGCGACAATGTCTCGACGCTGTCCTATTTTCCAACATACTGCCTTTGCAGCGTCTTCACGCTTCCGAGTAGGGTTGAGATGCTCTCCTCAAGGGCATTTTGGTCATTTCACTAGTTCTTATTACTCGATTGCTCAAATGACCTCCAAATTGAACCGAATTATCACATAAAAACTAATGAACTAGCATGAATTAAGCACAATAATATAGGATTCTTCTGGTCCTATCAATCAATAAACTAATTAGAGACATTATATGTTGATAAACTATAATGTTTAAATCATTAAATAATAAAATCGACTTTAATTTTGATGAAATTTTTTATAGTAGGGATTGAATTGTTACAAATATGAAAGTAGTGAGACTAAATTGTTAAATACTAAACTTTAGGAACTAAATTGTTACAAATTTGAACTTAGAAGGACTAGATCGTTATAAAATAAAAGTCAATGACTAAATTGTTACTTTCATGAAAGTTTAGAGACCATAAGTGTTTTTTAACCTCTTTTTTTTTTGTAACAAATTAAAAGGTTCAAGAATAAATTTTAAATATTAATTTTTTTTAATCTAATTCTTAAAAGAAAAAAAAAAATAATGAAATTACAAATGTGGTTCTTATTTTCAATTCTTGATAATTTGTTAAACCATATTATACCTAGCTAACCCAATTAGATAAATAAAAAACTCAAATTGTTTACCACATAAAAAAAAATACATATCATATATTTAATATAATAACACAAACGATTCATGACGTTTGACCAACCACATCCATCAAATTAAAACTTTTAACATCATATTAACTAATTTGAAACTAAACTCAGACCATAAAGACGAAATTGAACTAAACTCAAATGATAGCAGCCAAATTAAAATTATCAAATCTACCCAAACATAAGAACTAAATTTGTATTTTAACCGTTAATCTGACTGTAAATCAACTAGTTAAATTATATACCCTTAATCAAAATGTCGAACGTTTCAATCTCCACCCTCACATGCCGTTAAACTAAAAAAGAAAAATTGTAGGTTAAACTACAAATTTAGTTCCTATAGTTTGAATAAAATTAAAATTTAGTCCATCTAATTTTAAAAAACAGAATTTGCCCTTATGATTTGATAAAATTCTCATAAAGATATAAGGACGAAATTTTAACTTTTAAAATTACATGAATCAAAATTTAACTTTCTCCTAACCATAGAGACCAAATTTGTAATTTAACCAAAATCGTATTTTAAACCAAAAGATATAATTAGAAAAGTGGCCCCTCCGCTTTTTGCAAAAGAAATTAGAACAATAGACCTTTGTTTGTGCAAAATTAGAACAAAGGACCCGTTGAAAGGGAGAAATGAGGGAGAAATAGGAGTGAATGAGGTGGCAGAATTTGAAAGGGTCGTGAAAAATAAACGTTTTTTTGTGCAAGTGAAGAAAAGAGGAACAGTAGGAAAGCAGAGAGCTCCAAATCCAATATAGCTCCCATTACAACTCCCCCAACTGTTCAAAAATCAGCTCTCTAAAACAAACTCTCTCAGTAGACAGAGAAAAATAATAGAGAGAGAGAGACGGCGACAGCACTTGCAGGCAGAGATGGATAGCCAACAGAGTCGTCTGAGAAAGCCATTTTTTGGGGATTCGGTAACGTTAAGTCAGTTCATTTAGAGAGAGAGAGAAGCAAGGCAAAATTTTCCCCCAGAAGTGTTTTTCTCTGCAGCACCTCAAACAAAAGAAGAAGCTGATTTGTAACCGAAGCAGAGGAGAGAGAGAGAGGGAGCAGATAATAATCACAGACACAGTCTGTTACACAAAGCAAAAAAAAGAGGGGAAAAAAAACTTGTACTGCTAATTATGATTGCTTGCATAACCGTCCTGTTTTGTTAGCTTTTCTTCTTTTTTTTTTTCTCTCTCTCTCTTTCTTCTGGGCCTTGTCCTTTGATCGGTAAATGGGGCAGCACAGACAGTTTGCCATTCTTTAGACTGTCAAAAACAGAGAGGGATTGAGAGAGAAGAGACACCCTTTTCTTTTTTCATTTCTTCTTGTTCTTGTTGTCCTTCACTCTTTGGCATTCGAGACCCATTTGAATTGAATGACGCTTTACGAACAGAATCCGGAGGCGTCTCGCAAAGGTGAGACCCAGAAAAATTCTCTCTCTGTTTCTGATTTGGGTCTTAGCAGAAACCGAGGAATTTTGAAATTGCGACCAGTTTTGGAGTGTTTGATTGTTTTTGTTTGGTGGTAGGTTTGGAAGGTGAGGATCTGTATGAGGAGCTGTGGAAGGCTTGTGCAGGGCCTCTTGTTGAAGTTCCTCTCAATGGAGAGAGGGTTTTTTACTTCCCTCAGGGTCACATGGAACAAGTACTTTCAACTCTCTTCAATTTCACCCTAACCCCCAAAGCTTTGAGGCTGAAATTTCTTCTGCTTTTTGGTTCTTCATCAGTTGGAAGAGTCAACAAATCAGGAGCTTAATCACCAAATCCCTCATTATGATCTTCCTCCCAAGATCCTCTGTCGTGTCGTTAACATTCGTTTGTTGGTAATTTTTACCCCTTTTTTGTTCTTTTCCTCTTACCTACCTTTGTTTCTGTTGATTCTTCATGTTTGTTTTCTTCTTTTGCTTTCAATTTTTAGGCTGAAAAGGAAACAGATGAGGTCTATGCTCAAATCACTTTACACCCAGAAGCTGATGTATGTATATATTTGGCTTTAATCCTTCTGTTCTTCCTTTGGCTGTTCACTGTTGGGTTTGGGGTTATGAAGATGAACTTGCCCCAAATTTCAAGGGGAAAAGCTGTTGATTTAGAGATTGATAATTGGTGTACTTAAATCCCATAGAATAGTACAATTAGGAACTGTAACTTTCTTTCATTTATGGTCTCTCTCTCTAATGATAACCCCAAGATTGAGATTGTTTGTTGTTTGGGTTGTAATATTTTTTGGTGGGTGGATGAGACAGCAAAGTGAGCCGCAAAGCCCTGATCCAGAGCCGCCTGAGCGTACAAGGCAAACTGTTCATTCTTTTTGTAAGATTTTGACTGCTTCTGATACTAGCACTCATGGAGGTTTCTCAGTTCTTAGAAAACATGCCACTGAATGCCTTCCTCCCCTTGTAAATCTTTCTACTGCTATTCTCTATTCTCTTCCTTTTTACTTCCTATTTTGCTCAATTCTTTTTTTATTTGGTTTGATTTCAAAATGTTTGTTTGTTCTAAATTAATCCTAGGATATGAGTCAATCCACCCCAACTCAGGAGTTAGCTGCCAAAGATCTTCATGGGTATGAGTGGAAATTTAAGCATATTTTCAGAGGTACTTCATTTGGTGTAGTTACTGAATTTCCATAGCAGTCAGCTGATCAGGATGAAAAATTTTCAAAATCCAAAGCTTGAACTATTTCTGTTATAAAACTCTTCTTCTCTAATGGAAGTCAATTTGTTGTACTTCTGTTTGATCTTGTTTTTGGGAACCAGGTCAACCACGGAGGCATTTGCTAACTACTGGGTGGAGTACATTCGTTACGTCGAAACGACTGGTTGCTGGGGATGCCTTTGTTTTCTTAAGGTTTATACATGGATGCTGTAGATTTAGAGAGTTTCATATTTGCTCCTTTTAAGTGGTATTGAACATTGTCTTGCATTTTGGTGTATGAAAATTGACAATTGATTCACTTGTTAGGAGTGACAATGGCGAACTGAGGGTTGGGGTTCGACGACAGGCTCGGCAGCAGAGTTTGATGCCTTCCTCTGTGATATCTAGCCATAGTATGCATCTTGGAGTTCTTGCCACTGCTTCTCATGCTGTTCGTACGCAGACATTTTTCGTTGTGTATTACAAGCCGAGGTTTGTTTCTGTGAATTAAATTCCATGGCTTTTCGCTCTGATTTAACTCTAACGAATCATCTCCAGAACTAGCCAATTCATCATCGGCTTAAACAAATACTTGGAAACGGTTAAAAATGGGTTCGAAGTGGGGATGCGCTTCAAGATGAGATTTGAAGGAGAGGAATCACCAGAGAGAAGGTGCCATTGATATAATGTAATAAATTTATTTTCTTTTATGTCATTGAATATTAGTTTTTTTTGTTGATTCTGTGATATTAGGTTCACTGGTACTATTGTTGGTGTTGGAGATATATCTCCGCAATGGTCGGATTCTAAATGGCGATCGCTGAAGGTGAAGATAGTTTGTTTGATTTATACTTTTGAAGGCCTACTTGTGATACACAACTTCTTCTGATACATTTACTAGATTCACTGGGATGAACCAGCTGCGATTCAGAGGCCCGAACGAGTTTCTCCATGGGAGATTGAACCATTTGTACCTTCTGCCTCCTTAAACTTCACTCATCCCTCCATAAAGAGTAAAAGGGCCCGACCCGTCGAGATTCCTCCTTCTGGTAGGGGGAAAACCTGGTTGCTTCTCATTCTAAATAATTAGTTTCTTCCATGTCATTATGTTTGATACCAATGTTTGTTAATTGCGGGTGTAGAAATTACTTCAAGTTCGGCTCCTTCGGGCTTTTGGCTTCATGGATCGACAATTCCTCACGAGATACCCCAACCAAGTGGTGCAAATGAAGTTCAAAGCAGCGATAACCAGGTTGTCTGGGCTCTCGGGCAGCGAAAACTCAATGGCAATGTTGATAGCAGACGCAGCCACTGTAATCCAATGGCACATGTAGAAGGCATTTGGCCTTCTCCTCCTCTCCTTAATATTTCCCTTAAGCTTTACCCAGATTCAACATGTGAGAGAGAACTTGTTCCAAAACAGCCTCTTTCCTCTCCTTATTCTCCATCTGTTGCTTCAAAACCTAGCAGTGACCTCATTCAACATGATCAATTGGAGAAAGGGAATAAACCCGACATTTCTCTCGGCTGCCGAATATTTGGAATCGATTTGAAAAATAACTCTAGCATTGTCTCTTCCTTGGAGAAAAAACCGTGTTGCCCAACTACGGTGGCCAATGGTGCCCAAGATCCGGTAGCTGCAGCTGCTGCGACATCTCAAGCCAATGCTGTAAATCTCCCACAGCCTTCAAAGGAGCAGCCGCAAGTCACTTCGGAGCTGTCGATGAAGGGAATGCAGACAAAGCCCGTTTCCAATCCATTGTCAAGAACACGTACGAAGGTGTAAACAGAAGCTCTGCAGGCTTCATCAATTTTCCTTAAAAAGGAATTTTATCTTTTGTTTTCTATTTACTAAAAATAGCAATATTGGTTTGTTGAGAAGGTACAAATGCAAGGAGTTGCTGTAGGTCGAGCGGTCGACTTGATGACACTTGAAGGGTATGAAGATCTCATAAACGAGCTTGAGAACGTGTTTGAAATAAAAGGAGAACTTCGTGAAATGAACAAATGGTCTGTCGTTTTCACAGACGATGAAAACGACATGATGCTCGTGGGGGACGATCCATGGCCGGAGTTCTGTAAGATGGTGAAGAGGATCTTTATATATTCAAGTGAAGAAGTGAAGAAGATGAGTGGTAAAAGCAAGCTTGTTTCCCCATCATCCTTAGATAGCTTGGATTCAGAGCGCAAGACTGAATCCTAAATATTAATTTGCTGTTGCAGTTTTCTCTTACTATTTTGGGGTAGTTTAGCAGTAGTAGTAAGTAGTGTGGTGCAGGCAAGTGCTTTTGCTTGGTGCTTTTTATTTTTTTCTTTTTTCTTTTTTAGTTTTATAGAATATGTTTATGTAAACCAAGCAAAACTTGTGTGTTATAGGAATTTTTGGAATTGCTTCTTTTGTTGGGAAAGGGGCTTAAAGTGCTTCTTGTGCAGTTTCTAACAATCACACATCTTGGTTAGTAGTAAATCCAGCTACATTTCCTTCTGTATAAATTTTTGAATTTTCCATTAGTTGCTTCCAATGTTCTATGAAAATTGGAGTTTTTTTAATAATATTTCTGTTATCTCATACCTTTTTATTATTTTTTTTTACTATGTTAAATTACCAGTTTGGTTCCTGTAATTTGGGTTAGTTTCAATTGTCTTTTTTATAGCTTTTATAGGTACAATTTCATACTTATTGGGTTAGTTAAACTCAACAAGTCATTCGTAAGTCATTTCATATTGGTTTGAAATCCCACTCATTTTTGTCTATTCTTTATTTGACCCTAAACCTTGGTACAAAAAGTTAAACTTTTAACCACATAAATACTATCTCATCACCACATAAATAGAAAATGTGTCTTGTACTTAATATTGCAACAACTTGTGATGGAATAAACAGTAAAGATAAAATTGAAACTTTTAACCACATGAACAAGATTGAAACTAAATTTAATAATTTAACCAAATATATTTCAATTATCCCATAGTCTAAAATACAAATTATAAACTAAGTCTTTCAAATTTCATCAACTACCTATTTAAAATATTACTTGTTTTTAAATTTTTTTTTGGTACTATTGATTAATTAAAAACATATTTTCAATTTTCCATTGAGTGTAAACATGAGTGTTTTTTGTTCAACTAAAGAAAAAAAAACACACGAGTGTTTTTGAAAATTTCTAAAGAATCTCATACTACTTTAGAATATTTTAGAAGTAATAGTGTTCTAATTTCTACATGAATGAGTTAATATTTTAAAACTAAGCTTGATATATATAGAGAATGTTTCGAAGTTGCCTTGAGGGGAAAAAAGGGGCAAAAGTGGAATGGATTTGTTGTTAGCAAAAAAAGTAAGGAGATGATAAAACTCATGCTGTTTGGTATTTGGTCTAAAGATATGGAGGCAAGAAGTAGCTTTCATTAAAGATTGCTTCTTTCTCTTAAAGTTACTTTCAACTACAAAATCTGTTGGACAAAGACATATAAGATATGAACTCTTTTCCATTACTGCTAAATTGAGTGCTCAACCTTCTAACTCTCATTTTGTTTTTAATTTTGTTCATTTTAATAAGTCAACTTTTTTGAGTGATATTTATTATGTTGAAACACTTTATTTTTGTTTTATTATTATTATTTTTTTTAATGTTTGAATGCTTGGACTTCATAACCTTTGGACCATTATACAGTACATGTATTATGGGAAAATTTTAATGGGTAGATTCAGTAATTAAAATTGATGATAAGTATGTATTGATATAAATTATTTTTTATGTCACATGTCTCATATATTTTTTAGGGAAAAAATTGCAAAAATCACCATAGAACTATAAGATTGTTGCAATCTCACTTTCAAGTTTTTAATTTGATCAATCTACCACCAAAACTTACAAATCTTTTGTAATTGAACTCTTAAATATTAAAAATTATGAAAACCACCACCGGACTACAAGTGTTGTTCCAATCAAATCATTGAATTATAAAATTGTTATAATCAATTCCAAATTATTTAGAGTTAAAAAAAATTAGGTTAAATTGTAGCGATTCTATAGTATGAGGGTTGGAACGTAACAATCACTTCAGTTCAAGGGTAGTTTGTGCATTTTGCAATATTTAAGGGCTAAATTATAAAATTTTATAAGTTCAAGGAGGTGAATGATCAAACTTAAAGTTTGACATTGTGATCGTAACAACTTATATAGTTCAAGGGAGGTTTTTGTAATTTTTCCTACTTTTAGATACCCAAGTTGCCCTTATTTCATGAGCATAGCTCAACTAGCATAAAACATGTACGCCGATTAAGAGATCAAAAGTTCAAATCTGTCACCCCACATATTATTGAACTAAAAAAAAAAGTTGCTCTCATTTCTTTTCTCTCTCTCTCTCTTCATTGCAAACTTCATTTAAAATTGTAACGCCCTAGGTCCAGGATTTGGACCAGGATTTGGAATCCGGATTCGGCACCTAACGGCCCCAACATTCCCCTGCATCCCCCGCGACCTGACCACGTTACCTACTTGTCTTGAACTGCTTCTAAGAGTGAAGACTGCCCCCACAAACCAACACGAGTCCTTATTTGGAATCCGGATTCAGCACCTAACGGCCCCAGCATTCCCCTGCATCCCTTGCGGCCTGACCACGTTACCTACTTGTATTGAACTGCATCTAAGAGTGAAGACTGTCCCCACAAACCAACACGAGACCTTTTAGCATGTTTTGTCCTCACTCACATGCTTCCTAGGTAAATTCCCAGGAGGTCACCCAACATAGGATTGCTCCAAGCCAAGCACGCTTAACTTTGGAGTTTCTACGATTGGGCCACCGAAAAGGAAGGTGCACCTTGTTGGTATAGGTAGTAGCTATCAATTCTTTTTAGCCTTTCTTAACCATGCCTTGCATAGTTTCATGATCCCTCTCATTCGGATGTGGTCTCGGTTTATTCATGTACCCCTCCTAACTTCGGGCGTTACATGTAATTTGCAATCTGATCCCTCTTTCAATGGTTACAGTCATGCATTTTATCCCTCTTTGGCATTGTCTTTATTTATAGATAGGTCTTGAGACTAAACGAGTCTCTTGTAACATTGGAATAGAAACGTGTGGGATACAAGTACATATTTGAGATTCAAGCCACCTTCAATATTGGATATAACAAAATTACTGATAATCCTAATTAATCCTAGTTAATGATTAACGATGTCGTCAACCTGACTATTAAGACATTATAACTTCGACCAAAATGTCATATTATAACTTTGATCAACAATACATAGGGATGAAAATTCGAACCTTGGACTTTAAGTCAAAGTTATAATTTCTTAACGAGTTGAATTATGCTCAAGTTGGACCATTAAGTACTCTATGATCTAAGTAGTTTTTAGGGGCAACAAGATATATAGCTAAATCTTAATAGACCAACTTGAAAAATGGCTAAACGTATTATCTTTTGCAAATATGGCTAAAATTAGTTTTTAACAAGATTTGGTAATTACTTTGAGATGAAAATACTCCTGATAAAGATTTGCACTTTTCAACCACATAAAAAAGGACTACAAAAAAGCATTGTATTAAGGAGGAAAATACGTTGAATTAGTTCAAATAACTAATCTATTACATTTTGAAAGAAACTAAAAGTAAGGCTAAAATGATGGAGCATATTAAGGATGGGAGAGATGTAGGTTGCAGAAACAAATGTAACAACCAAGAATAAATTGTAATTTATAACCTAACATCATTTCAAATTAATTTCTAGACTCATGGTAGATTCAAAGACTAAAATGTGCATAGATAGGTTCTACACTAGTGAATTAACAAAGAAAATGATGAACACACTAATAAAAATGATGACCTAGATAAGTTCAGCAAGGAGTATATATTTGAAAATACATCTGTAATTACATCTAGCTAACCTCAAAATGGGGCTATATAGGTATGTATGCTTCATTTAACTTGAAATTTGGTAACACTGCCATTGAGCTATATGGGTATAAAAACGTAATGCAACTATGAATCTAATAAAAATAAAAATGATACCCTTGATAAGTTGCAACAAGAGTATATATCTGTAATTTCTGTATTTTCCAAGGAAAAAAGATCAAATCAATAATATCATACCTGACATAAATTAATGTAACGATTAGCATTCTTCTTTCCAATTCGCATCCATTAGTTTTTTATTCTTCAATGTTTTTTGAAACCTCCATCTTCTTTCTTCTTCTTCAACACATCCTACTTTGCTCAACGCTCCTAAGTTACTTGACGGACTTTGCTATTTCATACTTGAAGCACTTATTGCCACTTCATTTTGCTCTATTGTGCACGTTTTTTTCCTTTATCTGGACGAACTTTGTATTGTGGAGATTTAGACTTCAAAACAGTTTTCGTTCTTGGATTAGCTGGCATTTGCACTCTAAAACTTAGGATTTTAGATTCTAGATTACATTTCAACTGTTTTAAAAACAAAACCAAACATATTTAAATTTAAAAAATCTAACATTTTTTTGGGATTTGTTGAATATCAAAATTTTGAACATAATACAGCTTATAGGAACCACATATCACAGTTGTTATTTTGATTTTTATGCAATTTGTAGGATCCACGTATCATAGTTGTTATGGAAGAGAAAGGAAACATAGAAATTTTTGGCTTGCTATAGCTATTGTATATATATACTTCTGTACACATAGGTATGTAGATGATTTTATATAGTGATCTTATGTGGTTTCTTGGACTATAGTACTATAGACTGCAATTGGTCGGTGTACATGCAAGTGCACGCGATCGAAGGAATATAAATTGGTATGTGAGTACCAAGTATCAAATTCCAAGGGAACGGTGTAACAAAAATATTGTAAAGCAAAGTGTAAGGAAAATTGCAACTTAAAAACTAAAATAGCAAAAATAAGGTTGAGTTAGTGTGTTAAAAAAAATTACAGAATCTAATTGTAGAATCAAGAAATGGCAATATTGGAATAACAAAAATTGCATAATTGAATTGCATAATTTAGAAATGACAATATTTGATAGCAACTAGATAGACTTAGTGAATGAAATTTCAAAAGGAATTTAGATAAAGATGGGGCTCAAGAATGTCATTGCCCTAAGTTGTAATTGCAAACCAAAAATTGCAATTCTAACCTACTCCACACTCAATTGTAAACCAAAATTGATTCTCCTACTTACCTTGAATTTAGGTTTTAGGAGGCTAAGTGAGTGACTTATATGTTTATAGTCCCTTTATCCTAGATAATTTGACTCAACAATTTTATAAGTTTTGGAGTCCTTAATCCCTATGTCTAGGGTAAGGAATTGGCTTACGTCTAAGCTCTTTTCTCCATTACTTGTGTGAAATCCTCTTATCACTAACCCCCGTTGGTATTAGATATAAGCTTGAGTTGTTACCCTAGTTGACCAGTCTAAGATCTCAACGAAAATTTGTTCAACACAAGCAAACAATTGAGATGTAGGCTTGGTTTTTATTGAAATTTAGGCTACAATTACTTCTTAAGGAATTTACATCCTTGAACCCCCTAAGAAGTTTAGCTCAAATTGAAAGTAAAAATCTTACAACTAAATTTTGAAGAAAAGTTCATTAGAAAATTGAGTAAATTGCTAATAATAACTAAAATTAAATGAAGTAATATAAAGTTTTATCCTAAACAGCTTGTTTATTAGAATGCCTTGGGCAACAATAATCAATACAATTTTGGACAAATGCCCAATTACAACCTCCCAGAAATTCCCAAATTGAATAGCAACAGAGGGCACAAAAATATCAAGCTTTCATTCGAGCATAAGCTACATGAAACGCTCTCAAAAGATCAAAGTTAAATTATGTAGAGGTAAATTGATACAATACACTGCCCACTGAAACTTTCTAACTAACAGGATCGACCTAAATAATAGCAAACTTATGGTAAAACAGAAAAGAAAAATGAAAAAACAGAGGAAAGAAAAATTGGAAAACAGAGAAAAAAAACTAGAGGAAAACCCACGAAATTCTTCAAGAAAAACGCCCCCAAAATCTTATCTTCTTCACTTGAATCAGATTGGATAAATCAAAGGAGAAGCAGAACTAAAAAAATTGCAGCAGTTTCGGTAAAACAGAAAATGAAAAACTGCAGAAAACAGAGGAAGAAAATTGGAAGAAAACCACGAAAAACAACTCCAAAACATCTCCCAAAAATGAATGCATTCTTCAATCATCTTCTCTCCTTTTATAGGCCTTCATTAGGGTTGAATAATGCTCAAATTTCGTGTTCAAAATCCCCTAAATCAAGCTGTAATTGAAGATTTTCAGAATGAGTTAAATGCATATTTTTTTCTTTTTTGAACTTTTCTACTGCTCTAGAAAAAATTGCAGAATCCCGAAATTGCAATTTTGATTTTCCAATTTTCACATTCCCAAGTCTGCTGCTCCATATTGCAGAATCACGATTTTGCAATTTTCATATTTCCTGCAAACAAGATTAATTTATTTAAAACTCTATCCCAAATGCCATCATATTTATTTCTTTCTTAAATTGAACCAATCTTTTGACTATTTTCAAATGGTCTTAAGTCAAAACAAGAATATTTTAAGCAATTGAGAGTTAAATAAGCCTTAATTCTAAGGCTTATCAGCAATATACCTTGCTGCTATATTTATTTGTATGTATATACTATAATACTATAGACTACAATACCTTGCTGCTATATTTATTTGCATGTATATACTATTATAAGCAAGTATTTTATGTGTTTGATTATATATAAAACTATAGATTTTGATAATAATTAGGGCATATTTGCTACTCCTAGATTACGTTATAGGTATATAATGTGACATATATAGAACACTGTTGAATGATAATGTAGTGGATATATACTTTACTTGTGTAATTAGGGATGGTTTGAAAAAGTGAAAAATCAAATTTGATTAGTCGTGTTTGTTGATAGAGGATTCAAGTATAAATGATAAAAAAAATGTAGTTGATATTTTGAATTAAGGTAAAGTTAATAGATTTGTAAATAATTAGAAAGAAAATTATGTAGATTTGATTTGTCAAAGATCTATGGATTGAAAAATTGGATAAAAATCTTGAATCAAGATAAAATCAATAAATTTGTAAATAATTAGAAATAAGATTATGCATATTTGAATTGTCAAAGATTTAGTAAAGATGAGTCAAATTTGGTTAGGAAGGGTTTATATATATTTTTTAAATAGAATCTTAGGCTAGCAAGGAAGTAAATAACAAGATACAGTAAAAGATATGATGGGAATGAATTATTATTGACAACCTTTCCTTAAAATGCGGTAGTCAAAACTGCAAATATGAAAATGTTTTAGCCATTTTTCATTACTGTGTTTTTTTTAGTCAATAGCCACAATTTCCTTAGTTTTTATTGTTATTCAATACATGACTATAGTTTAGGTAATCAATGATTTTCTATAATTATGTGAGTCAATTATTAACCTATTTAATGACTAATTATGAGGATATTTTTGCCAATATGCTTAATAGTTGACTAGAAATTTTAAATTTTATTGTCAACATAAACATAATTCAAGTAGTTAAGCACAAGAGTGGAGCAAAGAAGGAAGGATGTGGTTGTCCTCTCCCTTCCCCTCTCCCCCTCAATTTGTCTCAAATTAAAAAAATTATATAAAAATGTTAACTAACTTTTTCACGTTTTCTTCATAGTTAAAAAGTAAAAATTTGCCCCTCCCTTTGAATTTTTTTTTTCTTTGCCTCTTGTTAAGCATGTGTAACTCTTTGTTACGGGTCATGTTTGAATTCAGACTTTTTTTAATGATTGAACCTATTTTAGAAAAAATTAATTCTATCATATATGTGATTTTTCCCCCCAGAAAGTGTGAATATCTCACATTTGTTGTACTAATAAATAAATAAATTATAAATGTACAATAATATTAGACCTCAAGTTTACTATATAGGGCACCCTAAATAAATGAATTTAGTATATAGGGTTTGGGGAAAACAAAAGTGGTAATAATGATAGTTTAGAAACAAGGAATTGACTTCCATCTTCATACCTCCCATCTTGACTTCTTTAAATTTTTTGCTTGGTCCAACATAATCAGTAATTTATTTCAAAAATTAATTATACAATTATTATCAATTATGGATTTATTTCATCAATAGTTAACTCAATTATATTAACCATTTGTTTCTTTCAGTTTTGGAAATAAATGGTAATCCCAAAAATGGACAAAAAGAATGGTCTAGCAACTTAATAATAGCAATATATGTGTACTTAATAATAAAAAACATCTAAAAGTATTTTTTTTTTGTTATTTCCTTAGGCCATCACTTATTTTGTGATTTGTTTGTATTGTATTTCAATTAGTAATTGATTACAAATGAGTGATTAACAAAACAAAGACAACTTATAATATATTAGTTATTCTTTATTATTAATTGTTTTTTTTTTTACATCCATCAATGATTGACTAAGATATAAAGAATAGGAAAAAATTTATCTCTAATATTGGCAAGTTATATCCATTTTTACCATAAACTTTTAATTTCATCAAATTGGATAGTAAACTTAGATAATTGTTGCAATTTTTACCATCTATTCAATTTTCGCTCACTAATTTAAAAAAGGAAAATTGTATTGGGTAGCAAAAAGGATTAGTCTATTTGCAAATTCGCTGCAATTTTTTAACTTTACAAATATAGAGAAAATTTTCAATTATGATTTTTGTCTTTTCTAAAATTTCGATTTTCCCCTTTCTATCAATCTTTCTCCCGCGTGGCTGCCTTTCTTTACTTTCCTTTCTTTGTTTCTCCCACGTGATTTACACTTCTGTTCTTGTAACACCCTAGCCCAAGATTCAGATCAAGATTCGAAATTTGAATTCAGCACTTGAAGGCCTCGACATTCCTTTACGACCTGACCACACTACCTACTTATTTAGAACTGCTTATGAGAGTGATACCTATCCCCATAGACCAACACGAGTTCTTTCAGCATGCTTTGTCCTCACTCACATGCTTCTTAGAAAAATTTCTAGGAGGTCACCCAACATAGGATTTCTCAAAGCCAAACGTGCTTAACTTTGGAGTTCTTACGATTGAGCTACCGAAAAGGAAGATGCACCTTATTTGTATAGGTGGTAGCTATCAAT
Organism: Trichosanthes truncata; assembly: GCA_033996785.1. Taxonomy (NCBI): domain Eukaryota; kingdom Viridiplantae; phylum Streptophyta; class Magnoliopsida; order Cucurbitales; family Cucurbitaceae; genus Trichosanthes; species Trichosanthes truncata. Next base: position 29,155,097 of record MU867259.1, on the reverse strand, counting down.
TCTTTTAGGAGGTGTTTGGTTCCTAGGTACCAAGGCGAGAGTTTGGGTTTAGTTACCCTAACCCATGTTTGGTTCCCAATTTTACAAACTCATAGGGGCTGTTTGGCGCGCTGGTTTGGAATCAGAAACCTTGGGGTTCTGGAACCCTGGGGTTTCTTGGCTGGAATCAGAAACCCTGGGGTTTCTGATTCCTGTGTTTGGGGTGCAGGGTTGTGTTGGGCTGGTTTGCTGAAACCTGTGTTTGGGGTGCAGGGTTGGGTTGGGTTGGGTTTGTTTAGTTTGTTTTTTTTTTATAATTTTTCAAACTGTTTATTATTTTTTAAAAAAATCTTACACTGTTTTTTTTTTCCTACTCCATTTTTTTAACTTCATAATTTTTTTTGTGTGTTACATACCAACTATTTAACCAATTATGTAGAGCAATTGTTACAACTATAGTTCAATTTGAATTATACTATGTGTAGTTTGTATAACTATATGCTATCTCATTCACTCCACTCATGATGACATAAAATTGAAGATTATGCGTAGCAACAAATAATTAATAGGTGCAATGTAAGAATGGTGTTGCCAATGGTAAAGTAAAACCAAAAATTAGAACTAAGATCTAGTTCTAAAAATATCATAACACACATTCCAGATGAAATGACAAGAAAGTAGAAGTAGTTGTCCAAACACAAATGTAAGTCATAAGAGTGGTAGATGAAAGTGATGAAAAGAGAGTCAGGTTCTAGGTGCTTTACCCAAAATTTTCACGTAGTAATCATACTTCCAATCTGGGATGAATGTAAAGAAGGAGTTCAACATCATACTATCCGAGAGAATAGTCTTTGCAACAGCCATTCAGTCTTGCCTTGTCATCCCTGGGATCGCCTTTAGTTTTGCATATAGCTCGTCCATGTGGTCGCCGGAGTTGTCATCGGAGTGGTCCCTGGAGTTGTTGTCGGAGTAGTCGCCGGAGTTGTCATTGGAGTGGTCACCTGAGTTGTTGTCGGAGTGGTCGCCGGAGTTGTTGTCAGAGTGGTCGCCGGAGTTGTCATCGGAGTGGTCGTCGGAGTAGTCGCCGGAGTTGTCATCGGAGTGGTCGCCTGAGTTGTTGTCGGAGTGGTCGCCGGAAATGGAAAACGGCAAATGAAAGAGGAAAACATGGCACAAACCCCATGGAGTTGCACTGTTGTAACCCATGGGGTTGTGTTTCAAAACCAAGGGTTTTGAAACACCTTGTGCCAAACATGGTTTTGGGTTTGGAACCCAAACCCATCCCAACCCAAACCCATGGGCCAAACGTCCCCTAGCCAAGTAACTTAACCCCTGTTTTCTCCTCATTTTGCTAAACCCTTTTGTTTGCTTTTCAAATTTGGTGCAAGTTTGTACAGTACCTACTTTACCCACTTGATTCTCTTCTCCCAATTTTATCTTTAATCATACTTTTAAAATGCATTAAATTTTTAATAAAAATATATTAATTAGATAAAAAATAATTAATTAATGATAACTTTATAATAAATAAGTAAATAAATTTAGTTCAAATTTCAAATAGTAATAATTAATTTATAAACCAATATGTCGGCTTTGTTATACTTCATATTTTAGAGCAATTATAATGATATATTTATAAGAAGGAATTTCTTTATATTTTTTCCTACATTGACAAATATTAGAAAAAAAATAATTACAAAACTAACTAAATATTTATTTTACAAAATAATTATTCAAAAAGTGTTTAGATTAACAATAATATTAAAAAATAAAATTTTCATTTACAAAATAATAGTTCCTAATTTATAAGAAACTTATTATTATATTTTTAAAAATTTATGAACATATAAATTATAATGAAAATTATTTTATTATAAATTCCAAACCACACACGTTATATAAACCTAAATTTAATACGTCAATTTTCATTTGATAAAAAAAAATCTATTTCTCTAAATCCACAATTTTCCTAAACTCATTTTCTTGTGAAAATGTAAAAATCACGTTATTATAGTCAATTAAAGACATAATATTTATAAAATTAATTAGTTAAACTAATTTGGTTAGTGTATCTTGAAGTTAATAGCTTTAAAATAATATTATTTAAAATATTTAACTTTATAACCTTATGTATTAGTTAAATATAGAAAGTTAAGTTTAATAGTAATTTTGATGATAAGTAGTAAATAACTTTTGTTATCACAACAAGTTATACATCATTAAATAAACAATTGATAATATTTTATTTATGGTTAATTTTATGTTGGATATATTTGCATAAAAAATTTTGTTTATATTTGTTCACACTTTGATAAATAGTCTGAAAATATTTTCATGAACAATTAAATATTTATTCTATAAAATAATTATTGGAAGAAAATTGAGTGGACAAATGTATTAAAAATATTTTATTTATTATTAAAATAATACTCTCTAATTTCATAATAAAAGTTACATTTTAAATATAATTTAATATATAGCTTTTATTACTTTAATTAAATAACTTATATTATTTATTAAAAATTTTAAATTTACCAACCAAATACATTTTGAATAAACTCATGTTTAACACATTAGAATTCAAACACAGACTTAATAAACCCAGACTTGACACCATCCAAATACTGGTTTAACAAACTCAGACTTAACAAACATATTTTCTGTACCATCCAAACACAAACTTAACAAACCCAGACTTAACAACCCAAGACTTAATAAACCCAGGTTTAACAAACCACTCAAACCTGCGAACCAAACGAGCCCTTAAGTCTTTCTTAACCATACTTTCATATCCTCAGGATTCCTCTCATTCGGATATTGTCTCGGTTCATTCATGTACCCCTCATCTACTTGGGAATCATAGTTCTTTTCTCAGTTACATAAAAATTGTTTTCAATTTTTTAATCTTCTTTCTTTTCTTCTTGATCATCATCTTTTCTTCTCTCGATTATGTAAAATTTCATTTTTGTTCTTGACGTGGGTAACAAAATGATATGAAACTGTGTATAAAGTGTAATGAAAACGGATTAAATAGGGGTAAAGATGCAAAGAAATGATGCGATGGGATGGAATAATGGCGCACAGAAGTTTTTTCCCAAACGTGCTAGCACAAATGTATACTGGTGCATCAACAAGTAATATAAGATGAATTTCATAGTCAAATTCATAGGGATTTATGTGTACTATCAACGCATTTATCAAACACTACTATCAAAGATACGCTACGGGGGTAACCAATGTTTTCAAGGATAATATGATGCTTAAAAGGAAGAAAATAACGTTGTAGAAGTAAAATAAATAATGCAGCAAAGTGATATCAATGATGATGAGTGATTGAACTGAAACGTAAGGGCTTTAAGAAAAGATTTTTAGTTTAAAAACAAAGCTCCAGTCCAGTGTAAATGCACACTGTCGATGCAAGTAATACAAAACTGTAAGTATTCCAGAGTATCTATCCCACAGGGAACGGATACAACAAAATTCAAGAAAATAAGCAAAGATGTTTTCAAATTGCAATTCTGGGTAACCGGTGTAAAACAATAGTTGAGATAATTTTTGTTTTTGAAAAGAAAATGATAAAAGAGGGATTCAAATATGCTTTTTCCCTATTGAAAGAAATTGCTGCCTATTTGCAATTGCAATCCTTTGACTCAACACTTAAGCTTTGTAAACCGAATTCAACACCTATTCGACCTTCTATGAAGTATCTTTAGGGGCTAAGTGATTAAACCAATATTTCTATGGCTAATACGAACTTAGTTAATTTTAAAACACAATTATTTTGGTTTTAAAGGTTTTGCCCTATGTCTAGGGTCAAAAACAAAGTCATATGTCTAGGCTCTTTTCCTTTATTGCTTTTATGAAAATCCAATTTTTCCTAACCTTTTCAGAATTAGACTCAATTTTTTGTATACTAATCTAGGTGATCAATCTAGACTAATAATGAGCATTAAAGATTAATAAAAGCAAACAAGCTATAGAGTAAGCAAGGTTGCTCTCACAATTAGGCATTTATTCCTATTTTTAGGGCATTCACATGCTTAAATCCTAAAGAAAGACTTAACTCATAATTGAAAGAATGAAAAACAATGAATGAAAAGAATCAAAGTGCATAACTAAAATAGAAGCAGTAGGTGATAAAAATTCAAGAATTAATAAATAATTGAATAACAACTTAATAATAATGAAAGAACAACCAAAATTCTATTAATCAAAATCAATTCGGCAATTATTTAATTTCAAAAAGGAATTACAAAGGGAAAGAATAAAACAGTAGCTAAAAACTCAAAATTACAGCAACAACTAAGTTTTTAAAACAGAAGCAAATAACTTAAATAAAACAGAAATTAAATTCTAAGAAACAGAAGAACACATCCCATTTTTCACTTCTTACTCAATCGATTCAACTCCACTTTTTTCAAAGGGAATTGAGCCTTCACTTCCTTCAACTTTCGTTGAGGAAGGATTGAGTTTCGAAGTTGAAAGGGGATGGAAAACAGAAGAAAAAACAGCAGCGGAAAGAAATAAAAACAGCAGAAAATGTAGCAGAAAATCGTGAAAACAACAACTCTTGAGGCTGAAAACGACTGAAAAACAATGATCCTTCTTGTGGCTTCTCCTCCCATATTTATAGAGGATTTGAGCTAGGGTTTTCTTCTTGAACGATGCACAATTATAGCCAAAATTGCAGCTAAAATCGTGGAGACAAGATCCAACAAAATTCCTAGATTATTGGAGATTTGTGGATTTTCCTTTAAAGTCAAAATCTGATGGAATTGCAATTGCAATGCAATTGTAGTTCTGTTGCAAACTTCAATTTCCTGCACAAAAACAATAAGTAAGCACGGTTTTCATATTTTTTTTCTTTCTTTTTTCCACTCACTTAATTTAAAAGGCTTCCAACAACAATTCAACTCAAACCAACTTTTTGCTAGCCTTTTTTTTATCTAATAACACAAACAAAATAACAAGAATAATTAAGTATAAATGTCAAATAATCCTCATAAATGAGAATTATCAATGAGGTCAAGACTTAACCTCAACGACCCTAATGTTGCACTTGTTTTCATGCGTTAGTCATTCATGTTAACTAAACATCCTACTAAATCTAAGCACAGAGACTGAGGCGTGTTACCCTTCTAGTGTAATGCCTTGCACACAAAAATAGTTATATTCGTATGTGCTATTTTTGTTCATTCTCTACTGCCCCCATTTATACTTGCAAGTAGTTGGATTATCCCTAAAATAACTTAGTGAAGTAAACTCACTCTTGCACTCCTTGAATATTTCCATACACCTTGACCCTTCTGGTGCCTAAAGCATGTTGCTAGTTTTTATAGGTTGGCCAAACGGACAAAAAAAATTACACAATAAACTCTCAAGAAGAAGATTCAAAGAATGCTTCATTAAAACTTAAACTAAAGCATGAAAATAGTTACAACAAAAAGGGTCTTGAGCCAAGTATTGAATGGAAGTTTAGCTCATGCTTGAAATTAAAAGAAATACAACTCTAAATGAGAACATAGTGAAGAAAACAAAAATTAGGCAATAGATAGAATAGTAAAAAGGTGAAGGCTGGTGTGGCAGTTTTACTCCTCCTTGACAACTTCCTTTCAGCTCAACTATGGTGGACTATCACTCTACCTTTGAGAACTTCCAAGAGGTTGAAGAAGAAGGAGGGGAATGTGTGCGCAAAAGAAATTAGTGCAAACTACCACGCTTCTTGCCCTAAAATTTGTGATAAGGAGCATTATATAGGGGTGATAGCACACAAAATGTGCTATTTCTAGGCTTTACCTTTGTTAGTTTTTATAGCTTATTCGATGTTTTTCACGAGTATATTTATTGAAATTGCAGTTATTGAGCAATTGGAGCAAAATCGGAGATTTTGGAGATACCATGGCAATTATGGAGCTAATGGAACACAAATTGAGAAGCCATGTGAAGCAAAGGAATGAATTGGGCAAGGATATTCGAGAGCATAGCGTTGAGATGCTATGTATAGTGTCTCAATGCTATAGGTGAAGCTGCTCAAGACCAAGATCCTGCACAAACAATGTTGCAACGCTGTATTGTAGTGTTGCAACGCTAGAAAAACACATTGGAGTTCGGTCATATATGTAGCGTTGAGACACTGTGGTGTAGCGTCTCAACGCTACCTGATTTTTTCCAATTTTGCGGGATCCTTCAGGACAGCGTTGCAACGCTGTCTCGAGGTTATAAAAATAAAAGTTTTGTATATAATGGGGGGAGCTGTTTTTGGAGAGACCTAAACCTAAACTCGATTTTTACTCTATTTTGTAAGACAAGGAACACTCTTGGGAGCAGAGGACTAGAGTTGGAAGCTTGGATCGTGACGTGCATCAGAAACAAGCACTGACGCGTGACTAGAGTTTTTTCTTTTCCCTTTTTGTTGTAGTTCTTGTTATGGATCTTGTTTTAAGTCTAGATTTTAGTTTTGTGGTAATGAGTGGCTAGACTTTTAGCTAGGGGATTGAAGTAGCCGCTAAACTTGATGTTTTAGTTTAAGTTCTTGAATTGATTTTACTTCACATCGTGTATGCTTTCATGTTCTTAATGCTAGTATTCTTTTGGCCAAAATTTACCTATTTTATTGGCTTTAATTGTTGCTTGTAAAAGAATCAATTAGGGCTAGACCAATTAATTACATATCTAACTGTAGATCTTTGCATGAGAATGGAGGGTTCTTTTAGAAGCATCATAGGAAGTAGCTTAATTCCATGTTCTTTTATTAAAGTTTAGACACACATGTTAGACTTATAAACTTGCATGAGTTCCAATTGGACTTGAGAGTGTCTTTTGGTCTTTTAAACTTCCTGCTCAGTGTGTTGTGTGATCAATCTTGAGTTAATAAACTAAAACATTAGTTTGGTTGGTGAAGTCAATTCCCTAGGTTTTCTCTCCTACCTGTTCAACCCTTGTTAACTATTTTGTTTTGCCATTATTCTTTAAAATAATTATTCTCTAAATAAAATTGGGTGTTAGTAACTATAATAGTCAATTGATCTAGAAAAACCATTCATGTGGACGATACTTGCACTTAACCACTATATTAAAACTTGACTCGTACACTTGCGCTATTGCATATCATGCAACAAGTTTTTGGCGTCGTTGCCAGAGAATGGTGCATATTTAAACCATTTGATATTGTGGAGAAAGCATCCAATCTTAGTTTAGAGTTTTCTTTTGATATTTTGATTTACCTTTTCTTTTAATTAGTGTTTTTCTTTTTGTAGGTCTTAGGCTGTGTATGCGAAAGAACAAGGAAGCAACTCTTGCTCCTTTTGATCCTGAAATTGAAAGAACCTGCAAAAGTATCTAAAAAGAGAAGAGAGCTCAAGAAGCATCCATAGCGAACCAAAGAGAGGAGGAGGAACCAAAGACTATAAGGGACTACTTCCAGCCGGTGTTCAATGCTAACCAATCCGGAATAGTCCATGCACCGATCAATGCCAACAACAACAGTTGAAGACAGACCTTATCCAAATGACGAGAGACAGCGCATTCAGAGGACTTACCTTTGAGGGTCCTAATTCTCATTTACAAAATTTTCTAGAAATTTGTGGCACTCTTAAGTTAAATGGTGTCTCTGCTGATGCTCTTCGCTTACGCCTTTTTCCCTTTTCTTTATAGGAGAAGGCAAAATATTGGCTTGGATCTCTACAACTTGGGAGCATTATCATGTGGGAGGAGTTGTCCCAAGCATTCTTGACAAAAAAATTTCCACCTGCTAAGGCCGCCAAGATGAAGATTGAAATAAGAACCTTCAGACAACATGAGGGGGAGCAGTTGTTTGAAGCTTGGGAGAGGTACAAAGAGCTATTAAGGAAATGCCCTCAGCACGGATACCCAGACTGGCTTCAGATCCAAATGTTTTACAATGGACTCACAAGCAACACTAAAGACTATTTTGGATGCAACAGCCGAAAGCACTATTCTAGCTAAAACTGTAGAGGAAGCTAGAGCCTTGTTGGAAGAAATATCGACTAGAAGCTATGAATGGTCGAATGAGCGCTCAAATCATCGAACAGTGGCTGGTCTTTATGATTTGGATGAGGTAAGTGCCCTTAAATCTCAAATAGCATATCTGACTCATGCTTTATCCAAACTTGCAGGTACAGGCACTCCTCAGTCAATAGCCTCCATAGTAGCAACTTAATCCTTTCAAGTTGGTGGGGAAGCTAGCGTCGAGCAAGCCCAGTACGTCAACAATAGAAATTCCAACCATGGGGGACATCAGATGCAGAACAATCTTCCGTCTCACTACCATCCAGGTTTGAGAAATCATGAAAATTTTTCCTATCCTAATATCAAGAATGTTTTGCAGCCTTCTCCAGATTATTCACCCACCTCCTATCAAGTTGAAAAGAAGCCCTCCGTTGAGGACATGTTGGGGGCGTTCATCACTGAATCAAGGAGTAGAACTATCCAGTTGGAGAGTATGGTAAATGGTCACAGTACAACCATAAAAAAATAGAGGTACAAATCAGTCAGATGGCCACCACCTTAAACACTTTGCAAAAAAGTAAGTTCCCTAGTGACACTGAGGAAAAACCGAGGGAAACTTGTAAGGCCATCCTGCGAAGTGGAAGGGCATTCATTGACTTGAAGAAAAGGCTAGTTGAGGATTCCATCCCAGAAGAGCTACAGAAACCTAATCAAGAAATTCTAAAAGCAACACCTATACCCACCATTGAGAAATTAGCTAAGTTTCCTATCTCTATAGTTCCTAATTATATTCCATATCCTCAACGCTTTCAAAAGAAAAAAACTTGATTCTCAATTTGGAAATGTTTTAGATGTTTTAAAAAAACTTCACATAAATATTCCATTCGCAGATGCTTTGGAGTAGATACCAAAATATGTGAAGTTCATGAAGGAGATCATGTTAGGCAAAAAGAAGCTGAAGGCCTATGAGACCATCAGTCTTACTGAGGAATGTAGTGCAATCATTCAAAGAAAGTTGCCTAAAAAACTGAAAGATCCATGGAGTTTCACTGTTCACTGTACTATTGGAAAATTTTCTTTTAAAGCTTTATTTGATTGGGGTGCCAGTGTTAATTTGATGCCATTCTCTGTGTACAGGAACCTTGGTCTAGGGAAAGTGAAACCAACCACAATTTCACTACAATTAGCTGACCAGTCCATCACATACTCTAGAGAAATTGTGGAGGACGTCCTAGTCAAGGTAGACAAGCTCATATTCCCTGTGGACTTCGTAGTACTGGATATGGAGGAGGATGCTGAGATCCTGATCATACTAGGGAGACCTTTCTTAGCCACCAGTAAGGCAGACATTAGCATGCAAAAAGGCACACTAACCTTACAGGTGGGGGAGGAAAAGGTAGAATTTCAAAATTTTAAATCCCTAAGTTCTAATGATGAGGTAAGTGCATATTTAAGAGTTGAGTTTACAAATTCTTTGTGTTCTAATTGTGAAAAATATGTAGTTTTGAGTGACTCTCTAGATGCAGTGTTCAATAACAAAGAAAAGGTGAAGGAGGGTGAGATCAATGACAAGAAACTGCCCTAAAGCATACACACGAGCCCCGTCTAGCTAAAGACGTTTCTTGGGAGGCAACCCAAGTTTCTACCTTTTTTGTTTTAGTTTTGATTTGATTTTCATAGTTTTCTGTCATGTGTCGTTATGTTGTTTCCTTTGATTTGTGTTAAAGGAACTATAATTCTTCAACCTTGCTCCAGAGAGTTGATGAAAAGATTGTATCTCCTTTAATCATGATTGTATTGTTCACCCCCTCAATTTTTTTCTTTATCCTTATGCATGTTGAATATTTTATACATTGAGGACAATGCATGTTTCAAGTGTGGGGGTGGGAGGATTATTTAAGTCTTGAGCATGAACTCAAAATTGATGAACCTTGTGCATATTGATAATTATGACGACCTAGGGTGTGATCTAATTAATAATATTTTTGCAATCTTTTGAAATACGAGAGCATGTCCTGAAGTTGAGATAAATTTAAATTTTTCTTGGATTCCCTTGCAACTGTGGAGCACTTAGCCTTCTTTCATTTAGTTTTGAATGCTTAGAACAATGTTATTTTGTTTGAAAGTTTGATGCCACCTCGATAGGTTTAAGAACTGATTTGAGCGTCAATCTCCATAATAGTTTATAAAGCTACATCAAGACTTACGTGATAATGTTGTCTATATTGAATTTTTTTTGCATGTTGAAAAGAAAAGAAGATTTTTGCATGTTTGAGTCAATATGTTTTGTTTAAAAGGATCAAGGACAACAAGAGCTACCTCCACTATGATCAGTCAGGCAACTCATTGAGCGAGTGATCTGGGTAAGGGTCCCTACAGTGGATGTGTGAAAGCTAGGGTCCTTGATTTAAAAGTAAAAAAGAGGCAAGTTTGGGGGTTGTCTAACCCAATTTTATGATTTTTAGTGCTTCAATGAGTGATTACTCTTTTGAGTGTAAGAGGGCTTAATGATTGAAGCTTAGAGCCAGTGTAAGGGGAAATTAAATGGAGGACTTTATAAAATTGTTCTAAGCTAGTAAAGCCTAAAATAGGAAAGGTTAAGCACACACACACGCAAAGGATGAATAGGATGAAATTTAAATCTCTTGATGAATGGTTGTACTTAAGTTTTTCTCTGATTGTTTAATTCTCTCATTTAGATCTTTGAGGTTTGAGTTATGTTTGTGCTTTAGTGAATTCATGATATGGTTTTGTTATGTTTTGCTTGGGACTAGCAAAAGCTTAAGTTTGGGGGTATTTGATAGCACACATGTGCTATTCCTAGGCTTTACCTTTGTTAGTTTTTATAGCTTATTTGATGTTTTTCACAAGTTTATTTATTGAAATTGCAGTTATCAAGCAATTGGAGCAAAACCAAAGATTTTGGAGATACCATGGTAATTATGGAGCTAATGGAACACAAATTGAGAAGCCATGTGAAGCAAAGGAATGAATTGGGCAAGGATACCCGAGAGCATAGCATTGAGATTCTATGTATAGTGTCTCAACGCTATAGGTGAAGTTGCTCAAGCCCAAGATCCCGCACGAACAACTTGCAATGCCAGAAACACGTGTTGGAGTTCCGTCATATCCGTAGCGTTGAGACGCTGTGGTGTAGCGTCTCAACGCTACCTGATTTTTTCCAATTTTGCGCTATCCTTCAGGACAACGATGTAACGCTGTCCCGAGATTATAAAAAGAAAAGTTTTGTATCGAATGGGGGGAGCTATTTTTGGAGAGACCTAAACCTAAACTCGATTCCTACTCTATTTTGGAAGACAATGAACATTCTTGGGAGCAGAGGACAAGAGTTGGAAGCTCGAAATCATGACGTGCATCAGAAACGAGCATTGAAGCGTGACTACAGTTTTTCTTTCCCCTTTTTGTTGTAGTTCTTGTTATGGATCTTGTTTTAAGTCTAGATTTTAGTTTTGTGGTAATGAGTAGCTAGACTTTTAGCTAGGGGATTGAAGTAGCCGCTAAACTTGATGTTTTAGTTTAAGTTCTTGAATTGATTTTACTTCACATCGTGTATGCTTTCATGTTCTTAATGCTAGTATTCTTTTGGCCAAAATTTACCTATTTTATTGGCTTTAATTGTTGCTTGTAAAATAATCAATTAGGGCTAGACCAATTAATTACACATCTAACTGTAGATCTTTGCATGAGAATGGAGGGTTCTTTTAGAAGCATCATAGGAAGTAGCTTAATTCCATGTTCTTTTATTAAAGTTTAGACACACATGTTAGACTTATAAACTTGCATGAGTTCCAATTGGACTTGAGAGTGTCTTTTGGTCTTTTAAACTTCCTGCTCGGTGTGTTGTATGATCAATCTTGAGTTAATAAACTAAAACATTAGTTTGGTTGGTGAAGTCAATTCCCTAGGTTTTCTCTCCTATATGTTCAACCCTTGTTAACTATTTTGTTTTGCCATTATTCTTTAAAATAAATATTCTGTAAATAAAATTGGGTGTTAGTAACTATAATAGTCAATTGATCTAGAAAAACCATTCATGTGGACGATACTTGAACTTAACCACTATATTAAAACTTGACTCGTACACTTGCGGTATTGCATATCACGCAACAAGGGGCGCTTCAACAATTGATTGGGACCATCTATACCAGATAATGTCACTTTCTCATAGGTATGAATGGTGTTGTGGTACGTGGTCCCTGCATATGCATTATGTTATATGGTACATGGTCCCTTCGTTTGACACAACTATGAATTTCTTCACAAATATCTTCCTTTTGGTGTGACACGTCTTCAACACACGACTCTTCAATTACCTGAGCAAACATTTGTTAAGGATGGTGCAACGTTACAAAAGATTTCAAGTATTTTTAATAAAAATGACTTTCCAACGCATTGAGGTAAGTACTTAGCCAATTTTAGGCATGCAAATAAATTGTTATTCACAAGTTATTAGTTCTCCTTTTTTGTTATGTTTTATTTTCGATTTTCATTCAATTTTGTTTGATTTCTTTATGACTTGATTTTTTTGTTTGATTATAGTGAATCTTTGTGATTCGTTATAATCTAAAAATATTTTTCTTTCAATTTGTGATTATTTTCTCTAATTTAGGTTTTTTATGTCTCATTCTGTTTTATGGGTTTTGATATGATTTTGATGGTATATCAAATGTATAACTGATGTACCAAATTTAAAGTAGATCAGTTGTTTATCAGTTATACAATTGATATACCAAATGTAAAGTAAATTAGTTGTACAACTAATATACAAAATATAAAGTACATCCGTTATACAACTTATATGCTCTATATTTGGTATATCAGTTGACTGATATACCAAATTTAAAGTACATCAATTGACTAATATACAAAATTAAAGTACATCAGTTGTTTATTTTTAAGTTTTCACTGATCTATATTACTTTTGTGTTGTCTATTTATTTATATATTGATATAGCAATGTAGTTATTATTTATTTTAGTTTTTTTTGAATATTTTTGGTATTATTTTGTAGTTATGATTAGGATTCCAATAGAGGTTGATGAAAATGTACTACCTCGAATTGCTAAACGTCAAGCAGGAAGGTCTCGAAAGGAAAGAATTCCTTCAATTGGAGAATTGACAAAGTGCACATAATGCAATCGTTATCAGTGTTGGTTGATAGCTTGAAGAAATACAAGTTATTTAGCCTTAAAACTAGCTTATCTTGCGTTGAGAATATAAGAAAGCATGCATTTGAGCTTGAATTACTATAACTTTTTAATCAAATTTCATTATCTATCATGAATGCGTTGAATTTGATAAAAGTATAAGATTGAAAACCATTCCTAAGTTGTTGATGAGAATTTTTGATGTTATAGGAATGAGTTGCGCCAAGTATGAGGACGTGCGTGAAGCGACAAGCATCAGGACGATACTCCAACACAAGAAGCCATGCAAACTAGACTGAGTACATGATCAAGAACAGTCACATAAACTAATAATTACCTAAGATCAGATAGATCTGGGCTCAAAAAGTTGATGTGGCATGCACTAATTTGACCATCACTCAAGGATCTATCATGGTTAAATTTGAATAGAACACATATTTAGCTTGCATTATGCAGAGCATGGACCAAAGTCAATATCACATACGTGTCAATCTCTCATTGGCTGAACGCATCTATTTATACATCAAAGAAAGCTGAAAATCAGGTTGGCTAGTTCCTTTAGTTCATTTTCATCATTGAATATCTACAGTTTCTCCTTCTTCAACGTTCGACTTCCTAAGCTAATTAAAGAATCATCCTGAAGCTTAAAGACTGAAGATTTCAACTTTAATCTCTATTGTTTTAGTGGATTATAGCATTGTTTTAGTTTTAATCTTTAAATCGATTGTTTAGATTGTAGTTTGAACTTATGATTAACAATTATCGTTTCATTATACCAAACTCATGCATTTTCATTTAAAGTAATTCAATGGAATCTTCCTCACATCCATTCTCGTATCTTTGCATCATTTATGTCACGAGTAGATAAATCTTTAAAAGGGATGGCTTAAGAGGAACTTAGTAGGAAAGATTCTTAACATGCAATAAAATGCTGGTCGTTCTTTCTTAGTTTTCTTGGCTATAAGTAATTCTTCCCTTGCCAATCTTCGTTTAGTCAATCGAGGGAGATAAAGGCATTTTTTCATACTGAAAAGGTGAAGGCATGTGGAAAGTCTAAGGAAAATAAGAGTGAACATAACTCACTAGGTTGTCTTAGAAATCTTATGACCACTTGTAAGTAAGAATGGATCGAGAACTAAAACATTGTGTTGAGCATAGGCATATGACTGCATAATGAGCTAAACATCATTCTTGAAAGAGTTAGGATAAGTAGGAACTCATGTTTCAAAGAAAGACATGATCAGTAACTTATTGTAGTTAAGAACAATGCATACTTGGTGTGTGTGAGAAATATGATGTTGTGTGTGATGCGGTGAGCGACGTCAGTGAAAAATATAGGCAGATGAAAATGATGTGGTGAAAATTAAGAATAACACATAGACATTTGTCACCCAGTGCACCTACCCAAGTATAAGTAGACACGCCAGCAAGTAATACCTAAGAGCATTCCAGGATCGAATCCTCAGGGAATAGATCAAATTAATAATTGAGATGCAAGAGAAATTATGCAAGTAGAATGCGTGCTACGCAGTCACAAGATAAAAAAAAAAAGAGATGGATGGTTGATGCTTTGAAAGTAAAGAACATAAAATAAACTAAGGCAGATGAACAAAAAGAATGCAAGGCTTGGTTGTTCGGTTGCCCTATATTGAACCTCCTCTTAATTGTTTTACCTTCCTTTCTACTCCCCAACTTGGGGATTCTAGGTAGGGGAACCTTCGAATGCCTCCCTCCCGATATCGTATTCCCAGTTAACTTAGGTTAGATTCCTCTGTGCCCTCATTAAACAATTACCACCGCCCTTTTTTAACCTACAAGTGGTTGAGTTATCCCTAAAACAACCTAGCAAAATATGTTCACTCTTGCTTTACATGAGTTTTTCGACATGTCTAGACCCTTTCGGTGCCTAAAATATGCTACTGCTCTACGTCGGTTGATTAGATGGACAAGAGCAATTTCAACAAAAGAACTCTCAAGTAAAAGAATACCAAGAAATTTCATAGAAATTTCAGTTCAAAAGGAGAGATTACAACATAGGACTTTTAACCAAGCTTTACAAGAAAACTAACTCATGCTTGAAAATAAAGGAACTAAAACTACAAATTAAAACATGCTGAAAGAAATAAACAAAAACTATAAAAATACTAAGGCATATGAAAAACTATGGTGGGAGAACTGGAGCTGTCGCGTGGCCTCCTTAAACTCTTCAATGGCATTGTCATTCCACCATGTGAGCTTCTGGAGGCTGAAGATGAAGATGAAAGAATGGTGGAAATGAGGCAGTGATCGTGGGGATGGATACCCAGATGCCATAAAAATGGGATGTGAGGGTCTATTTAAAATATTTTCCAGCCAATTAGAATGAGGCAGTAGAAAAAAATGCTTTATGTAGGTTGTAGGCCAGACAGGTAAGGTGGTCCCCCACCCGGGGCGTCCTTTTTGTTGGCCTTGAATCAGAGTGTTGTATGAAAGTGGTCCCCTACCATTCTCGATGCCTCATTTCGAGTGCCTCAGTTTCGGCTGCATCATCTTCAGCTGCTTCACTTTTAGGCGCCTTAACATTCAGTTGCCTCATTTCTGGCTGCGTCATGTTCTGATGCGTCACTTTCAGCGCATCAAGCCTGCTCTTTACATAATTCACCTCCATTAAATGCGTCCAAACTTCGGTGCCTTGGATTTGAATTCACCTGCACAAACACTTGTTAAGAATGGCACAATAATTGATGAAATTCAAAGGTTTTCAATAAATTTATTGCGTTTGACATGTACTACACCCATTGCACCAACTTATGCAATTCTTGCTCTGTTTTCTTCCATTTATGCTTTCTTTTACCGCACTGAGACTATGAATAGTAAAATTGAGGCGCCCAAATAACTTGTTATTACAAGTTATCAATACTAAAGGAATCTAAGGCCAAACCCTTACTTTTAATCAGTGTTTATTCTCATTTTTAGTATTCTTTGTACTCATTTAGCATTTAAGCATTCTTACAATCAAAATCTCTATTTATTTACACCTACTGCATTAAGTTGTTATTAAGAAATCAATTGCAGTTAGACGAAGTCCATGAGGATTTGACCTCAGAATTCTCCGAGTATTACTTACTTACTTTGGGTTTATACTTGGGCTCAATGCAGGGTGGATAGAAGTTATAAATCAATTTGCATGCATATAAAACAATTTGCTGTATAACGATCAATGCATGTTATTGAATTTGCACGCATTCTCATACATTATTTATAACATAGTTACAAACGAGCATTGGTCACAAGCAAGGAACATGTTTATTTGTCACTTGTTGAACAATGATGATTGTGTATATCATGATTAGAATTTTTAGTTCAATGACATGTAACTAGGTATATCAATGAGTTGTATTTGATTGTTATGTATATGAGTAGCTAGGTACACCAGTGATAAACTTACTATTTTTTTAAAAAAAGTTCATTGATGTATATTCTTAATTAATTGTTGGTATATTATGAAGGCTGTGGAATGCAAAAGTTGTTATAAATTTGATTGTATTACCAAAAATGGGTTAATGATATATATAGGTATATTATGTATATTAGAAATATAGGTAGATCAATTATATACCTAATATTAGGTATATCATTGAGGCACTACATATTAGATATATTAGTGATATTTGTAGATCAGTGATATGCCTACTATAAAGTATATCAACAATACAAGTATATCAATTATATAGATGAACTTAGGTGCATCAATAATGTATCTATGTCATTGTTGTACTCAATATAAATTTTATCAATGATAATCATCAATGATGATATTAGTATTGAAGTGTTTTAGTAGTAAATCAGTAGTGTATCAATACTCGTTCAAAATGCAATTTCAAGCATAACCTTGGTGTATCAGTAGTATATCAATGCATTCATTCAAAATTCATTTCAAGTATAACATTTTTGTATCAATAGTATATTAGTACTCATTAAAAACGCAGTTTCAAGTATATCATTAGTGTATTTGTAGTATATCATTAATGATATACCTAATATCTTAGTGTAACAACCCGACTTTGACTACCTAGGGACGTTACTACATGCATGCTGATGATATTTGAAAACTCTTGAGAAAAGAAATATTTTAAAAAAGAAATAGTTACAATCCTTTACTTAGGATCTCGATGAAAACATTGAAAAACATAGAATGAAATAAGTTGATAAACAATTGGAAATATTTCATAACATAACTTCTAAACTAAAATTTTAAAACATGAAATAACATGAACGCGGAAGGTATGCTGACTTCGGCATAACTGGCAAACAATCCTATCATTCATCCTACACGTCTTTGTCATTATCTAAAAAAAGGTTTTAAGAAAAGGTTGAGTATTAAAAATACCCAATAAGTAACTCCACTATCGGAATCAGTTATACAAACACGCACATAATATGTATCCTGATGCTTAACTGTCGGAACTCAAATTTTTACTTTATTAAAACTTTTCATCTTGGCCATAAGTCAAATGTGACCACATCGCCGTGAAGATTTAGTTGTGACCATATTGCCACGAAATCTTAAATGTGACATCGACACCCTTCATCTTGACCATATCGCCAAGTTTGAAAACAAAATTTTTAAACTTTTCTCTTGACCATATTGCCAAGTTTGAAAACAATGTTAAAACGTTTCTCTTGACCATGTCGTCATGTTGGACTATTTGACCATATCACCAAATGTCATAATGTTTAAAACCTTTTCCTTTTTGACTCTTACATTTATGCGACATAAATATGCATGAGGTTTCTTAAACAATTCTATGATGATGCAACATGGAAAACTCTTGAATAATCATATCAAATTTCTACTTCCAACATTCAATACATTAAGAACAGTCTAATCATCAAACAATTTTCCAACAACCCGATAGGAGAGACACTTACCTTTATAGTAGTTCTTTACTAATTCCTACCCAATGTTGACCTTAAAACTTATTTGATCAGTTCGAACCTAAATACCAAGGAAGTACTTTTTATTTCAGAGTACTTTAATCGAATTCGAAAAGGTCTAAAATGATTTGTTACCCACTAAATTTACCAAAAAGAGGCTGGAAACTTGTTGGACAATGTTCAAAATTGCCCAATCTAGTGAATCCAATGCTGGAACGGAGTGAGTACTCAAAATCGCAGTCGATCAGTTCTTGGGTCACACCCAAAATAAGAAAATCTACAACAAAACTTAACTAGAAATGAGGATCGTTTCATTGTTGAAAACATGTTCACTGGTGCTACAAAACTGCTTGTGGTGCCTGAAACCCTGTGGGTCATGCCAGTCGTCACTCAATCTCTAAGGAGTGTACCAGTCTGAGTTTGGACGTTGTACGTCGTCATCGGAGAAGAAGAGATTTGCATAGACCCGTTGCTGCTTGCCAACCTGTGCATTGCAAGGTTGGTAGTCGCACAAGGTGTAGTGTTGCTCGCTGGAGACATTATTACATAGGGAGATCACATCGGAATTGCTTTTGCTTGCCATTTGTGACTCGACACTGCGCTGCTGTTGTAGTAATATCGTCGTTGGATGGAGGGTCTCCAGCATGAACTGCTATGCACTAGTTCTACTCGCTGGAGATGAAGAAGGAACAATGAGGGGGTGGTAGATGGAGGTTCACAAAAGGGAGAGAATATAAAGAAAAGGAGAGAGTGAAAGTGATAGGGTTTCTCTTTCTTTTTCTTTTTTTTTTTTTTCCTTTTTTGTTATTTTTCTTTTCCTAATTTTAGGACTCTTAATTAAACACCAAACTTAGAAAAAATCTTTAGAGATAAACTCGAGCCCCTTTTAAACTTAAAATAAAATCCAATAAAGAATTAAATTTCCAACCCAATGAATTTGAGACTTAATTAAGAAAAAAAAATCTCATTCAAAATTAAAAAATTTTATTATCTTAATTTAACTCGCTTAAATCTAATTTAGTCCAATTAGGTCTTATACAATAACTTCAATTAACCCATTCCTATCCAAATTAATCTCCTAGAAAGTAAAATTGCTCTTGCCTGAAAACACAGGGCATTGCAATATCATAGTGTATCAGTGATACATTTTAAATAAAATATATCAGTAAGCTAATATCATACTCTATAAATATTGTATCAATTTTAGGATTTTATCGTTTGTTTTACTGCTCACCTTTTCGTATGTCGTGTCCTCGAGGATATTTTAGACTTTTTCGACTTTTTTGTTTTGGGTTGAATTGTACCTATATAAGTGATATAGGTATATTATGTATGTCATGAATATAGGTGGATTAGTGATATACCTAATATTAGGTACATCGTTGATGTCTTATATATTCGTAGATCAGTGATTTGTCTACTTTAAAGTATATCAACAATACTTGGATATCAATTATATAAATGAACTAAAGCGCATCAATAATGTATCTATGTCATTGTTATACTCAATATAAAGTATAGCAACGATAGTTGTCTATCAATGATGTATCAATAGTAAAGTGTATCGGTAGTATATCAGTAATGTATCAGTAGTATATTAGTAGTCAATTAATAATATATCAATACTCATTTAAGATGCAATTTCAAGTATAACATTGATGTGTTAGTAATATATCGGTACTAACTAAAAATGTAATTTCAAGTATATCATTAGTGTATCAATAGTATATCATTAAGATGGTCTATAGTATATCAGTGATATACTTTAAATAAGGTATATCAATAAGCTAATATACTTAATTCTTCATTAATGAAGTATATCACAGATATTCAAACCAATGAAAGTTCACATTATATTCACGAAATATACAACTGATAAACTTTGTATTCGGTAGGTTGACTGATATACCAAATTTAAAGTACATCAGTTGACTGATACCAAATATCGAGTATATCAGTCACATTAAATAAATAATGTACCTAATATACAATATTTTAATAACACCTTTCATATACTTCATAAACCTCCGACTTTTGATATCCTTTTTCCCACCGCGTTTTTTAGGATTTTTGTTCAACTTTTCAACCCTAATGTTTGGGCTGAGCTCACTTTTTTTTTTTTTTTGGCTAAATTTGCAAAATTCAAATACAGTGTCCCCATCTATAATATCCCTATTTTTTTTTGTCAATCTTGCAAACGCCCCTTAGTCAATACAATACTTTATGCTTTCTAGTGCTTTGCATGTAATATTTTTCTTGTATTTGCGATCACATTAATATAAGCCTATGCAGTATTCTTTAGCGCATTCATCAACGTGCTCTTGGTTATACTTAGCATTTCCTTTGTAAATCGTTTTCATGCATTACTTATGCCTTTAATTGTTTAGCCATTGTTGCCTCTCTTTGGTCAAAGTATAAAGTCCAATGATGACACTATGCGCTGTTTCTTAAACTTTAGTTCCTTTATTCTTTATTCACTTAATTGACCACACCAAAGAATGTATATCTTACCTATACCCCTTAAGTAGGAAGTAGTCTAGCACTCGCTTGATCCTTCATCTTAACCCCTAGGTTAGGATAAGCTCCGTTGTAGTTTCCCCATCACCACATGAATTCCCTTTTTGGCTAGTAGCCAACCTTAAGTTTGGGGGGCCATCAATGAGGACATTGTTGATTTTAAGTTTGGGGGGTGGAATACCTTGCGTCAATTAGTTCTATACAGTGTTTAGTTTTGTAAGCAAAAGTTGTCATCTTAAAAAAAGAAGAGAATACTCCTCTTCTAGTGCATTCTTGAGTAACTAGGGGCATTCATGACACCCATCATTTGTCTTTTGATAGGACTCAAAAAGTCTTATTTATTCTTGTCTATTTTGTACTAGATTCGTGAAATTTATGTTCTTTATTGCCTATTTGGTAGGGTTTTGAGCTGAAGTCTTGTTTTAGAGTGTTTGCATGCATTCAGAGTTAAAACGAGCCAAATCGAAGATCATTCAAGCACCTGAGTAAAGATTGCAGGTAAAATGGCCATATTACCTTCGTGGAAGTGTTTAGATGCTAGAAAGACGCTTGGAAATGCTTGAAGGCTGATCGGCTGTAACACACAAGCGCACGCGATCGAAGTAATATAAAATGGTCTTGGAGTACCAAGTATCGAATCCCACAGGGAACGGAGTAACAAAAATATTGTAGAGCAAAAGTGTAAGGAAAATTGCAAATGGAAAACTAAATTGCAAAAATAATGTTGGGATGGTGTGTTGATAAAAAGAAAAATTGCAGAATCTAATTGCAGAATCAAGAAATGGAAATAATTGAAAGAACAGAAATTGCATAATTAAATTGCAGAATCTAAAATGGCAATCAGCGAAATAACTAAAAATTGCATAATTAAATTGCAAAATCTAAAATTGGCAATATTGGAATAACAACTAAAAAGACTTAGAAAATGAAATTGCAAAGGGAATTCTAGATGAAGATGGGGCTCAAGAATGTCATTGCCCTAAGTCGTAATTGCAAGCCAAAATTGCAATTCCAACCTACTCCACACTCAATTGTAAACCAAAATTGCATCTCCTATTTACCTTGAATTTAGGTTTTTAGGAGACTAAGTAAGAGACCTATATGTCTATAGTCCCTCTATCTTAGATAATTTGGCTCACAATTTTATGGGTTTTGGAGTCCTTAATCCTATGTCTAGGGTAAGGAATTGGCTTATGTCTAAGCTCTTTTTCTCCATCACTTGTGTGAAATCCGCTTGTCACTAACCCCGTCGGTATTTGATCTAAGCTTGAGTTGATACCCTAGTTGATCAATTCTAGGATCTCAACGGAATTTTAATCAACACAAGCAAACAATTGAAATGTAGGCTTGGTTTTTATTGAAATTTTGGCTACATTTACTTCTTAGGGAATTCACATCCTTGAACCCCCTAAGAAGCTTTAGCTCATATTAAAGATAAAAATCTTAAAACTAAGTTTGAGGAAAAGTTCATATTAAAGTTATGCAATTTGAATAATTAAAACAATACCTTGTAAAATTACTCTCGGCAAAACCACCAGAAAATTAGAAAAAAGGATTTTCAACAAGGATTAAAGCAAAAACTCAAAGGCAACTAAATGAATTTTTATTCTTCTTCCTTCTGCCCTTTAGTTTAACTAGCTTTAAACATTTCCCACAAACTTTAATTGAATAAAAACAATACTTCCCACATACCGGACTAAAAAAAAAAGAGGATGAAATCAACTTATTTCAAAGATTTAGCTGCACTTTTCTACAAAAACAGAAACCAAAAAGTTGCAGAAAAAAATAGAGCATTGTTTTTGAAAATAAACCCACAAACTAACTTGAAATTAACTTAAGCTTAATTAAAAAATACACCAATTGAAGACTAGAGATTGTTTAAGCAACTCTCCATAATACAAAACTGAAGAAAAATCAAAATTAAAATTGAAAATCTTAGCTAAAACCGAAGAAGAACGAAAAAACAGAGGTTTCGGAAAAAAACGTAAAACCCACGAAATTCAATCTAAATTCGCCTCCAAAACCCGAATTGATTCTTCTTGCTTCTTCCCTCCTCTTTTATAGATCTTTCTAGGGTTGAAATTTGCCAAAAATCGCGCTCCAATCCCTCAATTCGTGCTGAAATGGATTTTCCCATATGTGGGTTTCTTCGCACAAAACCCACGAAATTGATGTCTAAAATTGCTCCCAAAAATCCGATGCTTAGCTCCAATTCTTCTTCCCCATTTATAGGCCTCCATTAAGGTTGAAGATTGACCAAATTTCGTGCTCCAATTCCACCAAATCAGGCGGAAATTGATCTTCCCATATATGGGTTTCTTCGTCCACGCGAATATGAAGTTTCCATAAATTCTCTGCCCAGGATTGCAAAATCGGATTTTGCAATCTGATTTAGCAATTTTCACATTCCCTGCTCCAGAAACAATTGCAAAATCAGATTTTGCAATCTGATTTAGCAATTTCCATAATTTATGCAAAAAGAATCAATTTATTTAGAATTCTATTCCAAATGCTATCACATTCAATTCTTCCTTAAATTCAAGCAATCTTCCACTATTTTCAAATGATCTTAAGTCAAATCAAGAATATTTTAAGCAATTGGGAGTTAATTAAGCCTTAATCCTAAGGCTTATCAAAGGCAGTAGCTGCAAAACCGGACAACATCGTCTTGATGTTGTCCATAGTGTCTCGACGTTGTCGCAAGCAAGCGTCGAGCTACCCTCACGATGATGCTGCAGTGAGCCCCAAAAATGTTGTGTAGCATTGAGACATTGCCCACAACGTATTGACACTACTTCGAGTTGTAAAAAATGATTTCTTTCCATTTTAGGATTTATGTTAGACGTTTGACAACTGCTTTCCATACGAACCTTTACTCATTGTATTTAGGCATTTTAGCTTCTTTTAGTTAGATTTAGTTTAGATTATGGCCTCAGGAGTCGATCTTGGGGTGTCTAGCTCAAGGAAAACACCAATTCGAAGGTGATTCAGACATCAATCATGTAATTTTGTGATATTTGAACTTCAATTCTATACTGTACTTTGTTTTAGCTCGTTTTGCTTCTTCATTCAATTATAGAATGTTTTAGCATGTTATAATTGATGCCTTTTGCATGTTTTATCGTTCATTGCTAGCTAGATTTTTGTTTACGCTATGTATCGATTTCTTGCACGTTTAAGTAGTGAATATGCCACGTCATGTGTGCATAGTAGGGAGCTCATCCCCATGTAGTTGGCACGATAGGCTTTAGGAGCAAAATGACTTTCTAGATTAATTTGGTGTTTTCTAATCAGTTAGGTTGTTGTAATCAATGCTGAGCTTAATGCGACCAGTTTAGGGGGTATGGGACGTTATCGTGCACAACACTTAGAGTCAATTTAGGACTAAATAGATGCTAGGTTGAATTAGTCTCTAAAGGGATTAATGTTTTAGGCGGTTTTTTCGTCAAGGCCGATTAGATGCTAAATTGAGTACATAGCTTGTTTGTATGTTTTTTCAATGGTCAAAATTACATGAGAAACACTCGATGAGCTCCCGAATTGGTGTGTTTGGTAAAATTGTTTGTTTTTTCTTTTAATTTATTTCGTTTATGCATTTAAATTTTGAGCAATTTACTTTTTAAGCACAAATCCCCCCCCCCCCCCCCCGTTCTGTTTATTAATCCAAAGAAAGTGGTTAATAACTGAATTTCAGCTCTCTGTAGATCGATCTGGCCACTAAAACTAAAAATATTAGTTGATCCAGATTATAAATTTATTTTACGGGTCTGACGAGCCTGATCAAATTGGCACCGTTGCCGGGGAGACAATTTAGCTATTTTCTTTCTTTCTTTGGATATTTTTAACCTCTCTCTTTCTTTGCATTTTTACTTAAATTTTTAGAAGTAGGAAAGCAAAAGGAGAGTGAAGGTTAGCTGAGAAGAAAAATCTTTCAATAACCTCGATAGAGCTTAAACGAAGAAAATCATGACCCAACGCACTTTAAAAGAATTGACAGCTCCATATTGGAATCAACAACCCCTTTACATAGTTTACCTTGAAACCTAAGGTAGCTTCAAACTCAAATCTAGTTTGATTCATTTATTACCTATTTTTCACAGTAATGCAGGGGAGAACCCACACCAGCACCTTAAAGAGTTTCATGCAGTTTGCTCGGAAGTGAAGCCTGACAATGTCACCGAGGAGCAGATCAGCTTGAGATTGTTTCCCTTCACTTTAAAAGATCAAGCTAGGGATTGGTTGGACTACCTACCATTAGGTTTCACCACTACCTGGAACAAGATGAAGAGGGTATTTTTGGATAAGTACTTCCCAGCTTCTAAGGCTAGGAGCATTAGGAAGTAAATATGCGAGATTTCGCAGAAAGATGAGGAATCTCTACACTACTACTGGGAGCATTACGAGCGCCTGTGCGCGTGTTCCCGCTCCACAAGATTTTTGACGACCTTCTGATCCAGTACTTCTACATAGGCCTTCTTCTAGTTGATAGGAACTTGATCGATGCGGCCAGTGGAGGATCTTTGGCAAATAAAACGACTACAGAGGCAAGAGAAATCATTTCCATCATGCAAGAAAACGCCCACCAATTTGACCGTAGCATAAGAGTATAGAAAGAGGTAATTGAATTAAAATCTCAAGTATCTAATCCTTCTTCTCTTGTGCAGAAACTTAATGAAGAACAAACTGCTAATGCTTGCCCTTAGACAGAGAAGGTTAAACAAATGAATGTAGTGGGAGGCTGTGAAGCCACACGACATCAAGTTCAGCCACTAAAATTCTTCAACTTGAACAGAGCACCACCTAGTCCAACCAGGCCAATGCTACTTAGATGAAGAGCATGGAGAACATGATACTCTAGCTTGCTACTGTGATGAATAAGTTGGTGGACGGTAAGTAGCTTGAGGTGGCCACGAGTGAAGATGCAGATGCAATAAACTTGAGAAGGGGTAGGGAGATCTCGTCTAGAACCCCACATGAGGAGACTCTATCTAAAAAAGACAGCACAACTCCTAAAGTTCAAGAAGAAGCAAGGAGTCCTCCACCACACCATAGAGGGGTAAATTTCGATCCTCCATTGAATCTAAATTTATATGTTCCTAAACCTCCTTTCCCAAGCAGGCTCGCAAATGGGATCCACGATGAATCTAAAGAGAAAGAAGAGTGAGCTACCGCAAGAGCTGTTGCGAGAGAAAAATGAGGCAAGGTCCAAGTCCACCCTTTGTCAGAAGAGGCGAAAGAAAAAGGAACAAGAGTTGAAGGAAGAAAAAACCAAATCTGAAAAGGAAGAAGTGTTTCCCTCACTTTCACTAGAAAACACGACCAGGTTTGACCCTCCCCTTGATTTAAATTCTCATATTCCTAAAGCTCATTTTTTGAGCAGATT
Organism: Trichosanthes truncata; assembly: GCA_033996785.1. Taxonomy (NCBI): domain Eukaryota; kingdom Viridiplantae; phylum Streptophyta; class Magnoliopsida; order Cucurbitales; family Cucurbitaceae; genus Trichosanthes; species Trichosanthes truncata. The sequence continues at coordinate 29,129,165 of MU867259.1, read as the reverse complement.
AGTCAAATCAAATAAGGTCATAGAAGAGAAAAAGGAGAAGAGGATCTTGGAGGTGTTCAAGAAGGTCGAGGTGAACGTCCCTTGTTGAATGCGATGAAGCAAGTGTCCAAATTTGTGAAATTCTTGAAGAAATGGTGCTTCAACAAGAACCCTAAAAAAGGATTGAAATCAGCTACTGCAAACGTATCATCTGTTTCCCAGAGGTCTATGCTAGCTAAGTGTAAAGACTCAGGAATGTTCACACTACCATGCACTATAGGAAACATGAGACTAGAGCATGCTATGTTAGATCTTGGTTCTTCAATTAATGCCATGTCTCTCTCTCTCTATGTTTAAAGAGCTTAAATTGACTGACATGGATGAGATTGATGTGGTAGTGCAATTAGTTGATAAATCTTATATAATACCCCTTGGTATGACTGAGAATGTCTTAGTGAAGGTTAATGATTTAATCTTTCTAGCGGATTTTTATGTAATTGATATGGGTAATAGACCAAAGAATTCATCTGTATATGTTTTACTAGGAAGACTTTTTATGAAAATCGCTAAATCTAAGATTGATGTTGATGGAGGAACACTTTCTGTTGAGTTTGATGGGGAGAAATTAGAATTTCATGTTTTTATAGATGTGGACCATACTCACATGGTGCACTCCTTGTGCAAAATAGATGTTTATGTTTTGTAGGGAGTATTTAAGAAGAAGAAGAGTCCAAGAGGAGAATGGTGGTCTTGAGGAAATAGGATTTAAGAGGATGAAAAAGGGACACCGTCGAGCAAATAACGTTAAAAAATTGAGCTTCCTAGGGGCAGCCAAGCGTCAAATTTTTACATGCTTTCTTTGCTTTTCTGTTTTAGTTGCTTGTTAGTTGTAGCTTAGTAGGGTTTTTGTTTTTGTTAGGTTGAAGGTTGACCCGAAGATTGAAAGAAGATTATCTTGGAAAGAGGTTTTCACCGCACCACCACCCACCTATGAGCTTTGAATGTTAGGGAGTATTCATGTTCCCTCTCTATTGTCCTTGCTTTAATTTTATTTACATTGAGGACAATGTATAGTTTTAAGTTGTGGTGGAGTTTGTTATTGGTTGAGCTGATTTGACTAACTGTTTAGTTTATTGATTGAGTCTTTGAGCACATGAGTTTAGACTTTGATTGATTTGTTAAGCGTACTTTTAGGTGATTTTTTTTTAAAATTTTTGTGAATTTTGAGCTTGAATGGTTGATGATTTGATTGCTACTTGATGAGGAAAATTGATGACATGCTTGGTATTTTGCTTTAATTGCATTAGCTGAAGTGTGTGAATGTTATCCTGTTTTGAGCCTCTTTGTGCCTAATTTTCAATTTTTTTTTACTTTCCTACACGTTTTGAGCACACTAGCCTATCCTTCGTTGTCTTGAAGGCTTAGGTTCAAGTTATTGGGCTTATATGTCTGTTGTCACCTCAATAGGCGTAAGACTAGCTTGAGAGTTAATTTTTTGCATGATAGACTGTAATGCCTTGCTTAGGGAAAAACATGTTTATTAGCCTACAAGAAAGAAATGAAAAGGAAATTGAGCTTTGAAAGAAAAAAAAATCATATGTTGAGTTGAGATGAAAGAGAAAAAAATATATAAACTTGTAATGTGGTTAGTACTCAAGGGTAAAAAGAGGTACCTCTGTTGTGATTAGTTAGGCCATCCATTGAGTGAGTGCTCTAGATAAGAGTCCCTGAAATAGTGGTGTGAAAGTTAGTGCCCTTGATATTTAAAAGAATGCAAGTTTAAGATACCCTGTTGTTTGTTTTCAGGCACCTAGTAAAGCATTGCATTCTTGAGTGTTTTATTGCTTGATGGTTAGTCTTTAGTGCCATTATAGGGGGAAGATGGATTAAGAGCCTTATAAACCTTCCTCGGGCTTGTAAAGACTGCTTTAGGGAGGCCACACACACGCGTGGGAAAGTATAGAAACAGTTTTAAAAAGAGTCTTAAATTATGGATAGTGTTTTGCATGTTTCTCTTTTGTGATTATGGTGATATCCCTATGCATTGAAATTAGAGTCATATGCTTGCAATCATTAATTCATTTATTGTCTTGTTTATGTCTTACTCGAGGACTCGGAAGATTTAGGTTGGGGTTATTTGATAGGACTCAAAAAGTCCTATTTATTCTTGTATATTTCGTGCTAGATCCGTGGAATTTGTGTTTTTTTATTGCCAATTTTGTAGTGTTTTTAGCTTAAGGCTTGTTTTGGTCTGTTTGCACGTATTCAGAGTTAAAATGAGCCAAACTGGAGATCATTCAAGCACCTGAGTGAAGGTTGGAGGAAAAATGACCATATTCTCCCTGTGGAAGTGGCTAGATGCTGGAAAGGCGCTTGAAAACGCTTGAAGGCAGTAGTTGCAAAACAGGACAACGTCATCTCGATGTTGTCCATAGTGTCTCGAGGTTGTAGCAACCAAGCGTCGAGCTACCCTCATGATGACATTGCAGTGAGGCCCAAAAATGATGTGTAGCGTAAAGATGCTGCCCACGATGTCTCAACTCTACATCGAGTTGTATAAAACGATTTCTTTCCATTTTAGGATTTATGTTAGACATTTGACAACCGCTTTCCATACGGAACCTTTACTACTTTTCTGTATTTAGACATTTTAGCTTCTTTTAGTTAGATTTAGCTTAGATTATGGCCTCGGGAGTCAATCTCGCAGTGTCTGGCTCAAGGAAAACACCAATTCGGAGGTGATTTGGGAATCAATCATGTAATTTTGTGAGATTTGAACTTCAATTCTATATTGTTGTAACACCTCAGGCCCAAGATTCGGACTAGGATTCAAATTTTGAATTTGGCACCTAACGGCCCCAGCGTTCCCCTACATCCCCTGCGACCTGGCCACACTACCTACTTGTCTTGAGCTACTTGCGAGAGTTAAGACTGTCCCCACAAACCAACACAAGCCCTTTCAGCATGCTTTGTCCTCACTCACATGCTTTTTAGGACAATTTTCAGGAAGTCACCCAACATAAGATTGCTTCAAGCCAAGCACACTTAACTTTGGAGTTCCTACGATTGAGCCACCGAAAAGGAAGGTGCACCTTGTTGGTATAGGGAGTAGCTATCAATTCTTTTAAGCCTTTCTTAACCATGCCTTGCATAGCTTTAGGATCCCTCTCATTCAGATATGGTCTCGGTTCATTTATGTACCCCTCCTAAACTAGGGCGTTACAATTGTACTTTGTTTGGCTCATTTTGCTTATTGATTCAATTATAGAATATTTTAGCATGTTAAAATTGATGCCTCTTTCATGTTTTTAACGTTCATTGCTAGCTAGAATTTTGTTTACGCTATGTATCGATTTCTTGCACGTTTAAGTAACGAATATGTCGTGTCGTGTGTGCATAGTAAGGAGCTCATCCCCGTGTAGTTGGCACGATAGGCTTTAGGAGCAAAATGACATTCTAGATTAATTTGGTGTTTTCAAATTAGTTAGGTTGTTCTAATCAATCCTGAGTTTAATGCGATCAGTTTAGGGGGTGTGGAATGCTATTGTGCCTTAGAGTCAATTTGGGACTAAAGAGATGCTAAGTAGAATTAGTCCTAAAGGGATTAAGGTTTTAGGCGACTAATAGGACTCAAAAAGTCCTATTTATTCTTGTCTTTTTCGTGCTAGATCTGTTGAATTTATGTTCTTAATTGTCTATTTTGTAGGATTTTGAGCTTAAGGCTTGTTTTGGAGTGTTTGCACGTATTCAGTATTAAAGCGAGCCAGAGGTCATTTGGGTACTTGAGTGAAATTTAGAAGTAAAATGACCAAAATGCCCCTATTTAAGCATCTAGACTTTGGATTGAGTTATGCAAGACGTTGGAAAATAGAACGTGAATATGCAGGATAACGTCTCGATGTTGTCCACAATGTCTTGACACTATAACAATGAGTGCAGGTCGATGTTGTGGCGAGCCTCAAAGGCACTGGTCTAATTAGAAGCAGTATCTCGATGCTGTCCATGGCGTCTCGACACCACCGCGATGGTATAAAAGGAATTTTTTCCATTTTTAGAGTTTATCTTGAAACCAACAACTGTTTTCTCTCGAATTATTTTTGCTATACTTTTGTTTTTAGACTTTTTAAAACTTTTGGAGACTTTATTACATCAATTTATGGAGTCGGGAGTCTAATTGGTGATCGTCAGCTAAATTGTAATGCATATTCAGGCTTGATTCAGGTTTAATCTAGGTAAAGTTTGTGAGATTTGAGTTCAATTATATATCATTTACTGTTTTAGCATGCTTTGTTTCTTTCTTTGATGTTTGAATGTGAATGCATATTAGAATTGATGACTCTCGTATATTGGATTTTTCTCTGCTAGCTAGAATTTGTTATCACTATCGTATCGACTTTTTGCATGTTTTAGTAGCAAATAGGTCACGTCGTGTGTGCATAGTAGGGAGTTCATCCCCGCGTAGTTGGCATGATAGGTGATAATTCTCATTTATGAGGATTATTTGACCATAAACTAGGTTGTTCTTGTCATTTTTGTATGTTTTGTTGAATAACGAGCAAGCTAAAAATATTGTTTATGAGATAAATTCATAAAAGCTTGTCGGAGTATTGAAAAATAGGAAAGAAGTTGAAAAGAGAATGGAAATTAAGCTAATTTGTTGTTTTTGTGTAGATTTGGAGCAAGTATGAAAATGCAATTGCATTCCACTTTTGAAATGCACTTGCATTTCCATATGAAAACAAGATGGTGAACAAAGGAAAAAATGCAATTGCATTCCACTTTTGAAATGCAAGTGCATTTTCTAGAAAATCTAGAAAACGGGAGAATCACGAAATTAACAAGATTTGTAGAAATTTTGCCCAATTTAAGAGATTCTTTAGCCCGATTTCATGCCCACAAGTTGACCCAAGGTTGAAGAATAGCAAATATGGAAACCCTAGCCCTCGATACCTATAAGAATGGGAAGAACAAAGCAAAAAACAGGATGAATTTTTCTTCTCGCCCACATTTCTTAATTCTGCGTTTTCTGTCATTCTCCAGCAATTAGTTCTTCATTTTTGCTCTATAATTTCTTAGCTTGATCCCTCCTCAACGAAAGTTAAGGGAGCTAAAGATTCATTCGTCTTTGAAGGTGCAATTGGTTCAATCGAAGCAAGGAATACGCGAGCCCGTAGTTGTTTTTACATTTTGTTCTTTCCTATTTTTTTGTTACTATTTTCTTATTTCTTTTTTACAAGCTTGTTTGATTCTAGTTAAGTGCTATGTTCTTTTGATTTTTGTTTTCTTCTTTTGGTAAAAAGACAGTTGGTACTTGGAGAGTATTTTTCCATAAAATTATGAATTTGCTTTAAAGTGTTGCTATTATCTTGATTTTTCTTTTTGAGTTTGTGAGTTGTTGGAGTGTTTTGTTACTCAAGTCTTTTATTAATAATTTTTTAGATTGGGTTGCTCTTTTTATTATGAGATTTTATTTCCATTATTTTGGCTATTTAATTATGAGTTTCTTACCAATTGAATTGTTGTTTTTGATTTCTTCCATAATGAGCTAATTTTCCCTTAGGGATTCAAGTTAATGAATGCCCTAGAGGAAGATGTAAAGCTTAAAAGCATAATCAATCTAGTTAACACTTGAAACTTTGTTTCTTTTTGTTGAATTAATGTTGGGCAAACCTAGACGGCCAACTAGTGATTGCTTGTCAAGCTTGAACTTAATATTGAAAGAGTTAAGAGAAAGCAGATGTCATAAAAGCAATGGAGGAAAATGCTTAGAAATAAGTCCTAAACATTGACCCTAGACATAGGGCAATACTCCGAAACCACTAGAATTGTGTGCGAAATTATCTAAGTTAGATTAGCCATAGAAATATAGGTTTAATCACTTAGCCTCCTAAAGATTTTGAAGCAAAATTGAATCGGAGTCGAATTCGGTTTACTTAGCTTTCTTGTGTTAACTACGATTACAAATGCATTTTTGGGTGTCATTTCTTTTCAAAGGGGCATAAGCAACTTGAATTCCCTTTTTCTTATTCATTGATTTTATCACTTATTTCCTTTAGCAAAAACTACCTCTCAAAATTTTTACACCCTTGGTTACCACAATTGCATTTTGTAAACAAATTTGTATCATCTTCAGAGATTTTGTTAAAATTAGTTCCCTTGGGTACGATATTATGGAGTACCCTAGATTTATTACTTACAATCGACAGTGTGCACTAGCACTAGACTGAAGCTTTGTTTTGAATCAATTTTTTTTTCTTTTAGCCCCATGTTTCAGTCCGATCAATAGGCTTTAGAACAAAGTATCTAATTGATTAATTAGGATTTGATTAATTAATTAGTTCTGACCAATCTTGTGCTTAATGCAGTTGATTTAGGGAGTATGGAACGTTATCGTGCCTAGCCTTCCTGATGAAGTTCTTTTCCCCAGCAAAGACAACAAAGTTGAAAATGGAGATTGGGACATTTTTCCTACTTGATGAGGACAATTGTATGAAAGCTAGGAGTGTTACAAAGAGTTGTTGAGGAAGTGCCCTCAGTACGACTATCCAAATTGGTTGCATGTAGAATTGTTTTATAACCATTTATTTGCTTTTGTTAAAACTATTTTGGATACGAGTGCATGAGGGAGTTTCTTGGCAAAGACGGTTGATGAGGCACACACTCTGTTTGAGGAAATGGCTATGACGAGTTATCAATGGCCATCTTATCGTTCCACCTCCACATCGAGATCTGCTGCTGGCATTTACGAGTAAGATGAGGTGAGTGCATTAAAAGCTCAAATGGCTTCGTTGACTAATGCGTTAAATAAATTGTCTACTACAGGAGATAGTCAATCAATAGCCTTATTATCAGCATTGAACTTAAAGGGGGATGAGGAGAAATGAGTGGAGTTGTGCCAATATGTCGAAAATAGAGGATATGGATACCAAGGACATAAGAACAAAAAAAATTTGAACTTCTATCATCCAAGTTTGCATAACCACAAGAATTTCTTTTATGCTAACCAAAAAAATGTTTTGCAGCCACTTGGGTTTGCAAGAACATCAAGTCTAGAGAATAAATTAGACCTAGAGGAGTCGATGGGAATCTTTATTAAAGTGCAAAGAGGAGTGAATCAACACTGGCATACTACCATCACGACCCTTGCCAAAACAGTGAGTGGCCACGACGTTGCGCTCAAGAACATGGAAGTCCAGATTGGGTAAATTGCCAACAAAGTCAACGCCCTTCAGAAGGGTAAGTTTTCTAGTGAGACTGAGTTGAACCAACATAATTAGTGCAAAGCCATCGTGTTGATGAGTAGGACCCAGTTACAAAGAGTGTTGAAAAAGGGAGTGGTTGATGGAGAGATTGAGAGTCTAGGGGCTGTGGCAAAAAAAATCATGTCAAGTAAGCTTTCTGTTGAAGTGTGTGTTGGTTCCAAATATAAGAAGAAAAATAAAGGTGGGGAGAAGATATTTGAGAAGAAAGATGAGAAGCTGAAAGAAAAGACTTTTTAGGAGTTGTCAAGAGGAGAGAAGAGAGAGGCATCATGGTGCAGAACAATAGACCGGAGAGCATACATCAGTCCTCCTAGGAGGTGTGGTGAATATCCTACATTCGACTACAGGGAGTTGCCTTTTCCTTAGAGATATAATGATGTTAAATTAGATGCGCAATTTGCTGAATTTTTAGAAATGTTCAAAAAAATTACATATTAACATCCCTCTTGCAAATGCTCTTACGAAACTGTCAAATTATGGAAGATTCATGAAAGAAATGCTTTTGAAGAAGAAGAAATTTGAGGTAAATGCAATGCTAAGTTTGTTTAAGAAGAGCATACAATCTTAAAGTAGAAGATGCCCCGGAAACAAAAAGATCCAGGGAGTATTACTATTCTTTGTGAAATTGGAAATTTTAGTATAGATAGGGCATTATGTGATTTAGGAGCAAGCATTAACCTCATGCCTTTGTCTGTGTTTAGGAAAATTAGACTGCAGGAGATCCAACTGACAGATATTTACTTCAGCTAGCTGATCGATAGGTTGTAAAATCAAAATATATAATTGAATATGTCCTTGTTAAAGTTAACAAGTTTATTTTTCATGTGGACTTTGTTGTCTTAGATATGGAGGACGACGTGGAGATCCCTATCATCCTAGAGAGGTCATTTTTAGCCACAAGAAGAGCAGAGGTAAGCATGCATTGTGGCAAGTTAACTTTGCAAGTGGATGATGAGAAGGTAATCTTTCACATTTTTGACCATATTGATGCATTTGGTTCTATAGTAAATGTTTTAGGGTTTATTTAGTTGAAGTTGTGCCTTCTGGTAGTTATGGTAGAAATAATAGGCCTTGGGATGTGGAGATGATAGATGCTTTTGTTAATATTTCTTCTTCTGTTCTATCTTCTGTGTCTTCATTTTATGATTCTAGAGTTGTTGAGGAGAATATTATTGATTCTGATGATATGTGTGTGGACTCTGTTGCTATTAAAGATGTTTTCGTTGATGAGTGTTTTGTTAGAGATGTTGAAAATGGTTTACCTGTTCACCCTGACTGTATGTTTATTGAGTGTGCATTAAGTGAATCCATTTTTATGCAAATCATTTAAGTGAGGGTGTTCAGAGGATTTTGAATATCGAGCATGTGTTGGATGAATTTTTAGAGAATAGCGATTTCTTTGCTTGTAGTCATGGTAACACGCTTGATAGGAAGGTAAATTTTGAGAAGAATGAATTTGAGAATTTCTTTGTAAATGACTTGTCTATGAAGAGTGATGAACATAATTTTTTTTATTCCTCCTCGTTCGAGTCCCGTCCTTGATAGGAATCATGAGGATATGATTTGCTCAGGATAGATGTTTGATTGGTTATGCTAATGATAAATCTGTGGGAGATTGTGGTGTTAGTATTCAAAATACAAGAAAAATGGAGGATGTGAATTTCTTTATCTTTGGGCCATCTTGAGAAGTGTTTAGGGAACGTCGAGCTAATAACGCTATACAAGCGCTTCTTGGAAGGCAACCCAAGGGTTCTTTAGTATTCTTTGTTTGTTTTTGCATTGTTTAGTTGAATAAAGTGGCTATTGTCTTAGTTTTGTATGTTTAAGAGCTTGAGACCCGCTTTACAGTTCCCTAAGGATGGTGGGAGTAGATTGTGTTCATTGGTTGAGGTCTCTTGTTTTCAAGGAAGTACCGCTACCCTTATTCTTTTAAGTTGTCCTTTGATAGCATGCAAAAGTATGTTATTTCTAGGCTTAGATTTATGTTGATTTTATGCTACTCAAGTGGACTTTCATGCATTTATCTGTGTAATTTGTAGATATCATGCAATTGGAGCTAATTAGGAATATTGGAGTGATTTGTAGATCAATTAGAGCATAAAAGAGTGTTTTTGGACAAGACATACAAGGATAAAAGTTGCAAAAGCCGGAAGACCTGAAACTAGCGTTGTTAAGCTGCCTCACAGTGTCGCAATGCCAGAAAAGTGCGAATTATCCCCCTTCCGTCCGTAGCGTTGAGATGTTGCAGTATAGCTCTCAACGCTACATTATATTTTCCAAAAATATTAGATTTCAGGGGACAGCGTTGCAACGCTACCTCTAGCGTCGCAATGATATCCCGACTCTATAAAAAGGAAAGTTTGGTTCTTGATTTGGAGGAGCTGTTTTTGAGAGAGGGATACCCTAATTTCGATTGGAGCACTATTTTGGGACCTATAGGGTATTGGAGAGCTAAGGAGGAGACTCAAAGCTTGAGATCACAAGACATCACAACGGAAACGATTGTTGGCATGCAGTTACCAGTTTTCTCTCTTTTTTTCCTTACTTTTTTTTGTTGTGTTTAAGATTTTATGAACTGAATTTGATGTAATTATGAGTAATTAAACTCTTGAAGATTTGTATTGTTAGACTTGTTTTGATTTCGAATTGTAGTATATCGTAACGAGGGTTTATGCATCTTGTCTGTTTTGTTTAAGCTTTTGGCCATGGCTGATATTTGTTAAATTGAGTATAGCTTGAGAAAGTAAAATTATCTTTAGAACTTAGATGAATGACTAATAATAATCTATTGCATGAGAATGAATAGGTCATTATTAGAAGTCGTTAAAAGAATATCGTTAATGCCATGCTTAGCTTTAGAAATAGATCGAGAAGTTAATTTATATTTATGCATGAGTTTGTTTGAGCTCGAGAGAGTCAAACAGATAATCTAGTAATTCTTGGCTTATGTTCGCTACATATTAATACAATTTCTTAATCAATTCAAGTTGCTCTTCATGTTAATTCTCTCCAATTTTCTCTCAAAATGGACTCCAACCTTGTAAATAATAGTTTCGTTTACTTTTGTTTCTCTTTGAGTTAGGTTCTCTAGATAAAATCAGGTGTGAGTAACTATGGTAGTTAATTAATCTAAGAAACTCAATCCCTGTGATCGACCCTAACAACTATCACTGCAAATTTTAGAGGATTTCAACAAGCTCTTCATCAAGAGGCTGAGTGCACGTGCACATAAATGAAACGGTGTGTAGCAACAGTGTTGAGACATTGTCCTCAGCGGCTCACGGTATCGTGACACCAAGCATAAGAACATCACTTCGAGGACAAAAATGGAGTGACCAATTTTAGGGTTTAAGACTTTTTTACGACTTCTTACCTCTTTGGGACCTATGGAGCTTGATCAGAGATGTTCGGGAGCGAATTTCATGGCTCGAGATTGCAAAATTTGAGGCAAGAGTCGAGATTACGGTGTCAACGAGTCTAGTTTCTATTTCTTTCCTCTGTATTATGTTTTGTAGTGCTGTAAAGATGGAATTTATATGTTGTAGACAAATTGTTGTGGGCTAATTTCCTTAGTTTAGGGGTTAGAGCATACTTAGATTCACTATTATGCTTTAATTTGATTCAATTGCCTTCTAATTGCTCTTATGATTCATTTGGGTGAATTGTGTTTAATGCCTCTAATTAATTGGCTATTAATTAGTTGATCCTAGTCCTAAATTGAGATCGACGGAGGAAATTGAGGATTGAATTAATTCATCCAACACCCTAATTTTTCCTAAGTGACATAGAAACAATAATTAATGGGTGAGGTTAATGACGAGTGAGCTTAATTTAATTAATTAGTTAGATTAAGGCTAAGGACACTTAGGTTAATAGCTAATTAAGCATGATCAATTGAGACTGATAGGAGATTTCAACCGTTTTAGCTCTAAGCCTATGAATTTGAGAGAGTTAATTAATCGATCAGTTCAAATAAGCATAATCGTGATCTAATTTGTACTCGATCCCCTAAACTCCCCTTTAATTATTCTCTCCACCACCTTTTATTTGCTTTCTAGATTAGATTTTAGTTCCAAGCATTTCTCTATCGTTTAGTTATTTTTACTAAATAATTTCAATCACCGGTAATCCTAATAATTAATCATTTCAAAAAGAAATCTCATTACGCCTCCTTGTGGATTTGATACTCGATAATATTTGTTGTTTTATGTTACTTGATCGCGTGCGCTTGCGTGATACCAAACAACCATCTTCCACAATTTTCTTGTGATACTTTTGGTCTTCTGTTGACTTCCATTCATATGGTTCAAAGAGATCAAGGTCTTGCCAAATTCTTTTCAAATTAGAGTTGAAGTACTTTGTAACTATGTCACCTCTCTATCGAATATCACCCAATTTAAGATTTAGCTCAAAGACTTTGGATTTATTGCCTAGATCTGAATATATCTAGGTGACACTATCCCATAATTCTTGTGTAGTTGTGTAACACATATAATTACAACTTATTTCTTCCACATTAGAATTCACAAGCCAAGTTATAACCATGGAGTTTTCATCACCCTAGATTGCAAACGAAGGGTCATCCTAGGCAGATGCTTTTTTGTCTCCAGTAAGATAGTTAATCTTCTCCTATCCACAAATATACATTAGCACACTTTGGGAAAAATGCAAAAAGTTATCTCCATCAAGTCGAATGGTAGGAATTTGGACAATAGGACTATTGGTATGAGTACGACTATCTAAGACTTTAGCAATATATGATTTATTTTTAAACATTATTACTAAAGGTTTAAAAAATATATATAAAAATTGAGTTTTTTTTAACAAACTTGAAACGATATGGCCAAACGATAACCTAGGTTACCAAAAAAACTCCAAAAAAATATGAAATACTAAAAGACCCTTGACTATTTGCAAATAAGATGAGGATTGATGAGGCACACATATGTGAGGTTTTTTGTTAACATAGTGACGTGTGGCTAAAAGAATGGAGAAGGAATAACGTGAAAATGACATTTAGAAGGAAGGGGAATTATTACATCATCTTCAACCTTTCTCTTTGCAATTTTTCTGAGACAATTTTTTCTTACCGTCTGCTATTTTTCTTTATGGCAAGTACTGTGAACAAATAGAGATGGAAAGGTGTCAATTCATCATGGTACGAGGTAGGAAGAGCAAGAGATTGTCCTCTTTAATGTACGATAATGGTGCGCTAACACAAAATAGGGGAGTGTAATATAGTCTTTCGAAAGGAAATCAATACTACTAAGACTGAGGGTAGAAACAATTAGAGCTGAGAAGACAAGAGACACGACGAGCATCTCTTCAAAAATGCTGGACTGCTCTAGTGTTGGGTTTACGACATTCTTATTTTATTATTCTTCTTCTCTCTATTTAAATCTGAGAATGTATAACTTTGCTTTATGTGTGTGATTTTTCCAGTTATGGGCTAATTTTCTAGACGCTAGGCTCTGATGAACCTTATATTGTAACATGACTCTTGCTTTGGTAAATTCTTATGTATTTTGATGTTCTTGAATTTCTATTTGAGGGAGCTTCATCTAATTATTCTTTTTCATTTTGTCTACCGATTTGAGTTACCAGCACACAGTAATTCTAAAAGGTTATGGTGCGTGGAACTAACTAAATAGAGCGAGAGTGGATTAAATTCACTACGTTGCTTTCGACATAAAGGAATCACTTGTAAAGCATTAAGGGGTCTGAGCTCATTCATACAATAGCATATTCAAGTGTAGACATACATTTTGGTGTTAAAGTGTCATGACAACAATTTGAGAGAGCTTAGCAAGTTTGATTGTTACCTTACATTAGTTTAGAAGTCTGGGTTCTTAAGAGTTGCATCAACATGAGATGAGTGTTGTAATATAAGGGGATTCAATGAGCTGAGCCTTCCTCTCCCTTTGTGGTCTTTAACTCTACTGTTTTCTTGTTTTGATTAATTGTTTTAAGTTTCTTTTTCTTTTTAACCAACTAACAACTATTTGCAACTAGTTACATTACTGTAGTACGAGCACAATTGTAGTTTAATTTTACACAATTTTCATGTAGACTTGATCCTAGAATACTTTCCTTGTATTACTTGTCAAAGTCTAGTGTACACTTTCACTAGGACTTTGAGTGGCATTAGTGTGCGTTTATCCATTGTCATCATTAGTTTCTGTTATATCGCATATTAGGTTGATAACATGTAATTATGCTATCTTATTATCTATTAATTATGCTAGTTTTATTATGTTTGGTGAGCTTTTATGCCTATTTGTCTTGATTTTGCAGAAGCCGAGCTTAAGGAGCAAAATCAAGTGTTTGAGGATGTTTTGGTAACTTTGGTCCTCATTGGAGTTATTTTGAAGAACCAAGAAGAGAAGTAAAGTTTTGGCAAAATAACCCGAAGAGAGAGCGTCTAGACACTGAAAATGGCATCTAGACGCCACATTTGAAGTGCCAAACTCGAGAGCAAGCGTTGAGACACTATCCTGTGGCGTCTTCAATGCTCAAAAGGTGCGCAAAGTGAAGTTTCGTCTAGAGCGTCGAGACGCTCTCTAGAACGTCTCACGATACTCAGTTGCACGTGTGTAAAATGACTGCATTTGGGTACAGCGTCGAGACGTTGTCCCTAGCATCTCGACGCTACAACGATAGAGGTATATATTCATCTTTTTCTCTTTGAGCAAGAGGAACCCATGCCGAAGGGTTTCAAACCTAAATCAATTCTTAGCACACTTGGGGAGTTTTGGAGTGGAAATTGGGATTGATATTGAAGATTTTGAAGCTCAGACTTGTGGAGATCGCCTCAGGAATGCGAGATCGACACTAACACGAGTTTGATAGTTTTTCTCTCTTTTTTCTTAAATTTGTAGTTTTGATTTAGTGCTGTAATTAAAAATTGTTAGGCTATATTGACTGGTTTAGAGTAGCTTAGTCTTTATTTACTTGGGATTTATTGATTTGTAATAGATTTAATGCTTAATTGAAGTTTATGTTGGATTAATTGCTTGTTTGATGGGTTGTTGTAACTAATTAAGCTTTGAATCCATTTCTGCATTTAGAGTCTAATGCCTTTAATTAGTGTTCTGTGGTTAATTGAATTAGTCTAAGTTGAGCTCGAAAGATGAGTCTTAGTTAGGACTAAAAAGAGGCAATTGATTAATTACCCGAGTGACAGCCAGAGTTGTGGTTAATTAATTGCAGTAATTGAGAAGATTAATTCATAGAATGTTGTTTAATTGATTCGTTTACTAGTGGAAACTCAATAGAGAGAAGCTAGTTTAGAACCAAATGCATGACTGATAATCACTTAGACACGACAGTGATAAGGATGAATATTAGGGTCTGTAATGAAGAGTCTTAATGCATTGTATGAGTTAGCTAGCACTAGGGACACCTAGGTTAGTTAATTAGTACTTAAGATTAGAGGTGGTCAACAGGAGAGTCCATGCCTTTAGAGCTTCTAGACTTATGAGTTCACTGTCGAGTTTGTTGTATCTGTCTATTTAATTGAGTAATTAATTAATCTCTTTCCCAAGTTTATCCCTTAGGTTGAGTCTCCCATTTATTTTCCTACTTTTATTTTCTTGTTGTTACTTTAGTTTATCTTTTCCGGTTGTTTTCTCTAAATAAAGCCAAGTGAGAGTAATTGTGGTATTTAATTGAATTAAAACCAATCTCTATAGATTCGATACTCGATAGGGATACCATTTTATATTACTTAACTTGTGCGCTTACAGCAACGTAAATTGTACCCATCAAGTTTTTGGCACCATTGCCGGGGATTGGCGTATTTTAGTTCAATTAATATTGTTAAGAAATCGTTTTCTTTAATTTAGAGGTTTATCTTTGCTTTATTCTCATTCTTATGTCCTGTTTTTATTCTTGCTTTGAGTCCTGGTCCATTGTTTCTAATTGTGTTTTATATGGTGTTTGTATCTGAGCCTGATTTTAGTTATTTTATTATTTTAGATGGCTTCTGATAAATTGGGTGGCTCTTTAGGGAATCTTAGCTCGAATAACCAACACCACCTTCTAGTTCCTTCCCTGTTAATTATCCCTCTGTTAGCCTTAGTGAGGAGAGACCTCTCTTAGAACTCTTATTGCAATAGTGTATTTATCATTTTAGAGCTCAACACTTGAAGGTAGAAGAATGGGTAGTGAGACCTCAGGTAGCTCAATAAGAGGAATAACCCCCTCAAGTAGTCCATTTAGAGGAAAAACCTTCCTTAAAGTGCTTATTTCAGAAATTTTTAGAGGAGTCTAGAGTTATTCGTGTGAACTTAGAAAATTCGAATGAGAGACTCGGAACTTTATGGGCGGTTAGTGAAGTGCAACCCACTTTCAGAGGATGTCCTGTGAGTCACCTGATCACTGATTCACGAATAGCCTATTATGAGCATGATTCTTTCGATTTTTCTGAAGTTAGGTATTCAGAGGTGACCTTTATAGAGCGTAGGGAGGAATAAGAGAGTTTAAATGTACACCAAATTCAAGTCAGTAAGGAAGAAAAATATGGGCCTAATTTTTTAGTTGAGGATGTTCAGGAGGTAGAGTTTAGGGCGACAAGGACTTTGTCTATTTTATCTCCTGATTCTTCTCTTTATCCTGAGTGTTCTTTTTCTTGTTCTCACGAGTCCGTGTCTAAGTCTCTTATTTTGATCTTTCTCCATTTTATGCTTTTTATATTAAAAAATACCAAAAATATGTTTGTTTCAGAGGCCCATGAGAAGTTAGTGTTTATGCTAGCTTTGGTGTGTTTTGTTGATTCTAAGAAGGTCCCGAAGAAATGGGAGAATATATATGTACCTTGAGAGCCTACACAAGTTCCGTTTAGCTAAAGATGTTACATAAGTGCTTCTTGGGAGACAACCCAAGCTTTCTTTCCTTTTAGTTTCCTTTCCTTTGTTGTTTTCCTATTTTTTTTCTTTTAATTTTGTATTGATCTCATGTTCCTGTTGGTTGATTGTTCTAGGAGCTCGAGATTCAGATTATCTCTTCCATCATGCACCTCAGTTGATCAGGCTGAATCGAGGATCTTTCACACTTAAGGGAAATATCATTTTCCTTTGCATTTCTTTTAAATTGTCCTTAAACATGCTTAAATAGTCTCGGTAGTTGATAGATTGAGGACTAATCGATGTGTACACGCAAGCACACGTGATCGAAGTAATAATAAAATGGTACGTGAGTACCAAGTATCGAATTCCACGGGAAAGCGATTGTGGAAATTTTTTTTTAAAGCTAATTAATTATTAATAATACTCAAAATTAGAGTTGTTTAAGGCCTAAAATAATAGAACGATGCTTAGCGAGACATTTTAACTGAGAAAGCAATAAAAAGGGATGGATATACCAAATTAAGGGAATGTTTAAGGGATCGAGCACAATTGTGGTTGGACTTATGGCAATTGGATCTGACAGTCAATTAAACAAGCTTAATTGCATAAACCTAAAGCTAAATCGGTCGAAATCTCATGCCGGTCTCATTCGAACACGCTTAATTAATCACTTGCCTAAGTGTCCTTAGCACTAATTGATTAATTAGTTGGAATAAGCCCACTCATAATTAGCCTCACCCGTCAATTGTTACTCCTATGTCACATCGGCAATTTAAGGGTGTTAATTAGATTAATTCAGTCCTAATTTCCTCTATCGAGCTCAATTAAGACTAAGTTCAACTAATTATTAGCCAAATAAATAGAAGCATTAAGAACAACCCAATCAAATGCAATTAATCAAGCAATTAAAAGTCAATTATCACAATTAAACCTAAATTAAATCCTAAATGTACTTTTAGCCCCTAAACAAGTAAATTTAGCCCATAATTGTCATTAAAACAACATAGTACAACATCCTAAAGTCCCTAGATACATAAAATAGAGAAAAGATAACAGGGAAGAAGACAGTCGTTGCCGAATTCTTAGACTCTCGCCTCGAGTTTCACAATCTCTAGCTAGCACAGAGCAATGAAGGAAAGAAACCCCCATGCTCGAACAGTATGGAATTTCCCCTAAGCTAACACATCGGATGAAGGAAAGTAACCCTCAACCTACACACACAGTGGGGGAATCGCCCCCTAAGCTAGCACGCCAAAAAAGGAAAGAAACCCTCAATCTAGACGCGGTGAGGGAATCGCCCCCTAAACTAGCACAAGCAAAAAGGGAAAGCAACCCTCATGCCCACTCACATCACATCAACCTAGAGTTCCAGACTCACCGAGGGGAGACACAAAGGCAGATGGCACTAGTCTAACGAGCTTTTGTACATTCGTAATGCTTCTGGAACCTCCAGAGTAATCCACCATACCAAATCCATCCATCATGTCAGATCCACAGCCACAACCTGGCCTGAAGTTCACAAGCACATGCAGTGGGGGAATCACCCCCTAATCAGCAAAGAGGGAAAACAACCTCTCATGCCCTTCCATACATTTACAATAGTTACTCCTCTTACATATCTAAGGGAAACACAAATCCTAACGAACCAACCCAAATGGTTACTTACTTTCTAGGCCAACACCAAGGCAACACACTTCTCTTTTTCTTAAGAAGTTATTAGCAACATAAACCCAGGCCACACATCAATAAACAATAACAATCGCAACATTGTAACTCTTCGCCATTGACCACAAACACGAATCTCGAGTATGGACTTATGTCTTAGTTCAGCGACACTCCTAAACAAGAACTTTACTTAATCGTAGCCCATACATGTGCTAGTGCCATATAGCCCATACATGTGCTAGTGGCATATAACACTCACATTTGGACCCGTTTAAAGCATGTTAAACATGCCCAGTCATCTGCACCATTCTAAATACAAGAAACCTGAACACTATATACTTCTAAGGCATTCTAAGTAGCCAACTAGCCCAATCCAACAACTCCAACATCCTGCACATAGTCAACTCATCCAACATCCCAAGAGAACTAACCCCATTCAACCATTCAAATGTTTCAGGCATTCCGTGCTCGGTTAAACACCCCAAGACCTCAAGTAGACCTTACTTAACCATTCATTCTAATAACTCAAGTATTCTGCATTCTGCCGCTAACCAAATCTCAACCTACACAATTTTCAGCATAAATCAATAATTAGATGTTCTAATCAAGAAATTAATTCTTGAAGATTAACACTTACCTACACAAGTACTCTAAGAGAATACCCAAGTGATTCCATGCCTAATGTCGACTTCAAAACTTTGCTTAAACCATCTAAACATATACATAACAAGGTTCCAATAGTTAGCATTTAATTTCTAGCATCTAGTCGAGGGTTTGAATGGATTTAAACGAACTTTAAACACCAAATCTTACTGAAAATAGACACCAAATGCTTGCTGGCTTGATGAGGAAATTGCTTCGCTTTCGACAATCCGACTTCCACAACCAATGGGTAATCTAAAATCATACTTAAAAATTCATGGGTTAGCTTCCAATCACCAAATCAGTACCTAAAACCAACTCTAAAATTCAAAAACCAACTTGCATCGTTGCTGAAAAACCTATCCACTCCAAATTGGGACTGTACACGGTTGTACTAATAATAGGCTTGCCAGAAAACAACCCCGAAACAACTCCTCCCTGCTGTCTGTGTAAATCCTGCTAAAGAAGGGAGTTACGACAGATTCGGTGGAGATCTGGGCGGCGGCGAAGCGTTCAGTGGACAGTGGGCAGTGAGGCTAACGGCGATGATGGGACATGGAATCAAGCAGGGTGCAGTGGCTTGCAACTTGTGACAGACGTGACACAGGCTAGCAGATCGGAGCTACTACATGTGAGGGAGGCCGGCTGCGTGGCGTGATCGAAAAACTGGGCAATCATCGAGCGTGCTGTGCAAATCGGAGATGAGAGAGGGAGAGAGAGAGAGAGAGAGCTGGATGGGTTTTCGGTGATGGGGAGAAGATGAAGAAGAAGAATAATAAGAAAGAGGGAGAGGCGTTCGGGGAGAGAGAAAGAAAAGTTCTCTTCTTTTTTTTTTTTTTGAATTAATCCAAAAACCAAAAATGCCCTCAAACTACATTTTATTCCAATTTTTTCCTTTCAAAATCTCTGAATTTCTATTAGCCTAACAACCAAAAAAACGAAATTTTAACTCCAAAATTTCGAAATTAATGCACCTAAATAAGCTGGGCATTACAGTTTCGAAGTACTATTTTGCTAGTACATTGTCATCAACATACAAAGGTTCGATTTGTCCTATTGGTAACTATTTTGATTAAAGTATTGTAGATGTTAATGATAACATAATACCTCCAATTGTTAAATGTCAAGTGGGAAGATCTCGAAAACAAAAGATATCATAGTTGGTGAATTGATAAATCTCAAACATGACTAAAATGCATTTTTAGTGCTTAAGTAACAAAAATAAAAGCATGTTCAAAGTGAACTAAACATGTCTAAATCACCTCCAAACGCTCCTAAAACCGATCACCAACTCGTTTATTGTTTAAAACTATAGTCTCCCATTGTGGGGTGAATAGTCCATTCCTATCACAATTTCAATAATAATATTGATGTATTAGTAGTATACCAACACTCATTCAAAATTCATTTCAAGTATAACATTGATATATCAATAGTATATCATTATTCATTAGAAATACATTTCAAGTATATCTCATTAGTATATCATTAGTATATCAACACTCATTGAAAATGCAATTTCATGCATTGATGCATCAATAGTTTATCATCACTCATTCAAAATTTATTTGAAGTATAATACTGGTGTTTCAGTAGTATATCAATACTCATTCAAAATGCATTTTAAGTACATCATTAGTGTAGCAGTAATATATTAACACTCATTCAAAGTTCATTTAAAATATAATATTGGTGTTTTAATAGTATATCAGTACTGATTAAAAATTCATAATTTCAAGTATATCATTAGTGTATCAGTGGTATACCAACACTCATTTTAAATATAATTTCAAGTATAACATTGGTGTATCAATAGTATATTAGCACTTATACAAAATTCATTTCAAGTATAACATTGGTGTATCAATAGTATTTCAGTACTCATTAATTAATTCAAAATGTATTTCAAGTATAGCATTGGTGTATGAGTAGTATATTAGCACTCATTCAAAATTCATTTCAAGTATAACATTTGGATATCAATAGTATATCAGTACTCATTCAAAATGCATTTCAAGTATATCATTAGCGTATCAGTATCAGTAATATATCAGCACTTATTCAATAATGCAATTTAAAGTATATGATTAGTGTATCAGTAGTGTATAAACATTCATTCAAAATTCATTTAAAGTATAACATTGGTGTTTCAATAGTATATTAGTACTCATTCAAAATGCATTTCAAGTATATCAATAGTGTATCAGTCAATTGATGTACTTTAATGGTATATCAAATTAGATATATGAATGGTATATCAAATCAGATATATCATTGGTATATATAAGGTATATTGTTGGTATATCAATACTTATAATCAGGTATATCAATGTTATTAATTCCTTGAGTAATATAACAAATGAGGTATATCGACATTCATATCAGGTATAGATAAATATTTAAGTTATAAAAGATAAAAATTTAATTTAAAATGTATAAATAACACAACAGAATAAGAGAAAGGGAACATAATAAAGAGAAGTAAAAAGAAGTAATATATCAGATATATCAATATTCATATCATATATATCTATCATTACTCATAATCAAGTATATCAATGGTATATCAAATTAGGTATGTCGATGGTATGTCAAATCAGACATATATGTCAGATATATCAAGCATATCATTGTATTCATTTGAGGTAAAACATTGGTGTATCATTTTTGTAGTATTTTAAATATATTAGCAATATATCATTGTATTCATTTGAGGTAAATTTTGGTATATCAGATAACTGATATACCTATTGATACACTAATAAGGATAAAATTGGAATAATAAAAAAATAGAAATTAGATTTGAAATTTTTGGCTATATTCTCAAAACTCATTGATAGATTTGCAAATATCCTAATATTTTTTGCTACACATTACAATTCCCCCAAAAATTATAGTAAAGAAGTAGTTAAGATGTTGATTAACAAATAGTTTTGGTCTCAGAACTTTTATGAAAGTAACAATTTAGTTTCTACTTTTAAATTTGTAACAATTTTATCCTTGAACTTTGATATGTAACAATTTAGTCTTTTTTTTTTTTTAAATCAATAATTTAATCCCTACTATATATGAAAAAATCTATCAAAATTAAGTGTCCTTTTTTATTATGTAACGACTTAGTCTTTGTAGATTATAAGTACATTTGGTCCCTAATTAGTTCATCGATCTATATTTGTAAGAAAACTCATTAAATCTTAGCAATATTTTTTATGATAGAGACTAAATTGTTACAAATTTTGAAGTATAGGGACTAAATTATTTCATACTAAAATTTAGGGATTAAATTGTTACAAAATTGAAACTACAAAAATAAAATTGTTACAAACTAAAGTTTACTCAATAAAAGTTCAAGGGCTAAAACCGTTTTTTAACTTGATGTTTCATTATATTCTCCCTTTTTGCAATTGCAATACAATCATTACTAATTAAATCACATCCAAACATTTATCAATTGCCTCTTTATTAAATTATTATCCAAATATTTGTGAATTGTTTCATCGTTCTGCTTTGGATGATCATAATTATTTGAGATATTCAGATATTGTCTCTTTATCAATCCTCAAAAAGGAAAAACAAAAAATCTTTTTCTTAATCTCAAAATATGTGACCTAAGAGTCCCTTTAATAATTCTTTTATTTTTCGTTTTTTGTAAAATGTTTTTTGATTACTTTTTAAAAATATTATTGAAATCTTCAACCAAGTTTTTGAAAGAAAAAAAACTTCTTTTTTTTTTTTGAAATTTCTATTATAATTCTAAACTGTGTAAAAATAGAAAGCATAAAAATTACTTATCAAACAAAAAAAAAACTAAAATAAACATAATAAACATAATAATAATTGATTTATAACAATTACGTTTAAAAAATAAAATAAAATAAAAAAACTACACCTATTTGTGCCTAATTACTCAAAAAAAAATATTTTTGTTATATTTCATCGATTTTTTTTGTTATATTTGTGCCATATTTGTGCCTAATTACTCAAAAAAAAAAAAATTAAAACCATTTGTGCCTAATGAAAATTTAAAATATTAGGCACAAATGGTTTTAAATTTCCATCGAACATATTGAATATACGTTTTTATATGTCCATAGGTTCAACATCAACATAAAAGATGAATAGACATTTCGATTATATCATAGAAAAATCGATGGAATATAACAAAAATATCAACAAAATATCACTATAGTGAATCTAACTTTAATAATAATAAAAATTTTAACTTGCTTAAAAGGTTTAAATGTTTATTTGTTAATTTAAACATTTTTAATGAATTTATTGTATTTATAATTTTTCAGTAATATCTATTAACATCGACATTTTATTGAGATATGAACCACCAAGGACATCAAATTATTATTCCAATTTTGTTTAATAATTTTTGTGTAATTTTTATTACTTTCCAATTTTATCCTTTTTATGACATATTAAGTAGGGGTATTTTTGTCATTTTGTTATGATCAATGATTTGGCATATAGAGTTTGGGAAGCTATCTAAAACTTGACCATTAGGTTGTACAACAGAGTTTTTTAATGATGAATTGAATTCAAGCGTCTGAGCTTTTTCTATCAAGTTTTGCCAAGAACTCGATATTTTTGCAATTCATGTGTTTGAGTTGCATGTCAAGAATATTCAAGTAGGATTGATCATTCGATCTTTTGGATTGTTTGACCTTTTAGACAAATAACTTGTTCTTTGTCTCAAAAGCTTTGATTTAAGGAAATTTGTGTCTATGCTGATTCTTAAGGTTGAAATCGAATCGATTTGAGAGTTTTAGTGTTTGAGAATTAAAGATTCACATAACCAAAGGGTTCCTAATTCTTATTTACTAGGATTTTCACATCATATTTCTTTCAATAATTCCAAAAAATTTAGACCTCAATATTTTTGCCTCAATATTTTTGTCGACACGGGCATTTAAAACCTTAATTGTGCATACAAAATTCTCTCTCAACCCTTCACCTCACCAAATCATCATTACTTGTAGTACCTCATCCACTTGCAAGTTTTCTTAATTATTTCCATTTCCTGCATCGACTTGTCCTTGCAATTTTTCTTAATTTCATTTCCACTCTAAATAGGGTATTACTAATATCAACACCTAGAAAATGTAAGATTATCTCTCCCTAATCATCAAATTCAAGAAAACTCACTTAATTTGATATATTGATTAATCCTAAAGTTTAAATTCAAAATAAATTAACTTAAGATCAACGCTCTTGAGACCAAATATTTTATTTCAAGAGTTATACATTCCATGAGATATAATTATCAATTATATTGAAATGTTCTTAATATGCAATTCAAAGGTGAAACTCTTGGTTTCTAAACGTGCAATATACTAAACGGTCTATAATATTGTTATTTGAATTAATTTTCAGTTTAGTTTTAAAATTTTAAATATTTTATATTTTATATTTTTTCGTTAATGTATTAAAAATTCTCAATCAGATTCTTCTGTAAAAAAAATTGAAATTTGTTAACAAATTTAGACCTAAAAGATTAGAAACTATAGTGTTTTAAGCCTTATCTTTTTATTATTTTTTTGTGAGTATTAAACTTGCAGCAATTATATTTTTATGAAAACAATTAAGAAAAATAATAATTTTAAATTTTAGAAATTATCCTTTAATAAAGTATTCTTAAAGAATTATTTAATAAAAAGAAATGATTAAGAGGTAAGAAAAAAGTGAATAATCTGAATAAGATAGATTTAACTCTATTTTAATTTATGATCTCTTAAAATTATTCTATTTTACTCTTTGAACTTTAAAATGTCTATTTTAGTTCCCAAATGTTTAAAATTCTTCTATTTTGATGCTTCAAGTTTCAAAATATTTATTTTAGGCCTTATTTGATAACTATTTGATTTTTGAACATTGTGCTTGTTTTCTCACAATCTTCTTACAATAGTTTTCATCATTCCTAAGGAAACAATTGAATTCTTAACCAAATTCTAAAAACAAAAACTACATTTTTTTTTTAACATTTGTTTTGAATTTTGAAAACATTGGTAAAAGTAGATAACAAAACAAAGAATTCCATGGTTGAAAGTAGTTTTTATAAGCTCAATTTTCAAAAACCAAAAACCAATAATTAAATAGTTATCAAACGGGGACCTTGATTTTTTATTTTAGTTTTTGAAAATTGTGTTTATTTTGTCACAATTCTTTACAATAGTTTTCATTTTTCTTAAGAAAACAGTTGAATTCATTGTCAAATTCCAAAAACAAAACAAGTTCTTAAAAATTATTTCTCTTAGTTTTCAAAACTTGGTTTGGATTTTGAAACAAAACAAAGAAACTAATAAGTGGAAATAGTGTTTAAAAGTTTAATTTTCAAAAACTAAAAGCTAAATGGTTATCAACCGGTACCTTAACTAATGAATACGGTAGCTTCAAATATGTTTATTTACATGTTGATATGGACACATATAAGAGCCACATAAATTGATCTAATAAAATTTTAGTTGGACAAATTTAGAAGTTAAAAATCAAAATAAATAATAAATAAAAATTTAGAGACTATAATAAAATTTAATTTTTTTTAGTTCAACAACATGGAAATACATATTTGACCATCTCACTTTAAAATATATGCATAATAATTTTAAGATTAAATTATCAATTTAGTCCTTGAACTTTTAGTTGTGTATCTAATAGGTCCCTAAACTTTAAAAATTTTCTAATAAATCACTAAACTTTCAATGTTGTATGTAATGGGTCTCTAAATTTTAAAAATATCTAATAGATCTCCGAACTAATTTCAATTCTATGTGCAATATGTTCTTGACATATTCGATAAACATTTATGAGACATAAAATTAAAATTTATGTCTTAATAAAACCATAAACCTTTAAATCTATGTACAATTGATTCATAAATTTAACAAAATGTTGAAAAGATCAAGAATCTATTAGACACAAAACTCATTCAAGAACCTATCAGACACAAAATTAAAAATTTACAAATTTATTAAATTTTCATTTAAAGTTCAGATATATATTAGACATGATGGAAAATTTAAAACTAAATTTGTAATTAAACCCAATTTTAAAGGGGTTACGGATAACCTTTTTTTTGCAGTCAAAACGATGGATGACCTGTTCTTTTAAAATTACAATGGATAACCTTCTGCTGACGTCACATCGAGAGCGAGAGTACGATAAAATCCAACGCGATGGAGAGTCATCTTCAACCTTCTTGACCAAGAGCGAGAGTACGATAAAACCCAACGAGAGCAAGAGTACGATAAAACCCAACGAGAGCAAGAGGTCCTCAACCAGATTTGAAAATGGATTTCATATTTGATACCTAGATTTGATGAAGGTTGCTGCTAGTGTGCATCAAAGACAAGAAGAAGGTTGAAAACAACGTCTGCGAGAAGAAGGTTGAAGATGAGTTGGAGATGACTCTGGCTCTCGTTGAATTTTATCGTACTATAGCTCTCAATCAAGAGGTTGAAGATGACTCTGACTCTCATTAAGTTTATTGTACTCTCTTGCTCTCAGCGTTAGATTTTATCGTATTATTGCTCTCAAGTGTGACGTCAATAAAAGGTTATTTATCGTTATTTTAAAAGACGATGTCATCAATCGAGTTTAAAAAAAAGGTCATCCATTCAAAAAATTTAATTTTAAAGTAGGAAAATTTGGAGAATGATTATAGATATGTGGTCTATTGTAGTGCAGGGGAGGCTATTGAATGGGAGTGACGCAAATGGGAAGTGGTGGGGACACTAAGAAAAGGGAGAGTGGAAGAAATGGAGGAGAGAGAAACAGCAAAGTTAATTTAATGGTAACGGCAGCAGATTTCTGAACAGTGACCAGACATCCATCTTTTAGGTTGTCGTGCTCCCCCCCACACACACCAAAATACAATTTTCAATTTTAAAAAAAAATTAAAAATAAAAGTGGTCCCCCACAAATATAGAACGTACGTAAACATAATATACTTGCAGGTCCCTGCAGGCTTTAACGTAGGCCACGTGGTACGGTCGATGTCCTACCCACGTGTCATCGTCCCACGGGTCTAAACCCTTCCCCATTGCAACGACATTCTGTTTCCTCCTCCTTCGGCAAAACCAATTTTCCAACACACTCATTTATTCTATATTGTATATATATTACCGAATGATGACCGTTTCGTTTTCCTATTATTTTATTTCCTTTTACTTTTTTAGATTTTAAGTTTATATCGTATTTTCTCTCTACTTTCAATTTTTTGATTATTTTGATTATTGTAATTTCAAAACTTCTACTTTGATAGGTACTTTTGTAACACCCGAGACTCTTTGGGTAAGTTTAAAATGTTATTTTGGTAAAGTTTTATTATGAATTTAATTATTTTGAGGGTAATTTGGTGATTTTTGGAAAAAGAAATGGTATTATGGTCTTTTAGAGAGAAGATATTTTGATTTTATTATTATTATTATTATTATTTTTTTTTTTTTAAAAAAAAAAAAAAAAAAAAAGAGATTTACTCTCTCTCTCCCTCGCGCAGCTCTCTCTCTCTCTCTCTCTCTCTCTCTCTCTCTCTCGGCCGAACCCAGCCACCGTTCAGCCTCACGCCGGCCATTTCCCTCAACCGAACGCCGACAGCCACGAACCTCGCGGCACGACCGCCGCCCACCGCTGCCCGCCGCTGCTCGCGAGCAAGCTGCCGCACGAAGCTTGCCGCCGCGTTTTCGTCTGTCATCTGAACAGCTCGCGCGAAGGCTCCGATCGACGAAAGCTTCTCTACGTGCACGCCGGTCGACGAGGGCTCTTACTTTTACAACCGTCGGTGGTTTTGAACTCTAAGCTAGCCGGAAAACACCATTTCAGCCGCGTTTTCAAGGTGGGTTTTCGTTTCCGTGAGATGTTTGGCGTTTTGGGCTCGAGTTTGATTGATTTTCAGCAAAATGACCTCGAATTCTTGTAGATCGAGCTGCAACACATCAGAAACGAACCCCCACGCGCCGATCGGAAGTCCATGCGCCGGCCACGCGCCTATCGGAAGTCCCACGCGCCGTCGCCGGAGTTCCACGCACCGCCGCTCGCCAGAGTTGGGTAAAATTGCCATTTGGTCCGTTTCGTCGAGTTATTAATGTTAGAATGTGTTTTAGCGTAATTCGGATGGTTTAAGACACGTTTAGGACACTTTTTAGGTGATTTGTCGAGGACCTTGGATTGTACTTGGAGTGGGGACTCGAGAAGCTCATTACTAGTGAAGAAAGGGTATTTTAGTAAGTAAAGATTTAAGGTAAGGGATCTCACAACGAAAGAAGTTTTCGAAACCTAGAGCTAGCCCTATATTTACTTTGAAAGTTTATGTTTTTCGTGTTAAGTATTTAAAAAAGAAAGTGTTTTATATGTATATTCCTTTATACGCTAGTTCCATGAGTTCTATTTGAGTTTTCATGTTAAAAAGAATGGAAATGATATGTATGTCTTTGAAATGCGATTGCCTTGGCTTATGCATTCATGAGTATGTTCAAAAACGAGTGGGACCTCATGCATGTGTTGTGTGCTCATGAAAAGATTTATGTAAGGCCGTGACGATAATTCTCCCAAAAGTTTTATGTGGGTTATGAGGGAACCCGAGTCTTCGGACTCTCTATGCTCCCGGGGTTCGAGAGTGCTCCACGATGGTAGCCTTCGGGCTGAGTCTTCGGACTCCACGATGTATGTTAGCTTTCGAGCTCAACTCTCAGAGTTAGGGGAGGACTCTATTTGATGGAAAATTATGTCTTCGGACTATTCACGAGGCCCTCGGGAGAATTTAAATCGTTCACGAGAGCCGCGAGGAAAAGTACATGGTTTATAAAACGAATTTTAGGTCCCCTACTAAAGCGATGGTTTACGATGGTTTTATGATTTAAAATGACATGTTGCATGCGATTGAAACTCTTACTTTGAAACTATGAGTTACTTACTGAGTATTATTCGTTAATACTCACCCTTTTCCTTTTAAAAAAAAAAATGTTTTCAGGTAAGGCTAAGATCGGCCCTAGCGCGTGACCGGAGATCAGCTACTCGAGTCATGGGAGCCGAGCGATCGCTATTCCGCTTCTTTTATGTTTCTGGATGTACATAGAACTCATGTCAAGTTTTTAAATGTTTAGGAGAATGTTTCAAAGTCTTTTAACCTTTCTTTGTAAATCGTGCACGTGTATTTGGCTTTCTATCTTTGAATTCACTTGGTCTCTGCTGTTTGAACCCTAGCATCATATTGAGAAGTTTGTTGGATGCTAGGAGGTTGTTTGAAAATCTTAGAAGTGTGTTTTTCTATGTCTTATCAGGTAAGGGTCTAATTTTTGGTTTTCGCGTAGTTACGTCGTTATGCTGCCGAAATTTTCGGTAATATAGCGACGTGACTTAGTAATGACTCTTAGGTAGCGTGTTGAGCTTATAGGGTCGTTACAACTTTTAAAAGTGATCATTTTATTTATTTCTTCATAGAAATTTCAATACACTACATCATAGTTTTTTTTTTTTTTTGGTTCTTAGAATTGATGTTAAGATTTTGCGTATGGGGACAAAAATGAATGTTTTGAAAATATAGAGGGGCCACTCCATAAAAAAAAAAGAAACATTGTAATGAGTAGCAAAAACTATTAGAATAATTATAAATCTAGCAATGGTTTTTGAGATTTACAAATATAGTAAAAACTTTTAAATCTGATTTTTTTTTCATTATTCCAATTTTACCTTCATTGGAGTATCAGTTGGATATAAGTAGTATATCAATATACTTTATATCTGGTATATCAGTAGTATATTTGATATACTTTATGTTTTTTGTTTCACAATATATTTTTTTTATTATACTATGTATCAGTTTATACCCTGCTTATTAAGTACATTAATATTAGGTATATTAGTGAAAGATATACCTAAAATAAACAATATCAGTAGTATATCATTGATATACTTCA
Organism: Trichosanthes truncata; assembly: GCA_033996785.1. NCBI lineage: Eukaryota > Viridiplantae > Streptophyta > Magnoliopsida > Cucurbitales > Cucurbitaceae > Trichosanthes > Trichosanthes truncata. Next base: position 29,099,852 of record MU867259.1, on the reverse strand, counting down.
TTTTAGGTATATCTGATATACTGAATATGAATTACTGATATATTGTTGATATAATTCATATTAGGGATATTATTTCACTAATATACTTAAATAAACTATACTGATACGTAGTATATCAATGATATACTTCATTTTAGGCTAAATTATAAAAAATACTCCTGAACCTTGCCATTTGTTTAAAAAATACCCCTGAACTTTCAAAAGTTGCAATAATACCCTTGAATTTTCATAGACGTTTCAAAATTACCTTTGGATTAGAAAACTATTAGAATGTTGGACGAAAAGTCAACATATTTGCATGATGTTTTTCATACTTAACTTAGGCAAGCATCCTAGTCACCGCTACGTCGTTCTACGTCATCATGCGTTGACTTTTCGTCCAACATTCTAAAGGATTTCTACTCCAAGGGTAATTTTGAAACGTTTATGAAAGTTCAAGGGTATTATTGCAACTTTTAAAATTTTAGGGATATTTTCTAAACAAAGGGAAAAATTCAAGGGTATTTTTTTTTATAATTTAGCGTTTAGTTTATGTATATCTGATATATTAATCAATATGAATTACTAAATTGATATACCCAAATAAAGTATATCAGTAGTATAACATTGATATACTTTATTTTAAGTATATTTGACATACGAAATATGAATTATTGATATACTCTTGATATATTTTATATTAGAAATGTAATTTCATTTATATACCTAAATAAAGTAGACCAGTAGTATATCACTGATATACTTCATTGTAGGTATATATGATATACTGAATAAGAATTATTCAAATACTATTTATATACTTCATATTAGGAATGAAACTTCATTGATATACCTAAATAAAGTATATCAGTAGTATATCATTGATATACTTCATTTAGGTATATATGATATACTGAAAAATAATTACTGATATACTCTTGATATACTTCATATTAGGTATATGTGACACACTGAATATGAATTACTAATATACTATTGATATACTTCATATTAAGAATGTCATTTCATTGATATACCCAAATAAAGTATATAAGTAGTATATCACTGATATACATTTTAGGTATATTTGATATATTGAATATGAATTATTGATATACTCTTGATATACTTCATATTATGTTGGTATACTTCATATTAGAAATGACATTTCATTGATCTACCTAAATAAAGTATATCAATAGTATATCACTAATATACCTCATTTTAGGTACATCATTAGTATATCAACAATATATCATTGATATACTTGAAAATAAACCGAGGGTTATTTTAGACTTTTTGCAGGTTTCGTTTGGGATGGACCAATTTTTTTGCTATATTTGCAAATTGAAAAAATGAGTGACACGCTTGCAATTGGACTTTTTCCTGTTGCCATCCTTGCAATTGGCCCTAGAAAAAGGGACAAAAAATTAATTTATACCCTTAAACTTTGAGGGTTGTATCAATTAAAACCATAAACTAATAATTGTATTAATTTAAACTCTAAACTTTCATAAGTGTGTCAATTTACACCCTTCGTTAGATTCCGTTTGGAAAACGTTAGCTTATACATGTGCAGACTCATAGTTGTATCAATAAGACTTCTAAACTTTTATAAGTGGATCAATCTAGACCATCCGTTTCGAATGCATGTGAGTTTTCTTAAAAAATCGATACAATTATATGTCTTGGTATGTATGTAGATTTCTTAAAAATTTAGAACCTCCATTTGAAAATTGTCCGTGCATTTGAAACAAATGGGCTGTTTGGAGCACTGAGTGGGTTATAATAACATGGGTTATAATAGTCTGTGGGTTATAATAGTATGTAAAATAATATAATATTGTTTAAAATGCAGAGTTGTTTAGTCTGGGGTTATAATAGTTTGTGTTCGGGGTGCAGAGTACTCCATATGTTATTATAACACAGGTTATTATAACTCTTGCCCCAAACAGCCCCAAAGAGTCTAAATTGATTCACTCATGAAAGTTTAGGGATTTAATTGATATAATTATAAGTCTCAAAATGTGTGAACTTATGTTTTTTCAAATGGAATCTAATGGAGTGTGTAAATGGAATCTATAGCATTGCAATGCTACTCAAATAGATTTTTTTTCCCTTTTTACAAAATTTGAAGGGACAGCGTTGCAACGTTGCCCTAGCATTGCAATGTTGTCTCAACTCTATAAAAAGGAAGTTTTGCTATTCGCAAAGGGAGCCATTTTGAGAGACCAAAAACCCTAAACTCGATTCAAGCACTGTCTAAGGACATAGAGGAGACCTTTGGAATGCCAAAGAGGAGACTCAAAGCTCGAGATCGTGGACATCACGTTGGAGACGAGTGTTGGCAAGCGACCTAAGTTTCTTCTCTATTTCTTTTCCTTTTCTCTTGAATTTAGGAGTTTTTGTGGGTTGTACTCATGTTGTAAATATGTGTTTAGATCCTTGCTTGGTTGTAGTTGTTGAACATTTGGTTGATTTTTAGTTTAATTTATATATTGACGTCTTTTATGCATCTCTTTATATTGTCTTAACCTTTGGCCATGGTTTTGCATGTTTAACTCAATTTAGCTTGAGAGAGTAAGTTTAGTTGTAGAACACTAGATGCATGACTACGTTTAATCTATTGCACGAGAGTGAGTAGATTGATTATAGAAGCCTTAAGAAAATCGCCTAATGCCTTGTTTAGTAATAGAAATAGATCGAGAGGTTGATTTATTGCTAGGCATGAGTTCAATTGAACTCGAGAGAGGATATTGATAACTTAGTAATTATTGGTTTAAAATTGTTAGTATAAAATCAAGTTATTAATCAATTCAAGTTGGGCTTAAGGTAATCAACCTTGCATGTTTCTCAAAATTGGACTCCAAAGCAAGTACATATTAGTTTAGATTTTATTTTCCTTTGATACCAAAGTTATATTTCTCTAAATAAAATTGGGCATAATTAACTATGGTATTTGATTAAATCTAAGAACTTCAATCCCTGTGGATGACCCTGGCCACTATTATTGCAAAATATTTATAGGTCCGATTTTTATAAATTTAATCTTGATAGGACCTTTGACAAGTCCTTTATCAAATTTGGCACCGTTGCCGGGGATTGGAATATTTTAGTTTAATTAATATTGTGGTGAGAGTGATAGATTTTAATTTGGAGTGTAAATAGTGTATATTTTTAGTTCCTTCTTTTTGCTTTTATTTAGAGGTTTATCTTTGTTTTGTTTTTATCTTGCTTTTTTTTTTTTTTTTTTGTTTTCTTTTGAGTCCTGGTCCATTGCTTCTGGTTGTGTTATTATTTAGTGTTGCTTGAGAGCCTGTGATTAATTGTCGTTTTGTTTAATGGATTCTAATAGATTTGGGTGGCCATTTAGGGAATCTGAGCCCGAAAAACCAACACCATTTTCTAGTTTCATTAGTTATCCCTCTTTTGATCATGAGCATGTTAGTGAAGATTATGTGTTTCATGGTTATCAAATGCCTAGTTACTATCATACTGAATCTATGAGTTATGAAAATCCCGTGTATGGTAATGATGAATGCATTTGGACCCATGAACCATATCCTAAATTCTGTCAAGAAGCCCAATTAGAGGAAGAATCTTCCTTAGAGAGAATGTTGAGAGAATTTACAGAGGAGACTAGACTTAGGAGGTTACAGTTTGATGAAAGATTTAAGAGTCTCCAAATTCCTAGGGAGGTTAGTGAAGTGCAAACCACTTCTGTAGGCTATCCAGTGAGTCACTTGATCACTGATTCACCGATAGCCTTTCAAGAGCATAATTCTTTCGATTCTACTAAGGTTGGACAATCGAGGGAGTGAATTATGGATATTGGGAAAGAGCTAGAGTATTTAGACACACTCTAAAATCGAGTCAGTGAGGATGAAAGAGAGGATGAGACTATCTTAGTTGAGGAAGTTCAGGAGGTAGAGTTTGAGGCTATAAGGCCTTTGTCTGTTTTATCTTCTTATTCATCTCATATCCTTGAGTGTTATTCTTATTCTCACGAGTCCATGTCAGAGTTTGTTTATTTTGATCTTTCTCCTTTTATGCTTTTCTTATTCAAAAATACCAAAAATATTTCTACTTCAGGGTCTCACAAGAAGCTAGTGTTTCTACTAGCTCAGGTCTATTTTGTAGATTCCAAGAAAAAAAGCTCAAAGAAATAGGAGAATTTCTATGTGTCTTGAGAGACCACATGAGTTTAGTCTAGCTAAAGACATTAAAGAAAGTGCTTCTTGGGAGGCAACCCAAGTTTTCGTTCCCTCATTTACTTTTCTTGTTTGTCTTGCTTTCCTAGTTTAGGTTGTTTGGAAAAAAGAGTGCCAAGTAAATCTCGTTCCCATTTTGCAGGACCTCGACCGCATTAAGTAACCTCCTAGCCAATTTGAGGAATTCTCATGGAACCATCTCTCATCTTATCAGGCCAGTATCATTCACTCACTCTATCTTTGTCCTTATTTATTTTATTGAGCATGTTACATTAAGGGCAATGTGAGTTTTAAGTTTGGGGGTGGGTAGTACTGTGTAGTCCTGAAAATTCTGAGCAATTGTTTTTTATCCTAAGCATGTTTGAATGACTTATAATGCATGATAAATGATTAGGATAGCCTAGGAAGTAATCTAAGTGATTTTTTTTTTTTTTTTTTTTGCAATAGAATTATCTCTAAAGCATGTCCTAAATTGAGTGCATTTAAACTTTATCTGTAATTTCCTTGCAACGCATGAGCACATAACTGACTTTCTATTATGTTCGAATGCTAGGTTGCTTTTGTTGAGTTTAGAGGTTGTTGTCACCCCGATAGGCTTAAGAACTAATTAATAGTCAACTTACATGAAAGTTAGTGATTGAAATTTGTTGAAATAAGAAATTTTTTTATCTTTATTGATTTTTTTAGCATGTTTAAAGATAACCATAGCATGTTCTATCAATAATTTTTATGCCTAATGTGTGGGGATCAAAAGAGCTACCTCCATTGTGATCAGTTAGGCCATCCATTGAGTGAGTGCTCTAAATAACACTTTATTATGTTGTTTTATGTCAATTAGATCATTGAGGCCTGAGTCATGATTCTTGTATTAAAATCTTGTAAAATTGTTAGTTTGGTTTTGTTTTGCTCAAGGACTAGCAAAAATCTAAGGTTAGGAGTATTTGATAGCATGCAAAATAGTGTTATGTCTTGACTTTGTTTTAGGCTAGTTTTGCCATGATTTTGTGTGCTTTCATGTATTTTTATGTTTATTTCTCAGAAACTGAGCATTTGGAGCAAAACTGGAAAATTCTGAGATAATTGAACAAATTTAGCGACTTAAGGTTATATTTGAAGATTCAAGTGTTGAAGATGAAGAACAAGGCATTTGGACCCGAGGGCATAGCGTTGCAACGCCATTTAAAAAGCTTTTCAACCTTGAAAATCTGCAGGCATAGCATTGCAACGCTTCTCAAATAGATTTTTTTCCTTTTTACAAAATTTGAAGGAACATTGTTGCAACTTTGTCTCGACCTTGTAAAAAGAAAGTTTTGCTATTCGCAAAGGAGAGCCGTTTTGAGAGACCAAAAACCCTAAACTCGATTCAAGCACTGTCTAAGGACATAGAGGAGACATTTGGAGAGCCAAAGAGGAGACTCAAAGCTCGAGGTCGTGGACATCATTTTGGAGACGAGTGTTGGCACGCGACCTAAGTTTCTTCTCTATTTCTTTTCCTTTTCTCTTGAATTTTAGAGTTTTTGCCATCTATACTCATGTTGTAAATCTGTGTTTAGACCCTTTCTTGGTTGTAGTTGTTGAACATTTGGCTGATTTTTAGTTTAATTTATATATTAACGTCTTTTATGCATCTCTTTATATTGTCTTAACCTTTGGCCATGGTTTTGTATGTTTAACTAAATTTAGCTTGAGAGAGTAAGTTTAGTTATAGAACACTAGATGCATGACTAGGTTTAATATATTACACGAGAGTGAGTAGATTGATTCTAGAAGCCTTAAGAAAATCGCCTAATGCCTTGTTTAGTAATAGAAATAGGCCGAGAGGTTGATTTATTACTAGACATGTGTTCAATTGAGCTCGAGAGAGGGTGTTGATAACTTAGTAATTATTGGTTTAAGATCGTTAGTATAAAATCAAGTTATTAATCAAAATATTTAGATGTCCGATTTTTATAAATTTAATCTTGATAGGACCTTCGACAAGTCCTTTATCAGAGGTTTAGTAAATATTGAGTTCAACATGTTTTGTACATGGATGGAGCACTGGATTGGCACTGAGATGTACGACACCAAGGTTATCACACGAAAGTCTGGGCAGATTTGAAGAAGTAGTTTGGAGTTCATGAAGAAGAGACTAGATCCATAGAATCTCAATGGTAACATTAGCAATGCAACGAAATTCAGCTTCGGTGCTTGATCAGAAAATAATTTGTTGTTTCTTCGATCCCCAAGTGACTATGTTGCCGCCAAGGTATATACAATGCCCTAACGTAGATTTGCGATCATCCATATTAGATGCCTAATCAGCATCAACAAATCCCTATAATTGAAGATTATTAGGTTGAGATAATAATAAGCCAAAATGTAGCATACCTTTTTAATATCAAAGAATCCTTTTCACTACTTGCCAATGAAGAATAGTGGGAGAATGCATGAACTGACATACTTTGTTAACATAATATCATATCTTCAGACGCGTTAAGGTTATATATTGCAGGTCTCTTACAATACTTCTATAAAAATAAGGATCACGAAAAATCTCACCTCCCTGGTTGATAAAATATGAGAAGAAACCATTGGGGTAGAAATAAAACTAGCTTCAAGAAACTTAGCTTTATCAAGAAGTTCACTAATATAATTAGATTGAGAAAGGAAAATACCACCTGTTGTAGTGTTAAAGACTTCAATACAAAGAAAGTAATTTAAAGAACCTAAGTCCTTTAATGCAAAAGACTCTTCATTACAGACCTCTATTGATTAATTATTGACCTTGTTGTCACTCAGGTAATTAATCAACAGTCATGCATTTGGTGCTCACCTAAGCTTCTCTCCGTCGAATTAGCACAAATGATAACTAATTAACCTTTAATCCTGCTGTCACTTGGGTAGCTAATTAATAGTGCATTAAGCTAACTAAGTATCCTCTGTCAAGCTCAACCTAGTTCTACCTCAATTAATTAACTAAAGCCTTAGAATTTAAGGACTAATCAATACATATCCATCTATTACGACACAAAAATACCTAAATTAAAGCCTATACAATAGATAAATTGAAAGGAAAAGAGAAAGAAATGCAAACGGAAGGTTGATCTCGTGTTCCCGAGTCAATCTACCACGAATCCAAGCTCTAAGTCTTCAATTCTGCTCATAAATACTCTCCAAAACCCTCAAGAACATCTTTGGATCGAGATTAGGGGTCTCCCAATCGGTTTGGCCTCCCCTTCGACGAAGAGAAAACGAAGATTAAATACTACCTATTGCGACAACGTTGCGACGCGTTGTCCAAAACACAGCCTTTTTTCACTGCGCGTAGGGGTAACGTTGAGACACTGTAAGTAACAACACTATTGACAGAACTTGTCTTCACTGTGTTTTGAGCATTAAGGCCAGCATTGCAACACCACCTAATGGCATTGAGACGCTATAGAGCACCTAATGGCTTCCAAATGAGTTGCAATAGAGCATTGAGACGCTTTGGACAGCATCTTAATGCTTTCCTTTATTCTCAACACTTTATTCTTCATCTCTTTTTTTCTTGGCTCTCCAAAATGGCCTAAATTAACACCAATATTCACTAAAATACTCTCGAACACTCGATTTTACTCATTTAGCTTGGTTTCTACAAAATAATCATGAAAACACTTAAAAGCTCCCCAAATCATAACAAAATTAGCATAATTAATAGTAAATAAGATAGCATAATTACATGCAATGACGCAGACATAGAAAAATGAAATCTTCAAATTTTGAGCGATTTTGAAGATATTCTCCCTGATTCTCAACATTAATGGCAAGGATCTTTCCACACACTAAAGTTGACAAAAATCCTAACATTTGGAGGCTATAGATGGCGACTAAGGGCTCTCAAATCATCATCTTTGATTCTTCTAGAAATATTAGATCCTTGGAAAAAAATTCTTCTCTTCCACACTGATTTTAATGAAGATAAGTTGTTGCATGTGGGTTCAACCAATCCAGTCGAAAGTCTAGGATTGTTACAATCTGATTCTCCATGACAAAGGTTGAATCGGGTTAGATTGAGAAAAGTCCAAAAGTTTACTTCAAGTTTCAACATTTATTCTTGTTTTCGAATTGCTTTTTTAAGTCTATTTTGCTACAGTTTTGCTGTTCTTCTTTAATTCTATTTTTCTTTCTTTTTAATAGACTAAGGTTCATTTATGTATTTCCATTCTTTACTTAATAGCAAGTTTTTCTTTGAAGATTTTGAGTAGTGAGTTCTCATTTCATTACACCAAGTACAGTACCTTTACTTAGATAATTTCACTTTCATTACAGTAAGTAAATTTCCCTCAGTTAAATTCACTTACATTTACAACAGTTGGTAATTTTCATGTTAAGTTGAATATGAAGTTCATTTTATTCCAAGCTTTGTTCTTTATTTGTTTACCCATGAGCTAAGCCTATCTTTGTGATTCAAGTATGTGCATGCCCTAGAGAAAGGAATAAAGGCCTAATATATAAGAGCAACCTTGCATAATCTTATAGCATTATTTGCTTTTATTGATTAAAATTCTCATTGTGACTTTAGTTTGATCACCTGAGTCTAATACTGAAAATGTTAGATGAAATTGGGTTTTCATAAAAGCAATTTAGGAAATGAGCTTAAAAATAAGACCTTGATTTTGACCCTAGACATAGGGAAAAACCTCCAAAACCAATAGGATTGTGTTTATTTTTAACTAAGTTCGTATTAGCCATAGAAATATTGGTTTAATCACTTAGCCTCCTAAAGATACTTCATAGAAGGTCGAATAGGTGTTGAATTCGGTTTACAAAGCTTAAGTTTTGAGTCAAAGGATTGCAATTGCAATTAGGACACAATTCCAATCAAAGGGGTATGAATGTGCTTGGATCCTTTCCTTTTATTATTATGTTTTTCCACAAAAACCCATCACAATCTTTGATTACTTTGGTTAACTTAATTACAATTTGAGAACAATTTTTGCTATCTTTCTTAATTTTGTTGTATCCGTTCTCTATGGGATCGATACTTTGGAGTACTTCCAATTTTATACTACTTGTTTGATAGTGTGTACTTGCACTAAACTGGAAGTTTTTCTCTTAAAAAGTTTTCTTCTAAACCCCACAAATTTTTAGTCGATCAGATGAGTTGGAAGAAGTTGTGCACAAGCAAGGAAGCAGGGTGTATGAGGTTCAGAGATTTGAATTTCTTCAATCAAGAAATGCTGGCTAAGCATAGCTGGAGGATTCTTAGAAACCCACATAGTCTCCTTGCATGAACCTTGAGAGGAAGATACTTTAAAGATGGAAACTTCTTGGAAGCTTTATTTGGGGGAGAGAGCTTTTTCTCGAAGGGTACATGTTGAAAATTGGCAATGACAACCACATTACGATTGACAAAATAATGAGCCAGAAGCCCTCTTGGGTTAGGGAAGAGCTTAAGTACAAAATGGTAAAATATCTCTTGGACGAGGAAGGAAATTGGAGGGAGTCGATTGTGAAGAATAGTTTTATTGCCATTGATGTAGATGATATTCTCAGCACCCCACCAGGAGAAGAAATGCTAAGGGCGAAATCATCTAGTGCCTCGACCTGAGAGGTTTCTTCTCCATGAAGAGCACTTATCATCTTGCCTCTAATTTAGCCCTATCCTCCGAAGCCTCACCTTTTGAGGCTTGTTCCTCAAATGGGAGGTGGACAAGCTTCTGGAAATTAAAAGCGATACCTAGGGCTAAGATTTGCTCTTGAAAAATCATTAACAACTTGTACTAACGAAGATTAACATCATTGAGCAATGAATTTTTACTAATTCCATCTGTTTCTTTTGCAGGAAACATCCAGAGCACACCAAATAGGCCTTATGGACCTATAAGTTTTCTAAAAAAACTTTGCTTAAACATATCCTTAACTTATTAGGCCTATTTGTTTCATGAAAGGAAGGTTGGAAAGTGGAAGATTTATGGGATTGGATGATAGAAAATCTGAAAAAAGATGAGCTATCTAAAGGCTATCTTAATCTTATTGTGCCTTTGGAACCACTGAAACTTCATCAATCAAAATTCACAAGGTGAAAGTGTAGCAAGCAATTCACATAGCTATTAACAAGCATTGAGATCTCTAACCATCAAGTGGTGAGATTTAAGAACCTTGTGAGTCAGAGTCGTTGAAGTCCCTTGCCAGCGATGATAGCATGCATAAGTGTGCTATTTCTAGGCTTAGATTTATGCTAGTTTTGCTATGATTGTGTGTGCTTTCATGTATTTTTATGTATATTTTGCAGGAATCGATCAATTGAAGCAAAATCGGAGAATTGTGGAGTATTAGGACGGATTTGGAGCAATTAGAGGCTATATTTGAGATTTCAAGTGTTGAAGAGGAAGAACAAAGCATTTGAACCCGAGAGCATAGGCGTTGCAACACTACATTAGCAGCCATTCAACCTTGGAGTGCAGTAGGCATAGTGTTGCAATGCTACCACGATTTGTAAAAAAAGGAAAAAGGGACAGTGATCCAACGCTGCCCCTAGCGTTGCAACGTTGACCACTGTCTACAAATAGGAAGTTCATGTTTCGTGCAAATGGAGTCGTTTTGAGAGACCAAAAATCCTAAACTCGATTCAATCTTTGTCTTGGGACCTAGAGGAGAACTTTGGAGAGCTAAAGAGGAGACTCGAAGCTCAAGATCGTGCGACATCACGATGGGAACGAGTGTTGGCACTAGTCCCTCAGTATTCTCTCTTTTTCCCTTTGCTTTATCTTTTGAATTTGGGATTTTTGTGGATTATTTATGTATTGTTTATCTGTGTTTTAGACATTAGTTTTGTTGTATTATTGAATACCTGGTTGATTTCTAGTTTATTTGATATATTGACGTCTTTTATGCATCTCGTATTTATTGTCTTAATCTTTGGCCATGATTTTGCATGTCAAACTAGATTTAGCTCGAGAGACTAAATGTAGTTAAAGAACAATAGATGTAGGACTAGGTTAATCTATTGAATGAGAGTGAGGAGGTTAACTCTAGAAGCCTTAAAAGAATGACTTAATGCTATGTTTAGAAATAGAAATAGAAATAGACTGAGAGGTTGATTTATTCTCTTGCATGAGTTCAATTGGGCTTGAGAGAGTCAATTGATTACCTTAGAAATTCTTATTTATCTAGTGGGATGCGTTTCAACGCTAGGGGCAACGTTGCAACACTGTCCCCTTTTTTTTTTTTTTTTACAAATCGTGATAGTGTTGCAACGCTACCAACAACATTGCAACGCTATGCCTGCTGAACTCCAAGGTTGAATGGCTGCTGAAGTATTGTTGCAACGTTATACTCTCAGGTTCAAATGCTTTGTTCTTCCTCTTCAACACTTTGATCCTCAAATATAGCCTCTAAGCTCCAAATTCGTCCAAATACTCCACAATTCTCCAGTTTTTCTCCAATTGCTCGGTTTCTACAAAATATATATAAAAATACATGAAAGGACACACAATCATAACAAAACTAGCATAAAACTAAGACTAGAAATAACACACTTTTTCATGCTATCAAATACCCCCAAACTTCGATTTTTGCTAGTTCTCGAGCAAAACAAAAACAAAATAACAATTTCACAAAATTTTAATACAAGAATCATGACTCAAGCGTCAATTATCTAATTCACATAAAACAACATAATAAAGTCTTAACACATCCTTCCTTAAGCAATTTAAATTCCATCTATCTCATTCCTTGCGTGTGTGTGTGTTTAACTTCATTTCTATTAGTTTCTACTAACTTTGGATACTTTTACCAAGACTGTCTCTTGTTTTCCCCTACACTGGCCTAAGTTCCAATTTCAAGCTTTCCCACATTATAGAGAGCAATATACTTAAACATTCATTCTTTTTCTTTTCTTACTCTTCACAAGGGTTACTAACCCTCAAACTTATCTTTTTTTTCCTTCTTACAGAGACTCTAGCTTTCACACTTCCACTGTAGGGACCCTTATCCAGAGCACTCGCTCAATGGATAGCCTAACTGATCACAATGGAGGTAGCTCTTTTGATCCCCACACATTAAGCACACAATTATTGATGGAACATGCTTTAATTTTCTTCATACATGCTAAAAAATCAATAAAGATAAAATTTTCTTTCTGTTTTAGCAAATTTCAATAGCTAACTTTCATGTAGTTCCACTATTAATCAGTTTTTAAGCCTATCAGAGTGACAACAACCTCTAGGCTCAACAAAAGTATCATAGTATTCAAACATAATAGAAAGTCAGTTATGTTCTCATGTGCTGCAAGGAGATTACAGATATAATTTAAATAAACTTGATTTAGGACATGCTTCAGAGATCATTCTATTGCAAAAAAATTCACTTAGATTACTTCCTATGCTGTACTAATCAAACATCATGCATTATAAATCATTCAATATGCTTAAGATAAAAAAAAATGCTTATAATTTACTTAAAACTATCAGGACTGCAAAGCATTATCTACCCCCAAACTCAAAACTTACATTGCCCTCAATGTGACATGCTCAATAAAATAAATAAGGACAAAAATAGAATGAGTGAATGATACTGGTCTGATAAGATAAGAGACTGTTCTATGAGAATTCCTTAAATTGGCTAGGAGGTTACTCAGTACGATCGAAGTTCTGCAAAATGGAAACGAGATTTACTTTGCACTCTTTTTCAAAAACAACCTACACTAGAAAAGAAAAACAACAAACAAAATAGGCTAGGGAAAGAAAAAGCTTGGGTTGCCTCCCAAGAAGCGCTTTCTTTAATGTCTTTAGCTAGACTAGACTCATGTGGTAGATCAATTTGAGTTGGAGACCTCACTATTGCAATTCATTGTCAATGCCCATTCTAGTGGATCATTTTTCACAATCATCTTAGAAAATTCATTAGCTAAACAATCAAATGTATCAATAGTCATACATTGACTTACCTCTAGGGGATACCTCATTGTGTTATGCATGTCAAAAGTTACCTTTTCATTGTTGACTTTGAAAGATAACTTAGGGGTTGTTTGGGGCAAGAGTTATAATAACCTGTGTTATAATAACCCATTGAGTACTCTGCACCCCAAACGCAGACTATTATAACCCCAGACTAAACAACTCTGCATTTTAAACAATATTATATTATTTCACAGACTATTATAACTCACAGACTATTATAACCCATGTTATTATAACACACTCAGTGCTCCAAACAGCCCCTTATAATTTTTTACTCTGATAGAAGCTTCCCCTATAACAAGGAAAGGACATCCAAGAATGATGGGGATGTCATCATCTCCATCCATGTCAAGTACCACAAAATCTGCAGGAATAAAAAATTTATCAACCTTAATAATAACATCTTATACTATACCTTTAAGAAAAGTCAATGAACGATCTACTAGTTGTAGAGAGATGTTGGTTGGTTTGAGCTCCTTAAAACTCAAGGTCATGTACACATAGAAAGGCATCAAGTTAATAGAAGTACCTAAATCACATAAAGCTCTATGAAAGTAAGAATGACCAATAGTGCATGGAACAGTAAAACTCCCTGAATCTTTCAATTTGGTTGGCAACTTCTTATGTAGTGCATCATTGCACTCTTTTGTCATGTGTACGGTCTCTAGAATCCCAAATTTCTTCTTATTAGTTAGAATGTCCTTCATAAACTTTTTATAGCTTGGAATGATCTCTAGTGCCTCTACAAAAGGAATAGCAATATTAATCTTTTTAAACATATCAAGGAACTTAGAGAATTCACCGCTGAGATTTTTCTTCTTAAATCTCTAAGGATAAAGAATATTGTTTGGCACAATAGGTATGGATGGGGAGAACTTTTCGGCCTCAGGTGCAAGTTCAGCTTCTTTATCTCCAATCTCCATGATTTTCTCACCTTAATTATATAACTCACCGATACTTCCAGCTATTTCCCACTCCTCAAACTCATTACCTTGCATTGTTCTCTAGGGTTGACTTCAGTGTCACTTGGAAACTTCCCTTTATGCAATGCATTCAGGGAAGAAGCCAACTGACTCATCTGCATGTCCAAACTTTCAATTATGCCCTTGAACTTTAAGTTAGATTTCAATTATGCCCTTTTCATGTTAAAAGTTTCATTTGAACCATTGTTCATTGAAATTGTTTCAAAATAACTATTTTTATTAACTTCTCCATTAAATTTAAGTCGAAAATACAATGTGGTGGTTAGTTGAAAAATAAAAGTTATATGTGGACGTCTTTGGTGATGAGTTGTAAAAAAAATGAAGGGTTTTTTTATTCACATTCAAAATGGTCTCGCGATTTAGAAAGGAAACAATTTTGGAGATAAATTTTTTGTTGAAATGGCGGGGGAAGCCATATATTATTGTGAGAAAAAAAAATGGCGGGGGAAGCCATATATTATTGTGAGAAAAGTCAAGCACCAGTAAAAATCAACAACTTCTTTGACAATGAAAATCAAACACTGGAAAAGTTGAAGAAGAGAAAAGTCAAGAGGAACATGTTTATGAGAGAAATGTTGTGGAAAAGTGGGGATGAGAGGATGCTTGTGGCAGCTAAGAGATCAACAAACAAAAGATTGACTGACAAAGGAAGACAATTTTCATTGTCCAATGTAAGGATTCCATTGAGAAAGAATGGTCTCTAGGTTTACTTTTCTTGAATTTTCTTTGTTTATCCTTCATCGTCTCCATTCATGCCCTAACATTAACTTTTGTTAATTGATCATGAGATAGAAGCCCCAAAATTTGTCTATCCTTCATGATTTACTTACCCCTTCTACAATTTTGTTTTCCCCCCAAATTTTTTGATTGTGAGAGGAGGAAAACAATAATTTACCCAAAAGATTAAATTATCCCATTGAGATATGATATATTTGTAAATTGGAGGGTTCAATATTGATATTAAGGATAAATTGATACTTCTCGTATCTCTAATAAATGTCTAGAAAACATAAAGTATATCATCAATTAGTCACCACTCACCAATATGAATATTGAATATAAGTACTAATAATAGATTTGCCACTTATTTAGAAGTGAAAAGAAGTGAAAAAACTTAAGTATTATTTTAAATAATTTCTGTAAATTTTTTATTTATAGAAATATCTATTGATATGATATTTCATTGATATATCCGTACAATTGAAATCTTGATATCAACATCAACATCAATATTTTAATCCTTGATAACCTTAATCCTCAAATTTTTTTCTTATGCTCCTAAATAATATAACGTCATTTCAAATGAGACTAGGACTCTTTGAGAATTTTTTTGCAACTTACCTCTACGTCATATTTTCATCTTTATTTTAAGTAGGAAAGCTAATGATGAAATGGTTGTTTTGAAACAATTTCAACGGTTAGGAGTTAAATTGAAACTTTTAAAATGAAAAGGGCATAATTGAAACCTAACTTTAGACATAATTGAAACCTTCTACCTTTGCCATGTGTACCACCATTTTACAAGTCACCGCCACACCACTTTTCTATCTTCATTTTAATGGAAAAGTTGATGGAAGGGTAATTTTGAAAAAAATTAAAGTTCAAAGGTAAAAATGAAACTCTTGATAGTTTAGGAGCATTATCGAAACTTACCCTAAAGTTCAAAGGTAAAAATGAAACTTTTGATAGTTTAGGAGCATTATCAAAACTTACCCTAAAGTTCAAAGGTATTTTGTATAATTTAACATTTTTTTAAAAGTGTTTTTATATCTTGCCGTTTTTTAAAAGTATTTTAAAATAACAAATTTGTTTGATTGTACTACATTCAAAAGTAATTATTCTATTTATTTAAGATGTTTTCTTTTCTTACTACATATTTTGAAGATTTTTGAACAATCACTTTAAACATTTTTGGATAATCTATCCCTTAAGGCGTTCTTTCAAAAAAATAAAGTTTTTAAGCTAATCAAATTTTTAAAAAATGTTTTATTTATTTATTTATTAAGATTTCAACCAAAAAAAAAAAAAACTACTTGTGATCATCTAAAATCATGCAAGCTATACTAAACACACTTTGAATCAGTAATTTTTTATGCTTATAGAAAAAGTGATTTTATTTAGAAAGCATTTTGTTTTTTTTTTTCAAAAGTTGTTCCAAATACACTATTAACTTTTAAAAACACTTAATATTTCTAAACATTTCTTCTATAAAAATAGTTACTTTTTTAATTACTATATACATAAAAGGGTTTATAATAAATAAATAAATGACTTCGAATCTGGATTAGCTAAAGTATACCTTTTTTTTTTTTTTTTTTTTTGAGTTCGACTAGAGAATACATTATATTTCTATATGTTGGGATATATGCCCTAAAGCCTCGTAATTAATAATTTATTTAATAATGAATAATAAATATGATTATTTTATTTGCAATATAATATTATCCATTATATGAAAAATCCAAGGTTATTAGTGTAATCTTGAACAGTATGTGGTTGACATACGAGAGGATCATGTTCAAGAAATAACCTAAAGGGTCATAGTATATGGATAAGGTTGGGTGCCTTATCCTGGTAACACTATTGATACGGCCCACTTTGTAATAGTTACAAATGATTTGATCCAAATCATTCATGTGGAGACATGTGAGTGGGGGTATCTTATACAACGAGTGTGTATAAGACTGGACCACGAAATATTTAATCTCTCTTTATAAATCCTTTAATTGAGAAGATTAATATTTTATCAGGATGTTCATACGCAACTCGATCTTAATCCTAAGTGAGTTATGAACTCCTGCCTGTGAGGGCTTGTCCTTTGATTTGCATGGGTGAGAGTGGCTTTTGTAGCCAATTCAATATGCCTACCATTTTGGGGACTTGACCAAATAAGGAGCTGGGAACATAATCTCATAAGATGGAATTCACTCATTCCCATATAGGGTAAGTAGATGAGTAGTTCCCTTAAGTGCTGAATTCGGGACTTGAACAATGGGGCCCCTCCCTCTCATTGGCCCGAGAGGGACTTAGTTTATAATTTGATTATAAACATATTGTTCATTAGAGAATCAGTGGTACTTAAGGTGCAAGATGTAATTATAGGGGTAAAACAGACTTTTGACCCAACTGTAATTACGAACAACTCGTGAAGGATCGACTTGCATGTAATGATTATATCTATGGACACAACTTGTCCTACAGTGCATAAGAGTGCAACTCTAGGTCTATAGTGGAGTGACCTATAGTTAATGAAGGAAAATTAATTAATTAAAGAGTTTAATTAATTAATTTTGTATCATTGGAGCTTATAATATGTAGGTCCATAAGGTCCCATTGCTAGCTCATAGTAACACTAAAAGATCAATTTAGTTGAAAGAAAATTTTGAAATGTTCAAATTAATATTAATTTGAAGTGTTCAAATTAATATTTAATATAAAAGAGGAAAATATATGCATTGTATTTGATACATTAAATATTAAAAATTGAAATGTTCAAATTTAATATTTAATTTGAAGTGTTCAAATTAATATTTAATATATTAGATATATTAAATATAAAAGAGGAAAATATATTTATTGTATTTGATACATTAAATATTAAAATAATTAATGTATATTTGATACATTAAATAAAAGATATTTATAGAATTTGAATAAGATTCAAATAAATAAATATCGTAGGATATTTGAATGAGATTCAAATAAATACAAGATATATTTTAATATATTAGATATTAAAATATAATATTTTAATTATAGCAAAATTTTTTCCTTGGTCACTATAAATAAGACCCTTGGGTTTAACCATTCTTAACACCACACATCTCCTCAATAGAGAGAATTAGAGAATTCACTCTAGACCTGTTCCTCTCCAATCCCTTTGGGATTTTCTTTCAAGAGGCTCCCACAAGCCTTGGTCCTTTGTTCGAGTCATAGCCAGGAAGAGTTTGTGGAAGAGATAAAGATCCGCCAGAATATTTTCCATAATATTATTTTCAAGGTATTTATTGCTTAATCCTTGTATTTTAGTTTAATTCTAAATAAATCAAAGACGATTCATATGCTTCCGCTGTGGGTTTAATTTGATTATTCCTTTCAATTGGTATCAGAGCAATCTTTGAGTTTTATTTAGAATTAAAGTTTTGTGTTGGTGGGTATTTTAATTTATCATATATGTAATATATGTGGTTTGCAAATTGACTATTTAGGCATATTTGTGGCATTAGATTTAAATCTTTGATTAGATCAATTGTAAGGCTCGTATGAGTTTAGGAATCCTTGTATTATTATTATTATTATTGGGGAAGAAGAAAACAGAGAAGGAAAAGAAGAATATATGATTTGGATCCACGGCAAATTTTGTCCTCATGTGAAAGGTCTTCAAATATTTGGAGTAGCATACAATGAATTGGTGAAATTTCTTCAAATATTTGAATTCATGCAAATGTTGCATGTGTGCCTTCAATGGAGTTGTCCAAATGATGTTGTCCATTACAACAGCAGGTGATGTTATACTTCAAATATTTGAATAAGTGAAGATCATGTGGCCCCACTAACAGAAACGTTGCAAGCAAGCTACTCCTACAAGTATATATGTTTTCAATGGAGAATAGATTGTCGGCATGAGACGTTGGACAAAGCGATAGATTTTTTTCCATAGATTCAATCAACGGTGAAGCCCTCAACGTCTGAATGATGTATTCGGTTAGAAATTCTTCAGCCGGCGATTGAATGACTTCGACTTTAAAAACAATCAATGAGTTGTTGGCGTTCAAATTGTAGTCGATGAAGGCATGTTAAGTGTTGCCGACGTCTTAACCCTAAATTTAGATAGTCATCAAAGGAAATATATTGAAGACCAAGATATGTCTTGGATTTAAATTATTGTAATTTAAATTATTTTTCAATTTCTTAGGATATGCCAAATATGCCGGTCAATTTTTGCTATTTTTTTAATGCATGAGATGTATGTTTTAAATTGTTTGATTGTTGCAGAAAGTATGCCATTTAAATTTAAAATCCTACCATAGGTTAAGCATGATCATGCATCTTATCTTGTTTTTTTATATAAATGTTATATTTAAAATTTTTGATTAGGTTGTTTCCTAATAGAGATAAGATATTTTCCTAATAAGTTTATATTTTCCACATCTTTGAATATAATTGTTATATTTGGAAAATTAAATTAGGATGTTTCCTTTAATAATTGGAATCCATGTTTCCTAATAAGTTTAGGATATTTATTAATGAGAATAGGTTTCTTTTTATTAAAGATATTCTTGATTCTAGTTTAAAATAGTTTAAATTTAGTTTATCTTCTTTTGTTTCTAATTGGATTAGAATTTAGGATAATCTTTTATTTTGTTTTCAAGGGTTTAAAATGGTAGAATTTCAAGGTTATCCATGAAGTGAATTAATTTTTAATAAGATTAAAAATAGTGCATAAATTCACTTAAGTTCATTAATTTAGTAATTAATAGTTAATTAAATATTAATGAATTTTGAAATAAAAATTGACTATAATGGAACTCTGTCTATGGAAGGTTCTGTCTAGACTAGGGTATTTAAGTTGACCGAAAGGGAACACCTCTAACTGGGAACCGACCTGGGAGTTGAATTAGTCAAATTTTATTTAATTTCACTAAGCATGGTCATAATGTGATTTTTTTATAGTTTATAAACTTGGTAATTCACATTAAAATCAATCTAACCAACATAAGAGTTGTGAATGGTAGATTGAGGAACTTAGATAAATGAGATTAGCCTAATTTGTCTAAGTAATAGAAAACCCTATTTTAAAATACTTAGTGGGAGAATGACACATGTCAAAAATCTAGTGGTCTCTATTATTGATTCACAACGTGAGATTCATGTGGGGCCTCGTGGTGGCTTTTGGACCGTCCTCCCTACAAAAGGTGTTTGCATGGATCAATATCAGGGTGAATCTTTTGAGAAAGTATTATAGTAAGTGGGAGAAGGAAATGTGTCAACATATCCTACGGTCTCCATCATTAGTTTACATCGTGAGATTCATGCGAGGCCTCGTGGCGGCTTTTGGACCGTCCCCCTACGAAAGGTGTTTGCATGAGTCAATATCAGGGTGAACTCCTAAGAAGGATAGGATTGTAGTTTTGTTTCCAATACTTGACCTACCCTACAGCGGCACTTGTTGGGATAAAACTACGGGATCTAAAATTATGGGTCACACTTACAAATGTCTCATTAAAGTTGTTAATGATGTCATTGACCAAACTAATGGTAACTAAATATTATAGGAATAAGAGTTATTCTGGTATAATACTTGGTTGAGATTGTCTCAGTTTAGTGAAGGAATACTTGACCTACCCTACGACGACACTTGTTCTAACTCACTAAAGTACCATAGCATTAGAAATTATTTATAGGGTTCATTTTTCAAATTGTTTGATTTCTATGCTAAAATTGAATGGATAATTGTTTGCATGGTGTTAAATTATATATATATTTCTATATTATGTCAGTTTCTCTCATAATTTTTTAATTTTATTACTGATAAGTCAAAATTGAGAAATTTTATTACTTGAAAAAGTAACATTAACACTATAATGATAGTGTAAAATTCTGAATCTGTCTTTATTGAAAAATGTTTTCAAAACCTGTTGCTAATGCTATTTGAATTGTTCGTGAAGCATGTGATTAATGAATCAAAAGTAAACGAGATAGCTTGTACGTATTCTCTTAGTTGACATTTTAGATGTCAAGTTTAGAAGATAAAGAAAATGACAACAACATATGAGATGTTGAAGTTAACATAAGCTAAATTTAGAAAATTGTCTAAATGATCTCGAATTTAAGTATTACAAAATTCCAAGAAAAGAAACCAAATGATTGAAGCTATATAAAAGAAAATAGTTCCTAAATTAGTTAGGACAATCATAATAAGAGGAATTTTTGAAAGACCTCTAAGAAGAAAATTATAAATGAAAGTAAATTTGATTTACTAGATTTTTGGTGGAATATAAATAATGCCACCTAGATAGTCGATATAAGATCTACTATCAAGATTTATTCTTCATTACATTTAATATGTAATTCTTGGAAAATACTTAACATGTAGAATAGTTTCTACAAGTTAGCATCAGGAAGCCTATCTCAATTAGTGTAGTGGGAGACATTAAGATGTCATTAAATAAAAAAAAAATTGTTACATAATGCTGAATATGGTATTTTTAGTAACCATAAGAGAAATTCAATTTCTCGAACTTTATTACAAAAATGTTCATATAGTATTAATTACTAAGAAGTATTAAAGTTTATATTTTCAAAATTGTTTGAAGATACATTCAGCTAAAAATAAGAACAAATTGTATATGTTAAAAATGTTGGCATATACTATACTACAAAATACTGAGATATTCAGGATTATAGAATCCAAAATAGAAAGACATTGTTTTCTCCTAAAAGATGATACTTGACTTTGGCTGTTAAGGTTGATTAACATCGACTTGAATAGAATGAAAAGACTAGTAAGAGGTAATTCTCTAAAAAATTAGTTAATTACTTTACTTGTCTGTAGATCTTGCCTTTCATGCAAGATAATCATTGGGCTTTTATTAGATAGGGCTAGAACGCCAAAGAATACTTTGGGTTTACACATTCTGACCCAAGTGGTCTGGTGAATGTAAAGGTCAAATAAAGTCATGAATATTTCGTCACTCTAGTTGATGATCATTCAAGGTACAAGTATCTTTACGTAATACAACATAAGTCTAAATTTTTGAAATGTTCAAGAAAATTAAGACTAAAGTTAAAAAATCTATTAGGTAATTAAATCTATCAAGATATTATGATTAGATCATAATAGAAAGTACAAGAACCTTACGTACTAAAACTAATTGATAGAAAATGAGTTTTTATCCCAATTATCTTAATACCAAGTGCAATTTTGTGAAATTGTGCTGTAATAGGAGAAAAAAGACATTGTTAGACATGGTCACATCAGTAATGAGTTACACACCACTACCATACTCCGATTAGGAAATGCAATAGAGATTGCATGGTGAACATGATTCCCTCTAAAAGTGTCTACGAGACAATTTTAAAGATTATAGAAGAGTAATAAAGCTAGTTTACAACACTTCACCATTTGGGAATGTTAAGCTCACATGCTGAACACAAGCCTAAAAAGCTTGTATATGTTCAAAGATAAGCCTAAGTGTAGGCCACCCCTAAGGAGTATAAAGTGGTCTTTTATGTAGTCCTAAAATGAATAAGGTATTTGTATGACAAATATCAATTTTATAAGAAATGTCAAATAAAAGGCTACAAACCTTTAATAAGGTGAGATAGTGTTAATAAATTGGTTCCAAGTGAAGCCACTAAATAGTTAACAAAAGTTGTTAACAATTTAATTATATTTGAAAGTCAAATGGATCCTAGTCATGAATTGGATAAGCCTCATCATAGTGGGAGAGTTATGAGATGACTCAACCTTTACAAGGACTTAATTGAAGCCCAAATTGTCATGTTAGATGACAAAGTTAAAGGCTTATTACCTGCAAAGTGAGACTAATGGCAAAGGGTTAAACCTAATATGAGAAAGTAGAATGCGAGTAAATTTTCTCACTTGTTGCCATACTGAAGTCTGTAAGCATTATTTAATTCATTGTTGTATATGTGATATAAAAAAAATGAATGTTTAGAATACTTTTATGAAAAGAAATCTTAGATAATGCATATACACAAATCAATCAGATATGTTTATTTTCAAAGATCAAAAGCAAAAAGTTTGCGAAATAGTAAATGTTCATTTATGAAATGAATTTTACCATTAGATCTGTGAATATAAGGTTTGATAAAAGTATCAAAATCTATGACTTTGGATAAATATTAATGAAGCTTGTATAGACAAGAAAATCATTAATTGCTTAGTGGATTTTTCTCATGTTTTATGTTGGTGATATCTTTACCCATTATGAATGATGTAAGATGTCTAACATAAAACGTTGATTAAGTAACCAATTCCAAATAAGTGATTTAGAATAACTTAGTATATTTTACATGTCCAAAATGAAGATTTTAAGGACAAAATGTTAACTTTGTCTCAAACATCTTATATTGGCAAAATTGTTGTCAAATATTTGATTTTTATGTCTAAGAAAGTGTATCTTAAAACACCTCAAATGTTGAGAGTATATGATATGCATAAATGAGACTAAACATTTAATATACAATTAGTTAACATATATCAGTTACACGAATGGTATGACCATTGAGTAGAAAATTAAAAACTTTCTCAAATTATCTATGGATGATGAGAAATTTTTGTGTATAGAGTTAAAGATTTGATCTTTACAAGATACAGTGGTTCTTATAAAGATTTAGGAAATCTATATAAGGATAAATTTTACCCTAGGTAGTGGAGTATGGTAAACAAGTTAAATTGTTTTGTTTGTGAAGCAACAAAATGACTTGTATTACTCAAATAGTTCCTTGAATATCTGAAAGGTGTTTCAGATAAGATTTAGTCTATCATCTTTATTATGATAATAGTGGTGCAAAGACTAATATTAAGGAATTTAGAAAACACCAACGTATAGGGAATCATATCAAGAGAGAGAAAGCATCATGGTAGTGACCAAGATGGCTTTTAATGACAGTCGTTTCGATCTATATAAAAGACTCTTTAGGCTAAAGTGTTTAAGGGTCACCTAGAATGTCTAAGATTACGAGACATGTCTCATCTTTGCTAGGGCAAGTGGGAGAACATGTTGGGTATAGAGTATGCCCTAGGATACATGTCTCGCCGGCTTTAGTACAAGTGGGAGATTGTTGGGATATATGCCCTAAAGCCTCGTAATTAATAATTTATTTAATAATAAATAATAAATATGATTATTTTATTTGCAATATAATATTATCCATTTTATGAAAAATCCAAGGTTATTAGTGTAATCTTGAACAGTATGTGGTTGACATACGGGAGGATCATGTTCAAGAAATAACCTAAAAGGTCATAGTATATGGATAAGGTTGGGTGCCTTATCCTGGTAACACTATTGATACGACCCACTTTGTAATAGTTACAAATGATTTGATCCAAATCATTCATGTAGAGACATGTGAGTGGAGGTATCTTATACAATGAGTTTGTATAAGACTGGACCACGAAATATTTAATCTCTCTTTATAAATCCGTTAATTGAGAAAATTAATATTTTATTAGGATGATCATATGCGACTCGATCTTAATCCTGAGTGAGTTATGAACTCCTGCCTGTGAGGGCTTGTCCTTTGATTTGCATGGGTGAGAGTGGCTTTTGTAGCCGATTCAATATGCCTACCATTTTGGGAACTTGACCAAATAGGGAGTTGGGAACATAATCTCACAAGATGGAATTCACTCATTCCCATATAGGGTAAGTAGATGAGTAGTTCCCTTAAGTGCTGATGTTGGGACTTGAACAATGGGGCCCCTCCCTCTCATTGGTCCGAGAGGGACTTAGTTTATAATTAGATTAAAACATATTATTCGTTAGAGAATCAGTGGTACTTAAGGTACAAGATGTAATTATAGGGGTAAAACGGACTTTTGACCTAGCTGTAATTACGAACAACTCATGAAGGATCGACTTGCATGTAATGATTATATATATGGACACAACTTGTCCTACAGTGCATAAGAGTGCAACTCTAGGTCTATAGTGGAGTGACCTATAGTTAATGAATGAAAATTAATTAATTAAAGAGTTTAATTAATTAATTTTGTATCATTGGAGCTTATAATCTGTAGGTCCATAAGGTCCCCTTGCTAGCTTATAGTAATACTGAAAGATCAATTTAGTTGAAAGAAAATTTTGACATGTTCAAATTAATATTAATTTGAAGTGTTCAAATTAATATTTAATATAAAAGAGGAAAATATATTTATTGTATTTGATACATTAAATATTAAAAATTGAAATGTTCAAATTTAATATTTAATTTAAAGTGTTCAAAATAATATTTAATATATTAGATATATTAAATATAAAAGAGGAAAATATATTTATTGTATTTGATACATTAAATATTAAAATAATTAATGTATATTTGATATATTAAATAAAAGATATTTATAGAATTTGAATAAGATTCAAATAAATAAATATCGTAGGAGATTTAAATGAGATTCAAATAAATACAAGATATATTTTAATATATTAGATATTAAAATATAATATTTTAATTATGGCAAAGATTTTCCCTTGGTCACTATAAATAAGACCCTTGGGTTTAGCCATTCTTAACAATACATATCTCCTCAATAGAGAGAATTAGAGAATTCTCTCTAGACCTGTTCCTCTCCAATCCCTTTGGGATTTTCTTTCAAGAGGCTCCCACAAGCCTTGGTCCTGTGTTCGAGTCATAGCTAGGAAGACTTTGTGGAAGAGATAAAGATCCGTCAGAATATTGTCCATAATATTATTTTCAAGGTATTTATTGCTTAACCCTTGTATTTTAGTTTAATTCTAAATAAATCAAAGACGATTCTTATGCTTCCGCTGTGGGTTTAATTTGATTATTCCTTTCACTATATACATGTCCTGTTCTAATTCTGTTCATATTTAAATTGTCATTCTCATTCCTTAATTCTATTGGGCCTAGAAAGTCATATATGGATGACTGGCCATAATACATTGACAAAATAGAAATTTCCTTATTTTTCAATAAAATATATTATCCTATTATTAATTAAAGAAGAATACGTTTTATTTTCTTATTTTAAATTATTGTAATTCGGAAGTTAATTATAATAATAACTCATTTATCTACCTGTTGATTTATTATAATAATAATTATTATTGATTTATGTGTATTTTATGTTTGTTATACATATATCCATAAACATAGTTTAATTTAGGCCCATTTGATAACTTATGATTTTTTGTTTTTAAAAATTAAGTTTATAAACACTACTTTTACCTATGAGATTCTTTGTTTTGTTATCTACTTTCTACCATGTTTTCAAAAACTATACCAAATTTTAAAAACTAAAAAATGTAGTTTTTAAACATTTATTTTTGATTTTTGGAATTTGACTAATAATTCAAATGTTTCTTTAAGAGAGGTGAAAATCATGATAAAGAAATTTTACGAAAACAAGCATAAATTTTAAAAACGAAAAGCAAAAATCAAATGGTTATTAAACGGGACCTAAATTATTGTATGACATAAAATCTCTGTCTCATGCTCTCTTATCTATCAAGCACATACACTTAGACATGTTTTGAGGGAAAGCTCTCCCTTGGTCAAGAGGTTCTTCAAATATGGTGCCCTTGTTCAACATTCTCAAGTATCATGTAAACGTAGCCAATCAGAGTATAACATAGTGGATAAGACACCAATTTACCATTCTAAAGGTTGATGGTTCAATCCCCCACTTGCAATTGTTGAACTAAAAAAAAAAGTATCATATAGATGTATGCAAGGTTGTAAATGTTGGTCAGCAGTTTTATGAAACTGTTGATGAAAATATCGACAAAATATCAATGTCGATGAATATTTCTAAAAAACTATAAATATAAAAAATATTTAAATTAACAAATAAGTATTTCACCATTGTTAAATAAATTCAATTTTCTTATCATTATTGATATTAGGTATCCATTAATGATATTTTGTTGACATTTTTCGCAATTTTTCAAAGATATAACGAAAATGTCGTTTCACTCCTCATGTCGTTGATATCAAACTCATAAACATATGAAAATGTGCCAATTTGAGCATAGCTCAGTGGATAAGACACTAATTATCATATCAAAAGTTGATGGTTCGATCTCTCACTTCAACAATGATTGAACTAAAAAAAATAGAAATATAAAACCCTCGATGTACGGCATATTGATGTGAGTGTACCTCGAACAAGAACCCTATAAAAAAGGGGCCAACATTGTTCGCAACAGACAATATTCCAATCCAATAAAATTCGATTCAACATATTCTAAGTATGAGCTTCTATGCTTATGACCATCAAAGTTGCCTGGTTGACATCACACTGACGTCATCTTCAACTCTAAAGTTTCCTCTCTTTGAAGCAAATTTTTGGCTATAAATTTTTCAGCATCTATTATTTTTTTTAATATTCTTTCTTGATTATGTTAATTTGCTGTCATCTTTTTCTTTTTCTACTTTTTTTTTTTAAGGAATTTAAGAAATAAAAAAATATATAGCAATCATTTTTTTCTTGTCGTATTCTCTGCTGGTGGAAAAAAGGTTGAAGTTTGATTCTAAAATTGAAACCAAAGTTACTTTTCCAGATAAATTAAATAGACTTTGAAATGTGAAATTCGAAAGAAGTAATTGGAATTTACACAATAACCCAAAAAAAGAAAACGAAATTAGAATATGAACTAGAAGACCAGAGAAAAAATTATATTATGATATATTGTAAAATGCAATAATGGTTTATAGATTAAATAAAGGTAGCCACAAATCTAAACTAATTTAAAGTAAATTTTATAAAACAAAAAATTTATTAATATAGTTACCACAAAAATTACAAATTTAGTAAAATTCAAAACACGCGAACCAGTCAGAAAAATATTATTTCTTGTTGTATACCTATTTCTTCTTTTCACACTAGATTTTTTTAATAAATAATTCTTAGTTACGTTAGATTCCATATTATTCGTAAATGCTACTTACATTACTTACCATAAGTAGGAGTATGAAAATTTTCTTCAAATTACTGATTACAATTGATTGATATATTTAAGTTAATTAATGATTACTCTCATTATAGTTAATTAATATTTAGGTTAATAATCGATTTAAGTTAATCATTGATTACCACACAAAATAAGGCTTATATTGATTATAATGATTTAAGTTAATCAATAATTTATGAATTTTCTAAAAAGTATTAAATTTGTAGTTTGTTTTTTGAAAAATATCACACATTTATAATTACTCCAAAAAATATATATTTATAATACTTTTTAAAAATGAAGCTGGCATGATTGTGACGATTAATGAATAAAGTTTAATGAATTCAAATGATATAAAAATTTGTGGCACACCAAGTTTGAAAGAAAGATATGAGACAAGTGGTTAGTTTTATTAGTTTGAAAATTAAAACACTTTGGTTGTTAAAAACAAATATGAATTGAAAGCCCATAACATGCAACTCCTTTGCTTGACTTTGTGGGAATAAAACACTTCCCTTGCTATTGACTTTTCTTCCCAAATAAGATATTTCAGGTGCCCTTCACATGTGGGTGTGAAGATTTGTTAGTAAAATCCAAATTCACTTGAGTCAAACAAAATAATTATTCTAAAATTTATTTCCATTTTTAGAAGGATAAAATTATATGTGAGACGTTTATGAGATCTTTGATAGAAATTACAATGATGCAATGCTTTTTTATTCAATTAAAAAAAATAATAATAACATTCTATAAAATATCTTTTTATCTTTAGACTTTTCACATTTGGTTAACTACATAACTACGAATTCTATGCCACGCGTGGTGAGGCAAGGCAAAACAAAATAACAAAATTGAAGAAAAATTGTCTCAATTTGGTTGGTTTGAAGTGCACTTGTTGGTTGGCGATTCGATTCAATTTGGATAATAAATTTTTCGATTTCTATCATTTCAGTTTGATTTCAATCAACTCGACAATCTTGTTTGCAGTTTGGTCAATTTCATTAGACCATCAATTTCTTTGGTTTGCTTTTGAAAAAAATTGGTTTGCACAAGATTTTTTTTTCTTGAATCAATATGTTGGTATGGTGGCTAGAAACGAATATAACCCTTATGATGTTATGTTTTTTATTTTTTTCACAAATGAGTGGCTCATGATGAATTATTAACTACTTAGATAAAAAAAAAAAAAGAAAAAGAGCAATAATTTACAATTAAAGACAAGAATATGATGCTTGTCAAAAGAGAGAGGCTTTTGGAGCACTTTGGTGGATAAAAAATTCTAAAAAGAGAAAGAGAAAAATATAAATAATTGAATGATGCCTATACCATACCAAAATTCATATTCCCCTATTTGCAAACCCCTTTTTATCTTGAGGAATATCACATTTCGGCAAAGGATTCCCAAAATCAAAATCTTGCAAATTTTTTCAAGATAACATTAATTATTAATTAGATGTGAAAAAACTATACAACTCAATGTTCAAATCCCTACTTCTCGTATCACCATATATGTAATTTTCAATCTATCAATCCATTTAAGACCATTTATGAAAAGGTAAGAGAGATGCTGTTAGTTTCTAGAAAAATTTTAATAGGCAACATTTTATTAGAAAATATTTACATGTATGTAATTTTCTAAATTTAATTAATTATAAATATGTTACTTTTTAAAAGTAATTGCAAATATATAGCAATTCTTTTTAAATGGTAAATCAATGATTTACTTAAATAATACTAGTTAGTGATGAACTTAGATATTGGTTAACTATAATTTTTGTATTACACTGCAGATTAACCTATACATTAATAAACATAATCTTAGTATATCATTTAACTTATACATTGATTAACTATTATTTTGGTAAATTACTAATGAACCTATATATTGGTTGATGTTAATCATTGATTTTCATGTAATTTCATTTTGCCATTCACAAAGATTGTTGTTGGAATAGAAATTTTGGCCAATCAAAAATTGCTACATCATTACCCAACATTGATGATAAAATTATATTTAATTAAGGATTAATTAAATTGACAATGATCCCTAAATTATATTATGGTGAATCTCAATATACAATTGGGTTATGTGAAAATTGGGCTAATTTTAGACGAAAGTCCAAAGGGCTAGGCCCTAAAGTCAGCCAGGCCCAGTCCAAAGGTTAAGCCCAAAATCAACCAGGCCCAGTCCAAAAGATAGTCCTAAAGTCAACTAGGCCCAATCTGATTGACAAGCCGAAGCCCACCTGGAGGCCTTCAAGAACTCTATAAATAGAGAGCTCCTTCCTCTATTTCACGGGTTCAGAAGTTGAACTCTCTAGAGAACTTAGAGAGAATTCAGAAACAAAGACCAGAAGACTCTCTAAACTCTTGAAGATCAAACACTCTCTGAACCAGAGCCTTGAAGACTAGAAGACTTTGAAGATCGAGAACAGGCTGCAAAGCCCTCGAAACAAATCCACATTTGAGAACAAGCTGCAAAAGCCCTCGAAACAAATCCACGTTCGAGAGCAAGCTGCAAAATCCCTCGAAACAAATCCACATTTGAGAACAAGCTGCAAAGCCCTCGAAACAAATCCACATTCGAGAACAAGCTACAAAGCCCTCAAAACAAATCTACATTCGAGAACAAGCTGCGAAGCCCTCGAGACGAATCTACGTTCGAGAACAAGCTGCAAAGACCTCGTGATAGATGTACATTTGAGAGAAAAAATCAGAGGAACAAATTAAAGATTGTACTCCACTACATTCAAAATTAATACAAATCAAATTCATTTACACGTGTCTCATTTCTCTTTCTTTGTTGAAATCACGTGTAAACAATTGTTTAGGGCACATGATTGCAATAGTGTAGGTAAATCAAGCTATAATTGGAATTATCCTTAATTTTAAGTTAATTACGATACACATTTTGGCGGTTTAACATTTCAAATTTAATCTAAATTTAAGTCGAGAAATGGTTTGTGTAATTACAAATTTAATAACAAAAACAATTAGGATGATGTTTTAATTAGTAGATTCAAATTTTGAGGTTAAAATTTGAATCAAGACTAAAATGAATTCATAATGTGGAATATTTGTTGTTTAAAAACTTGGAATTTATTCTTGGTAGGTTGATATATATTTTTATGAACTTAAACTGACCCTTAAGAGATATCTCTGTCTGATGAAGGTTTTGGCTAGGGTAGGGTATTGAAGAAAAGAAAAAAAATCAAGTTAGAAATTGACATTGGGCTTCAAAGAACAAAGCTTTCAAGATTAATAAATACCCACTTGTTTCTTGATTTCGGAGATCTCATAAAATCATGAAAAATGGAGTCCCCACACCAGTAAATAAGCGTATGGGCACTTCCTTTAAAAAAATAATTTTATCTTTCTTAGGGTTTTGGCCACAATGTGTATGGGGGAAGAAAATTCCAAAATAATAGTCTTTAAAGATCCATTAAATGGTGTTGGAGAATCCGTTCTATATAGAAACACTATCAAACACTGGTAAATAAGTTACAACGTAGCCTACAAGAAAATATAGATACTAATAGAGTAAATAAAAGAATATAAGATTTGTATACAGCATAAACTAGAACTAAACCAGATGATTAGAACAAAAATTCTGATAGGTGTATATGATCTTATTGACGAAGTAGCAGATGAACAAAACTTGATAAACATTATAATGGAATAGATGCATAGTCGAGATAGGCTTCTAAAACGTTGACTTAAAAACAAATGTTTGCTTCACGAGTTTTGCTCATGGGCTATAACAAATCATAATACAATTACTCATTTCTTGTAGAACTCTTAGACACTTGCTTTCAACAAAATCAAAGAATTAAGGTAGGAAAAGAAGAGAGATTTCTTGAGTGAGGAGAGAAAAGTTGAAGTTGACATAATTTTAAATGAAGAAACCAACCACTGTTTATAGTTCCACAAAACAATAACCTCTTGTCGAGTTAACTCCAAAAATGAAAAACAAGGAATTAATATTTGGTAAACAACTCCAATCATAACGTAACCGTTCACAACTGATATGTAATTATTTACGGTAATTGCAGAAGATAAATAGTCAAAACTATTTAAATTAATAACAGTTATGATAATATTAATGTAGTGCTATATTTTAGCCTTAACTTTTAGCTAGTTTTTGTATAATTGTTAGCTTTTACGTGGATATTTCGTGTATTTCAGGAAACAAAGCAATTGAGAGTGGAATGAATGAATTTAAAGCTTTGTATGGGATATGGAGCTTAAATGGATCATTTTTGGAGGCTAAGTATGAAGAATGAGGTTGCACAAGCTGTTGGAGCTGAGGGGATAGTGTCGAGACGCTCAAAATGGCATCAAGACATTATTGATGGTGCAAATCTGAGAGCCGAGACGCTGCCTTGTGGTGTCTCGACCTAGAGTGAGGCGCACGCAATATTTTCATCCGAAGTGTTGCAATGCTGCTATTGAGAAACTGAGGGCGCGTGTGGTTAAGCAATGCAGTACGTTACGCTGTGCCTAGTGTCACAGTCGTAAATCTCCAACTGCGCGGCGCCATGATTTTTCGCTTCATCATTGCCAGCCTTAAGGGGAACTCAAGCCCCAATACATTTTTCGCCCATCCTTTGTGGCTTCGTCGGACCTTAGGAGAGGTTATTTCCCTCAACCAAGGTTCTTTTCAATATGCAACGAAACATTACTTGGTCATACACGTTTCCCGTACGTGTATTTTCTCTCATACGTGACTCTAGTCAACTTGCCTCTACTCTAGGCCAAGTCCTAAGGCTCAACCTTGCCAGCGTGGAGCGCTCGTCTAGACTTCGATTGACACAATATCTGGTGAGCTTACATCTTGCCCATATACAGACTTAACTCGAGAGCTGCTCGTCAAAACTCATGACAGAACCCCAACTTTCGAGGCTATGGCCTAGAGCCTCATCTAACCCCACTAAGCTTGTCACTGACACCTTGGACTACATGGTTGCTTCCCATTTTTCTTGTATCTCAACTTGGCATTCAAACCCACTATTTTTGGTGTGTTGGATGATGTATCGTCCTTCTCGGTCGCATCATGGCACTTGTCTTCTCTTGGCCTTCGCGTGGCCCGATAAGCGACACTCGCGTGCCACCTTAACAATTGTCTGGTCTTGTGGGGGTCACAACCAACTCTCTTCTAGTGTGGTTGTGATACTCTGCCCCACTTAAATTGGACATCGTCCTAGATGACTTCTTCAAATTTAGACTAGCTGCTAACTGAGCCACTGTAAAAAGATCATGCTTTAGACGAATATGGAAACTACATCATACTCATGGGCCCCTGCCTCTTACTCTACCCAACCTTTTAGGGTCCGGACGATAGGCTTACCACATAAGTAAGGAAAATAACAACGACACACTATCACGAGCTATCCCACCTTTGGCTCTTACTGCACCCATCTTTGGGCCTAGCCCGAGACTTGAAACGTAGACACGGTAAAGCTTTCGACACACCCGAATTCAACGGTCATATTCTCTGAGTCTTGCCCCAAATTCAACGTAGACACCTTTAGATCTTTTAAGGGGACTCTTGCTTCGAATTCAACGGTCATATTCTCTGAGTCGCACATAATGGTGTACCCCGCAAGGTTAGGCTCGCAAGCCTATCACTAACTCTTCGTGGCACCTTCTCTAACCGAAGCAAAGTCTGAAAGCTTCTCACATAGCTCTCTCTTGTTGGCACTCACCTTCAGCCAATTCTTTCTAGCCACCTGTTGTGGCAGTTGCGGCAGGGACGCTTCAAACGGAAATCCATGTTGCTTTTCTTTTCTTGTTCTTTTTCTCTTGAGGGTAAGTACTCATTGTCTTGAGCTACTTCCCTTTTTTGTGGCACTCTTGGCCATATGCTTGTCCACTCTCGAAACATCTTCCCCTTCTTCTTTTCTTTCTTTCTGAAGGTAAGTACAAATTCTCTCAAGTTACTTCCCTTTTGTGTGGCACTCCCGGCCATATGTTGTCCCCACTTGGGACCTTTCTTCTTATTTCTTTTCTTTCTTTCTGAGGGTAAGTACTAATTCTCTCGAGTTACTTCCCTTTGTGTGGCACTCCTGGCCATATATTGTCTTTTCTTTTATTTGAGGGTAAGCACACATTATCTCGAGTTACTTCCCTTTTGTGTGGCACTCCCAGCCATATGTTGTCCCCACCCAGGACCTTTAATCTTCTTTCTTTTCTTTCTTTATGGGGTAAGTACTCATTCTCTCAAGTTACTTCCCTGTATGTGGCACTCCAGGCCATATGTTGTCCCCACCCAGGACCTTTCTTCTTCTTTCCTTTCTTTGAGGGTAAGCACTCATTCTCTTAAGTTACTTCCCTTTTCTCGTGGTATTCCTGGCCATATGCCGTCTCTACCCAGGACTTTTCTTCCTCTTCATTTGTGCACTCTTGGCACATTTTGGTCACACTCAGCCCTTTGCTTCTTTTTCTTTTTTTTTTTTTTGTGGTGAACTCCTGACACAATTGGGGCACACTCGACCCTTTTCTTCTTCCTTTTCGCTGGTGCACTCCTGGCACATTTAGGCATAACTAAGCCCTTTCTTTTCTTCTTCTTTTTTGATGGCTAACACGCCATCTTGTCCAACTTGGGATTCTGCTCGGGCGTCATGTCTTGCTTATCGCTACCCTACACTGAATCAACGCTAACATTGTCCTCATACGCCAAGTTGTTCCCTATACTACTTGACATACAATTTCAATTGCTAATGCCAACCAGCCGGGATCAACTCATCGTTCCTTCAATCTGTAGGCAACAACGGACCCCATTTCTCCAATCTCTTTTGTTGCAGCTGACTCCGGCGAATAAAATAATCAAAATTATTATTAATTATTAAATAAATAATTATTAAGAGGCTTTAGGGCATAAATCCCAATACCTTGCGGAATTTTACGTGACTGACATGCACAATAGGCCTAGGCACGCATCAACTTCTATTCTTTTAGGTAGGTCTTTCATGAAAACTGATAGGACAAAAACTAACGTTGATGAGGGGACTGCCTCTGTTGATTTCAATGGAAAGATTGTTGAGTTCAAGGTTGTTGATTATGTTGAATATTAGGATTGTGTTGATTCTTTGGTTGGGATAGCTGATTTAGATTTTCAAAAAATATCTTTTGGAGGATCGATGGATGGAGCAGGGTCAAGTTTGGAGGAACCTGGCTGAGATTGGATATCCACAAGGTCCGTCGAGCAATCGACGTTGAAAATTTACTCTTCCTCGAGGCAACCAGACATTGAATTTTAATTTGCTTTCCTTAGTTTTTTTTTAGTTCTTTAGTCCTTTGCTTCTTAGTTTGTTTACTTAAGTTGGCTGTTTGTTTTGAAGGTACTGGTTGAACCTAAAATTGGAAAGGAAGATGATTATTTGTAAAGGATGTTTGACCACACCCACCTACGTGCTTGGAATATCCAGGAAGTTTCTTTTCCCTTATCTTGTCCTTGAAATTTTATTGTTAGATACATTGGGGGCAATGTATCATTTAGGTTGGGGGTGAGGAGTTTAGTTTGGAATTTTTTATTTGATTGATAAAATGTTTGAGCATGATTGGTTGAGTCTTTGACCACCTGAGCTCGGGCTTTTGATTGATTATGTTCACCTTGATTCTTTTGTGAAATTTTTGATGAATATGTAGAATTTGAGCTTTTATTGAAAATTTTGAAAATTTTGAGCTTATCTTAAAGGAGAAATTAGATGTATGTTACATGATTAGGACAATCTATGAGATGCTCTCCATAGCATTGTTATTTGTAAATTGATGAAGCATGATTATCTTGTCTTGATTTAAGCATATTAAAAAAAAATTCCTTGAGTTTCTTGTATGTTTTTTTAACACTTTAGCTTTCCTTTTGATGTCTTGAAGACCTAGGGTAGTGTTATGGGGTTCATATGTCTGTTGTCACCCCGATAGGCTTGGACATTAATTTGGCAGTGACTGAGCATGATAGTTAGTAATGCGTTGCTTACGGAGAAAAAGAGTTTTATTTGCCTGCACAAAAAAGAAAAGAAAGTGAACTCAAAAGAAAAAAAATCATTTTAGTGAAAGAAAAGAAAAGAAAGAAGAGAGAAAGAAAATAAGCTTGTAATGTATTGAAAAGTGTCGAGGGTAAAAAGAGTTGCCGCTGTCGTGATCAGCTAGACCACCTATTTAGCGAGTGCTTTAGGTAAGGGTCCCTACGATAGTTGTGCGAAAACTAGTACCCATGACATTAAAGTTATGCAAGTTTACCCCAGGGGTAGTTCAGACACCTAATAGCCTATTACTCTCTTGAGTGTTAGGAAGCCTAAATAATTGGTGTCTAGGGCCAATGTAGAGGGAAGATAGATTGAGGACCCCGTAAACCTACCTCGTGCTTGTAATGATCTTGTTAGGTAAGCAAACCGCACAAACTCACGCAATGAACGGTTGGAAAACTTTTTTTTAATATGCTATTGATGGCTTGTATGATTGTGGTTTGCCCTTTTTACAAATAATATGCTATCTTGAGCATGGAGGTTAGAGTCATAAAGCTTGTATGTAATTAATCTTATCTTTGTTGTTTAGTTTGTGTCTTACTCGAGGACTAGCAAGGGTTAGGTTTGGGGTATTTGATGAGACCAAAATAGTGCTTATTTTCTTGGCCGAATCCTCGTAGTTTTTAGTACTTTTATGTGCTTAATTCCTTATTTTGTAGGTAAATTAGTCTGGAAAGCATATCTGAGCATTTTGAATGTTTTTGGAGCTTTTTAGATTGTTCAAGGTTAATTTAAACTCATCGGAGGTCATTCGCCCTAATTAAAGATTTAGAGGACAAATGACCATTTTGCCCCAAGAAGAAGCATCAAGATGCTCAAAAGATGTTTGCTCGATGGTTAAACACGACAGTGTTGAGATGTTGCGGCTAGCCCCAAAGACGTTGGTCTTGAGATAGCGACAGCCTCGAGATGTTGTCCCAAGCATCTCGAAGCTACTTCGAGTTTATAAAAGGATTTACCTTCCTTTTTAAGGTAAGACCCATTGAAGAGACAGCCGTCTTCCCCTGTTTTCAACCCATTTCTTTGTAATTTTATTTATTTCTTTTACTTTTAGATTAGTTTAGGCTAGTTAATGCAATTTATGGACATTTATATCGAGATTACTAGCCCAGCGAAGCGAAAGCACCGATTCGGAGGAGATCATCAGGATTCTTATGTAACACCATGAGGTTTTGTTCTTAATATACTTATATTTTGGCTTGGTATCTTATGCCTCTTTATTTCTCTCCCTAAGCATGTTCCTAGTTAGGATTGACAACTCTATGCGCATCGAGTGAGCTTAGCTTTGTTATACATGTTCTTGCATTTTCTTTAGCATATCGGGAGTGTGTTTAATTTAAGTAGCATTAGGCCTTACAATCGTGAGTTTGTGAGTTGGATGCAGTCATGAACGACTAAAAGAGTCTAAGTCCTAAAGAGGTAAAAAGTGTAAGGATTAATCTAAGCTTGCCACTTAAGTTAGTATGACGAACTAGCTAGTTTTAGTTAATCATAGGGCTTAAACAATTGGTCTAAAACATGACACGTTACGATCTGTGGCTAGGATTAGTACCGTCCACAATTCTAGATTGGTTTTGTGTCTAATTAGCCATTGGGCTTGGTTAAACTGTAGTAGGAGTAACTAGAAGTTCTTACAGTCTCGTTTGGACATGTGAGTACATTCAAGGATGAAACTTATTATTTTGGTTACCTATGATTTGCATTATTGAATGCTATTATGACGTGAACCTTTCAAATCGATATCCGGTCTGTCTAATAACCTTTATACTCTTACTCTCACGTTTTTCTATGCAATTTACAATTTCCTTGCATTATTTTATACTTTCAAGCACCAACCCCCCGATTACCAATTAATCCAAATTTACCAAGTTGAATACTGATAAAGGACTTGTCGAAGGTCCTATCAAGATTAAATTTATAAAATCGAACCTCTAAATATTTTGCAACAATAGTGGCCAGGGTCATCCACAGAGATTGGAGTTCTTAGAGTAATTACATACCACA
Organism: Trichosanthes truncata; assembly: GCA_033996785.1. NCBI lineage: Eukaryota > Viridiplantae > Streptophyta > Magnoliopsida > Cucurbitales > Cucurbitaceae > Trichosanthes > Trichosanthes truncata. The sequence continues at coordinate 29,062,054 of MU867259.1, read as the reverse complement.
GTTAATTATGCCTAATTTTATTTAGAGAAACAAACTTTGGAGTGATCAAAAGAAAAATAAAATCTAAACTACTATGTACATGCTTTGGAGTCCAATTTTGAGAAACATGCATGGTTGATTACCTTAAGCCCAATTTGAATTGATTAATAACTTGATTTTATATTAACAATCTTAAACCAAGAATTACTAAGTTATCAATATCATCTCTCGAGGTCAATTGAACTCATGCCTAGCAATAAATCAACCTCTTGGTCTATTTCTATTACTAAATAGGGCATTAGGCGATTCTCTTAAGGCTTCTAGAATTAATCTACTCACTCTCATTCAATAGATTAAGCCTAGTCATGTATCTAGTGTTCTACAACTAAACTTACTCTCTCAAGCTAAATTTAGTTAAACATGCAAAACCATGGCCAAAGGTTAAGACAATATACAGAGATGCATAAAAGACATCAATATATAAATTAAACTAAAAATCAACCAAATATTCAACAACTACAACCAAGTAAGGGTCTAAACACATAATTACAACATAAGTACAGCCCACAAAAACTCCTAAATCTAAAAGAAAAGTAAAAGAAATAGAGAAGAAACTTAGGTCGCGTGCCAACACTCGTCTCCGACGTGATGTCCACTATCTCGAGCTTTGAGTCTCCTCCTCGGCTCTCGAAAGGTCTCCTCTATGTCCTTAGACAGTGCTTGAATCGAGTTTAGGCTTTTTGGTCTCTCAAAACAGCTCCCCTTGCTCAAATGAAGAAGTTCCCTTTTATAAAGTCGAGACAACATTGCAACGCTAGGGCAGCGTTGCAACGATGTCCCTCGAATTTTATAATAAAGGGAAGAATAAATTTGGCTAGCGTTGCAACTCTGTAAGTAGCGTTGCAACCCTATGTCTATTGGTCTCCAAGGTTGAAAGGCTGCTAAAGTGGCGTTGCAATGCTACAGATGGCGTTGCAATGCTATACTTTCCAATTCACAAGCTTGTTTCCTTCTCTTCAACACTCGGATCTTCAATTGTAGCTCCAATTTGCTACATATTCATCCAAATACTTCTCAAGACTCCAGTTTTGCGCCAATTACTCGATTTCTGTAAATCATACATAAAAATACATGAAAGTACACACAATCATAGCAAAACTAGCGTAAAACTAAGCCTAGAAATAACACACTCATGCATGCTATTAATTACCAAATTACACGTAGGCCTCCTTGTGGATCGACCTGGCCACTTTTTGCTACAAGCTTGTGGCTAGATTTATAAATATTATTTTGGCGAGTGTGACAAGCTCTATCAAAATGGGCGCCGTTGTCGGGGAGGCATCTTTGTTTTGGTATTTTTTCTTGTTATATTTTGATTCTTTTTGTTTGACTGATCACTCTTGTTCGTGCATGTTTACTCGCTCTTCGGGAGAAATTGGACTTCAATTTTTTGCATAAATTACTCGAGAAGAATGATGAATCATAAGAGAAGTGAGAAAGAGTTGGCATGAAGATGAAGGCAATATCTTCATTGATCTCATAGAATAATCGAATATGGAAGAATCGTCGGAAGAAGAGGAGATGGTGGAGCAGACACTTAAACAACTTGCCGCCCCAAACCTTAATGAGCAACCTCTGTTCATTACATATCTTGAAACTCAAGGTGACTTCGAGCTCAAACCCATCTTTATACACTTAGTCCCTACTTTTCTTGGTAGTGTAGGTAAAGAACCGCCCAAACATTTGAAGGAGTTTCATATAGTGAGTTCGGGTATGAAGCCACATGGAGTCACCGAAGCGCAAATTAATCTAAGAACATTCCCATTTTCGTTGAAAGACTAGCGAAAGACTGATTTTATTTCCTTCCACCAGACTTGATAACGACATGGAAGGCCATGAAAGAATTTTTTCCCGGAGAAGTTCTTCCCTACATCACGAGCTACCAACCTGAGGAAGGAAATATACGGAATCAGTCAGATGACCGAGGAAACGCTTCACGAGTATTGGGAGAGGTTTAAATTGTTATGTGCCAATTTTCCTAACCATCAAATTTCTAATAAGTTATTAATAACATATTTCTATGAGAGTCTTATTCTTACAGACAGGTCCACGATCGATGCCGCATCTAGTGGAGCCCTCGTAAACAAGACACCTACAGAGGCCAAGCAACTGATCATGAACATGGCGGAAAATTGTCAAAATTTTGGGACCAATGAACTTGTGCCTACATCTCTAGCTCAAATGAAAGAGCATAATGATCTAAAATCACAAATGTCTGAATTAACTAACCTTGTGAAGCAACTTGTTTTAAGACAGCAAGTGCTTCTAGAGTGTGTTCTGTTCTACAGTGGGCCACAACACTGATGTTTTTCCCGAGTTGAAGAAATGAGTCACTTCTGAGGTGAATGCCATATGAGGGTACGTGAGAAACCCTCAACGCAAATATGATCCATTTAGCAACACCTACAACTCAGGATGGTGTGATCATCCTAACTTTTCTTATAATCAAAATCAAAACCAAAATTTCAAGAGACCACCAAAACAATCACATCAAACCCAAGCTTCGAGCTCGGGTATCTCTTTAGAAGACATCATCAAAAGTTTAGATAACAGCACCTATAAACTTTCGCATGACTCATTATAGTTTTAGAAGGAAACTTGTCCTAGTATGCAGAGCTTAGGCAATCAGATCATGTAGCTAGCCACTTTGCTGAGCAACTTGAAGCGAGCCAAAGCTCTGGGAAGCTTCCTACACAGCCAGATGTGTAGAGAAAGAAGAATGTAAGTGCCATAACGCTTTGCAGTAGCAAGCTGATTGCTAAATCGACCTCTGTTTTTGTTGAAAAGAATGTTGAGAGGGAGAAGTGTGAGAAGATTTGGGAGGAAAAAGTTAAAGAGATCACCCCTAGACCCACTAAAGGTATTGTATTCAATCCACCCATTGGTTTAAACACTTTCGTGCCTCGTGCACCTTTTCCTTCAAGATTTGTTCCTAGAAAAGAAGAGAAGATCATTCGAGAAGAGGAGCATGAGAAGGATGCATATGAGATATTTAGTAAAGTGGAGGTGAACGTGCCCGCTTCTAGACGCTGTGAGGCAAATTCCTAAATTTGCGCGATTTCTGAAGAAGTGGAGTACTATCAAGAGGTCTATGGGAGGTAAGAGCAAAAAGGAGGTTAGTAAGATCTTCTCTTTCACTGAAATCTATGCCTAAAAAATGTTTTGATCGTGGCATGTTTACATTACCGAGTGTGATTGGAGGAAAAGAAAAAAAACATGCCATGTTAGACTTAGGTGCATTGATAAATGTTATGCTTTTGTCTGTGTATCTGGAACTAGCTCATTTTTTTTTTCTTTTTTTTTTCTAGTTCACTCTATTTTGTCCAACAATCCTTAAATACCCATTTTCCTCTTAACTCAATTTGATATAGACGACTAGTAGGTTGGGAGCCTAGGAAATCCTTAAGGGAAAGATCCTCAAATACGCTTGCCAATTCCAAATCTTGTGTTGAACAATTGATATGATTAAAGGTTTGGAAAAGTAAATCAATATCGGGTTACCATTTGTTTGGTAAAAGACCAAGGAATTGGACTATTGATTAATCCAACCCAATGTGGGAAACACTCCACAAGTTTGGTAACCAAAGAAATACTTTTGTATATTGATAATTAGTTGCCTCATACAAATGGAAATAAGGCATATATATAGCCTTAAGGTTGTCAACTTGAGCAAGGCAAAAACCCTAGACCTATTAAAGTAAAAACATCCCAAAACAATTAGGAAAAATAAATTCTATTTTTAATAATTAAATTAAAATAATTATAATAATTTCCTAAAGACAAAACTGATAATTTTCGAACATTCATGTCCAAATAACTGAAAATTACATTCCTAAAAATAACAGAAAGTCATATATGGAAAGTTTCTAGATTGAACACTCTTCAATATTTTAGCTATAACTTATTCTCTAGTGACAGGAATAGAGTATTTGTTATGTGGTTAGAAAGCTCTTTCAGAGAGATTTAAAATGGTATGAAATTTGGCTATATTTCATATATGCATAAAAAAGATATTACCAGTCAAATTTGGAATAATGCAGGGAGGGTGACATGTGCGTGCGACTGTGATTGGAGGGTGTGTAGGCCCATGTGCAAAGTAAGTGTCTTTTGAGGTTCCCATAGTCCTCCAAAGTTAGTAATGTATTTAGTTCCTCCAAACTAACCTTCCACATATTGAAGCTCTTCTCGGTCTTTATCCAAAGTCACTAATCCTTTGATGTGCTTGTTCATGGCTTCTCCAAATGACTTGGCCTTTGATCTTTTCATTGGTCGTTGAGGCAGTGTAATGATGTCTATGATCATATCACAATTTCTTTTCCATTTCCTCTTTTCTTCTTTTATTCCACTTATTTTAAACCCTTAATTAACTACAAATTGCTTGGGCATGCTTCAAAATAACTTACTTTTAGATGAGAAATTAATCCAAAAATCAACTCCAAAAATGGGAATTAAATTACTTGAAAACGTCGAGCGTTACAATCTTCTCTCCTTAAGAACTTCCGTCCTTGAAAGTTTATTGTCTATAAAAAGCCATGGATACTTGGCCATAATTTCATCCTCTCATTCCCATGTTGCTTCCTCAAACTTATGGTTTTGCAAAAGTATTTTGCCAATGCCTATTGCTCAGTTATGAAGAGTGTTTTGATCCTTTGCAAGAATTTACTTGGTCTTTTCTTCATAACTCAAATTCTCATTCAAGCATAAAAGCTCGTAATCGACAACATGTGATGAATCTGACATATATTTTTGCAACATGGAGACATGAAACAAATTATGGACAGTAGAGAGAGACAATGGCAAGGCCAAACGATGAGCTACAAGGTCGATCTGCTCCAAAATCTCAAACGACTCGATGAAACTTGGACTTAACTTCCCTCTTCATCCGAACCTTAAAACTCCCTTCATTGGCACTACCTTTAGGAACACCTGATCACCAACTGCAAACACCAAATCCCTCCGCCTTGTGTCAGCATAACTCTTCTGTCTACTCTGCACTATCTGCATGTTTGTCCTAATCTTTTGGATTGCCTCGTTTGTGACTTAGACCAACTCAGGTCCCAACAACTTGTATTCCTTTACTTCATCTAAATAAAAAGGGGACATGCATTTCTTTCCATAAAGAGCTTTAAACGGTGTCACGTCAATAATTGATTGATAACTATCATTATAGGAAAATTCCATCATATGCAGGTGAGTATCTCAACTACCTACAAAATCTAATGAAAAGCTCGTATCATATCTTCTAGGGTCTAATTCAATCATTCTATCCGATAATCGGTATGTGGATGAAAGGTTATGCTAAAATCAAACTGAGTGCCTAAGGCTTTCTACAAACTCCTCTAGAAGGTTGATGTAAAATGAGGATCCCTGTCTAAGATAATCAAAATAAGCATCCTATGTAGTTTGGCTATCTCCTCCAGGTACCACTGCACCCACTTTTCAACAAAGTAAGTAGGCTTTTTCAAAAGGAAATTGCTGACTTGGTGAGTCTTTCAATGATGACCCCAAATCACTAGTTAGCGTTTAGTAGTCTTAGACAACCCCACAATGAAGTCCATGGATATTTCTTCTCATTTCCACTATGGCACACTCAAGAGTTGCAAAAAGCCTGTTGGTTTCTATCTTAGCACCTTCACTTGCTAACAAACCAAGCACTTACTGCCATAATAATCTACTATATCCCTCTTCATGTTATGCCATTAGTAGTATTGTTTTAAATCCTGATACATCTTTGTACTACCTAGATGCATCGAAAATGGAGAACCGTGAGCCTTTGCCAATATCTCATTCTTGAGCTCATCACTCTTGGGCATGCATAGTCCCCTTGATAACGAAGACCATTATCTGAGGACATAGAGAACTCCTTCCCCTGCCCTTACTCTGCCTGGTGTAAACTACAACTGAAGGTTGAAAACATGCAAAATGCACCCAATATGTGGCTGCAACTGGACCTAATCAATAAACTTTTCAAAAATCACGAATTTGACAGATTCTCAAAAGATATTCTACTTAATCTTCTTGAATCGTAGGATTATTGTTAGCTACAGCTCTACAAATTGATCTCAGTAGAAACCCTAGACCTAAAGGGTCTATAAAAGATGGCTGAAACTCTCATATGGGCAGCAATTGCTAATGAGCTCCACTTAGTTGAGACGAGTTGCGGGTGCATAGGTGGGTGCATACCCCTCGAGGATTGAAACAATATTGGATCTCCCTTTCTTCTTTATTGTTTATTAATCATCTGCATTTCGCTTTACTTTCGTTTTGTTTTACAAGACCAACAACATCCTCAATTACTTTTTGGTTACCTCGATTCCAAACTTTGAGGTCTTTGTTTTTAAATTGGATGTTTGTTTAACACCGTTCCCTTAGAATTCAATTCTTGGAGTACTCTCCACTTTATTAGTTAAAAAAATAGTATGCACTTGCACTAAGGTCGTGGCTTCTTTATGATTCCATTGTGCAGTCTCCATCAATGCACCTTTATTTTCAATGGCTTTATCATAGAAACTCCAAAGTTAAGCATGTTTGGCTTGAAGCAATCCTATGTTGGGTGACCTCCTAGAATTTTCCTAAGAAGTATGTGAGTGAGGACAAAGGACTTGTGGTTGTTTGTGAGAACAATCTTCATTATCGCAAGTAGCTCGAGACTAGTATGGTGATGTGGCCAGGTCGCAAGGAATGCAGGAAAATGTCGGGGCCATTAGGTACCAAATCCAAATTCTAAATCTTGGTCTGAATCCCTGGCCTAGGACATTATAGATGGAATGAGAGCAAAACATTTCCCAGTAGGATATGGTTTGGGGACGAACCAAGGCGGAAGTTGGTGGGTATGTGACACCCAAGTTTAGGAGGGGTATATGAATGAACCGTGACCACATCCGAATGCGAGGGATCCTGAGGATGTACAAGTATGGATAAGAAATTCTTAAAAGAATTGATAGTTACTACCTATACTGACAAGAAGCACCTTCATTTTTGGTGGCTCAATCGTATATACTCCAAAGCTAAGCGTGTTTGGCTTGAAACAATCCTATGTTGGTTGACCCCCCAATATTTTTTCTAGGAAGCATGTGAGTGAGAACAAAGCATGCTGAAAGGACTTGTGTTGGTCTGTGTGGGCAGTCTTCACTTTTGCAAGCAGCTCAAGACTAGTATAGTGACGTGGCCAGTCGCAGGACATGCAGGGGAATGCCAGGGCCATCAAGTATTGAATTCAAATTTTAAATCTTGGTCTGAATCCTTGGCCTAGGGTGTTACAACCACTACATGCAAGTCGATCCTTCACGGATTATTCGTAATGACGGTTGGGTCAAAAATTCATTTCACCCCTGTAATTACATCTTATACTTTAAGTACCACTAATCCTCTAATGAACAACCTATTTATGATCCAATAATAAACTAAGTCCTTCTTGGGCCAGTGAAAGGGTAGGGTCCCATTGTTCAAGTCTCAAAATCATCACTTAAGGGAACTACTAATCTACTTCCTCTCTATGAGAAAGACAAAATTCCATTTTGTGAAACTTATGTTCCTAGCTTCCTATTTGGTCGATTCTCCAAAATGGTACACTTATTGAATCGGCTACAAAAGTCACCCTTACCCATGCAAATCAAAGGACAAGCCCTCATAGGTGGGAGTTCATAACACACTCAAGATTATGATCGAGTCGCATATGATCAGCCTATTGAAATATTAATCTTCACAATTAACGAATTTATAAAGAGAGATTAAATATTTTGTGGTTCAATATTATACAAACTCATTGTATATGATACCCTTTATGACTGAAATGTGTGTGAGCTGTTTGGTTTAAAACCTTTTTGGCAAAGATTGGTCAAGTACAATTGCACACTATCAATGAGTAATAATATGGAAAGTATTCCAAGTATCGAACCCTAAGAGACTGTTCGTGAAATTCATAATTAAATAAAAAGTATTTGTCAAATGCAATCGAAAGTAACCAAAAATAGTTTGAAAATTGTTTGGTGATAGTAAAATAACAGATAACAATAACAACATAGGATTCAATTTAGTTTCTGCCCTAAAAAGAGATGCTAACAGTTTGCGCTTGCATTGCTCAGCACATTTTACCTAACAGTTTGCGCTTGCATTGCTCAGCACATTTTACCTTGTGTTCTGAATCAGATCTATCTCCTATTCAACCTTTGTATCAAAGCACCCTTAAGAGTCTAAGTAATTGCTCCTATATTTCTTTGGTCAATTTATCTTAGATAATTAAGCATGCAATCCTCTTGATCCTATAGGTGTTTCCATATATCTAGGGTCAAACAACGAAGTCCTATGCCTATGCCTATGGAAGGAAAGTAGAAGAAAAGTTGCATATGAATGTAGATAATAATTCTAAACTTAAACTCAATTCAAAGCCCAAACTCAAACTTCAGATTATTGCTCATCATAGAAGGAAAGTGTGGAAGAAAAAGTTGCATGTGAATGTGGACAATAATTCTAAACTCAAACTCATTTCAAAACCTAAACTCAAGTTTCATATTATTTGGTCATTATGGAAGGAAAGAGGAAGAAAAAGTTTCATATCAATGCCGACGATAATCCCAAACTCCAACTCAAATTTTATAGTGCTTTTAGTATTAAATGTTACCTAGAATTAGTATCTCTATGTAATATCTTTAGCAAAAAATTAAAAAACACTTAACATATATTTCAATCTAAGAGAATTTTCATGAACATTCTCTATAAATGAAAAAAAAAAAAAAACTGTCATTTTATAAGAAAAGTATGAAATTGCCACTAAATCAATTTATTGAACTCATCAAGGAAAAAAAAATAGTCAAGCAATATTATCATTTTTACATTGTATTTGTTCATTAAACAATTGTGAAATTTTGCATGTTCATGTAAATAGTTGAAATGCATACTACCTTCCTCATGATATTCAAAAGTTGAGTAACTCTTTCACTAGAAATTTATCACCTAAATGAAGGGTCACTAAGTCGGATTTTTGCTATCTTTTGAATTTTGTTGTGTCCATTTCCTGTGGGATCGATACTCTGAAATACTTCCATTTTTATATTACTTGCATCGACAGTGTGCACTTGCACTAGACTGGAGCTTGTTTTGAATTAAAAATCTTTTCTTAAAAGCTCCCATGTTTTAGCCTGATTACTTGGATTTGTGGGAAAGGTTGGTGATCTATTGAGTGCCTAGGCGTGGTGATATACCTTTTGGCGTTCTAAGTGTGTTACGAGTAAGAAGAAGATCATTGGTTGGCATCACTTTTCCTCTCCCATATGAAGCATAAGTGTTGTGAGATATGAAGGTCATGAGGGTGATAGTTGTTTTCCTTTACTGAGTGATGTTAGCTTAAGGGGCGATTCCCCCATTGTGATGAGTGTGAAAGTTGTTTTCCTTTACTGAGTGATGTTAGCTTAGGGGGTGATTCCCACATTGTGATGAGTGTGAAAGTTGTTTTCCCTTACTGAGTGATGTTAGCTTAGGGGGCAATTCTCCCATTGTGATGAGGGTGAGAGCTGTTTTCCCTTACTGAGTGATGTTAGCTTAGGGGGCAATTCCCCAATTATGATTAGCGTGAGGGTTTCTTTCCTTCACTACATTGGACCTAGGTTACATGACTCACAAGTGTAGCATGAGGTAATAACAAAGAGGGGTAGGCTTGGAGTAAGGTGGGTAGGCACTTAGCTAATTGAAGTGAATGTTTGAGACTGAGCAGGAGCCTGTGAGCTAAGGACAGAGCCTCCTTTATGTGGTTTTGAACTTTGGACCCTTAAGTGGGCTGCTTACTTACTATGTTTATACTCACTCTTGCTACTTTGTTTGTGTCTTTGCAGATGGCGCACAACCACGAGGCGGGTGCAGAGGCGAGGACTTGACGAGGCTATGGAGACACCACCAAAGTCCTTCCCTGTGTTTAATGTTTAAATTTGTATCTTAGTTATTGTCGTGTGCTGGTCTGTAAATCTTAATTTTCTTTTGTTTCTATGTATTTGGTTAGAATTTCTTAGATTCTCGTGTCTGTTGGTTGAGCTCAGCATATTTTGTCATAATTTGTTGGATGCTAAGTAGTTTCTCTGAAATATGGAAATATTGTTTTGTCTCTTTCTAGGTTCTTAAAATTTTGGTTTTTCTCATAGTACGTCGTCATACTACCGAAATTTTGGGCATGAGCGGGGTAACTCAGTTGTGCTTCCGCTTTAGAGAGTTCAGTTTTTAGTTACAAGCATTGCTTAGGATTCGAAATTGAGATCTATTAAAAATGAAACTAATGTATATATATCTATAATATATTAAGAAACAAAAGTTTCTAAAAAATATTTTTAGACTAAAATACCCTTCTAAATTTTAGTTAATTACATTAATCAAATCATCCTAATCCAATTTGATAATTTTAATCAACATGAATATCTGATTTAATTTCAAATTGATGAATTTGAATTAATAGTCTTAATTTGTTAAGCAATTTGATTCAAAATGAAATCAAATTTGCTTCTATAAATTGTATCCAATTATCATACACAATTCTTATACTCAATTCTTCAGCTACGTTTTTTTTTTTACTTAGTTCAAAGTTCTTTTTTTTTTTTTAACTGAAGTTCTTCTTCAGGTACGTTTTCTTCATTTAGTTCTTATAGTTCTTTTTTTTTTTTTTGAAACTGGAGTTCTTCTTCATATACATTTTTTTTTTCATTTAGTTCTTATAGTTCTTTATTTTATTTTATTTTTTTGAAATTGAAGTTCTTATATTTCTTTTTTTTTTTAACTGGACTTTTGCTTCAAGTACGCTTTTTTTTTTTTCATTTAGTTCTTATAGTTTTTTTTTTTGAAACTGAAGTTCTTATATTTCTTTTTTTTTTTTTTTAAATTGGAGTTTTTATAGTTCTTATTAGTTCTTATTTAGTTCTTATAGTCTTTTTTTATTTTTATTTTTTGAAACTGAAGTTCTTATATATATATGTTTTTAGAAATTGGAGTTCTTATAGTTCTTATTAGTTCTTATTAGTTCTTATATACGCACAATTATAATTCTTATGCTATTGAGTTTCAATAGCCCAAAAATCTAATACCGTTGGCTGGATGCTAATTTTGTTTATTTTTTTTTGTTACAATTATGTCTTTGTATATATATATATACAAATTTTCACGTATTCGAATTATTCTAACTTCTTTTGCATCCAATTATCTTCTTTTTTTCTTCATATGAGGTTTTAATTTTTAGTAATAGCTATTTTTTTCATGTCTAAAAGTAGTCATCTCCAATTTTTCATCAGGGTCATCTCAAATTTTTCATCGGATCACGTATCTTTCTTTTTTTTATTCGATTTTTTTTTCATAATTCTATCTTTTTTTCAAATTAAGTTTTTGGCATGACTTTTGGACATCATATTGCTACATTTTTTTCTCTTTATTTTTTTCCAACCTTTTCCGATTTTTCTTCTTCAGAATTCTATCTCTTTTTCAAATTAATTTTTTGGCTTAAAAAAAATCAGGTACCTCCAATTAATTACATCTTTGTGTATCTAATTATTTCAGTTTAAATTTTTTAAAAATATATCTATAATATAATAATAATATTATTAGTAATATCTATAATCTATAATTCTATAATATATTAAAAAGCAAGGGTTTCTGAAAAACATTTTTAGATCACAATACCCTTTTAAATTTTACTTAATTAGTTAGTTACAATAATCAAATCATCTAAATTCGATTTGATAATTTGACTCAAAATTAGTTAATTACATTAATTAAATCATCCAAATCTGATTTGATAAATTGATTCAAAATGAATATCTGATTTCAAATCAGATTACTTTAATCAAATCATACTAATCTAATTTGATAAGTTGATTCAAAATGAATATTTTATTTAATTTCAAATTGATTAATTATTGATTAACTTGAATCAATATCTATAATGTATATCTATAATCCATAATCTACTATCTATAATATATTAAAAAATAAGAGTTTCTGAAAAACATTTTTAGACCAAAACAAGAGTTTCTGAAAAACATAAGACCAAAATATTTCTTTAAATTTACTTAATTACATCAATCAAATCATCATAATCCAATTTAATTTCAAATTTGATTAAAACAGATTTTGAATTAATTTTTTTTCTTCCATGTTTTTTTATTCAAAATTCAAAAATAATTTGAATTAATTGCTATTCTTAATTTAATAGTTGATAGCATATCTAATTGGATTGAATTAGTTATTTTTTCTTTCACTTTTTTTTAATAAAAAATAATTTGAATCAATTCCTACTCATTTGATAGGATATCTAATTTAATTGAATTATTTATTTTTCTTTCACATCTTTTTATTAAGAAATAATTTGAATCAATTCCTATCCTACTCTTTTAATGAAATATCTAATTTAATTGAATTAACTCCTACCTATGAGGGCTCATCCTTTGATCTGCATGAGTGAGAATGGTTTTAATCTTTTGATCACGGATTAAATGTTATGTTGGTCTAAATTCACACTTGAGAAACTAATTTAGATTAGATCCTAATTGCATGACTAAAGGTAGTTATAACTTGATAATGATTAGGGCTCCTTTCAAAGTTGTTAATGAAGGAACTTAATCTTATGCATAACGTTAAAAATCATCAGAGATGTAGGTTTTGCCTTATTGCATAAGAATTGTTTGTCCTCAAGAGAGTCATTCATGATAAAAAACTTCTAGACTTATGAAATATTTGTTTGATCAATTTTGGATGTTTAAGTAATTTAATTATTTTAGTCTAATAGGTGAAATCAACTCCCTAGGATATTCTCTCCTCTGATTGTTTCTATTTTTATTACAAATATTTTATTTAAATCTTGCATCCATCATTCAATTCTATTCTCTAAATAAACTTGGGCGATAATATTCATAGTACTTAAGTGAATTAGAAAATCAATCTTGAGGACGATACTCAAACATTCTTTCGCTATTGTTGGTATTATTGGGAGTGCAACCAAAGTCCCACATTGGCTAGATAAGGGGAAGATCATGAGTTTATAAGTGAGGGACACTATCTCCATTAGTATGAGGCCTTTTGGGTGAAACAAAAAACAAAGCCATGAGGGCTTATGCCCAAAGTGGACAATATCATACCAATATGGAGATCTGTTAAGGGTGGTTGTCCCTATCAGCTATATTAAAACTTGACCCGTACGCTTGCGGTATTGCGCAAAAAGTATGCAACACAAATATGAATCAATTTCGTTGAGAGAAATTTTTTGAAATGTTCAAATTAAAATTTAATATATGCTATATATTAAATGAGGGAAAATATATTTATTGTATATGATACATTAAATATTAAAGAAATTATTAATGTATTAATATACATTAAAGAAAAGATATTTATTAAATTTGAATTAAATTCAAATAAGGAAATAGATGTTGTAGGAGAATTTGGAAAGGTTTGAATTTGATTAAAATCGGTTAGATAAATATATTTTAATATATTAGATACTAAAATATATTATTTAATTATTTGCCCTAGGCAACTATAAATAGGACCCTAGGGGTGAGCCATAAAAGAACACAAGAGAAAAGAACTAAATTCTCTTCTCACTCCCTCCCTCTCTATTTTCAAGAAGGTTCCCACAAATTTTTTTTTGGTTCTTTGTTCGAGCCATAGCTGGGAAGGCTTTGTGGAAAAGATCAAAAACACTAGAAGAATCTCCATATTTTCAAGGTATGTTATGCTTAACCCTAATATTATCATTTTGTTCTAAATAAACTCAAACTGATTCCTACACTTCCGCTTAGGTTTAATTAGTTTATCCCTTTAGGAATCCAATGATGTACATGAGTGTTATTGATGCCTTGCAATATGCCACATACACTAGACCTGAAATTTCCTATATTGTAAACAAATGAAGTCAGTATTTTCAACATCCAACAGAGTTGCACTGGCTTGGAGTAAAAAGAGTACTAAGATATTTAAAAGGAACAATAGATCATGGATTACACATACCTAAATCAAATCATCTCCAAATTGTAGCCTATTCTGATGTTGATTGGGGTTGTAGCCTAGATGATCGGAGGTCAATTGCAGCTCCATGTGTCTTTCTTGGAGATTCCTTAGTGTCATGGTCATCCAAAAAATAACATGTTGTTGCAGGGTCAAGTACAGAATCAAAATATAGATCGTTGGCATATACAGGAGCTGAAATTAGCTAGATTGAAGCTTTACTGGTTGAAATTGAACAAAATGGTAAAGATTTACCTGTGATTTGGTGTGATAATTTGAGGGCACAATCTTTGGAAGCCAACTCAGTCTTTCATTCGAGAAGTAAGCATGTGGAACTCGACGTTCACTTCATTAGAGACAAAGTACTTGCGAAGTAGATTGAAGTTCTCTATGTTCCTTCAAAAAAGCAGCTGGAGGATGGACTCACGAAACCCTTGACTGAAGCAAAATTCAACGAGCCGAGATGCAAATTCAACGTAATGTCACCTCCGTTGAGTTTGAAAGGGACTGTCAAAACAGCTCACTAACACATGGGTTTCTTCTCCAACACGTGGGTTTCTTCTTCAGTTATTGAGTTAAGTTAGTAAAATAGTTTCTTTAATTTAGTTTATTGTAGTTTTTTTATTCAGTTTTTCTTTTAGTTATTGAGTTAGTGGGATGAATTTGCATGTAATTGAGTATTTTTAGACTTTTTAGTTAATTGTAAGATTGTATCAACTATGTTTGATTGTTGAATGTGATTGCAACGTTTTTTATGCGTCTTGCTTTAATACTCTTAGCTCTTGGCCATAGCTATGTATGTTGAGTTGAATTTAGCTTGAAAAAGTAAGCTTAACTAAGAACTAGGAATGCATAACTAGGTTTTATCTATTGCATGTGAATGAATAGGTTAAAACTATAAGTTGATAAAAGAATTTCATAATGTCGTGCTTAGTTGTAAAAATAGACCGATAGGTTGATTTCCATCTTGCATGAGTTCAATTGGGCTCGAGAGAGTCAATTGAATACTGTAGTAATTCTTGACTTAGAACAGTTGCATGATTCATAATTCAGTAGTCAATTTCATAGGCAGGCTTCATGAATAGCAATTAACGAATGTCTCTCTAAAATTGGACTCCAACTTTGTACATAATAGGACAGATTTTATGCTTTCAACCCAATCTAAAGTTAATATTCTCTAAATAAAATTAGGCATATGAAACTACGGTACTTAATTAAATCTAAGAACTCCAATCCCTGTGGATGACCCCGGCCACTATTATTGCAAAATACTTAGAGGTCTGGTTTTATAAATTTAATTTTGATACGACCTTCGACAGGTCGTCTGTCATTTGGCTACTTACCTTTTTGAGCCAATACAAGAGTAGTTAAAAAAATTTCCTTCTCCTAGAAAAGTCTTTTTCACCACCTAAACAAATTGCAAGAGAAAATTAATTAATTCTTGACATCCCAAAACCTCCAAAAATCTAACACCAATATATCTAGCTTTTAAGTTATGGGTCCAAATGATTTGAAACAACCTTACGCACTCGATCCTTGCCAAAAATTAGACTCCAATGCTTGTTGGCTCGGTAGTAAGGTGGTTCCATTTATTTTTGATGGTCTGGCCTCCAAACTCAATGGGTATCCTAAAATAAATTTCAACACGTTATGAGTTTACTTCAAATCACTAAATTAGCACTTAAAACCAACTTTACAATCCAAAATCTACCTTAAATCACTATTGGAAGACTTACCCACTTCGAAACGAGTACCAATCACGGATATACAGTGCCAGATTTGTAAGAGGATGGGTCTAAAAACATTTCCTTTTGCTGTACGTTCGAACCAAAATAGGGGAGAGGCAAGGCGGTGCGGATCCGATATGGCTGAGTGTCGCGTGGCGACGAGTGGAGGTTTGCACGGGTTGGGCTCGGTGGCTGGAGGTTCTGCAGACAAGGCGATGGCGTCAGAGGCTTTCATGGGTTAGGTGCGAGGACGGAGTGTACTACAGCGTAGAGTGAGAGAGAGAGAGAGAGAGAGTTGTTGTCTTGCTTGAAGGAAAAATTGGCAACAATGAAGGGGAAACTGGGTGCTTATCGTGAGAGGCAAAAGGAGGAAGAAGAAGATGGAGTCAAATGACTTCCTAGGGTCGCGTGAAGGCTCAACTGGCTTGGCTAGACTTTATATAAAGCTAAAACTAGGGTTTCCTTTCTTTTAGGCTTGGCTTGGAGTCACAATTTTTACAAGAATGCCCCCAAAGCCACTTAAACCCAATTCCTCCTCTCCACTCCTTATTTCTAATTAGGCAAGCCCCCCACCTTGCATAAAACCAAAATAGCCTAAAATTAACCAACATCAAATAATAATAAACAACCACTCAAACTTAAAAGAAAACTAAAACTCCAACTCTTCAATTGAGTTTCAACAAATTTAACAAATTAATGTAGTAGATTAATTATGAAATCTATTAACAAAATGAAGTAAAAAAAAGACATGAAAAAGACTATAGAATCTTTTTAAAAAATTATAAATAAATTTAAATAGAAGACAAAAAAAAATGTAATAGTTTTAATATAAATAAGTTGAAACAAATTACAAATAAGTTTCAATATATACACGTAAATTTTTTATTATTTTTATGCAATATAAGTAATAGTATTATTATTATTATTGTGATTATTATTATTTAGGATTTAGTATATTATAATAGTTATAGTTATAGCTCTATATGCATTTATTATGTTTTGATATATATTGTCATATAAATGTGCAATAGTGCATGTTAGTTTTTTTTCTTTATATTTCAAACTAAAAAAAAAAAAGAAAAAGAGAAGAAAAAGTTGAACTCAAAACCTTAAAACACTAAAAACATAAACCCTAAAATTCTTAACATTTAATCCTAATAACATCTAAAAACCTAAACCCTCAATCTTAACATCTAATCCCTAAACCCTAAAAAACTTAACACCTTCCCTAAAATCCTAAACCGAAGCCCAAAAACCCTAAAACCTAAACCCTAAAGACCTAAAGCCTAAACCCTAACCCGAAAACCCTAAAAAGCTTAACATCTAACCCCTAAACCTTAAAGCCCTAAATCCTAAACCCTAATCCTAAAACCCTAAAAATCTTGACATATAACCCCTAAAACGTAAACCCTAATGCCCTAAATCCTAAACCCTAACCCTAAAACCCTAAAAATCTTAACATAAAACCCCTAAACCCTAAAAACCTTAAACCATTCTCTAAAACTCTACATCCTAAAACCCTAAAAATTCTTAACATCTAACCCGTAAACCTTAAAAACCTTAAACCCTTCCCTAAAACCCTACACCCTAACAATCTTAACATCTAAAATCTAAATGCTAAACCCTACAAGCCCCTAAAGCCCCAAAACCATAAATCCTAAACCTTAAACCCTAAAATCCTAAACTCTAACTCAAAACCTCCAAATCCCTAGACCTTAACCCAAAACCTAGAATCCTAAAACTCCTAAACACTAAAATAGTAAAACCCATACCCTAAACTCTAAACGCTTTTAGAATCTTAACATCTAAACCCTAAAACTCCTAAACACTAAAACCCTAAAACCCATACCCTAAAACCCTAAACTCTAAACTCCTTAAGAATCTTAAAATCTAAACCCTAAACTCTAATAACTGCCAAAACCATAAAAATCGTAAAATCCAAAGCACAAAAATGTTAAACTCTTAGATTGTTTACTTATATCAAATTATTTACTTGTACAATATTTTCTAGAATCATATTTAATTACATAACTACAATGGAAGTAGTTGGGTTTATGTGTTAAATGAATGGAAACATTGTTTATATTAGGCCAAATGGTAAACAATATGATTTGGGACCATGTATACAAATGAGTGCTAGTCGTGAGATTGACTTCAACGCATTTATGAACGGGTTTTGTAATGGTTGTCGATAAATATAAATGAAGAGGTAGAGGTCATTTTTAGATACAGGAGTATTAGGTTAACAGAGTCTACTTTCTATCCTCTAGTCTCATTACAAAGTGAGGTTGATTTTAGTTTGATGATGCACTTTGCTCCATCCCTTCCAAATATAGTAGAGCTCTATACTTCCCAACCAAACATTTTAAGTACAACCCCAATTAGAGAAATATAAAATATTCCAGAAGTTCAAAATTTGAACGAAAAAGAGTCAGGATTTAGAGGAAGATAACCTGGACCCATTTACTGCCACGAATGATGAAGATGTTGAAACAGGCGATGACAACGATAGTGAAGGACAAGTAGCTGAACTTTATGGCAAGCATGAGGTTCCTTCTTTTTTCATTGATTTAGATATGGATGTTATTGATTTCATTCCTTATACTGGTATTGAGCCTGAAATTAGAGGATCTGATTCATTGCTCAAAGGGATTATTTTTTAATCGAAGACCAATTTAAAAAATATTGTAAAGAGCTACTCTGTTCTTCGACATCAACATTTTGACGTAATCGAGTCAAACAAGAAAGTATGGGCAGTCAAGTGCAAAAGGTATGGTGATAGTTGTATGTGGCGACTTCGTGCCTGTTGCCTTAAACGACATGGCAGAGTTTAAATTACGCAATACAATGAGCCTCACTCCTGCATTTATGCAAGGTTGAGTCAAAAACATAATCAACTAGACTCGAATCTCATTGCATCTGAGGTGCAAAACATAGTTAATACTGAACCGTTTGTAATTGTACGCACATTATAGGCAATCATATTGAAAAAATATGGATACGATATTAATTATTCCAAAGTATGGAATGAGAAAAGAAAGGCCACTGTTAATATCTTCGAAGATTAGGAGGTACGAGTTGCTGCCTGAGTTGACCAATATACTAGAAATTACCAACCCAGGTTCAAAAATTTTGGCTGCAAGAGGTGGAGGGGAGCAACAAAAAAGTAATATTAAACAGTAATTTTTCCGCATTTGGACATGTTATTTAGGGATTCAAGCATTGCAGACCTTTGCTTCAGATATATGGTATCCACTTATATGGAAAGTATAAGGGAAAACTGTTGATAGCTACCTTCGTAGATGCGCATGGTAGCATATACCCTATTGCTTATGCGATTGTACAAGAGGAAAGTGCAGATACATGGGGTTGGTTTTTTGCTCAACCTATGGACAGAGGTAGTGTATAAAAGGGAAGGGATGTGTTGAATCTAAGATAGGCACAAGGGTATCATATTTGCAATATGAGACCCAGATAACGGTTGGGCAGAAGCGCATCACTAATTTTGTTTAAGATATATCACAAGTAATTTAAACCAAAAGTACAAGGATAAATTCTTGAAGAATTTGGTATATTGCGCAAGTTCGAAGTTTTGGGTTCGAAAGTATGAACTATGCATGCTTGAGCTTGAGGTAGCCAACAAAGAGTGCATGACATTCTTCAACTCTTTAGACCCTACTCAATGGACGCAATCACATAATGGTGCTCATCGTTACGGGTGGTTAACCACGAATGTGGCTGAATGCATTAACGGTGTATTTAAATGAGCTAGGAGGCTACTCAAATGTGCATTGGTTCAATCCACATTCTATCGGACTGTGTCATACTTCGCTAAGAGACGACTTCGAGCAGAAGCTACCATTAACAAAAGGAGACGTTTCACAAGGTAACTTCTTCAATTGTGAGCTGGTATGAATTTTGGAATGATCTAATAACAATTGAACTACCATTTTGTAAGTATGTCGTCGAGAAATTAATGTCTTGGGAAGCACTTTAAGTAAGTTAGGGTTAGGCTAATAACGATTGGAATGATCTAATAACAATTGAACTACCATTTTCCTTTTTTATATTTAATATATCTAATATATTAAATATTAATTTGAACATTTCAATTTTTCTTTCAACTAAATTGATCTTTTAGTGTTACTATGAGCTAGCAAGGGGACCTTATGGACCTACAGATTATAAGCTGCAATGATACAAAATTAATGAATTAAACTCTTTAATTAATTAATTTTCATTCATTAACTATAGATCACTCCACTATAGACCTAAAGTTGCACTCTTATGCACTGTAGGACAAGTTGTGTCCATGGATATAATCACTACATGCAAGTCGATCCTTCATGAGTTGTTCGTAATTACAGCTTGGTCAAAAGTCTGTTTTACCCCTCTAATTACATCTTGCACCTTAAGTACCATTGATCCTCTAATGAACAATTTGTTTATAATCTAATTATAAATTAAGTCCCTCTCAGGCCAATGTGAGGGTGGGCCCCATTGTTCAAGTTTCGAAATCAACACTTAAGGGAACTACTCATCTACTTACCCTATATGGGAAGAAGTGAATTCCATCTTGTGAGATTATGTTCCCAGCTCCCTATTTGGTCAAGTCTCCAAAATGGTAGGCATATTGAATCGGCTATAAAAACCACTCTCACCCATGCAAATCAAAGGATTAAGATCGAGTCACATATGATCATCCTAATGAAATATTAATCTTCTCAATTAACGAATTTATAAAGAGAGATTAAATATTTCATGGTCCAGTCTTATACAAACTCATTGTATAAGATACCCCCACTCACATTTCTCCATATGAATGATTTGAATCAAATCATTTGTAAAAATTACAAAGTGGGCCGTATCAATAGTGTTACCAGGATAAGGCACCGAACCTTATCCATATACTATGACCCTTTAGGTTATTTCTTGAGCATGATCCTTTCGTATGTCAACCACATACTGTTCAAGATTACACTAATAACCTTGAATTTTTCATATAATGGATAATATGATATTGCAAATAAAATAATCAAAATTATTATTAATCTATTAATTACAAGGCTTTAGAGCATAAATACCAACATAAAGGTCGTCCATGTATGTCTCACATACAAAACAAGGTGGGTTGGATGGAGCCAAAAGTAAGACCATGTGGCATTTGCAGACTAAAAGGACCAAATCGATTGAAGTGTCATAGTCATGCGTCTGGACGTTATAATTAGTTTCTAGCTTTTGTGAACTTGGTGCTTCTGTATTGTATATAGATTTTGTGAACTCAGTGCTTCTATAAAGGAATTTAGTAGTGTGTAACACAGCTAATTTATTAATGTCAAACAACATGCTACCCTATTATTCTATTATCATATTTTAACTATTTCAATTATTAATATTTATTTTTCATTTGTTTAAATGTTGCTAGATGGAAAACGAAATTCCAGGACCATATGACCCATCCATTCTACACCTCTAGATGAGTCATTGATCTAAATTAGACTAGGAGGACATTTTTTCTGGTGCGTTTCACGGTTGAAGTAGAGAATCAATGTTTAGGAGGCGGGCAGCGGAACCAGACCCCCACATCGAGCCATATCTATGAGCAATTGGATTCTATGGTGTATTGTGCATCAAGTTCATTCAATTAGATTGGCATCTAATGGCTGCATTGGTAGAGCTAGGTGAAAAGAGACACACACGTTTCACCTTCCGCACGGGGAGTGCATAGTCACACTGCAAGATGTAGCCATCCAGTTCAATCTATCAGTTAATGGGTGAGCATTGATTGGTTCACTCAACCATAATTAGTCTATTGTTTGTCGTGACCTATTGGGAGTTACGACAAATGATAATGTATTGAAAGGAGGTCGTCTTAGCTTTCCTTGGCTGGCTACCCAGTTTAATAATTTCGTGCATTTGTTGGAGGACGTTGATGAGGAAGACCTCCAACGATATGCCAATGCATATATATTGTCACTCATAAGAGGTGTGCTTTTCCCAGATAAGTCTAACAGTTAGGTCCACTTGATGTACCTCCTCCTATTAGCAAATTTGCATGATGCAGGGATGCATAGCTGGGGAACAAGATGTCTTGCATGGCTCTATAGACATATATGCAAAGCTACAGTGATAGATGTGAAGGATGTGGGCGGGCTCTTTATACTCGTACAAGTCTGGGCATGGCATCGATTTCCTTTTATGGCACCTCGACAACAACATCGATATGAGAATCAGTTGGGAGATAGACCACTGGAAATAAGGTAAGAAAATTTAATGAGTTTAACTATAGTCATACATTTCACTTATGTTACACTAATATTCAATTTATCATATTTGTAGATAGAATGACGAATTTAAAGTTACTAGATCACCTACCCATGTATTGGTCCAACACAGATATATGTTAGATATAATTTAGCCTGATAAGGTATTATTAAGTTCATTTATATATTGTTTTATTTTAGTTCATGTTGGTGAACTTATGTTAAAAAAATTATGCAAATTATTTGGGAGCCATATAACCATCTGCTCCAAATATTGCTAGAATATTTCCTTGTTGGTAGTCACACATTGGGAGTTAGAATTCCACTCATTTGTTTTTATGTAGTAGAGTGGCACTTTCTAGAATGTGTGATGCGAAAAATGGGGTAGGTGCGGGATGTTCCTATTCCTTGTAATAAGGACATGCAATTGAACTCATACGACCTATGGGGCAGACAAGAAAAATATTGGGTAGTATATTTGGCTCCTAGTATAGAAATCTGAGAAGGTAGAAAAAATGTTCTTATTCATGGACAATTAATCAATAGGGGGGACGGATGTTAGGCATAATTAGGACCAATGGTATGCTGCAATTACCAAAAATTACATCACACAACCAGGAGCATCATATCATTATTTGGTAAGAATTCTTTTAGGGTTGCCTTGATGATTTATAATTATAAAATTGACTTCACTTGATAGAAGGTGTTTGGAGAATTTAATACATATATCGAGTCCTAGATCTGAATGGAGGTGATCATCCAGATGGACACTGTAATAGCCGACACATTCAAGTACTAAATTAAATTTGTTGAAACCCAATTGAAGAGTTGGAGTTTTAGTTTTCTTTTAAGTTTGAGTGGTTGTTTATTATTATTTGATGTTGGTTAATTTTAGGCTATTTTGGTTTTATGCAAGGTGGGGGGCTTGCCTAATTAGAAATAAGGAGTGGAGAGGAGGAATTGGGTTTAAGTGGCTTTGGGGGCATTCTTGTAAAAATTGTGACTCCAAGCCAAGCCTAAAAGAAAGGAAACCCTAGTTTTAGCTTTATATAAAGTCTAGCCAAGCCAGTTGAGCCTTCACGCGACCCTAGGAAGTCATTTGACTCCATCTTCTTCTTCCTCCTTTTGCCTCTCACGATAAGCACCCAATTTCCCCTTCATTGTTGCCCATTTTTCCTTCAAGCAAGACAACAACTCTCTCTCTCTCTCTCTCCCTCTCACTCTACGCTGTAGTACACTCCGTCCTCGCACCTAACCCATGAAAGCCTCTGACGCCATCGCCTTGTCTGCAGAACCTCCAGCCACCGATCCCAACCCGTGCAAACCTCCACTCGTCGCCACGCGACACTCAGCCATATTGGATCCGCACCGCCTTGCCTCTCCCCTATTTTGGTTCGAACGTACAGCAAAAGGAAATGTTTTTAGACCCATCCTCTTACAAATCTGGCACTGTATATCCGTGATTGGTACTCGTTTCGAAGTGGGTAAGTCTTCCAATAGTGATTTAAGGTAGATTTTGGATTGTAAAGTTGGTTTTAAGTGCTAATTTAGTGATTTGAAGTAAACTCATAACGTGTTGAAATTTATTTTAGGATACCCATTGAGTTTGGAGGCCAGACCATCAAAAATAAATGGAACCACCTTACTACAGAGCCAACAAGCATTGGAGTCTAATTTTTGGCAAGGATCGAGTGCGTAAGGTTGTTTCAAATCATTTGGACCCATAACTTAAAAGCTAGATATATTGGTGTTAGATTTTTGGAGGTTTTGGGATGTCAAGAATTAATTAATTTTCTCTTGCAATTTGTTTAGGTGGTGAAAAAGACTTTTCTAGGAGAAGGAAATTTTTTTAACTACTCTTGTATTGGCTCAAAAAGGTAAGTAGCCAAATGACAGACGACCTGTCGAAGGTCGTATCAAAATTAAATTTATAAAACCAGACCTCTAAGTATTTTGCAATAATAGTGGCCGGGGTCATCCACAGGGATTGGAGTTCTTAGATTTAATTAAGTACCGTAGTTTCATATGCCTAATTTTATTTAGAGAATATTAACTTTAGATTGGGTTGAAAGCATAAAATCTGTCCTATTATGTACAAAGTTGGAGTCCAATTTTAGAGAGACATTCGTTAATTGCTATTCATGAAGCCTGCCTATGAAATTGACTACTGAATTATGAATCATGCAACTGTTCTAAGTCAAGAATTACTACAGTATTCAATTGACTCTCTCGAGCCCAATTGAACTCATGCAAGATGGAAATCAACCTATCGGTCTATTTTTACAACTAAGCACGACATTATGAAATTCTTTTATCAACTTATAGTTTTAACCTATTCATTCACATGCAATAGATAAAACCTAGTTATGCATTCCTAGTTCTTAGTTAAGCTTACTTTTTCAAGCTAAATTCAACTCAACATACATAGCTATGGCCAAGAGCTAAGAGTATTAAAGCAAGACGCATAAAAAACGTTGCAATCACATTCAACAATCAAACATAGTTGATACAATCTTACAATTAACTAAAAAGTCTAAAAATACTCAATTACATGCAAATTCAGTCCACTAAATCCTAAAATTGAGAAAGCAAAAGAAAGGAAAAAGAGAAAAACTAGACGACGCCTGCCAACACTCGTTCCCGACGTGATGTCTCGCAATCCCGAGCCTTGAGTCTCCTCCTTAGCTCTCCAATGTGCTCTCTAAACCTCTCAAACACTGCCTCTATCAAAATTAAGG
Source organism: Trichosanthes truncata (assembly GCA_033996785.1). Classification (NCBI taxonomy): domain Eukaryota; kingdom Viridiplantae; phylum Streptophyta; class Magnoliopsida; order Cucurbitales; family Cucurbitaceae; genus Trichosanthes; species Trichosanthes truncata. The sequence continues at coordinate 29,037,316 of MU867259.1, read as the reverse complement.
TTTAGGTCCCTACAAAACGGCTCCCTTTGCTTGAAACATAACATTCCCTTTTATAGAATCGAGACAGCGTTGCAACGCTAGGGGCAGCGTTGCAACGCTGTCCCTTCAAATTTTATACAAATGGATAAAATCTGCTGAGTAACATGTTGCAACCCTATGTTTGCTGGTCTCCAAGGCTGAAAGGCTGCTGGAGTGGCGTTGCAACGCTATACTCTTGGGTTCACAAGCTTGTTTCCTTCTCTTCAACACTTGTATCTTCAATTATAGTTCCAATTTGCTCCATATTCATCCAAATACTTCTCCATTCTCCTGTTTTACACCAAATGCTCGATTTCTGAGATATATACATAAAAACTCATGAAAGCACACACGATCATAGCAAAACTAGCGTAAAATCAAGCCTATAAATAGCACACTTATGCATGCTATCAAATACCCCCAAACTTAGATTTTTGCTAGTCCTCAAGCAAAATAAAATCAAAATAACAATTTTACAAGACTTTAATACAAGAATCATGATTTAGGCCTCAGTGATCTAATTGACATAAAACAACATAATAAAGTCTTAACACATCCTTCCTTAAGCAATTTAAATTATATCTATCTCATTCCTTGCGTGCGTGTGTGTTTAACTTCATTTCTATCATTTTCTACTGGCTTAAGACACTTTTACTAAAACTTTCCTTCGTTTTCCCCCTACACTTGCCCTAAGTTCCAATATCATATTTTCCCACATTATAGAGAGCAATCTACTCAGACATTCATTTTCGCAAGAGTTACTAACCCCCAAACTTATCTTTTTCCTTATTACGGAGATCCTAACTTTCACACTTCCACTGTAGGACCCTTATCCAGAGCACTTGCTCAATGGATGGCCTAACTGATCACAATGGAGGGTAGCTCTTGTGATCCCCACACATTAAGCACACAATATTGATGGAACATGCTTTGGTTTTCTTTAAACATGCAAAAAAATCAATAAGGATAAAAATTCTTTTTATTTCAAAAGATTTCAATTACTAATTTTCATGCAAGTTAACTATCAATTAGTTCTTAAGCCTATCGGGGTGACAACAACCTCTAGACCCAACAAAAGTATCTTAGTATTCAAACATATTAGAAAGTCGGTTATGTGCCCGTGGTGTTGCAAGGAAATCAAAGATAAAATTCATATATACTCAATTCAGGACATGTTTCAGAAGTCATTCTTTTGCAAAAATTTCACTTAGATTACTTCCTAGGCTACCCTAATCAATCATCATTGCATTATAAATCATTCAACATGCTTAAGATTGAAATTTTTTTACTCAGAATTTGCTTAGAATTATCAGGACTACACAGTATTACCCACCCCCAAACTTAAAACTTACATTGCCCTCAATGTAACATGCTCAATAAAATAAATAAGGACAAAGATAAAGTGAGTGAATGATACCGACCTGATATAATGAGGGACGATTCTATGAAAATTCTTTGAATTGACTAAGAGGTTTCTCAATGCGATCGAGGTCCTGCAAAATTAGAACGATATTTACTTGGCGCTTTTTATTTAAAAAACAATATGCACTAGAAAAGAAAAAAAAAAACAAGAAAAGTAAATAAGAGAAAGAAAAAGCTTGGGTTGCCTCCCAAGAAGTGCTTTCTTTAACGTGTTTAGCTAGACTAGACTCATGTGGCCTCTCAAGGTACATAGAAATTCTCCCATTTCTTCGAGCCCCTCTTCTTGAAATCTACAAAACAGACCAAAGCTAGTAGAAACACTAGCTTCTTGTGAGACCCTAAAGTAGAAATAGTTTTGGTATTTTTGAATAAGAAAAGCATAAAAGGAGAAAGATCAAAATACAAAGACTCAAACATGGACTCGTTAGAATAAGAAGAACACTCAAGTATAAGAGATGAATCAAAAGATAAAACAGACAAAGGCCTTATAGCCTCAAACTCTACCTCCTGAACCTCCTCAACTAAGATAGGCTCATCCTCTCTCTCATATTCACTGACTCGATCCTAGTGTGCATCTAAACTTCTCTAATTCCTCCCTATTCTCAACACCACTCTCCCTCAACTACCCAAACTCAGTAGAATTGAAAGAATCATGCTCATGATAGGCTACTAGTGAATCAGTAATCAATTGACTCATTGGACATCCTATGGAAGTGGTTTGCACTTCACTAACCTCCCTAGGGGTCTGGAGACTCTTAAATATTTCATCAAACTGTTACCTCCTAAGTCTAGTCTCCTCTGTAAATTCTCTCAACATTCTCTCTAAGGAAGATTCTTCCTATAATTGGGCTTCTTGAAAGAATTTGGGATATGGTTCATGGGTCCAAATGCATTCATCATTACCATACATGGGATTTTCATAACTCGTAGATTCAGTATGATAGTAATTAGGCATTTGAAAACCATAAAACACATCATCTTCACTAATAGGCTCATGATCAAAAGAGGCATAATCAATAGAACTAGAAAATGGTGTTGGTTTTTTGGGCTCAGATTCCCTAAAGGGAAACCCAAATCCATTAGAAGCCATTAAACAAAACAACAAATAATCATAGGCTCTCAAACAACACCAAATAATCACACAATCAGAAACAATAGACTAGGACTCAAAAGAAAACAAAAACGAGCAAGATAAAAATAGAACAAAGACAAACCTCTAAATGAAAGCAAAAGAAGGAAACTACAAATATACTCTATTTACGCTCTAAATTAAGATCAAGCACTTTCACGATGATATTAATTAAACTAAAATATGTCAATCCCCGACAATGGTGCCAAATTTTGACAAACGACTTGTCGAAGGTCATATCAAGATTAAATTTATAAAACCAGACCTCTAAGTATTTTGCAATAATAGTGGCCGGGGTCATCCACAGGGATTGGAGTTCTTAGATTTAATTAAGTACCATAGTTACTTATGCCTAATTTTATTTAGAGAACATTAACTTTAGATTGGGTTGAAAGCATAAAATATATCCTATTATGTACAAAGTTGGAGTCCAATTTTAGAGAGACATTCGTTAATTGCTATTCATGAAGCTCGACTATGAAATTGACTACTGAATTATGAATCATGCAACCGTTCTAAGTCAAGAATTACTAAAGTATTCAATTGACTCTCTTGAGCCCAATTGAACTCATGCAAGATGGAAATCAACCTATCGGTCTATTTTTACAACTAAGCACGACATTATGAATTTCTTTTATCAACTTCTAGTTTTAACCTATTCATTCTCATGCAATAGATGAAACCTAATAATGCATCCCAGTTCTTAGTTAAACTTATTTTTTCAAGTTAAATTCAACTCAACATACATAGTTATGGCCAAGAGCTAAGAGTATTAAAGCAAGACGCATAAAAAACGTTGCAATCACATTCAACGATCAAACATAGTTGATACAATCTTACAATTAGCTAAAAAGTCTAAAAATACTCAATTACATGCAAATTCAGTCCACTAAATCCTAAAATTGAGAAAGCAAGAGAAAGGGAAAATAGAAAAACTAGACGATGCGTGCCAACACTCGTTCCCGACGTGATGTCCCGCGATCCTGAGCCTTGAGTCTCCTCCTTAGCTCTCCAATGTGCTCTCTAAACCTCTCGAACACTGCCTCTATAGAAATTAGGGTTTAGGTCTCTCCAAAACGGCTCCCTTTGCTCGAAACATAACATTCCCTTTTATAGAGTCGACACAACGTTGCAACACTAAGGGCAACATTGCAATGCTATCCCTTCGAGTTTTATACAAAAGGAAAAAATCTGCTGAGTAGCATTGCAATGCTATATATAGCGTTGCAACCCTAAGTCTACTGGTCTCCAAGGCTGAAAGGCTGCTGCAATGGCGTTGCAATGCTATACTCTCGGGTTCACAAGCTTGTTTCCTTCTTTTCAACACTTGGATCTTCAATTATAGTTCCAATTTGCTCCATATTCATCCAAATACTTCTCCATTCTCTGGTTTTGCTCCAAATGCTCAATTTCTGAGAAATATACATAAAAACACATGAAAGCACACAAGATCATAGCAAAACTAGCGTAAAATCAATCCTATAAATAGCACACTTATGCTTGCTATCACCAAATTAGAACAATTCTTTTAGGTCATGGATATGGAGTATGAGTTTTGGAAAGCATGTATAACTATGGTTATGAATTTTTCTTAACTACGAATATTTAGGTTGTTGTGTTAAACTGAATAAGCATGAATGTTTGGATGACTAAAGGTTTCCTTAGCTACAAAGTTCAAAATTCTTGAGTTGTTTGATTGATTGACTGAGTACAGTATGTCTCCAATATTCGAATAGTCGACTGTATAGATTTCTTGAGATATTAGATGAGTGGACTGCGTGCAGAAGACTTGTGTTGTTTGACGGACTAGTTGGCTTTTGAGTGTTTAGCATGTTTTTGATAACTCTCCAAATGAGAGTTATTAGCTAGTCCTTTATGCCTAAAGTTCTTTTATTTGAGTTTAATGCTAGTATTTTCATGCTTAAAATCCCCTAAAATCGTTGTTATTGAAATAGCTTCTTTGGATATTCTTAATTGTTGTATTTACATAATGGGAGCTAAAAAAAGCACTAAATTATGTTAATTTGGTGTTGCAGGTCGTAATTTTCTGTCAGCATAACTATGAGAGAGCATTTGTCGAGCAAAGGAATTGCTGGAGCAAATTATTCGGCATTTTAAGTTACAGAAAGACAGCACGTGATACATCACATGAGAAAATAATTCATTAATTGAGCTGGCGTAAATGAACCAAAACGACGTCATCCATCCAATTAGAAGTCGTCACATGTCTTGTTTGACCTAAGTAGCCCTAAAATCAAGATGGGCATCGATATTTAAAGCAAGCAACCGTCTTTAGGAGAGGAGAGACCTAATTTGAGAGGCAAAAATCGAATTTTGAGAGGAAGAAGTCGAAAAAGGGGCTGAAGGAAGAAAACCCAAGCAGAAAAAGAGTTGGAGATAAGAGAAATCATCATCAAGAGCTTCTATTTCGGGCTTTTCTTCTCCCTTCTATTGTTTTCTTTTACTTTTGATTTCTCTCTTGTAATTAGATTCTACATTATGATGTTTTACTGCAGTTTTCCTTTATTTTCAGCTTTTAACATGAACTAATTCACCTTTGGGTGAGGATTAAGAATGTGGTATTTATCTAAATAAGGGGTTGAGGCTCCTTAGCTCTTTTCAATCTGGTTTTAGAGTGTTTTTATTGTTTACGCTCGATTTCGTTTGGCCAACCATTTTGGGCATTGTCTCCTTGAGTTTTGGGAAAAATAGGGGAGGCCGATTACTCAAAACCACATTAGCTCCTTGTTTGGGTTAGTAGCTAGCTAAGTGGGGAGGTTAGGGATAACAACCCACCTAATGCACATTTACAGCAGCTTAATTTGGGGTGGGTTAATGGGAATTAAACCACAAATTATGGGAAATCTGGGAAGATTCCGCGTTTATTGCTGTGTGGGTTGAGGGAGAAAAGTTCTTGCTACAGCATTCTTATTTCGAGAAAATACAGACAATTCTTAATCCGAGCCTATTTTACATATCTTGTTACAAGTTTTTCTCGCACTTTTTGTTTCAACATTTCTGAGTTTTATTCTCTTGCTATTTCTTTTATTTCGTTGAAGCATAACTAGATTAGATTTTAATCATATTTTAATTATTTGGTCACCGTGTTGAATTCACTAAAAATTAGGTTTAGCTTAGTAAATTTCCTTGCACTAATCCCTGTGGAGAACGATAATTTACTTATCACTTGCTGCAATTATTGTGTACACTTGCACATCCTCGTGTAAATTGTTTAAGAAAATTAAGCTACACATTAGAAGGCAACAGTTTTAGAGGGGACTGATTAAGGAATGAGTTGTTAATGACTGTTATGACCTCTAGCATGTCATGAGGGCCGCAGTGACCTGCATGTTTAATTTTAAGTTCATGATGATGATATTTAGTGACAATTTCCTTCCCCTCGTGTCATGTACTTTTCATGTTTTTAGCTTGGAGGTCGTTCCCTCATGTCATGTATGTTCAATGTTTTTCTCTTGCTGGTCATTCCCTCGTGTTTTCAGGTTGGGTGTCACTCCCTCATGTCTACAGCTATGGGGTCATCCCCTCATGTTTTTTTAGCTTGGGGATAGGTTAATTGTTCATTTAGGCATAAAGTTTTCATGTGTTCAATCAAGGCTTTACGTATCAGGACACTTTGTGCTGTAAACCAACTTGACAGAATGACATGATTTCTGTTATGGCCTTTAAAGTAGTGGAACATGAATGTATACATTATCCAGGACCCTACACGTGTCAAGTTTCATGAATGTTTCAAATATTTGTAGCTTTGGCCCTCAAGTGGGCTACCTACTGAGTATTTTTATACCCTTGCTACTTTACCTTCTTTTTCAAATGGAGCTTAGACCTATGAGGCACGTGACGAGGGTGCAACTTGGTAAGGCTATGGAATTAACAATGGACCTCTCTAGGATCTTAGATCAAATCTCTAGTTCATGCTTTTCTTATATTTTGATTTATTGCATTTATTCATTGGTCTGGTTTCATTTTCCGCTTTTACTAATTCTTTATTGGGATCCCAAAATCAAAGTTTTATGATTCTTATTTTTCGCACTTTAATAAAAGTTTTTTTTTGACTTCCATGAGTTTTAGCTTTTTCCGTTCCAAAAGGTTTTACTTTTCATGCATGTAGTATCGACCCTTAGATTTTATCAATATGGTTATGATTTATGAGATAGAAGATGAGATCAATTGGTTTAAAGATTAAAAAAACTGAGATTTTATTCAATCTCGATTAAAGATGTAAAAAACAAAAAAACATTCACTTCACGATTGCAATTTATAGGCATATCTAATTTCTATCCTATAAACGTAAAGTGTTTATGAAAATAGAATGCTTGGTCAATGTATTTGGAAAAACAATAATTAAAAAAAAGGAGAAAGAAATATTTAAAAAACTAATAATTAAAATTAATGATTGGTGAATGTATTTTTTAAAAAATAATAATTAAAAACAATAATTAAAATAAATGATTGATGAATGTATTTAAAAAAAAACAATAATTAACAAAATGATTTTTTTTGATTTGATAATTAAAAAATGATTGGTGAATGGTTAATGTATTTAAAAAAATAATAATAAAAAGATGATTGGTGAATGATTGTAAATGATTTGATTGGTTTGTTAAACAATAATTTAAAAAATGAAAAAAAGAAGATTAGGTTTGTTAAACATTTATTTGAAAAAGGAAGAAAAAGGTTGTTAAACGAAGGGAAGAACGGAGGGGATGATGCATTTCTTCTACAAATGCATTCTTTGAGAATAAAACGGCGGTTGTTTTGCAATATGGGGCATGTCTTTTTGACAGACGAATTCAGCAATAAGGACAAAATGAGTGCCCCTTTTTTGTAAATAGTTTTGTTTTAGACTCCTTTTTAGATTAATTTTTTAAAACATCTCTAGTTTTCCAAAAAGTCCTTTCTAAGAATTTTTTACATCTAATATTAAACACTCCTATATGTATTCTATATATATTTACATCTAATATTAAATTAAAGTAAATCCATCTAATATTAAATTAAAGTAAATCATGGATCGACTTAAGCTCCCTATTTTGAATTCAACTGTAACAAAACCATATGTATGGAGTTTCTGTATCATCAAGCCACAAATAATTCACAGTGCTTCAGTAAGAAAAAAAAAATGGCGCATGAAAAAGGTTGCACGAAGTCCAACAGAAAATGAAAGAAAATAAATAGCCAACGGCTAATACAAAAATCAATAATAATAGCTGTATATATTTTCTTGCTAAAATATGGTCGGATCAAACCCTAGGTAACAAAGTCAAAGAGTTGAAAAAGAAAACTGGAGCGCGCTGATTTCTACACAAAATTATTGAGAGTTTGCAACGTTATAAATGCTACGCTAAATTATAGAAAATACTTCTAAACTTTTTCAAAAATATCTATGAATTTTTAAAAATTTCATTAATATCCTTAAACTTTAAAAGAAGGTTAAAAAATACTCTTAGTGTCAGTTTTGGATGGAAACTGTTAATACTTTGTTTCAAAAATACCCTTAAAACTTTCAAAAAGTTTCATTAATACCCTTAAACTTTCAAAAAAAAGTTTAAAAATACCCTTACCATTAATAAATGGATAGAAAACATTAGTACCTCGTTTTAAAAATACCCCTGAACTTTCAAGAGAGAGAAAAAATAGAGAAGTGTTAGGCCATAGATTGAAGCAAATCAGAAAATAGATGAAATAGAAGAGATAGCTAATGGAGTGTAGATAAACAGTTTTCGTCGATATACTAATGGTAAGGGCATTTTTTAACCCTTTTTTTTAAGGTTAAGGGTATTAATGTAATTTTTAAAAATTTAGAGGTATTTTTAAAACGAGTTACTAATGATTTCTGTCTACTTATTAACAATAAGGGTATTTTTTTAATTTTTTTTGAAAGTTTAAGGGTATTAATGAAACATTTTGAAAGTCTAGAGGTACTTTTGAAACAAAGTATACTAACGGTTACGTTTTCATCCAAAACTAACGGTAAGGGTATGTTTGAAGTTGTTTTGAAAGTTTAAGGGTATTAATGAAACTTTTGAAAGTTCAAGGGTATTTTTGAAACAAAGTACATAGTTGTTTAGAGGTATTTTTTTATAATTTAGCCTAAATTGTATTCTGCAGTGTTCAAAAGTCCATCAACATACTGTTAAAACTTTTTTGTTGAGCTGGGAGTTCAACCAGATCATGGATAGTCAAGGATAGTGAAAGATGTGCCTAAGTTGGAGCTTTGATGATCTGAAGGAATTAGTTTAACACGTAAAAGGTTTAACAAGAAAAAAATTGAAATAATTGGAGAATTAGGAATGGTCATTTAATAGCAGTATCCCTTGACCCTTGAGGTTCTGTTTCAACATAAAGCCAATCCAGCAATCAAACATTAGACTAGCATTTTTTTCCTCCACTCACTTCTTTGAACGTACAAAAGAGGATTTGCACCAGTTAACATTATTAGAAATAGTTCCCACCTAAAAGCAATATCAAAACAAAATGAGAAAATTGAGAGAAAAAGATAATAGTTATTCCTTAGACCATAAATCAACAAAAAGTAAAGAGATGCATGAGTAAAAATTTGAGCTTTCATGAATAAATGTGCAATTTTTACTCCAAACTTCAATTTTGGCTAAAGCACTCAGACAACTCTTACATCTTCAACTTATGCTAATGCACCATGATGTCCCTAATTTTGTTATCATGATAATATAAAAATGACCACTCACACCACACCCCAAGAAAGAGCAAAAGATCATGAAAATTTAATAAAGTTTCATCAAATGAGATTATCTTTCAAGTATATTCAGCACTATGGGGAAACATTCTTCCAAACTAGACAACAATATAATAGATACACTTGTCCACCAAACAATTTGAGGACGTTGGAAGAAGTAGAGGGTGTGGTGGGGTGTTAAAGGAGCCAAAGTGCAATACAAGATTTTCCAAACCTAGATATCATTTATCATTATCTTATTGGACAAATCAATTTGATTATTTCCTAGTTTTTCAGGGTAATGGATGAAACATAATCCATTAAGATTGAGAAAACAAGAAAAAGTTTAAACAAGGTTCAAAAAATGACCACCCACACGAAACCCACTCTCATTTGTTAGTGTTGATACTTAATGCATAACAATATCTTGATAAACTAGATAAATCAAAATGTATTTTAGAAAGTGTTCTAGATGGAATGCATCAAAACAACATTTATAACTCAAACTTTTTTATTGTTTTGTTCATTTAACAAAAGGTACCGAGGCTTCTTATGGAAGTATCACAAGTAATGGAACAGAACTAAACTTGCCTTTTCGTTTGAGATAGATGGTGTGTGCTTAAAGTTAAAAATGTTTGAACAAAAAGAAATGTAGGTAAAGTGGTGAACTAAATTTTATATATGTTGAAGAGGGATGAAACAATTAGTCATTAAGTACAAAATTACAAAACTTTAAAATGTAAGCATTGCATTAGAGGCACATCAACATTTTAACAAATATTGGGTCTTTTGTCTTTTAAATATTTTATCAACAATATTCAGGCTCCTCACACATTGAAGACAATACGTAGGTTTTACTTTTTTTCTAAGTTTGAGTACTAATCTAATGTAGGGTCAATAAAGAAAATATGATAAAGCTACATTTATGATTTAGAGTATGATATGAGGAACAATGCATGGGCCAACCTTACAAGGACCAAGAGAAGTAGTAGCAGGGTTCGCTTTAACTCTAATAAACTTAATGTCTGCAAATTTGGTGGTCCTTACAAATTAGAAAAGTAACAGATGTCAAGCAAGAATTAGTTTGACTTAAATGGATGGAAAAATGAATGATTCGATAGCCAATTCCTTATTCAACTTTCTAAGTGCAACAAAGAATGCATGATACACTTGAAGAAACAGTGAGCAAAGGCATAATAAAGTAAGAAAAATGCCTAATAAAAAGAATTAGTAGAATATTTAGATCGATCACTCAACCGCACATAGGAAGCCTAGACTAGATCGATAACTATACAGTGGAATGGATCTTGATAACTATAACTACAACTATAACTATATATATATATATGTTAAGACATAGTGTCTCCTTGTAAGTTGTCTTTCAACACATCTACTATTGTTCCACAGTTGAGAGTGGGTATAGTGGGTAGCAGAGTAGTTGGTGGTTATGAATAGTCGTTTCAGACATTTAGTTCATTCATTATTCTTTGGTTATTTATATCAAGAGTTTGTTGTATACTCGCTTTATTCGGTGAATGAACAAGTAACACAACCCTTTATCGGTTGTTGTCTTCATCTCTCTGTTCTCTTCTTTGTTTGATCCCTTCTCATCCAAACTTCAAGTTGGTATCAAAGTCATTCATGGCTAACACCAATCAATCGGTTTCATTTCCCAAATCCTCTGAAACCTAGAATCCACTTGTTCACTCATCTATCCTCAAGACTCCTAGGCCTGTTCACATTACCAAGCCACTAGAACCAAGGAAGTTCGTTACAAGGGAACATCCATTGGAAGTCCTGTGTTCATGAATCTTCTGAATCAAACAACCTCCATTAAGATAGATCGCAACAACTTTTTGCTTCGGCAGAATATAGCTTTGCCTCTTCTAAGGAGCTATAAGCTCAATGGGCATCTCACGGGTAAAGAGCCTCGTCCTGACATGACCATAGTCGTTCCTCCCTCGAAGGATGAACCTTAAGGTTCGTTAATCCCCAATCCTGAGTATAATATTGGGAAACAACTGACCAATTGCTGACATGCTGACTTTATAATTCAATGACGCCAGAGGTAGCCTCTCAAGTTACAAACTATGAAACAATAGAGGAGTTGTGGGATGCTCTTCAAGATTTCTATGGTATTCCAGCAGCCAGCCAAAAGGATTACCTTAAACGAATGATGCAGCAAACCCGAAAAGTGAGTATGAAAATGGTCGAGTATCTTAGTGTCATGAGTTACTTAGATAATTTGTGTTTGGCAAGTTCACCTATGGAGGAAAAGGATCTTATCTCCTATGTTACTGTTGGTCTTGATGAGGAGTACACACCTATTGTAGTGGTGATTTAAAACAGAGAGATGACTTGGAATCAGGTTCAATCTCAGCTCCTGAATTTTGAAATTCGTCAAGAGTAACTCTCTACTCTAAAAGGAGCTATTTCCATCAACAAGTCGTTGGTCAATGTAGCTGCTACTCATTCTCAAACCAGTTAGCATGGAAAATAAGCAAAAAGTTATGGTCATAACCATCAAAGGAAAAATCGTGGAAGAGGAAGAGGAAGATCCTTTGGAGGATCCAAACCAATCTGTCAAATTTGTGGAAAAATTGGTCACACAGCAGTAATCTGTTATTTCTATTATGAGAAAAGCTTCAACTCTTCAAGCTCACATGTTAAGCCATCCTCTGGAAGCCCTTCAGCTTTAATAGCTACTCCTGAACATGTTGGGGATAGCACTTGGTCCTAAATAGTGGGGCAAGTAATCATCTCACTTTAGACTTGGGCAATCTGTCTATTAAGACTAATTACATAGGTACAAATCAAATTATGTTTGGAAATGGTTGCAAACTTCCTATTGAATATGTTGGTAGTTCTTTTATTCGGTCTCAAATCAGGAATCTTGCCTTAAAAGAGATGTTGTATGTGCCACAAATTAGTAAAAAATTGATTAGCATTTCTCGACTAACCATGGATAACTCAGTTGTGGTTGAATTTCATGATTCGTTTTGTGTTGTTAAGGACAAGATCATGGGGAAGTTACTTCTAGAAGGAAGTCTTAATGATGGACTTTATCAGATTGAGTCATTAAGAGCCTTTTCTCAAAATCAGGATCAAGGAGACTCAAGTAAGAAGTCTATTTTTGTTGTTTTTGTTCCACTATATACCAAGTTGATTCTATGTTACTAACATCACCTGGAGGTCAAGTAGCATTATTTTGTACACAGTGTGTTTGGCACAGCAGACTTGGCCATCCCTCTTCTAGAATATTTAATCAAGTATTGGCTTCTTATGAATGAAAAAGCAATGTTTTGTGATGCTTGCCAGTACAAAAAAGCTCATAACTTGCCATTCTCTAATTCTAAATCTCATGCTACACAACCATTACAACTCATTCATACAGACCTATGGGGCCCTACCCCCATTGAATCTCATAATGGATATAAATATTATATCAATTTTCTTAATGATTTTTCTCGGTGTACATGGATTTTTCCATTGAAACTCAAAAGTGATGCTATTACAATATTTAAGCAGTTCAAGAATCAGGTTGAGAACCTATATGATCACAGAATTAAGATCGTTAGGCATGACGAAGGAGGAGAATTTCGACCGTTACTGACTTATGCTTCAGAGGAAGGTATTCATGTCCAATTGGCTTGTCCTTATACCTCAGTTCATAATGGAAGGGTTAAACGCAATCATAGGCATGTCATGGAAACATGGTTGTCTCTTCTTGCTCAAGCCAAAATTCCATTAGCATATATGTGGGATGTTTTTCATACAACTGTGTACTTAATCAATCGCATGCCTACACATGTGCTACAAGGCAAGGCTCCTTTCACTGTGTTAAATGGTATGCAGCCTGATTACAAGAGCTTGAAAGTATTTGGTTCAGCTTGCTACCCGTGCCTCAAGTCTTATCAGCAACATGAGTTTGATTTTCACATAGCACGATGTGTTTCTCTTAGCTACAACAATAATGGCAAAGGATATCGCTATCTTAGCTCCACAGGAAGGGTATATGTTTCTTGCCATGTATGTTTCAATGAAGAAAATTTTCCTCTTGTAGATGGCTTCTTGGATCAACACCCTCCTGACCATCCCTCATCATCACACATCATTCTCTCGTGGCTCCCTATTACCTTACCAACTGATTCTCCTAACTTCCATTTGCATTAGTCTTCTCCAAGCCCACATGTGCAACCTTCCTCTGCCCCAGCTTCCCCATAACTTTCCCATCCTTTTTCATCTCCACCTCCTAGCACTCACTCAAACTCCTCCATTCATCATTCATCTCTCTCTGCTTCTTCCTCGCTCACCCATTCTTCGGTCTCTATCACCTCCACTTCACCTAGTTCTCAGCCACCTTATTGCAGCCCATCCCCTCCTTATAACCATATTTCTTCTTCTCATCTTATGATTACTCATGGTCGTGCTGGTATTACCAAACCCAAGAAGTTTTTTGGTTGCTTTTCCCAAACTACCTCCCTTGTTGATTGGTCTCTCACTGAACCTCTAAAATTTCAAGATATCATCTCTGTTACTTCGTGAAAGCATGTCATGATAAGGAATTCGCTGCTCTTGTGCGCAACCATGCATGGGATCTTGTTCCTCCTGATAAGTCTCGGCATCTTATGGGCAACAAATGGGTGTATAAACTTAAATGGACCTCTACTGGTGCCATTCAAAGGTACAAAGCCCGCTTGGTTGCTCAAGATTTTTCTTAAACACTAGCCATTGACTTTCATGAGACTTACAGCCTGGTTATGAAGCATGTTTCCACTCGCCTGGTCTTCACTCTTGCAACTACATGGAATTGGTCTGTTCGAAAACTTGATGTGAGCAACACATTTCTTAATGTTGCACTCAATGAAGTAGTTTTTATGCCTTGGCCTCCAGGCTATGTTGATCCTAACCGACCTCATTATGTTTACCTTTTCAAAAAGGCTCTCTATGGTCTTTGCCAAGCTCCTCGTGCTTGGTATGAAAAGTTACGTTCAACGCCTGACAGTGGAATTTGTTGGGATTTATGCCCTAAAGCCTCTTAATTAATTATTTATTTAATAATTAATAATAATTTTGATTATTTTATTTGCAATATAATATTATCCATTATATGAAAAATCCAAGGTTATTAGTGTAATCTGGAACAGTATGTGGTTGACATACAGGAGGATCATGTTCAAGAAATAACCTAAAGAGTCATAATATATGGATAAGGTTGGGTGTCTTATCCTGGTAACACTATTGATACGACCCACTTTGTAATAATTACAAATGATTTGATCCAAATCGTTCATGTGGAGACATGTGAGTGGGAATATCTTATACAATGAGTTTGTATAAGACTAGACCATGAAATATTTAATGTCTCTTTATAAATCCGTTAATTGAGAAGATTAATATTTCATCAGGATGATCATATGCGACTCGGTCTTAATTCTGAGTGAGTTATGAACTCCTGCCTGTGAGGGCTTGTCCTTTGATTTACATGGGTGAGAGTGGCTTTTGTTGCTGATTCAATATGCCTACCATTTTGGGGACTAGACCAAATAGGGAGCTGGGAACATAATATCACAAGATGGAATTCACTCATTCCCTTATGGGGTAATTAGATGAGTAGTTCTCTTAGTGCTGATTTCGGGACTTGAACAATGGTGCCCCACCCTCTCACTGGCCCGAGAGTGATTTAGTTTATGGTTGGGTCACAAACAAATTGTTCATTAGAGGATCAGTGATACTTAACGTGCAAGATGTAATTACAGGGGTAAAACGGACTTTTGACCCAACTGTAATTACGAACAACTTGTGAAGGATCGACTTGCATGTAGTGATTATATCAATGGACACAACTTTAGGTCTATAGTGGAGTGACCCTAGAGTTAATGAATAAAAATTGATTAATTAAAGAGTTTAATTAATGAATTTTGTATCATTAGAGCTTATAATCTGTAATTCCATAAGGTCCCCTTGCTAGTTCATAGTAACACTAAAAGATCAATTTAGTTGAATTTTTTTTTTTGAAATGTTCAAATTAATATTTAATTTGAAGTGTTCAAATTAATATTTATATATTAGATATATTAAATATAAAACAAGAAAATATATTTATTGTATTTGATACATGAAATATTAAAACAATTAATGTATATTAGATACATTAAAGAAAAGATATTTATTAAATTTGAATTGGATTCAAATTAGGAAATAGATGTCGTAGGAGAATTTTAAAAGGTTTGAATAAGATTCAAATTGGTTAGATAAATATATTTTAATATATTATATATGAAAATATATTGTTTAATTATCTTCCCTATACCACTATAAATAGAACCCTATAGGTAAACCATTGGGCATTCTTCATAGCACACATCTCCTCAACAGAGACAATTAGAGAATTCTCTCTAGACCTCTTCCTCTCCAATCCCTTGTGGATTTTCTTTCAAGAGGCTCCCACAAGCCTTGGTCATGTGTTCGAGTCATAGCTAGGAAGACTTTGTGGAAGAGATAAAGATCCGCCAGAAGAATCTCCATATTTTCAAGGTATGTTATGCTTAACCATAATATTATTATTTAATTCTAAATAAACTCAAACCGGTTCCTACGCTTCCAATTGGGTTTAATTAGATTATTTCCTTCAGAATTTTCATCAGTCTAAGTCTGATATTTCTCTGTTTTATTGTCATACAACTCACAATTTTACCATCATGCTAGTTTATGTCGATGATATCCTCATTACAGGCTCCAACAATGCAGTGGTTAATCAGTTATTGTTTGTCTGCATCACAGTTTTGTACTTTGGGATCTTGGTCCCATTCATTACTTTTTAGGCATCCAAGTTGAGCTCACAGGTTTATGCTCTCTTAGGCTACTTATGTTCATGACTTCTTGAATCGTCTTAACATGGCTAATCTAAAGGTTGCTCCAACACCACCACTATCTGTGAGCTCCTCTACTGCTACTATAGCTAGGGGCTTGTTTCCTAACCCGTCTCTATTTTGCAGCACTCTTGGCTCTCTCCAATATGTCCTTACACGACCAGATATTGCGTTTGCCATCAACAAGTTGAGTCAACATGCTTAGTCTTCTTCTGTTGCACATTGGCAGGCCTTAAAGATGGTTCTTCGCTACCATCATGACATGATTCATTTTGGTCTTTCCATTCAACCGGCCTCTTCAATTACTCTTATTGGCTTCTTTGATGTTGATTGGTCTGCTTGCCCTCTTGATTGACAGTCTGTGGGAGGCTATTGCATTTCCTCGGCTCCACTTTTATTTCATGGTCCCCTAAGAAGCAACAGGTTGTTGCCCTCTCAAGTACACAGTCCGAGTATAGCGCTTTGGCCCATGTTGCTTGTGAACTAAAATGGATCACTTCCTTACTCTTGAAATTAACTATGCCTCTCACTGCTCCCCGACCACTTGGCGTGACAACGTGAGTGTAGCAACACTTGCTCGAAATCCTGTGGTACATGTGTTGCTTAAAAGAGTGTATGCATTTCAGAAGGAAAACACCCTAAATGTGCAAGTATACACAACCTAAATGCAGCAAGTGATAAGTATTTTTATATCGTTCTCCTTAGGGACAAGTTAAATTGATTTTTTTAATGCCTAAGCTGATTTTAGTTAAGTAACAAGAAATCAACATCCATTGGTGCAATGAAATTAAAAGAAACTAAGGAACAAGATTAAAATGGTGCTGGAATGCTGGAATAACAGGAAAACAGTAAATAAAATGGGACTAAACAGATTCTGTGAAAAGGGATCAGGATTAGGGGTAAAATTTTGCTTCATCAAACTAAATGCTATAGCATAGATCATGCTTCAACACTCAATGCAGACTAATTCGCGAATTCTTTCTAGAATTCCCAAAGAATCAGTGATTAACTCCCATTAACCTCTGAAATTAAGCCCTTAACTGCAAACATTAGGTGGGTTACCATCCCTAGTGTCCCTAATTACCTTAGAGCATGCTCCTAATCAGAACTAATGTTATACCATGCATTTGGTTTATCCCTTCTCTTCCCAAGGTCAAGATAAACACAACCTAGATGAGTTGGTCAGACAAATCTAAGCTAAAAATTAAGCACACAAGACATAGGAGTGAAGAGTATGCAAGTCTACTATTTCATTCAGTAAGAATCAACAATAAATCCCCTAATCCCTCACCCAAGGGGTGATTAGTTCATAATTAAAAGAAAAGACAGCAACATAACAATAAGCAAAGTCTCAAATAACATTCTAAAACTTGTCTTTAATATCAAAATGTTGAAAAATAAAGAAATACTATAGAAACTATGAGAAATGGACAAGAAAGGGATGTTGGGCAGCTTCCTTATGGCAGATTTCACTCCTTTCCAGAAGTGGATCACCTCCCAAAAAGGGTTCTTCTTATTCTTCTCGAAACCCTCCCCCTCCAAAAGTCTAATCTCCAAGCTCTTCTCCAAAAATGGCAAGCTAGGGCTTTAAACCTCTCATCTTCTTTGAAATCAGGGCTGAGTGGACATTTTAAGACTAATGGTAGTCCCTCGTTGGTTTAAATCAGTACAAGTGTTATAAATTGTCCACGTCAATTAATGAAATAACTCCCACGTGCTTTTTGCGTAACTGATCCCAGATAAATGCTCTAGCTTTGCTAAGGCTTCATCAAAACACAACAATTGCTCCAGCAAGCTTGACCTTCCATCAACAACAAAGCTCTAGCATAACATGTTGAATTTTTCACACTTAGCCATTTTTACCTTCAGCAATGGCCTACACAAGTCACAAATAGCACAATTAAGTAATATTATGCATTAAAAAGCTCAAAAGTGCTTTTCACATGAAAATGGACTCCTTTACTACTAAAACATCAATACAAAGAGGCTTCTTAGTACAAAAGTACCTAAGATAGTATTTTTAAGCCACAAAAAATTCACTAAAACACCCTAAATAGCTCTCATTCTTAGAGCTATCAACATGCTTGGACTAAACACATTGAGATAAACATTCATTTCGTGCACGATCAAGTTCTTCGCCACCAACTTGACATTTGCTATGTGCCTTCACTTGATAAGCTTGCTAACTATCTCACCATACCTCTTAAGACATAGTGTCTCCTTGTAACTTGTCTTTCATCACATCCACTATTGTTCCACAGTTGAGAATGGGTACGTGGGTAGAAAAGTAGTTGGTGGTTATGAGTAGTCTTTTCAGATATTCAGTTCATTCCTTATTCTTTGGTTACTTATATCAAGAGTGTGTTGTATGCTCGTTTATCCAGTGAATGAACAAGTAACACAACCCTTCATCGGTTGTTGTCTTCATCTCTTTGTTCTCTTCTTTGTTTGATCCCTTCTCATCCAAACTTCATGTATATATATACACACTTTTCTCCTCTTAAATAATACGTGCACGTAACTTTGAATATACATATGCTTGAGATATCAACCAGCCAAAAACTTGCACAACACCAATCAAAGACCCGCTCTTTTCCCTTGTCTTGTCTCTAGACGCGATAAAACTTGAGGATAGAAAGTGAGGAGGAAAAGAGTGAAAATGAATTCAATTCATGTTGCTAGATAAAAGTTGTACATGCTACAATTTTTTTTTTCCAGAATTCTATAATTAGAAAAAGTAAAGATGCAAATATACTTTTATGAGCTCAAAGAGACCCTTATTGTTTCATTGTATTGGTTCTTCTATACCCATGCTAGAAAGGAAAGAAAGAAAAAAAATTTGATTTGACTTTGACACAATTTCATTAAAGCTAACAAGTGTACACTAGAATAGAAAATTTTAAGAAATTTCTTATCAACCATTAATTTTAGAGGACATGAATAAAAATTGAGGAGTGAAGATATTATCAAACGAGCCTTTGATTTTACTTCATGCTAGAGTGCTAGTGCAACTAAGCTTGATAATGTATATTTGTTGGAAAGTGTTGAGTTAATCTTCTCAACCTTCATATTTTTGTTTATCTACTAGCACAGTTGATGACTGAAATGTGTGTGAGCTATTTGGAAAAATATTTTGAAAGAGAGTTCAGCCAAGTACAAGTGCACATTATCAACAAGTAGTAAAATTTAAAAGTATTTCAAGTATCGTATCCCAAGAGACTATTGCAAAATTCAAAGTTAAATAAAAAGTGTTATTGAAATGAAACTTCAGGTAACCAAGAAAATAGTTTGACAAAATGTTTGGTGATAGAAAAATAGCAGTTACTAATAAAAACGTAGGATTCAATTCTGTTTCTCCTCTAATAAAGATACTAACAGATTGTGCTCGCATAGCTCACTATATTTTGTCTTGTATCATGAATCAAATTTATCTCCTATATATTCAACCTTAAAGTAACCTTAGGAATCTAAGTAATTGCTCCTATATTTATATGGTCAATTTATTTTAGATAATTAAGCATACAATCCTCTTGATTCTATAGGCGTTGCCTTATGTGTCTAGGGTCAAACAACGAAGTCCTAAATCTAGGTTCTTCTCCTATATCCCTTTTATGAAAACCATTTATTACCCAACCCTTTTAGTATTGGGCTCAACATTTTATGTTAAATTAAGTGGTCAGTTTAACTTAACATTTAAACTCAAAAATTAGTAAAGTGGAATCACACAAGATAAACGAACAAACTAGCAAATGCATTAAAAATTATTTATAGGGTTCATTTATTAAATTGTTTGTTTTCTATACTAAAATTGAATTGATATTGTTTGCATGTTGAATATTTATATATATATATATTTCAACACTATATCTAGTTCTCTCAATTTTTCATTTTCATTACTAATTTGTCAAATTGAGAAAATTATATCACTTGAAAAGGCAACGTTAACAATATAATTGTAGTGTAAAATTTTGAATTTGTCTTTATTAAGAAATGTTCTTAAAATCTGTTGCCAATGCAAATCGAATTGTTCGAGAAACACATGATTGATGAATCCAAGGTATGGAGATGGATTCTACATATCTCCTAGTTGTCATGTTAGATGTCAAGCTTAGAAGATAAATAAAATGACAACAACATATGAGATGTTGAAGTCAGTAGAAGCTAATTTTAGATAATAGTCTAAATAATCTCGAGATTAAGTCTAACAAAAATCCAAGAAAATAAATCAAATGACTGAAGCTATAAGATGAAATAGTTTCTAAATTAGCTTGAGTAGTCATAATGAGAGGAATTTTTGAAATATCTCCATATGAAGATCAATATAAATTAAAAGTAATTTTGATTTACTAGATTTTTTGTGGAGAATATACAACCCCACCTGGATAGTTAATTCATGATCGACTATCAAGATTTGTTCTTCATTACATTTAATATGTAATTCTTGGAAAATTCTTAGTGATGTAGAATAATCTCTACATGTTGGCACTAGGAAATCTATCTATGTTAGTATAATGGGAGACATTAAGATGTCATTAAGTAATGATTGTTACTTACTAATGTTGAACATGGTATGTTTAATACCTTAAGAGAAATTAGATTTCTGTTATTTTATTACTAGAAAGTTCACATAGTATGAATTTTTGTAGGTTATGTTTTCAAAATTCTTTGAAAATGTGTAAAGCTTAAAATAAGAACGGTTTGTTTGTGTGAAAATGCTAACATATACAATACTACTCAATAATGAGATATTCAGGATTGTAGAATCTAGAATAGAAAGACAAAGGTTATCTCTAAAAGATGATAATTGTTTTTGGCTCTTAAAGTTGATTTACATCAACTTAAATAAAATTAAAAGACTAGTAAGAGGTGATTCTCTAAAAGTTGGAGTTAAACACTTGACTTGTGATAGGACTAAAATAGTCCCTATTTTCTATGCCTAAATATTGTAGTGTTTAGTGATTTTACGTGCTTAATTCCTTATTTTATAGGTAAATTAGTGGGAGGAGCATTTTGGAGCATCTTTAATGTTTCTAGAGCTCTTTAGAGCATTTGGAGTTCATTTGTACTCAATCGGAGATCATCCGAGCCCTAATTGAAGATTTGGAGGATAAATGACCATTTTGCACTTGCAGGGAGCGTCTAGATGCCGTGATGACACTCAAAAGATGCTAAAGACAAAATGCTGGAAAATAAGACAGCATTGAGACACTGTCCATAGCGTCTTGATGCCTCTACAATTAGCGTCTACGTCAAGTCCCTGTGATGATGGTCTAATTGGGTGTAGCGTCGAGACGCTGCCCATAGCATCTGGACGCTACTTCGAGATTTTTAAAAGGAATTTTCCTTTTAGGACCATTCGTCTTCAACCTTTTCCAGCCGATTTGGAGACATTCCTTTTCTATTTCAGACCCATTTTTAGTCTTTTACACTTTTTGGGAAGTATTTGTAGTAATTGATGCCATCGGGAGTGGATTTTGAGGCTACTGGCTAGTTTGTAATGCCATTTAGTGGAAGATTCACATCGAATTTATACTTTGGGAGGTTTAGTCCTTAATTTTTAGTTAGTTTCTTTGATTAAGCATGTTTGGGACTTTGTTTTACTTCAATGAATGAAATTAGCATATTAGGCTTGATGAATCTTATATGTCTGTTTCCTTTATCATTATGCACGTATTTGGAATTCATCGATTCATGCTTTTGTTTAATCAAGGAGCATTTAAACTGGCTTCTGCTTGCATAAATGAGGCTTAACCTCTTCATGTAGTTTGCATAATAGGTTTTGAGACCCAAGCAACTCCTTAATTGAATTATGCTTACTAAACTAATTATAGAGGTTGAACCAACTCCTGTGTGTAATGCAGTTGATTCTCCGAGTATGGAATGCTATCGTGCCTAGCTTAGAACGTCAATTAGGGGCTAATAGATGCTAGGTCAGCATAGTCTAGCTTTGGGAACCGTTAGGGGCTCATCTGGCTTTACTTGATGAGTCGGTTAATTGCTTAATCCTGAAATTCGCACCAATCTCTTGAAATCCAATGATCAAAGTACAAATTAAGATCTAATGAACCCCCGATCCAGTGTTTGGTAAGTAAATCTTGCTTTTCATCCTTTAATTTTTGCATTTAATTCCTTCCCTTTAATCTTCTCGTGGTATTTTACTTTAAAAAGCACAAAACGCCCACCCATGTTCGCTTTATTTTGGTTTAGTTCGAAATAAATTGGAAAACAATCGATTTGTCTCCCTGAGATCAACTCGGACTCTTATACTACAATATTTGTAGGTCCAAAGTTATAAATATTTTTTGGCAAGCCTTTAACAAGCTCGATCAAAATTGGCGCCGTTGCTGGAGAATTCATTTATTTAATTTCTCTAGCTGGCACCAATTTTGAACGATCAAATTGGCGTTGTTGTCAGAGAGGCAACTTTTAGTCATTTTCTGTCTTTCTTTTTTATAACTTTTAATCCCCTCACTTTTTCTTTGCATCTTCATTTGATTTTCTGGAACATAAAGAAAAAGAAGAGTGAAGGTGAGCTAAGAAGAAATCTTTTTTCATAACTTCGACAGAGCTTAAATAGAGAAAATCATGGTCAGGGCGCACTTTAAAAGACTTTGGCACTCCATATTTCAATCAACAACTTTGCTGCATAGTTTACCCATAAACTTCAAGTGACTTCGAGCTTAAATCTGGTTTGATTTGCTTATTATCTATTTTTAATGGTGATGCAGGTGATGATCCTTACAAGCACCTAAAGGACTTCTATACAGTATGCTCAGCGATGAAACCCGCGAGTGTAACTGAGGAGCATATCAATTTGAGAGCATTTCCCTTCACCTTGAAGAACCAAGTCAGAGATTGGTTGTATCACCTTCCATCGGGCTCCATTAAGACATAGATTGAGATGACATGGTATTCTTGGAGAAGTACTTCCCAGTTTCAAAAGTTAGGAGCATAAGAAGGGAAATCTACGAGATTACACAGGGAGCAATGAACCTCTACACGCTTATTGGGAGCTCTATGAATGTTTGTGTGCAAGTTTTCCTAATCACCAGATTTATGATAATCTACTAATTTAGTATTTTTATGGTCTTCTCACATCCGATAAGAGTTTAATCAATGCAACTAGTTGAGGTTCCCTAGAAGAGAAAATAATTGCAGAAGCCAGGAAACTCATTGCAAATATGGCAGAAAACTCACGTCAATTTGGGATTCTAGCATCTGTAACAAATGAGTAGTGGAAAGAGGTAACATAACTTAAGTCTCAAGTCTCTAGTCTAACTCCAATTATTCAAACCTTGGTTGTAGGGCAGGCTCAGATGATGGAAACAATGAAGGAGTTACGTAAAGACACGATGCAAGGAGTTGAAGCCATGAAAGAGCGAGCAAGACCACATCAGGCACTCTTACATTCGCAGAAGACAAGTTCATATTCATGTATGTCTATGGAAGAAAAACTTAAAACTCTAGCTACTAACTCTGTTCAATTTCAGTATAACATAATGGTTGGGATGGAAAATTTGAAAGGTCAGATTATCCATCGTACTTCGAACTTAAAGGTGTTGAGTTTGAGTAAACAGCCTGAGACAAACATGAAAGAAGATATCAGTGCCATCAGCTTAATGAGTGGTAAATAGATCCCCTCTAGAGCCCCACTTGTAGACGCCCACCCTAAAGAAGAGAGCCCAACCCCAGTGCAACAATAGGAAGAACTGAGTATTCCATTGCCTAAAAAAAGGGTAATTTTTTATTCACCACTATACTTAAATTCAGGGGCGGATCCATGAAGGGGCCAGGAGGGGCACGTGCCCCCCCTCAAGTTGAAATAAGATATAATATATACATATACTTTAGCTCTTACATAACAAAAATTGTATTTGGCATGTTGGCTCCTTCTTCTAGCCTTGATTGGTGCCCCACTGCTGGGTTCCGTGTTCGAGTCTCATTGGCTGCCATTTTTATTTTTATTTTGAAAACTAACTGCATTAAACGTAGGGAAGAACAATTTTCTCCCAAAAAAGAAACCCCCAACTGAGAATCAGCCTGCAATTTTTATTTTATTAGTTAATTATTTAATAATAACATTTCGGTGATTTGCAAACATCTTTTTTATGAATAAAAATACATTTCTCATTTTTAAAAAAAATATACATATGTATTTGTTTTAAATAAAAATAATTTTGTTATGTTTTTAAACTTTTTATCACCGAGCTTGCCAATAACATTATTTTCAATTCTCAAAATAAATAAATAAAATAAAATAAACAAGATTTTCATTCCTTTAATAAATTTAAATTCGTTTATGAGATAAAAAAGTTAAAATACTACTTTGATGTCTGTACTTTGAGACATATTCTATTTTAGTTTATGTACTTTCAAATATTCAAAATTTGTCCTTATATTTTCAATAAATCTTCAAATGTTTTTTTTTTTTTTTTGAAACTTCAAATGTTTAATTGTCATTACTAATTTGAAGATACTTTTATAGAACTTGGTAAAATAATAATCATCATTTTCACTTAAGAAGAGACACTATGTTAATATGTTTTCAAAATTTATAAAGCAAAAACTAATAGAGATTATATTTATTTTGAGAAAGTTAACCATAAACTAACAATAGAGACTAATTTTAAAATTATTAAAAGTACAAGGATTATATTTGAACATTTGAAAGTATTTGAACGAAAATAGAATAAACCTCAAAGTACAATGACCAAAATGATATTTTAACCTAAAAAGAATATGAAATAATTTTTTCATATATATATATATATATCAACGGGATAGAATAGTTGATTTTGTTTTCAAATTTTTGGTAAATTGTTTTCATAAAACTAATTTCATATAAAGAAATTTAACTCATTTTAGAAAAAACTTTATTGCCTATTTCAAGTTTCATTTTTTTAGTATATTTATTTTGATAATTCAATAATTCAATTATATTTTATTTTAAATTTATGTATATATAATGTCGTATTTTAAGTATCTATATTAAACAAATCGATATCATATCCAATGGTTTATTATAGTTTTTCTTTTATAACATGTGGGGTGAGAGATTCGAACCTCTGACCTTTTGATCGAGAGTATACACATACACTTATGTCAATTGAAACATGCTCATGTTAGCGGTTTACTACAGTTTAGTAATCGATATAACATGATTTGAATATTGTATCAACACATCTAAAATTATATGAAATTGTGCCCCCCCTAACATAAAATCCTGGATCCGCCACTGCTTAAATTCCTATGTTCCTAAAGTTCCCTTTTCTTACAGGTTAGCTAGACTAAAGGAGACCGTTGAAGAAAAGGAGAAGGATATTTTGGATACTTTTAAGAGGGTGGAAATCAATATTTCCTTGTTGGATGTCATCAAGCAGATCCCTAAATATGCAAAATTTCTGAGGGAGGTGTGCACCAACAATCAATACCCTATTTCAATTAACATGCCTGAAAAATGCAAGGACCCAGGTATGTTTACCATAGCTTGTATTATTGGAGACAAAAAGGTAGAGAATGTCATGCTAGATGATAACGCTCATTTATAAGTGTTATTTGGCTCTAAAAACTAAGCTATTTGCTTAGAAAGTGAGCGTTTAATGTTATATTTCATGTCATTTAAAGCAGATTTAAGTAAAAACAAGTTGTGCATAAGAAGTCTTGATTTTATAAAAATAAGTTTTTAGGTTTATTTAGAGTCATTTTTGTTAAGAAATTGTTAATTTCTGTTGGTTTTGTGTAGAGGCTGAAAATGACCCAAATGAGCCCACATTATGGCCGCAACTAAGGCAAAAGAAAGGTTATTCAAGAGATATGCAACCAGGATGCACCAGCAATTGAGAGCAGAAGCCAAATTCCAAATGTTGCAGGACGAACTTAAAATGCGCCCAACTATGCGGTCGCATTTAGGCCATTTCGACAATAGCACAATTGCGCTCACTATGCCGACGCATCTGGACCTTTTCGGTAGATTCTCCCAGATTTGCGAGATTTGCAGTAAAATCAATTATTCTTAATCAAATCTTCAAGGATCAAGATCCGCCAAGCCTTTCCACATTGTTCTCAGCAGCAAACCTTAAGCCTTATGGTCTAGAAAAGACGGCCCAAGCTTCAATTTCAAGAGAGCTCGGAGTTGGGAATTCTCTTCATCCCTAAATTCTGTTATTTTCTTGAAGTTAGCCGCCACTCCGAGTCTCCCTTAAGCTCTGTTCATATTCCATTTGGACTCCAACTTTGAAAGGAGGAGTAAGTACATGATTCTCCTTGAAAAGGGTAGAACAAGTTAGAAAGGAAGAATATCTTAGGGTTCTTTTTGTTCTTAGTTTTTCTATTCAGTTCTGTAAGTCTTTAGGAGTTGTACTTGTTGTTTTATCTTTATTTTCCAGCTTTGTAAGTTTCTATTTTCCTTTGAATTCAAGTAGTAATTCCTTTTTAATTTAATTTCATTTAGTTCTTCCTTTGTTTTCATACTTCAAAGTGTATTCAATTTCATTATTTCAATGAAGTGTGTTATTTCTTATTATCGTTTCTTCTTTATTTTTTTCACTTTAGTTTTCTTTTCGATGAGTAGCTAAACTCCTTGGAGAGGATTCAATGAAGTGGATTAAACACAATTCAGCCAAATGAATCAATAAGAGAAATTAAAAGGAAATTGAATCAATATTAAACCATAATTGTGAATCTAGGTGCACTATAATCCCTAAACTAAGGAAATTAGCCCATAATACTCTGTTCACATCACAATAATCCCACATTGAACAACATGAAATAGAGGAAAGAAACAGAAACTAGACCCGTTGACACCGTAATCTTAACTCTCGCCTCGATTTCCACACTCTCAAGCCTCGAAATCCACTCTCAAACACCTCCAATCATGCTCCACAAGTCCCAAAGAGGTAAGAAATTGTAAAAGGAGCTTAAATTCTAAAATTGGTCTCCTTAAATCTATCCTCGAAGCGAAGACTATATACCTAGTTTTGTGGCAACGTCGAGAAGCTGAAGACAGTGCCTCAACGTGGTCGCAACGTACCGTTTAAATAATGCATGTGATAGTGCACAAAAGTGTGATATTACTTGGACATAGATTAATGCTAGTTTATGGTTTTAAAATATGCTATTGATGCTTTTTGTGTGTACTTTGTAGATTTTAAGCTAACATAGCACAACCGAGCAAAAGGCAGGTGTTAATGTGAAAAGGAAGCAACTTAACATCAATTGGAGCTATCAAGTGAAGAAAGGAAGAGAATTGAGTCAGAGAACCAGAGGCCAGAGTGTTGAGACATTTTCGGTAGCGTTGAGACGCTGTATGTGTTGCTTCACAAGTCAAATTTCCCGCACGCATAGCGTCGAGACACTACTTTATAGCGTTTCGACGCTAGAAATACCCATGCCAGGCTTTTTCCGTCCATAGCGTTGGGGCACTGTGTAGCGTCTCAACGCTACCTCGATTTTTCCTTATCTACTGTACGAATTAGGTCACAGTGTCAAGATGTTGTCCCTAGCGTCTCACGCTGTCTCGATGTTTATAAAAAGAACATTTTGACTGCAGATTCAGAGAGATCATTTGGAGAGGAACTAGTTTGAATTCTATATCTACCTCATAGTTGGGATTAAGGGAGCACTCTTGGGAGCCAAGGAAGACATTCAAGGCTCCAGATCGCGACATTTCACGACAGGAACGACTGTGGCACGTATTAGAGAGTTTTTCCCTTCTTCCTTATTTATTTTGTAGTCTTTGTTTTTAGATGTTTGCTTGAGTTTTAATATGTAATTGGTGAATTTTGAGAGAATGATTCTTGTCTTGAACTTGGTTTGTTTTCATTCGTTTGGTTTAATTTTAGAGATATTTATATCATAGCAATTTATTTGTGCATTCTAGAGAGTATTGTTTAATCGTTTGGCCAATGGTTAATTTTGATAAAATTGGGTTTTGCTTGAAAAAGAAGAACTTGAATTTATATTTGAATGTATAACTGTTAGTGAATTTTTCATGGGAATGGAGTTTTTGCTGGTAGAAGCCACAAAAGAACTTTATTTAACGCCATGTTTAGTTATAAAAATAGACTGGAATGTTGATTTATCACTAAGAATGAGGTTTAGTTGGGCTTGGAAAAGTCAACTAATAAATTGGGTAATCTCTTGGCTTATAATTGTTATTTATGTAAATTATCTCTTCTATAGGACCAAATTGGTTTTACGAAATTAAATCATTGTTTTAAGAAGGTTCTCTCTAAGTGTCTCCAACCTTGTAAATAGTTATTTTAGGTTTTAATTTGATTTTCCTCAATTGGTGGCTCTCTAAATAAAATTGAGCACTCGTAACTATGATACTTAATTAAGCTAAGAAATCTAATCCTTGAGATCGACCCTAGCCACTCTACTACAAATAGTAAAGGTCTGGTTAATAATTGTATTTAATAGAGCCTTCAACAAGCTCTTTATCAACGCGCGTGCCCTCAACATTGAGATGTTGAGGGCATCGTTGCAACGCGTTGGATAGAAGCTTTATGCGCGCCCCTATCTAGCGTTAAAACACCATAGGGTAGCATCTCAAATCTAGCCCTCAGGTTTGCATCATAAGAATTGGCGTCTAGACGCCATCTCTCAGCCCTAACAGCTTATGTAGCGCCTCTTCTCATATTTAGCCACAAAAATACCTCCATTTAAACTCCAATCACATAAAAGCACTCCAATTTCACCATATTGCTCCAAATTGCTCGTTTCCTGAAATACAATTAAAATCCTCATAAACGCTCACAATTACACCATAAAACTAGCTCATTATAGGCATAAATATAGCACTAATTTAGTGTTATCAGGCACCACTGGGGTCAGTGTTTGCCGAGGACCAGCGCGTGTTTCAGGTGTGACCAGTAGGGTTACATGGCGAATGACTGCCCCAAGAGGGGTAATAGGGGAGGTGGAAATCAACCTCCAAGTTCAAGTGGAGCTGACACCTCTATCTAAACCTTTCAACAGGGGAAGCCATATGCTTCTACCAGTTGGGATGCTAGTAATTGTGACTTAGTGGTGACAAGTACATTGTCGATACTCGGGCACTATGCCCTAGTACTTTTTGATTCAGGTTCTACTCACTCTTTTATTTCTACATCATTTGTAAATCAAGTTAAATTAGAGTTAGAACCCTTGGTATATGTAATGTCTGTGGCCACCCCAGTTGGGGTGAGTTTGCTAGCTGGTGAGAGGGTGAAAGCTTGTAAAGTGTTAGTGTCGAGTCATACTTTAGATGTTAACTTAATAGTTTTAGATATGAGGGGGTTCGATGTAATCCTTTGTATGGACTAGCTGGCAGAGAACCACGCCAGTATTACTTGTATTACTAAGGAAGTGGTGTTGTTCTATTTAGGTTAGCATAGTTTGTGTAAGATTCAATACTGAAAAGATTGGGTCAAACACGCGTTTTCATAGAAGCAATCTAGGAAAATAGTCTAGAAATAAAACTTTGCTTTTTTTATTTAGAAATAGGGTAAAAACCTTTAGAGTCAATTAAGTCATGTTCTTCATTTACCTAAGTAAATTTAGCCATAAACATAGGTATTTAAATTGCTTAATCTCCTGAAAGCACTTAGAAAAGGGTTGAATAGGTATTGAACTAGATTAGTTTTGTTAAGTATCAGTTAGGGTAGGTTGCGGTTGCAATTCAGTAGCATTCTGCTTGAACCGTACAAAACTCGAAAAAGGCAAGATGTGGGTTAATATGGGCAACAATCTCTGAAAAAGTCGAGCCTAGTTGAGCAAGTTGCGAGTGATCACTCTTCAAATAAGAGTTATTGGATAGATTTTTAAGGCTATATTGCCATATTTTCTCTTGCTCTATGTTTATTGTTGATGTAGTAAAATTCTTATTAGAGTAAGATTTATAGTAATTTGCACATTTTATATGATAATTCAGGACTGGATTAAACCATTTTGTATTTGTTGATGAAAGAAGACTCGTGGAGTTAAGGGCAGCGGTTTAACCACAGTTTGCTGGAGTAAAGTTTTCAATACAAGCTGGCACAAATCTCGCATGTGAGAAAATTAGCTCATTACGTGAGCTAGAGTTTGTCAAAATATTCAAACTGCTTCTTCAAATAGGAGCTCGCCATTTAATGGGTCTTGTCCAATCAGCCCTGATTTGCACAAAATAAGAGGTATAAATTGTTGGGCAGCCGTTTTTGGAAGCAGAGAGGAAAAACAGAGAAAAAAAAGAGAAAAGGTGACCATCGTCGAGGCAAGTGACAGAGGCTTTCCCAAGAAGGAAGGAGTTCACCATTAAGTTGGAGTTGATGCTGAATCGTACTTTTTGGGGCAACATTATGTTCATCTTTTCTTCTTCTTCTTCCGTTTAGCTTCCATGCACTGTTATTTGTTATGGCTTTATTTTGTTTTGGTTGTAGTATTTCTAGCACTATGAATTAATCACCTTAAGGTGAGGATTAGATGTTGATTGTATTTATTAACTTTATAGTTGAAATACATTTTGATATTTCAATCTAATTTTTAGGAGTTTTTATTTTATTTAGCTCAACTTCATCTAGCCAACTGAGTTGCAACAACGTTTCTCTGATTTCTAGGAAGAATAGGAGGAGCTAAGAGCTCAAGAACCACTTTAGCCCCACGATTTGGGTTAAAAGCCTTTCTTTATGCTCCAAAAAGTTAGTCGTAAAAAAAAAGAAGAAGAAAAGGAAAAATAGGGAGGATGAATAAATTTATAATCCCTAATTTAGTTATTTTATTTTTGTTGCAGGTTTTCTTTTTTTCTTTTTAGGTTGCGTTTGTTTTTTAAAAAAGGAAGATAAAAGGGATAGGACATCTACTATATCATTAAAAATGCTGATAAGACGATTGGAAGGAAAAGGAAAATGAAATCCAAATTGTATGGTCAGGGATTGATAGCAGAGTTGCATGCAATGAGAGTCGTTGATGCTTCATGAGAAGAATAAAAAATTAATTAATGATTGATTTGATCTTATTAGAAAAGTAAGTGGTTTCATCAAAAAGGACGAAAATCGAGGGATTTTTTAATTTGAATTTTTGTGGTAAAAGATATTTATGCCCCATGCTTTTGCATCTTTAAAAAGAACCTTATCTGTCTTCGATGGAGCACACTACCCTGCTTTCTCATAAACTAGTGCATTCGCAAAAGCTATCCTAATCTATTTGTGAAAATGCCGGTGAAAACTCCAAGAGGAAAGATGAAGGAAGCTGAAGAAGGGAATTTGTTTGAGCAACCTATTCTTGTTCCTAGTCCTTCAAAAAAGAAAACATCGAAAAAAGCAAGGAAAAAGCTTGCAATAGAGCAGTTGGAGGTAGTGATCGAGTGAACTTTGGGTGAAGAAAAGTAAATAAATACGTTCACCCCAGTGCAAGTGCACACTGTCGATGCAAGTAATAAAACAGAAGTATTCCTGAGTATCAATCCCACAAGGAACAATGTAATAAAAATATTGTAAAAACAACGTAAGTAGAATTACAACTTGAAAACTAAAAAGTGCAAAATAAGATTTTGGTTTGGTACAAAATAATAATAGAAAAAAAAAATCAAAATGCAAAAACATATTGTGAAAACAGATTACAAAATCAAAATTTCAAAATCGAAATGGCAAAGGAATAAATTGTAAAATTAAAATTGCAGAAACAGATTGCATAAATGAATTTACAAACCAAAATTGCAAGAAATGTAAAATAGAAAAAAGGATGCAAGGAATATTACTCAATGCGGAAAGATGGGGCTCAACTATGTTATTGCCCTAAGTTGTAAATTGCAAATCCAACCTACTCTACACAAAATTGTAAACCAAAATTGCTACTCATATTCACCTTGAGATTAGGTTTTGGGAGACTAAGTGAGTAACGTATATGTCTATAGTCCCTCTTTCTTAGATCATTTGGCTCAACAATTTTAAGGGCGTTTTGGAGTCTTTAATCCCTATGTCTAGGGTAAAGAATTGGCTTATGTCTAAGCTCCTGTCTCCATAACTTGTGCGCAATATGCTTATCACTAACCTTGTCGGTATTAGATCCGAGCTTAAGTTGCTACCCTAGTTGACCAATCTAAGATCTTAACGACATTTTATTCAATGCATGCGAACAATTGAAATGTAGGCTTTGGTTTTCATTGTAATTAATCTAGATTTATTTCTTAGGGAATTCACATTCTTTAACCCCCTAAGAAGTTTTAGCTCATAATTAATTCAAAGACCACAAAACATATTCTAGAAATAAGTTCTATGCTAAGAAGACTTAACTAGTAACCAACTTGAGACCAAGAATTAGAAGAATAAAGGGTTGTTTGGTGTAGCATTAAGAGTGAAGGCTCGAGGTAAAGGATGAAGAAAACACTAATTAAACTCCATTAAATTGAAAATAAGCTTGATGGACAGAATACCCATAACCAAAACTTCTAGAAAAATAAACTTCAATTGCTTCCTCAGTCCAAAACTCAAATCCAACGTTTAATATAGAAGGTAAGAAACAAAAAGCATGAGAATTACAACCAAATGAACTAAAACAGAAATCAAAATTCACTTAAACTAAGACCCAACTGAAATAAAGAAAACTTGAACAAAATCCATTGTTCCCCTTAGATTTCAATTGATTCAACTCCCACTATTTCTAGAAAATAATGAATCATCACAACCCAAAATTTCATTTGGATTGGATCGAAAAAACAAAGGAAAAACATAACCAAAAAAACTTCAGCAACTCTTCGGTAAAAATAGAGGAAGACAAGAACAAAAACCCACGAAATTAACTCCTTCGTTAAGCTCCAAAATTCACCCTTTTTGTGTTGCATATTCTCTTGTTTTATGGTTTTCCATTAGGGTTGACAACCTAATCAATTTTGTCCATAATCCATCCATTTCGTGCAAGAATCAAACGCTTTCCAATTTTGAGTTTTGTTGATTTTTCCTTCTTTTTTTTTTTTTTGCATTTTTCATACTGTTGCATATTGCGAAATTGATTCTGCAATTTTGATTTTGCAATTTTTGCCTTGTGTTTCCTTCCAAACTACTGTACATTGCAAAATCAATTTTGCAATGTTGATTCTGCAATTTTCGCCCTTTCCTGCACAAAAGACTTATTTTTTAGTTTCTCTTCCTACTTTCTTCAATTCCTCTTTCATAATCAATTCTTACATATTCTAGGACTATTTCTCATTATTTTCAAAGAAAAATAAGCATATTTTAAGCATATGGATGTTAAATAAGCCTTAATACTAAGCCTTATTAGGTCGCAACCGAAACGTTTGAAGAAGATGCTGTCAATGTAGCTCCGACTGGAACTGTAAAAGAAGGTAGAAAAGAGAACATCAGAGATGAAGAAGCAAATGATAATAGAGAATAAATGCCTGAGCAAGAGCTAGAGCTTTAGCAGCCGCAAGTCCTTGAGTCTGATCCATCAAGGTCAGAGCATGCTAAGCTTAAAGAAGCTGAGGCGGATGTCAAAAATGTCTTACAAGGATCCCGTGCAAAAAAAAAACATAAAAAAATCGAAGAAGAGGAGCTCTCCAAGTGTGAAGAATGAGAGGGATGTCTGCTTAATCCCTATTTTAATATGTTTTTGTTATTATTATAGTTTTTTTTACTTATTTTCTATATTTAGTTTTCGTTGCTTTAGTCTTTTGTTATAGTTCTTTTGTGTTGTGCTGAAAAAAAAAATTGGAAGTTTTAATCTTGTCCGCCTTTTATTTTAGTACTGAAGTAATGGAAAGTCTTTTGCCTCGCTGTGCTTTGTGTTAGTTCTGTTCCTAAGTTTTGACAGGAGAAAGCTTAATTAATGAAAGCTAACGCAAATGATTTGATAGAGCAGACGGTTAGTTAGCTATGCTTTGCCAATTTGACTATACAGATGCATCTAGAGTCTGGTTTGCAATTTTAGGAATGTTGGAAGATTTCTCATGATCTAGTATTTTAGCTTTTG
This sequence comes from Trichosanthes truncata, assembly GCA_033996785.1. Lineage (NCBI taxonomy): Eukaryota > Viridiplantae > Streptophyta > Magnoliopsida > Cucurbitales > Cucurbitaceae > Trichosanthes > Trichosanthes truncata. Next base: position 29,003,238 of record MU867259.1, on the reverse strand, counting down.
TGGTCTAGTATGGATCATGCTTATGCTTTATAAATTGTAGAATTGAGATTAGATCATTTTAAAAGCTATTCTCCGTAAAGTCTTAGATTCTAGGAAGGCTCGCTCTCAGCCAAGTCATCAACAAATTCACTTTCCAGTGTAGTCTAATTTTTGTTTTGCTGCTAATAAGTTTGAGGGTTTCCCCTTAATTGGCTCTCATTGGGGACAATGAGTGTGTTAAGTTTGGGGACACTGGTAAAAAGTTGAAAGTTCGAAAGAAAAAAAAAATTCTACTTTAGGTGAGCACTCCTCTTCTTCCTACAAGATACACTCTTCTCCCTTAATGTAGCCCATTTACTTATTAAAGAAGCCCAAAAAGGTTATTAAAAGCTGGGCTTGTTAAAGTAATCTGAATTGTTGCTTGTGCTCATAGTTAGATGTTTTCACCACAAGTGTTGGTATTCTAAAATGAAGGCAAGTGGCAATAAGATTGTTTAAAAAAAATAAAAAAGAAAAAGAAAATAATGTTAGGATTTAAGCCCTAAAGCCTCACAATTAATGGTTTATTTAATAATTATTCATAATTCTGATTATTTTGTTTGCAACATAATCTTATCCATTATATGAAAAATCCAAGGTTATTAGTGTAATCTTGAACAGTATGTGGTTGATATACGGGAGGATCATGTTCTATAAATAACCTAAAGGGTCATAGTATATGGATAAGATTGCGTGCCTTATCCTGGTAACATCATTGATACGACTCACTTTGTAATACTTACAAATGATTTGATCCAAATCGTTCATGTGAAGACATGTGAGTGAGGGTATCTTATACAATGAGTTTGTGTAAGACTGGACCACGAAATATTTAATCTCTCTTTATAAATTCGTTAATTGAGAAGATTAATATTTCATCAAGATGATCATATGCGACTCGATCTTAATCCTGAGTGAGTTATGAACTCTTGCCTGTGAGGGCTTGTTCTTTGATTTGCATGGATGATGATGGCTTTTAAAGCCAATTCAATAGGCCTACCATTTTGGGGACTTGACCAAATAGGGAGCTGGGAACATGATCTCCAAGATGGAATTCACTCATTCTCTTATAGGGTAAGTAGATGAGTAGTTCCCTTAAGTGCTGATTTTGGGACTTGAACAACGGGGCCCCACCCTCTCACTAGCCTGAGAGAGACTTAGTTTATGGTTAGATCATAAACAAATTGTTCATTAGAAGATCAGTGGTACGTAAGGTACAAGATGTAATTAAAGGGGTAAAACAGACTTTTGACGCGATGTAATTACGAACAACTCGTGAAGGATCGGCTTGCATGTAGTGATTATATCCATAGACACAACTTGTCCTACAGTGCATAAGAGTGCAACTCTAGGTCTATAGTGGAGTGACTTATAATTAATGAATACAAATTAATTAATTAAAGAGTTTTATTAATTGATTTTTTATCATTGAAGCTTATAATCTGTAGGCCCATAAGGTCCCCTTGCTAGCTCATATCAACACTAAAAGATCAATTTAGTTGAATAAAATTTTGATATGTTCAAATTAATATTTAATTTGAAGTGTTCAAATTAATATTTAATATATTAGATATATTAAATATAAAAGTTTAAAATATATTTATTGTATATGATACATTAAATATTAAAATAATTAATGTATATTACATACATAAAATAAAAATATTTATAAAATTTGAATAAGATTTAAATAAATAAATATTGAAGGAGATTTGAATGAGATTCAAATAAGATAAGATATATTTTAATATATTAGATATTAAAGTAGAATATTTTAATTATGGCAAAGATTTGCCCTTGGTCTCTATAAATAGGACCCTTGGGTTGAGCCACAAGACATAACACACATCTCCTCAATAGAGAATTAGAGAATTCTCTCTAGATCTCTTCCTCTCCAATCCCTTTCGAATTTTCTTTCAAGAGGCTCCCACAAGTATTGATCTTGTGTTCAAGTCAAAGCCAAGAAGACTTTGTGGAGGAGATAAAGATCTGCAAGAAATATCTCCATATTTATCTCAAATGTATGTTTTGCTTAGCCTAAAATGTTTTTTTTTTGTTAATTCTAAAATAAAATCAAAATTGATTCCAACGCTTTCACTGTGGGTTTAATTCGATTATTCCTAACAAAGAAAAGATTTTGTGTAAGGGATGAGTGATGCCTGACAGTTACATGCTCCTAGAGCTTAGGTGAACTTCATCATAAAATGTCGTCATTTTGAGAAGTAAGAGGGGAATAACAAGAATGATAATCTTGATATAAGTGGGAGAATGAATGATAGTCCTCTTTAGTGATGGCTTGAAAGCTAGGGTACACGACATCATAAAATGTTGTCATTCCAAGAAATAGAGCTATGACTTTGAGGATTCTCTAAAGGGAGACTTTAGAAGGAAAAAAATGGTGTGATTGATTGAAGTTTTTTTTTTTAAGGAAGTTGTGGCTTTCAGAAGTTAGATTTGACAGGAAGTTTTTGGATTGAGGCTTTGCCACGAGATTGCTTGGTGAGTCTAAGGACTTGAATCTTTGATGTGAAGAAGTGTTGAGCTAAAAAGTATTCGTTTGAATTTTGTGGTTAGGGCAAAAGAACAAAAGTTCGAATTTTGAAGCAGAACAAAATGCTTGAAGTTATTAAGTCAGATGATTTGATGGAGTAATTAGGATGGTATATTTCTGCATTCTTTGGCAGTAGAGCATGATAACTAACCAGTACTTGGTGTGTGTAGAGCATTACTCAAGGACAAGTAATGATTCAAGTTTGGAGGTTTGATCACTCTTCAAATAAGAGTTATAGGCTAACTTTTTATGGTTATATTGCCATATTTTCTCTTATTCTATTATGAAAATTCCCTTGTTTTGATTGTTCTTGCTCTATGTTTATTGTCGATGTAGTAAAATTCTTATTAGAGTATGATTTATAGTAATTTGCACATTTTATATGATAATTTAGGGCTAGATTAAACCATTTGGTATTTTTTGATGAAGGAAAACTCATAAAGTTAAGGGCAATGGTTTAACCACAGTTTGTTGGAGCAAACTTTGCAATACAAGCTGCCACAAATTTCGCACGTGAGAAAAACAGCTCATTAAGTAAGTTGGAGGTCGTCAAAATATTCAAACTGTTTAGTCCAATAGGAGCTCACCAATTAATAGGTATTGTCAATCATCCCTGATTTGCACAAAATAATAGGTATAAGTTGTTGGGTAGCCGTTTTTGGAAGATGAGAGGGAAAACAAAGAAAAAAAGAGAAAAGGTGACCATCGTGGAGGCAAGTGACAGAGGCTTTCCCAAGAAGGAAGGACTTCACCATTAAGTCGGAGCTGATGCTGAATTGTACTTTTTGGGGAACCTTTTGTTCATCTTTTCTTCTTCTTCTTCTGTTTAGTTTCCTTGCACTTTAATTTGTTATGACTCTATTTCATTTTGGTTGTAGTATTTCTAGCACTATGAACTAATCACCTTAAGGTGAAAATTAGAGGTTGATTGTATTTGTTAACTTTATAGTTGAAGTACATTTCGATATCTCAATCTGGTTTTTAAGAGTTATTATTTTATATAGCTCAACTTCATATGGCCAACTGAGTTGCAACAGCATTTCTTTGATTTCTAGAAAGAATAGAAGAAGCTGAAAGCTTAAGAACAATTTTAGCCCCTTGATTTGTGTTGGAATCTTTCTAAGTGAGGATATTAGGGATAATAACTCACCTAATGCACATACTAATAACGCTCATTTAAGAGTTTTATTTAGCCCTAAAAACTAAGCTATTTGCTTAGAAAGCTAGTGTTTAATGTTATGATTCATGTCATTTGGAGTAAATTTAAGTAAAAACAAGTTTTGCATGTATTTGAAGTCTTGATTTTGTAAAAATAAGTTTTTAGGTGTATTTAGAGTCTTTTTTGTTAACAAAGTGTTCAGTTTTGTTGGTTTTGTGTAGAGGCTAAAAAAAGATTCGAATGCGCCCACATTCTGGCCGCAATTGAGGCAAAAGAAAGATGATTCAAGAGATATGGGACCAGGATACCCCAACAATTGAGACAGAAGCTAAATTCCAACTGTTGCAAAAAGAACTCCAAATGCGCCCAACTATGTGACTGCATTTAGGCCACCACACAGTTGTGCTCACTATACGGCTGCATTTGATCCATTTTGGCTTATTCTCCCAAATTCCCAAGATTTACAGATAAAATCATATAAAATAAATTATTCTACATCAAATCTCTGAGGACCAAGGGACGTGATCAACCAAGCCTCTCCACACTAATCTTGGCAGCAAACCCTAGGCCATGAGGTCTATAAAAGGCGACTCAAGCTTCAATTTCAAGAGAGCTCGGAGTTGGGAATTCTCTTCATCCCTAAATTCTATTATTTTCTTTAAGTTAGTCGCCACTCCGAATCTCCCTAAAGCTCTGTTCATATTCCATTCGGACTCCAACTTCAAAAGAAGGAGGAGTAAGTACTTGATTCTTTTTGAAAAAGGTAGAATAATTAAGTTAGAAATGAAAAATATCTTAGGGTTCTTTTTGTTCTTAGTTTTTCTATTCAATTCTGTAAGTCTTTAGGAGTTGTACTTGTTGTTTTATCTTTATTTTCCAACTTTGTAAGTTTCTGTTTTTCCTTTGAATTCAAGTAGTAGTTCCTTTTTAATTTAATTACATTTAGTTCTTCCTTTGTTTTCATACTTCAAAGTGTATTCAATTTCATTATTTCAATGAAGTGTGTTATTTCTTATTCTCGTTTCTTCTTTATTTTTTGCACTTTAGTTTTCTTTTCAATGAGTAGCTAAACTCCTTGGAAGGGATTCAATGAAGTGAATACTCTAAATAGGAGATAAGCCCCACCATGTGATTCTAGCAACTTTGCTTAACATTTTGCATCATTTTCTTTTATTGAGTTAAGTTTCATTGTTAACTTAAACTGATCACTTGAGTTAGCATAGTTTGTGTGAGATTCAATATTGAAAGGGTTGGATCGAGTATACATTTTCATAAAAGCAATTTAGGAGATGAGTCTAAATATAGAACTTTGCTTTTTGTACCTAGACGTAGGACAAAAACCTCTAGAATCATTGAGTTGTGTTCTTTATTTATCTAAGTTAAAATTAGCCATAGACATATGTGTTTAATTGCTTAGTCTCCTAAAAGTACTTAGAAAAGGGTTGAATAGGCGTTGAACTCGATTCATGGTGTTAAGTGTCGGTTATGGTAGGTTGCGAGTGCATTTCAGTAGCATTTTGTCTGAATCCCACAAAACTCGAAAGAGATAGTATACGGGCGCAAGAGGTAGAATCTCTGAAATAGTCGGACATAGTTAAGCAAGCTTGTGGATGTATGGTGGGCGCATTTCCTCAAGGTTGAAACGGATTTGAACCACATTTCTCATTTCTTATCTTTTCTTTCACTTTCCTTTATTTTTATTGCACAAAACCCCCCAAAACATCTTATTTATTTGGTTACCTTCGGTTGCAACTTGAAAGTATTTGTGTTGTTAACTGAAAAGCTCTCCGTTAACCATTCCCTTGGTTCAATACTTGGAATACTCCCATATATTACTTATTTAGACAACGTGCCCTTTCTTTTCGCATATAGCAGACGCCCCCCACCACATACGAAATAGTGGGGTTGATGATTATTGTTGTAATGGGAATTAAACAACATATTTTAGATAATTTGTAAGAATGCCTTGTAGCAGTTGTGATTTGAGGGAAACAATTGTGTGCTTAAACTGTAGAGTTGATTAATGCATGAAACCACCCCTAATACAAACCTTTCAATTAGCTCAAAGTACAAATTCCAGTTCGATTATTGTTGGGGATAATTTCCTTTATTTGTTCATGTTTTAGCAAGTATTTTACTTCAACATTATTGATTTTTTTTTATTCTGTTCTTAATGATTTATTTGTTGGTTACTAAATGAGTTTGCTGAGAGTTAGTTTTTGAGGAGTGAAAAAGTTCTAGTCTATGTGGAAACGATAATTTACTTAGCACTTACTGGAATTATGTGTACACTTGCAATTAAAGATCATATTTCTGCTGAAATAATCACATTACTCTAGCACATGTCAGCGAGAGCATGGTGGGCGCATTCTCTTTGGGGTTGAACCAAACTTAAATCCCTCATTTTCCATTAGTGTTTTTATCATATTTTTATTATTTTAGTGTATTTTACTCTTTCACTCACTTCACAAAAGTATCACTTTTGGTTACTTTCATTTGCAAGCTTTGAGGAGTTCTTTGTTGTTTAATTGAACTAGTTGTTAAACATTCCTTGGCTTCATACTTGGAGTACTTCTATATATTACTTTAGAGACAATGTGCACTTGTGGTTTTGTAGTCAGCGTTCATCAGTGAGCCATGGAGTAAACATCTAGTTGCAAAGTTATTGTTGTGGCCTCTAGCTTCACCAATCCCTAATTGCTTAAAAACAAAATGTGGCATTAAGTTGAACCTCACGGCTTGGTCGCATAAGGCTCTCCCCACGTTTCTTCCTCTTATTGAGCAGGGAATGATCAAACTCCTTGGGTTTTTAAGCTTCGAGGGCACCTTACTCTTTAGTAATGCATTGCAACATTCTATTTATGCAACTGTTTCAAACTCTACAAGATGCCTTTTATTCGTCAATATATTGTTAAGAAATTTGACATAGTTGGACATCTGCTCAAGCACTTACCAATGATATGTTGATAAAAAGTTGCTTGAGGATGTCCAGAAATTTTATGAGTTGTACGTCTTGATTCTTCTTCATAAACCTTTGAGGGTAGGTAGGTGGACGTTCAACGATCTGCTATTCTCTTTTTTTGTGAAGTTGTGGGCACATGGCTCACAACAACCTTCTTCGGTTCCTTCTCTTTATTCTTTTCTTAAGGTGATTTTTTATAATCTCTTATTTTTCTTTTCGACCCCTTAGTGTTTTCCAAAATCAAAGGGTTCCTTAATTCTTTTGGAAGCTCAAGACATTCATACTCTAGTCGACTTCTAAGGGTCACTGCCTTGCATTATTTCTTTCCTTCTTGCTTTAGATTCTCTATGTTGCTAGGCAATGTTCCTTGTGATTTGTTCTTCAATTTGTTGGCAAGCTTTCCAATCTTGATCTCCAAATTTTGTAGAGATGTTGCCTAGCCGTGAATCACGACATCATTTTTTGCCATGTATTCTTTCATTAGTCCTTTGATACTAGTAGTCTGAGCTATAACTTGTTGAATTACCTATTGTTGTGCTCTCTGTTGGGAAAACTAAGGTTAAGGTGGGACAACGAAATTGGGTGGTAAACCTTTCTTCATTTGAAGATTGGAGCTACTGGCTCCTTGTTGACCACCCCATGAGAAGTTGGGATGTTGTCTCCATCTAATTGGCTTATAAGTGAATAGGAATTCGACAGGTTATGGTCTCCTTGTTGTACCCAACGTGATATATAGTAGCTTGATTAGATGGACAATTTTCAAAAGAAGGATTTTCACTGCAATAAACACATAAAATGTCAGTAAATTTTTTAACAGGGGCAATGAGAATACTGTTTCCTATAGTCAAGGTTTTCAACATGTATGTCATCGAAGACACTTGCGCAGTTAGTGCTGAAATGGCATCCATTTTCAAGACTCCTGCAACCATCTTCTTTGCTAAGCTTGTTCTATTTGTGGTCCATTGGTAGTTGTTACTTGCAATCATATCCAAGATTTTGTGGCTTCGTTTACGGATTTAGAAAGTAATGCCTCATTAGCAGAGGCATCTACCACCATCCTGGATGGTGCATTCAATTTGTCGTAACAAAATTCGAGCTTGATACATGCTGTCGAACCGTGGTACGGATACTTTCTCATCAACTTCTTGTATCTCTCCCACGACTGACTGTCTCATCATTCGTTTGCCTAAAATTCACGATTTTCCCTCGATACTTTACATTCTTTGTCGTGGGAAATATTTTAAGAAATTTCTCAGTCACGTTTTCCTAAGTAGTAATAGAATTAGGAGGGAACGAATTTAGTCAAGCTTTAGCACCATCTCTCAATGAAAAAGGGAATAGCTTAAGTTGCAAAGCCCAATCAATCACTCCTGCTATTTTGAAGGAATCGCATATTTCAAGAAATGATTTAAGATGACTCTGGGGGGGTCTTCAATTGGATGTCTTGCAAATTGACCTAATGTTTGAAGCATCTAACAAATATTTTCTCCAACTGCAACCAGTCTAGATCATGATATGATATCACCCATTTCTTCTATTACGCTAATTAAGTGAAATTTGTATGTATTTAATTTTTTATTAGTACAATAGGAGTTGGGAGAATTCGAACCACAGACCTCTTGGTTGTTAATACATTCGATATACCAGTTGAGCTGTGTTCACTTTGGATTGTAAGTGTTGAATAAAATGTTATTCTCCCCTCATATATGTGAGTTTACCTTTCTAAACTCAAATCGTGATTATCTTTCTAATAAGAAAATAAAACTCCGAAAGTTTTGCAAATACAATCATGAGGTGGACCTTTTGAAAGATTGATTGCTAAATAATTCCTCTGTTCAATAGTTGTCAAAATAATCAAACTCTTCTCCCGTTCACCAAGTGGTCGAAAATATTATAGTAAAAATTTTCAAAATTTCTCAAATATTACCTTTTCTTCGTTTCTTCCAAATGCCCACATATTTGTTGGTTAATATTCAAGGATAATAGAGATGTTATCTTTTAGAGTCCATTGTTTGTGCTTCACTGAAGATTGTCTTCACAATATTATAATAACTATATTCCAAATTTTCCATTGCACTCTGACAATTAGATCATTAAAGAATAGTTATGACTCGCAATTGAGATCATTTCTAACAAGAAAATGAACTTAGACTGTAGTAATAAAATAGACAAAAGAAAACATAGACTTCTATATTGTATGAGTCAAAGATTCGACATATCTTTGGGTGTTTTAGGTATAATTTGAATAATCTAATGAAATAATTTCATTTCATCCTAATAAACTTAATTTATTTGAGCAACACATATTAATATAATTTTGTTTTTTTAGGACAACCTCCACGCGTTCTTAAATTTTTATTTTTATCAAGGACTTGATCAAAAGAGCAAAAGCAATTAATCAATTTGAAGCTGTGACGATCCTGAGACCATTGCTCCCAACTTTCCAATCAACCAATGCTTAATTTTTAGAAAAAAAAAATATATCCCAATATTAAAATTAGCGTACGGAATGATAATATATATACAAATTTACAAAAATTAAGAAAGGCTTAGTGGAAGAGAGTGGGATCCAAATCATAGTGTTAGCAATAATTAACTCAAGCACTAAATGTCCTTCTACCATGTTAATTTGTTTCATCCATTCAGACAAACGATCAACTCAAACAATATCAACTTAATAATCAACTGCTCATTCCACTTTACAGACTCTTTGAGCATCTTATCTTACAACCATCAAACTGATTAAAATTCTAGTCTTTGAAATCATTATTTCAAATATGATGTTTAAATTTCAGTGGTAAATGCTGATGGATGAGAGATAATATATAAAATATATGATGGATTTTGTTGATTAGATAATGACATGTTCTATTCTTCTTTGAAAAGAAAGAATTTATCTAAAGACTAAAAAAGGGTAAAAGAATATGAAAGAACCACCTTATGAAGTTATGCTTAAGCTTCAACGAAAGATGTGATTCCTTCTCAGAAATATTAAGCAACTCTTTTGACTAAACCCACAAGAAAACAAAAGTTGTGGAAATAATTGGCTTTAGTTCTAAAAAAACAGCACTCAAATTAAAAGCATGGTTTTTGGTACATTGGATTATAGTATAATATAGCACAGAGAAAAGAGAAAAAGAGACAGAGGGAGGGAGAGAAAAGACATAAACCAATCATATATTTGGACAATAATGAAGGAATTGTTTCAAGATTCTATCCGATTAGTGAAATTTACCACCTCAATCAATAGTAAGCTAGATTGCACAAAATATCTTTTAACTATGTAGTTATTTCGTCCAATTTTGCCTCAAATATATTAAAAGTTTTAATTTTATCCTAATCTTTTCAATTTATTTAATGAAAGTATCCTTTTTAACATTTTTTGGAACATTAGGAGTACTATTGATATAATCTACATAGGTTAGGATAAATTTGTAGCAAATTAAATTATAAAAAATGCTCCTAACATAAATTATTTTGATAGTATAAACACCAAAACAAAATACATATGAATCTTCAAAATTAAAGCTAAATTTTAAATAAAGAATAAAGTTGTACTATTCTTAAGCTTCAAAATTTTATACAATTTTCCTTAGGACCACCTGCAAATTTTAGAAAATAAAGTCCAACTAATAGTAGCAAAATGATTAAGAATTTGCAAATTTAACAAAAGAACAAAAAAATAATTCTAGCCCAAATCACTTGTTAAAGAGACTAAAATAATTTTCAAAGTGACAACTTAAGCATAACCCACGTCTCTATGGGTGAAAGACATCAATCACTAATGGACTACATCTTAATAGACATAAATCACAAAGAATATTTTTCAATAGAATAATATATCGGTGGTATCTAACTTACATTTTCTATTAGTGATTGTTTCCATCATGCTTAGTTTCTGGTATGTCTATTCCTAATGGTCATATCAATTATATATGACAAAAGCTATATATCAAATATATACAATAAAAGCAGTATATCACTTAAATATTTTTAAAACCATATATGAGTGATATATGATGGTAAAAAGAGAATTATGTAAAATTGTCATAATAGATATGCAGAAGATTTAAAAAATTGTCATACTTGTATTTTTATTTTTTTTTTTTCTGTGAGACAGATTTGTAAATATGACAACAAATTTTGCCACTAATTATAATTCCTCATTTTTTTTTTATATTTTTACCTCAAAAGAATATTTCTACCAACTTAGATGCTGGTAATTATTAAAATCAAGTAAATTTTTTTTTTACCCTTTTCAGTCACTCCTGTTCTTGTATTTTTCCCTTCACACGTGAATGCAAAATCTCTCTCAAGATAAAAGCAGATGCCTTTGCTATTGGGAGAGATAAAGATACAGAGAGAGATGGTAGTGGCCGGAGGAAACTTTCGGTGTGGTACGGAGAAAGAAGAAAAAGTAATAGTTTAAAACAAAAACAAGTTGAGGATCCAAACTAATGCATGCATCTAATTACTCAGATTAAATAAATCAATATATTGAAAAGATTTATTTTAATTTAATTATTTAAACTTTTAACTGCCTTCAAATCTGTATTGAGGTCGAGTTCTAGCTAACGAGGGTTGAACTATATTCTTTGTACTCCCAAATGAAGCCTAAGCTCATCATCCACCATCTGAAAATGAATCTCATGTCGACCTCTCACTCAGCATATCTTGAAATCATTGAACTCGTTTGTGTTAAATTACCAATCAACTCAAGAGTTAAGTCGATGAATTAGGTAAAATTTAATCTTATAACAATATTTTAATATTCTCTTTCACTTGTGGACTTAGAAATTTGTAGAATGTCCGGAAAATTAATTTTAATTAGAGAGAAAATGATGTTACAGGAGTTCAAACACATGACTTTCTGCTCTGATACCATGTTAAATCACCATAATCAACTCAAAAGCTTAAGCTGACAAGTTAGATAAATTTAATTTTATATCACTACTTTAAGAGTTTGCTACAACTTGCAAGTTATGCAGGGTATATATATGGAATCTCATCACATGTTCTCTCAAATTTATGGTGCAATGCAATGTGAACATTGACATTGTACTCCGAGTATCTAATGTTTAAGGATCATCCATCAACTTTGATAGATTCAATCTAAACTTGCGTATGCATATTACAAGTTTGCTTATTTCTTTTTCTCTAAACTTTTTCATGCTTTAGAGCATATTTCTAACTTGATCTTTAAAACTTTCTTTAATCTGTATTACACTTGTATGGCTAAACTCTATAGTACTCTTCTTTATTTTTATCCATAAATAGTGATCTGATTCTTATAATAAAATTCTAGAATCTACCGTCTATTGACCATTTACAATATAGAGGATCATAATATTAAAAGGTTTAATATTTAAATTTTCACGTGGAAGAATATTGAAAATTCATTAATAGGATTAAATTAAATTGTAATTTAAAATTTCTTTTCCTTTTTGGGTGAAAATAGACAAAACTGTGTTTATTCACTTCACTGTCGATTTTATCAAGTTCTTTGTCTTATTCTGCCGCATTCATTGATTCTCCAACTTTGCCAAGCGAGAATTAGTGCTGAAAGAAGAAAGACATTTGGAGTATAACGAAGGAAGATATGACGAGGGCATCTTTGTAATCTATACGCGATTAAGGATTCAAAAGAAAAAAAATGAATCAGACATCTTGAGTTGATTTCCCTTTTAGTTTCTGAAGATGCTAAAAATTTAGTGGGTTGGTATCTGCTGCTTGTTGGAGAAGAGAGAGAAAATAAATAAATAAATAAACTAGCCATAAAATTCATAGTGCTAACCAAAAACACTTTGATGACAAAGTGAGTTTGGCTCAACGATAATTGACATATGCATTCGATCAAAATATTAGAAATTCGAATCTCCCCACACCAAATGTTATTGAACTCAAAAAAAAAAAACTAAAAACAGTTTGATGATCTAGTTAACGAAACGTTGACTATTATAAGAAAGTTTATAAAATAGTAGCAAATATTTTGAAAAGTTCAACTGGAGTTAAAGGATACCAAATGGTATTAGATTATCGTTCACGAAAGTGGGAGGTGTTGTATTATCCAACTTGCATGTCTATTTGATCCCTAAAAAATTGATCATGATAGCTGCTTGATAAGCACTTTTTTTTGCCAAGGTTCTTCGTAGTTAGTGAGCGATGACAAACATTATGATGTACCAAATGGGCCTCTATCGATTACCTCAAGAGGAGGCGCTACCCTTAAGAGGTTAAGAAGAGAGGGATGTCCTTGATCATATCACAATCAAGTGCAAACAAAGTCTTTGGTTCCAATAATGGAAAATATTCATGGTATATAGTGAGGAATATTATCTTCATTGTTGTGAGACATAAAGTAAAGATATGAGGGCTTATACTTATAGTTGGCAATGTTATACCATCGTAGAGATATGTGAAGTATTTGTATTGTCTTTATAACAACTCATGGGTCAAGATGCCAACGAATAATTATTTATCATTTTCTTAGTTCGTCTATTTTTTATTCTAAAAAAATATATCTAATCAATAATAATTTAAATAGAACTCGATGAATTAAATAATAAAAAGTATTAAAAAGAAAAAAGAAATCATGTTATCCTAAAAGTAAAAAAAAATGAATGTCAAAAAAATAAAAAGGAAGATATTTAAGGAAATTGCTAAATATGTGCAATTGGGTTTCCTTTTAGTCCTCTCGACTGGCCTATTTTGTTCCATCTTTGATTCTGGTCTCATTTAAAATATTATAAAGAAGGTTTGATATCTTTGTCAGAATCTCATGAATTATTCCCGTTTCTTTGGACTACTGTAATTCGTATTCGAAAGACCCCACTTTTTCAAATAAATAAATAACGTAGCAAACTTTTATTACTTTTATTTATTATTTATTTTGTTTTGTGGCAGAGAGAGACCATGAAGCTGAAGTAGAGAGTTTCTACGGGTACATTTGGTTGGTGATAAAAAATAGAAATTTAAAAATAAAAAAATGTAATAAAATAATAGAGTTGTATTTTATGTTTTTAATGTTTTTTTTATGTGTATGATGGCATATTTAGGATATGAAAAAACTAACATGCGTTAGCATTGAACCTAGCTCACCTGATTGAGGAATTATAAATCTATTGTAAAGGTTAGATGCTCAAATCTAAAAATTTGTACCAAGCAAGTAAAAATTTGTTCAATTAATTTGATTTGATGAAGATAAAAATAAGGAATGAACAAGATATCAAGCATGTAAAATTTGAAAGAATTTGTCATGGGTAGCGAATTTTATTGAAATTTATAAATTTATTATTGAAGAAAAGTATTTGTAAATATGAAACTTCATTTCTAGGGATTATGCAGATCTAAATTTCCCATTGTATGAGTATTCACACATTATTTTTTCTTCTTTTATTTTGTGGCCTGATTGGTGTTTTATCCAATAAACTATACTCAGATTAACAGGGTTTAACTTCAATTTGGTTCCAATGGTTTTAGAAATTTTAATTTAGTCTCTATGATCTGGTTAAATCTCATAAGTCATCTCTAAAAGTTTGTTTTGCCTCATGAAAAATTCACATATATTTTTTTATTTTTTTACTCAACTTTAAACTTTTAGTATAATCAACTAACACAATTATCAAATAGAAAAAGCTATACTATGAAAAAAAAAATTGTCCATAAAATAATTGCAAGGATGATTATATTTAAGAAGGTTGACTAAACTATAGGAACCAAATTGAAATTTTCGACACCATTGGAATTAGATTGAAACTTTATGCAAACTATATGGGTAAAATTGAAACTAAACTCAAACCATAAATACTAAATTGAAACTTTTAAAACTATAAGAACAAAATTGAAAGTTTGTCCAAACCATAGGGACTAAAGTTGTAATTTGACTTATTATTTATTTCTTCAATTTACTAGTAGTCTAATATTTTGGAAAATTATAATTGGTGGTAAATTTTCGTACTATATTTGTAAATTTATTGCACAGACAAATAATTTACAAGTATGGCAATATTTTAAAAATTTTCAGAGTCATTCAGACAATTTTACGCAATTCAGTTTTGTCCTTGTATACCAAGTTGTTTGATCAAAAGTGTATTATTGATATATAGCTTTATCATATATAAATGTTATTAGCATTAGTAATAGAAATCTATTAACAAATTAACATGTATTTTCAAAAAAAAAAAAAAAAAAAAAACAAATTAACATGTAAATAATCACTCATAGAAAATTAAAGTTAAATGGCATTGATGTACCATTTTTATTTTATTGCTAAGATAGGACCACAATAGACGTAATAACAAATGAGCATGTAAACAATCACTGATATAAATCAAATAAGACATGATCAATATACTTTTTTTTTTTAAAATTATTGATGTGGTATATTAGTGATAGGTCTGTTGCTGAGAAATTTCAGTCAATCTCCAATTGTTTCGTCATTATTCCAAATTAATGACGAAAGTACAAATAATTAAACTTGAGACCAGTTATAAATTGACATGTGTCCCAAATTTAATTTGAAGATAAAAATTGGCAAATTCTAAAAATTAAAAGGTCACATGTCTTCATTATGATAGTTTGACCAAACAATTACATTTAATTTGGAGGTCAAAGTTAAATAAGATCCAAATCCAAATGGTTAAGCCCAAGGCCAACCAAAGCCCAAGTCCATGGTTGGGCCCAAAGGCTACTAAAGCCCAAACCCACATGCCATGGAAAACTCTATAAATTAAATAGAAGAGCTCTCCTTCATTTTAAGGGTTCAGAAATTTTATTCTCCAGAGAATTTGATCGAACTGAAATGTGGGGCTTAAAAAACATATTTGTAAATTAAACAAAGCTCCAGTTCAGTGTCGATGCAAGTAATATAAAAATGGAAGTATTCCAGAGTATCGATTCCACAAGGAACGGATACAACAAAATTCAAGAAAATAAGCAAAGACGTTTTCAAATTGCAATTGTGGGTAACCAATGTAAAACAATAAGTGGGATGATTTTTTTTTTTTTTTTTTTTTTGAAAAGAAGAAATAAAAATGATAAAAGAGGGATTTAAACGTGCTTTTGCTCCATTGAAAGAAATTGCGGCCTAATTACAATTGCAATCCTTTGACTCAACACTTAAACTTTGTAAACCGAATTCAACACTTATTCGACCTTCTATGAAGTATCTTTAGGAGGCTAAGTGATTAAACTGATATTTCTATGGCTAATACGAACTTAGATAATTTTGAAACACAATTCTTTTGGTTTTAAAGGTTTTTCCCTATGTCTAGGCTATTTTCCTTTATTGGTTTTATGAAAACCTAATTTTTATCTAACCTTTTCAAAATTAGACTCAAATTGTTGTTTACTAATCTAGGTGATCAATCTAAACTAGTAATGAAATTTTCAATCAATAAAAGCAAACAATGCTATAAAATTAAGCAAGGTTGCTCTTATATATTAGGCCTTATTCCTTTCTCTAGGGCATTCACATGCTTGAATCCCAAAGAAAGACTTAGCTCATAATTATTGGAATGAAAAACAGCAAGTTGAAGAGTTGGTAGTTCATGGAATAAAGTAACATAATAAGAAATTCAAGCATCAAATAACCAACTGATTTTCTAAAGAAACTACTGAACTCAATGCCTAACAAAAACTTCAGCAACCATTTAAACTTAAAAGGAAATTACAAGGAAGAAAAGAAAAGAAAGCAACTAAGTTCCTATGAATTGAAATGAACAAATTGAATCTAACATAAAGAACAATAACAAAACCCGTTTTCTCCTTGCTTTAATCGACACAAATACACCATCCAGTGCAATTGAATCTTTACCTCCTCTAACTTTAGTTGAGGAGGGATTAATCTTGGAGCTCACGAGTCAAGAAAAACAAAAACATACAGCAGCAGAGTAAATGAAAAAAACAGCAGACGGTGGAATTGGGCGAGCAGAAAAACCCATTCAAAAAGAAGAACGAAATTCAAGGACTCAATGTTTAACTAAAATTTAAAAACTTACAACATTTAGATCAAAACATAAGCTAACTATAGAATAAACAATGAACAAAAATAGAGGAACACCGCTGGAAAATTGATAGAAAATCGTGAACTACGACCTGTGGGCAAGCAGCAAAAAAATCCAGCCACGTTTTGGATCTTTTGTTCCTCTATTTATAAGCTTTTTGGCTAGTATTCCCATATATAATCATCCTCAATCCATGGGCTGACTTCTAGGAATCAAATTGTGATGAGAATCTCCTAAAATCGTGCAAAAATTACTTAAAATCGCGTGATTTCCGTCATTCTCAGATTTTCCAGGAATGCAATTGCATTTCAATTGCATTTCCGTTTTTCAGATCTACCAAAATTTTCCATAAATGCAATTGTATTTCCATTAGCATTTTTGGGCTTGCTCATTATCATGCTCTTGCGAAGGAATGCTATTCGAAATGCAATTGCATTTTTCCTTTTTGATCAAAATGTACACAAAAACAACAAATTAGTTTAAATTCCATTCTTTTTTCCACTCTATTCTTTTTTTCATTACTCCAACGAGCTTTTATGAATTTAACCAATAAACACCATTTTTAACTTGCTCGTCATACAACAAAACGAACAAAAACGACAAGAACAACTTAGTTTAGGGTCAAATAATCCTCAAAAATAAGAATTATCACACCCCCAAACTTGAGTTATTGCTTGTCCTCAAGCAATTGCAAAATAAATATAGAGACATAAACACAAGTCATAGTAGATTCTAAGAATAATTCTTTTGAAAAATACACCTCTTAGGGGGGGTCTCATGCTCATAACACTTTAACTTTACTTGGATGCTTCCACTACATGCAACTTCCATGCCTCATTTGTCTAAACAAAACACTTTCATCTCACAATCTCACCTTGGATTCATACCTCTTACCTTTAGTCAAGTTTCACTTAGTTGGTAAACAAACTATCTTTACAAGCTTTTCTTAGCTAACAATGTCCCCCCCAGATTTATTTTTCACTAATAGGATGCATACTTCTCTTTTTTTTCTTCTTTTAATTTTTTTTTTAGAGAGAGTCTCACTGTCATTTGTACCTTCGTTCCAACTTATTATGAAAGTAGCTGACTACAAGCATAAGTCACTGTTAAGACTGTTTTCACATACTCACTTCCTAAGTTAACCTTTCATGCAAAGGAAATCATGAGTGTCATGACTGCCTCTGGTTACTCAGTTAACTCTAGAAGGAGGAGTATCCCTCTTCTTTTTTTTTTTTTCTCTTTTTCTCTTTTTTTTTTTGATCCTACTAGCAGCTATTACAACAACATAGTATTACAACAGTAGTATTACAACAACATACTATTATAATAGTAGTATTACATATATTACATCAACAACATAGTATTACAACAACATACTATTACAACAGTAGTATTACATATATTACATGACTCACCCCCCCAAACTTAAACGAGTCAATGTTCCCATTGACCAAGGATAGCACAAGGGGTGAAAAGGGGTGATTTGCAAAACATCTAAGCTAGACTATTTTAAAGGGATTCAGTGTACAAACTTAGGTGAGTTTGAGGCTTGAGTGTTTTATAAAGACAAAGAATCATGAAATTGTTTGTTCGGGAAGCATCTGCATAATGTTTCTAAGTATTTAATGAACTGAGCATACTCCAAATTTCATCATTAAGGGTATTTAACAAGAACAAAAATCAAAGAAATCAGACAATAAAAGTGTTTGACCACTTGAACAAGTCAAAAGCATTCACAATTGTTCTTTTTTTAAAATTTTTTTAGAGCAAATAACCAAAGAAATCATGAAAGAACCTAACTAAATCTTAAACCAAAAGAAACAAAAAACAAAAGTTGGAAAGATAGGTCAGAAAGAACTTCCCCTATGCAGAGAAAAATGTGTTGTTGCTGCCATTACTTTCTTCAGGGATCTTGGAGTTTGGAAGAAGAATTGTTGGGAAGTCTGGAAAAGTGGCCATCTGCCTTTGGATAGCATGGAAAGTTGTAGCTTCATCATTTTCTTTGACGAACTTCCCAATATGCCCTGTTTGGTTGAGTTTCCTGAATTTGCAATTGTAACTTTGCTTTCGCAATTGTGATTGCAAGCCTTTTTTTTTTTTCACCTGAAACTCAAAAGTAGAGCATCAAAACGTTCACACAATTTCTCTTAAGCCATAGTTAACTTTTTGAAATTTCCAATTTCGAACTTAAAGTTGATTTATCGAACTCCCAGGTGAATCCCCAGGTAGAGGTGTTCCCTTAGCGGTCAACTTAAATACCTCAGCCATGACAGGATTCTCCTTAGACAGAGATTTTCTAAATCAAGTTTCTTCATTCTAATTGGAATTCCTTAAGTTGAAAATTTCTCTCTCTCTTTTTAATTTTTTTTTTTTTTTTAACGAAAATGAATGAAAAGATAAACTTATCCTATTCTAGTAGGGAGACCACAACCGTGTTCCTTCATTTTGCACATAGGTCTTGATGATGGACGAGATTTCAGTCTTGGTTGAGGTGCTTTAATCACAACGGGTCTTGCTTTCTCGAGAGATTTGCATGTGCCTTTGAAAGTAGAAATTGTGATTGCATACTGCAAATTGTCATCCTTCATATCCTCCTTTTTGCATTCTTCTTCATTTAGCGTTTCCTGCAAGCTGCAATAAGTGAAAGCAGGACATTCTAGTATCGGGAGCACTTTGGATGTCATTTCTGTGAAATTGCAACTGCATAGTTCACTGCAACTTCCTTGGGTGGTTCATTCTCTTCTTGAGGTGGTTCTTCTTTAATCTTTTCTCTCCCTTCAGGCTCCTTAGTGTTTTCAAGTGTTAGAGCGCTTTCTACTTTTACTGGGAGTTTGAGATCGTCATATTCAAATTTACTTGGTGTCACCGCCTCGCATTCTTCTTTTTCTTCTTGTTTGAAAGTCTCTGTATTGTTGAGAAAAATTCCTTGGGACTTGTTATGCAATTCATTTGCAATCTGTTCTACTGGATCTCCAAATTTTGTAAAGATGTGGCTTGGCTTTGCATCACAACATCGCTTTTTGCCATGTATTCCCTCATGAGTTCTTCAATGCTAGGCTCTTTTGGAATCATCTTCTCTTGTTGGAAACATTGGTGTTGATGTTGATTTGCAAAGCTGGGTAGAAATTCATAACATAAAGAATCAAGATTATAAGGACAATTCTCAAATAAATGACTTCCTTTACAATAAATACAAGAAATAGAAGGGATATGGTTAGCAGGAGCTATGGAATTTCTCATCATCAAGGTCTCCATCATGTAGCTTAATGATGAAGCTTGTGCGCTCAATGTTGCAATGATGTCTACTTCCATCTTGTTGATTTTCCCAAGCAATCAAATCCTATGTTGTGCCTTTCTCCTTTTGCAATTGCTCTCCCTCAATCTACAAAATAACGTGAACAAGAATCTCTCTTTCTCTTAGAAAGAGGATAATTGCAATTGCAATATGATTGCAATCTGTGCTAAAAATTTGAATTTTGTTAGTAAAGTCGTTCCCCGGCAACAACGCCAAAAACTTGATCGAACTGAAACGTGGGGCTTAAAGAAAATATTTGTAAATTAAACAAAGCTCCAGTTCAATGCAAGTGCACACTGTCGATGCAAGTAATATAAAAATGGAAGTATTCCAGAGTATCGATTCCACAAGGAACGGATACAACAAAATTCAAGAAAATAAGCAAAGACGTTTTCAAATTGCAATTGGGTAACCAATGTAAAACAATAAGTGGGATGATTTTTTTTTGTTTTTGAAAAGAAGAAATAAAAATGATAAAAGAGGGATTTAAACGTGCTTTTGCTCCATTGAAAGAAATTGCGGCCTAATTACAATTGCAATCCTTTGACTCAACACTTAAACTTTGTAAACCGAATTCAACACCTATTCGACCTTCTATGAAGTATCTTTAGGAGGCTAAGTGATTAAACCGATATTTCTATGGCTAATACGAACTTAGATAATTTTGAAACACAATTCTTTTGGTTTTAAAGGTTTTTCCCTATGTCTAGGGTCAAAAACAAATTCCTATGTCTAGGCTATTTTCCTTTATTGGTTTTATGAAAACCTAATTTTTATCTAACCTTTTCAAAATTAGACTCAAATTGTTGTATACTAATCTAGGTGAACAATCTAAACTAGTAATGAAAATTTCAATCAGTAAAAGCAAACAATGCTATAATATTAAGCAAGGTTGCTCTTACATATTAGGCCTTTATTCCTTTCTCTAGGGCATTCACATGCTTGAAACTCAAAGAAAGACTTAGCTCATAATTATTGGAATGAAAAACAGCAAGTTGGAAAATAGAAAGTTGAAGAGTTGGTAATTCATGGAATAAAGTAACATAATAAGAAATTCAAGCATCAAATAACCAACTGATTTTATAAAGAAACTACTGAACTCAATGCCTAACAAAAACTTCAGCAACTATTTAAACTTAAAAGGAAATTACAAGGAAGAAAAGAAAAGAAAGCAACTAAGTTCCTATGAATTGAAATGAACAAATTGAATCTAACATAAAGAACAATAACGAAACTCGTTTTCTCTTTGCTTTAATCGACACAAATACACCATCCAGTGCAATTGAATCTTTACCTCCTCTAACTTTCGTTGAGGAGGGATTAATCTTGGAGCTCACGGGTCTGGAAAAACAAAAACAAATAGCAGCAAAGTAAATGAAAAAAATAGCAAACGGTGGAATTGGGCAAGTAGAAAAACCCATTCAAAAAGAAGAACGAAATTCAAGGATTCAATGTTTAATTAAAATTTAACAACTTACAACATTTAGATCAAAACAGAAGCTAACTATAGAATAACAAATGAACAAAAACAAAAGAACACCGATGGAAAAATGATAAAAAAATCGTGAACTACGAACTGTGGGCGAGCAGCAAAAAAACCCAGCCACGTATTGGATCTTTTCTTCCTTTATTTATAAGCTTTTCTGCTTGTGTTCCCATATATAATCATCCTCAATCCATAGGCTGACTTCTAGGAATCAAATTGTGATGAGAATCTCCCAAAATCGTGAAAAAAATCCCATAAAATCGCGTGATTTCCTTCATTCTCGAATTTTCCAGATTTTCCAAAAATGCAATTGCATTTCTGTTTTTCTGATCTACCAAAATTTTCCAGAAATGTAATTATATTTCCATTAGCATTTTTAGGCTTGCTCACTATCATGCTCTTGCAAAGGAATGCTATTCGGAATGCAATTGCATTTTTTCTTTTTGGCTCCAAATCTACACAAAAACAACAAATTAGTTTAAATTCCATTCTTTTTTCAACTCCATTCTTTTTTTTTCATTACTACAACGAGTTTTTATGAATTTAACCAATAAACAGCATTTTTAGCTTGCTCGTCATACAACAAAACGCACAAAAACGACAAGAACAACCTAGTTTAGGGTCAAATAATCCTTATAAATGAGAATTATCAGAATTCAGAGAGAATTGAGAGCAAATAAGGTTAAAGTCCTTAGGTGCCGAATGCTCTCTGAAGTCCTTAGGTGCTGAATGCTCTCTGAAGTCCTTAGGTACTAAATGCTTCAGGACAAGTCCTTAGGTGCTAAACTTTCTTTGAAGACCAAAGACTCTTCAAGACCAGTCCTTAGGTGCTGAACACTCCTTGAAGTGTTGAACACTCTTGTAAGACCAAAGCCCCTCCACGACAAGTCCCTAAGTACTGAACACTCTTGGAAGACCAAAGATCCTCCAAGACAAGTCCTTAGGTGCTAAACGCTCTTTAAAGACCAAAGACTTTTTAAGACTCGAAGACTCTAAAGATTGATTGAAGCTTTAACCTCGAGAACAAGTTGCAAAGCCCTCAAGACAAATCTACATTTGAGAACAAGCTGTGAAGCCCAAGACAAATCTACACTCGAGAACAAGTTGCGAAGCCCTCAAGACAAGTATACATTTGAGAACAAGATGCAAGCCCTTGAGACATTTGTACATAAGAGAGAAAGAATAAAAGGATAAATATTAGAGATTATACTCCACTAAATTGAAATTAATATAAATTAAATTCATTTACACGTGTCTCATTTATTTCCCTTTGTTGAAATCACGTGTGAACAAGGTCTATTAGTAAATGAACATGCAAATAATCATAGATAGAAAATGAAAGTTAAATACCACTTATATACTATTTTTATTCTTTAAATAAAGTATATCCCTAACAGACGTGTAGGCACGCAAAAAAATCACTAGTAGAGAATGAAAGTTAAATACTACTAATATTTATTTGGTATTTTGCTTTACTCGTGATCCCAATCGTTCTTAGTTGACTCGACTATTTTTCACCCTTTGCATTTTTAGGAACTAGAAAAACACCAACTATTAGTTATAAACTAAATAAGTACCTTGGTTACTCGATAATGAAATTAATTTACCCCATAAAGAAGTGGAAAAATTAGTACATATACAATATATCAAATCATACACATACGATATTTCAAATGTACACATAAATCATTTTATATAACTAATAAATGTGTAAAATTTGGCATGTATTTGTATGTATATATAAATTTCAATATTTGTGTCAATATTAATATATAAAAAATTATCTCACAAGCCTAACATTTTAGTTCGTGGCCAGTGAGAGGGTGGGGGCCCATTGTTCAAGTCTTGAAATCAGCACTTAAGAGAACTACTCATTTACTTACCCTATATGGGAATGGGTGAATTCCATCTTGGTAGATTATGTTCCCAGCTCTCTATTTGGTCAAGTCCTCAAAATGGTAAGCATATTAAATCGGCTACAAAAGCCACTCTCACCCATGGAAATCAAAGGACAGGCCCTCACAGGTAGGAATTCATAACTCACTCAGGATTAAGATCAAGTCGCATATGATCATCCTCATGAAATATTAATCTTCTCAATTATCGGATTTATAAAGAGAGATTAAATTTTTTGTGGTCTAGTCTTATCCAAACTCATTGTATAAGATACCCCACTCACATGTCTCCACATGAACGATTTGGATCAAATCATTTGTAACTATTACAAAATGGACCATATCAATAGTGTTGCTAGGATAAGACACCCAACCTTATCCATATACTAAGACTCTTTAGGTTATTTCTTAAACATGATCCTCCTGTATGTCAACCACATACTCTTCAAGATTACACTAATAACCTTGAATTTTTCATATAATGAATAATATTATATTGTATATAAAATAATCAAAATATTATTAATTATTAAATAAATCATTAATTACGAGGCTTTAGGGCATAAATCCCAACAGAAACCACTTAGAGGGAAATAAAAGCGTTATGGCAATTCAAATCATCATTCTATTAAATTTTCCCCAGTAATTGATCTGTGGGTTTAATTTCAATATGTTCGAATTACATTAGAATCCCGATGAACACAAAAAAAAAATCCAGTGAACTAGATGAATCTAAATTAGAAAAATTGACATAATTGTGAGTTAAATTCAACAATTGCATTAACACACAAAAAAGATCCATGCCCTAGGTAACTTGCATCATGGGCATATAATTGTATTTACACATAGTACAAAACATAGTAATTAAACCCACCCAAAAAAGAATGAAAGAATGCTAGTTCATTCAGAAATGGAAATTAAAGATAACAATGTAGACATTAGTTCATTCATAACCAAGCCACCCCATCTACCAATTTATTAGTTCATTCATAACCAAGCCACCAAATGCATTGAAAGACGCAAAAAATATAAAAAAGGATATTAGGGCACATGGTAACCATTATTGCAGCTAATTAAACTCTCTTTGCCTTTTTCCTACTCCCAAGCAGTTTGAAATTTAAACTTTTTACCCCACGTTGTCCCCTTGTATCTAGAGATATTGAAGCATCCTCTCTCCCTGAAACTTTTTTCCCCAGTGGTTATACTAGAAACCCAACAAAGACCACGCGGTATGTATACTTTCTTCCGTAGCTTTTTTCCCACCCTCTCCACCTGAATGTTTCCATTTCATTTATTGTTGTATCAGCAATCCACCTTTATTTCATCTAATGAACCATCTGTCTTCTACTCACAAGGGATCTAACTCAAATAAGTATGTGAATACCAAGTATCAAATCCCAAGGGAAGCGGATATGAAAATTCTTTTTAAAGCTAATTAATTATTAAGAATACTCAAAATTGGAGTTATTTAAGGCTCATACTAAAGGAATGATGCTTAAGAATTTAAAATAACTAGGAAAGCAATAGAAAGAATTGGATATACCAAATTAAGGGGGTGTTTAGGGGATCGAACACAATTTAGGTTTGATTTATGACAATTGGATCTGACAGTTAATCAAACAAGCTTAATTGCATAAACCTAGAGCTAAACCGATCGAAATCTCATGTTGATCTCATTCGAACGTGCTTTATTAATCGCTTGTCTAAGTGTCCGTAGTATCACAATCCATTATGTAATGACGTGGATTGTGCCCCCAAGTGAGTCATCGAGGATGATGACTAGTTTAAGTGGGGGAGAGTGTCACAACCGTACTAAGAAAAGAGTAGGTTGTGACCCCCATAGAGCAGACAGGTGCACGGGCAGCACGCGAGTGTCGCCCATATGGCCATGCGAGGGCCAAGAGAAGACAAGTGCCATGATGCGACCGAGGAGGATTGTGCATCATCTAACACACCAATATAAGTGGGCTTGAATGCCATGTTGAGATGCCAGGAAAATAGAAGACAACTATGTCGTCAGGGGTGTTAGTGATAAGCTTAGTGGGGGTCAGATGGGGCCTCGGGCCATAGCCTCGAAAGTCGGGGTTCCGTCATGAGTTTTGACGTGCGGCTCTGGAGTTAAGTCTGTATATGGGCAAGATGTAAGCTGGCCAGATTTCGTGTCGATCGAAGTCCAGACGAGCACTCCATGCTGGCATATGATCCCTCACCAAATTGACGTGCATGGGTGGTAGGAGCTAAAATCTCAATTGTCTACTTTAGGGGGAGGCATGGTGTTGGCTCTCTCCACCACCCATGGGCCTCATGGCCAAAGTGAGCCACCCCTTGGCACATGAATGTTTCATGGTGTAGGCGAGCGTCTGCAAGACGAGTGTCTTGGGCGTCTTCTTATGGAAAGGATTTTCCTAGGATAGTGTTGGGTGGCACGGGTGTGCTGATCGGCCATAGGACCCGGTAGCGGCCAACGATACGAGAACGACTCGGCATGGACACGAAAGGGTCCATGCCTCGATATGACTCAGATGGATGGATGTCTGAGATGCCCCGATTATGAAGGCGACCCATGGGAAGGATTTCGATAGCATGCTCGAGCAAGCGGCTAAATCAGGTGACATCCCGAGGCTCGGGATGGGATCACTATTCATCAGTGGGACCCGATAGTTTCCAGTTTGGATGGTACTTGCCCGTTATGTCTTGGTTTGTATTATAATGCCCCAAGAAGCTCCGATTTGCATCGGTTGCACCCGGTAAGCATTATAATCACCTGGTAAGTCCCGATAAGTGCTAGAATCACCCGATAAGCTCTGATTGAGGGTTTTAAGGTCGTTTTGGCCCAAGGAAGGGTCCAAATGAGTCCCGGTGAAGTTCTAGACTGATGTAGAAGCATCAGGGACATGTCTAAGAGTTGGATGATGATGTTCTAAGAAGCGACGTTGCTTTCTAATGATCTTGGCCTAGTGTAGAGGCAAGGTTGAGCCTTGGGACTTCGCCTCGCGTAGAGGCAAGTCTGCTAGAGTCGCGTTCGAGTGAAAATACACGTACAGGCGACGTGTATGACCAAGTATACATCTGCTGTATATGAAAAGAAGCTTGGTTGATTTGAACAACCTCGCCTAAGGTCCGACTAAGCCACAAAGTTGGGGAAAAAATGTATTGGGGCTTGAGTTCCCCTTAAGGCTGGCCATGATTAGGCGAAAAATCATGGCGCCGCGCGGTTGAAGAGCTACGACCGTGACACGTAGCGCTAATTGATTAATTAATTAGAAGAAGCCCACTCATAATTAGCCCCACCCATCAATTGTTACTCATATGTCACATCAGCAATTTAAGGGTGTTAACTAGATTAATTCAATCCTAATTTCCTCTGCCGTGTTCAATTAAGACTAAGTTCAACTAATTATTTGCCAAATAAATAGAAGCATTACGAAGAATCCAATTAAATGCAACTAATCAAGCAATTAAAAATCAATTATCACAATTAAACCATAAATTCAATCCTAAATGTGCTCTTAACCCCTAAACAAGTAAAGTTAGCCCATAAATGTCATTAAAACAGCACAGTACAACATCCTAAAGTCCCTAAATGCAGAAAATAGAGAGAAAATAATGGGAAAGAAGACTGTCTTGCTGAATTCTTGACTCTAGCCTCGAATTTCACAATTCTGAGCCTCGAACACCACGCTTGAACATTCAGTTTCTAGCTCCACAGGTCCCAAGGAGGCAAGTTATCAAAATTAGGGCTAAATATGGTCTCCCCCCAGTCGAAAAGAAAACGATGAATATAAAGGCTGCATTTGCAACAACAATGCAACGCTAGAGACAGCGTTGCAGTGCTGTCCAAAACACTCGCGTTTCTTCAAGTGTACAGTGGTAACGTTGCAATGTTGTAAGTAGCGTTGCAACACTAAGGACGAAGCTCTTCTTTTTAGCACGTTTCTAACGTTGCAATGCCACAAGGCAGCATTGCAATGCTAGCTCTCGGGTTTTTCCAACAAATTATGGCATTGAAACGCCATTTCAAGCATTGCAATGTCGTCCTCTCGGCCCCAACAGCTTATAAACCTTCTCATCTTGTCCTTAGCTCGTCCAAAAGCTCTAATTAAGCTCCATATTCACCATTTTGCTCCAAAATTCATAATTCTGCTCTTAATTGCTCAGATTCCTAAAATATGCAAAATAATCACATAAAAGCTCACAATTATAGCGTAAAACTATTTAAAATAAGGAATAAATATAGCACTAAATTAGTGCTATCACCGTCTTATTAATTAATCAAATCCGGCATTAATAAACCTCATCGACGATCCTAACTTATGCTCTTATCACTGTCGTGTCCAAACATCAATCATTATGCAATTTAGGCTATAATTTATGCATTCTTTGTCAAGTAATCACATAAATCAATAGGGCATCAAATCCTTGATCAAGGGATTCAAAGCATTAAGCACAATGCATAAAAGTGAACTTGCTAAATCAACTGCAAAAATCCGTAATTAATCTTAATTACATGGTCTGAAGGCTTGATTAAGCCCTAAACTCTACAATTCAATCAAAAATAGCATAATTCAATGCAATACAACCATAATCCATCTAAACTAATCAAGAACAGCAAAGGAATACATAGAAAATAGAATAAAAAACTCGTTAGGCTTCGATCAATTGCTCCCGCTACGATCTCCATGAGCCTGGGGCATTAGATCTTCAAGAATTCTTCTTCGATTCAGCCTCATCTCTGTCTAAACTCTCTTAATTCGTGGATTAGGGTGTAAAACTCCAAAATTAGCTCTCTCTTTCCGTAAAGCAGAAGATAATTTTAAGTCTGGAAATCGATACAGCATCGAGATGCCAGGAATAGTGTCGAGACACTGTCCAATACGTTTAAGTTTTTGCTAAGCGTGCGCAGGCAGCGTTGAGACACTACCAGTAGCGTCTCAAAGCTACGGACCAAAATACACTCCTCCATGTTTTTGTATCATCGTTACAAGTAGTGTCTCAATGTTTGCCCTCTAATCAGACACCAAAGCTTTAGCGTCTAGACACTATTTTCAGCGTCTAGACGTCGTCCTTTTGGAAAAACTTGCCTCAAATTGCACCCTTCTTTGCTCCAAATTCAATATCAATTCTTCAAAATCATAATCTCCGCTCCAATCGTTCAGTTTCTTGAAATGTAAGATAATTTCACATAAAAGCTCATAAAACACCACAACATTAGCTAATAAAGGAGTCATAATATAACACTAAATTAGTGCTATCAAATACCCCCATACTTAAACTTTTGCTAGTCCCGAGCAAAACAAAATACAAGTAAGGCTTAACTCAGCAATCACAAGCAGTAACTCCAATCTCAATTGCCTAATTAGCCTGAAGATCAAACTAAGGAATCAAAGCAAACACAAACTTTCAATCAAAGAAATTTGAAAACTTATCATCTCATCCCTTGCAACATATGTGTAGGTTCCTACTAACCCGAAAAGCGTTATAGACTCTTCCACTCATTTTTCCCCTACACTGCCCCTAAGAATCAATCATCCAGCTTACTTACACAATTTGGAGGCAATACTTAACTAGGATGCCTGAATTTACTAGACGTCCTTCATACTAGCAAAAACATTTTCTTTACACTCAAGGGCACTAGCTTTCTCACATCTACTGCAGGGACCCTTACCTAGACCACTCACTCAATGAGTGGCCTAACTGATCACAGTAGAGGCGGGTCTTTTTACCCTTGAGGACATTAAACACAACGCCACTTCTTTTCTTTCTTTTCACACTTTCTTTTTATTTCATGTTTTCATTTTCTCATAATTTTCAATTTTTTTTCATTGCAGGCAGATAACACAATAAACTCCTAAGTACAGTGTTACCTACAAACATGCAAAAGCATCTTTTAATCAAACCTTAAGCCTATCAGAGTGACAATGAATTTCTACAGACTATAACCCTGTTCTAGGCTTTCACAACTCAACTTAGATAGGCTTAAAGTACTCCACAAATGCAAGAGATGATCATAAAAAAAATTTAAAATTCCTTCAAAATCTAGAGCATGCTCACATAATTCAATAACTTCATCACTCATGCTAATTAGACAAAAATCCTAAATTATTTTAATCACAGCTTACACTTGCATCATCAGCCCACTCATGCAAATAGATTTCCACAGAGCCACAATAAACTCATTCAAAGGATAAGACCACCACATAACAAAAAAGTGCGTCCACCCACACTTGAATTATACATTGTCCTCAATGTATTCAGAATTGCCACCACACAAGAGTAAGGAAAAAATCAATAAAAGGAGAACAATACTGCCCTAAAAAAATAAGGAAGTCCATTGTTGGCCAACAATCCAATATGCAACGTAAGAGAGCACAACTGAATCATGAGCACCTACGCAAGGATCGATAAAAGTGGGAGCATTAGATAAAAGCATAACTCCTATACTAACTAACTACTACAAAAGTAAAGAAAGCAAATAAAGCGAATTTGACGCCTGACTAACTCCAGGAAGATCAAATTTTTAATGTCGATTGCTGGCAGTGCGTTAGCACATCTTATTCATCTCCCAAAATAGTTTTTTCCACATGTCTCTCTTCCACACCACAGTAGTGCTTGATTTTCTGTGCATTGACTTTGAATGTCTTTCCCTCACTATCCATGAGCTCAACTGCACCATGCGAAATTACCTCTTTGATTGTGAAAGCCCCGACCACCTCGATTTAAGCTTCCCTGGAAACAAACGCAACCGTGAGTTAAACAAAAGGACTTGTTGACTCGATACAAAGGAACGGTTCTGAATCATCTTGTCATGCCATCTCGTCGTCCTCTCCTTGTACAACTTGGCATTCTTATATGCTTGGTTTCTGAACTCCTCTATACCACAAACATCAAGCAACTCAACTTCAAGAATATGGGTTAGGGGAAATTCATGATGACAAGAGATATTACCTGTTCTCTAACATCTATCATACATTTTCACGAAGGTATAACAGTCTTTGAATAAACTAGGCCAATAAAAACCAGACTGAAGTACTTTTGCAGCTGTTCTTGTAGAACCAAAATGCCCACAGTATCGAGAAGAGTGGCAATCATGCAAAATTTTGCCCACTTCCTCCATTGACACACACCTCTTAATAATTTGATCAGAACATACCTTAAACAACAATGGGTCATCCCACAGGTAGGATCTCATGTCATGCAAAAACTTCTTTCTCCTATGAGTATTCAAGTTAAGAGGAAGATTCACTGACGCAAGATCATTCACAATATCAACATACTAAGGAAAAGAAGACTTGACTGCATACAATCTTTCGTCGAGAAGGTCCTCTTTTATAGGAAAGGTTTGCATGTCAGGCTCATGCTCTATTCAAGACAAGTGATCTACCACAACATTCTCACAGCCTTTCCTATCCCTAATTTCATAATCAAACTCCTACAACAAAAGAATCTACCTAATTAAATTAGGTTTTGAGTCTTTCTTATTGCATAGATAATGAATGACAACATGATCAGTGTGCACAATAATCTTTGAACCAAGCAAATAGGACCTAAACTTATCAAATGCAAACACAACAGCAAGCATATCTTTTTAAGTAGTAGTGTAATTCTGTTATGCACTATCAAGAGTTATACTTGCATAATAAATTGACCTAAAGAACTTATCTCTACGTTGTCATAGGACTACTCCTAATGCATAATCACTAGCATCACACATAATCTCAAAAGGTTGATTCTAATCAAGCACTACAATCACAGGTGCAGAAATCAACTTTTTCTTAAGCACATTAAATGCTACCATGCAGTCATTGTTGAAAACAAAAGAAGTATCTTTCTCAAGCATATTACACGAGGGTTTAGTAATTTTAGAAAAATCTTTAATAAAACGACGATAAAACCCTACGTGCCCTAGGAAGCTACGAACTCCCTTAACGTTCATTGTAGGTGGAAGCTGCTCGATGGTTGAAATCTTAGCTCGGTCTACCTCCAATCCTTTTGTAGACACCTTATAGCCAAGAACTATACCTCGTTTAACCATGAAATAGCATTTATCCCAGTTAAGGAGAATGTTAGTTTCCTAAAACCTCTGCAACACACGAGAGAGATTATATAGACAAGAATCAAACGAAGTTCCAAAAACACTAAAATCATCCATAAAAACCTCCATAATCTCCTTGACAGAGTCTGCAAAGATAGGCATTATGAATCGCTGGAAGGTGGCAGATGCATTACACTACCTAAATGGCATTCGCCTGAAGGCGTATGTACCATAAGGACACATGAATGTCGTCTTCTCCTTTACCTTAGGTGCTATCGCGATCTGATTGTAACCTGAATAACCATTAAGAAAATAATAGTAAGGATAACCTACTGACCTGTCTAGTTAATGAAAAGTAGAGGAAAGTGATCCTTTTTGGTGGCATTATTGAGCTTCCTGTAATTGATGCACACTCGCCAACTGTTCACTGTTTGAGTCGATATTGCTTCATCCTTTTCATTCTTCACAACCGTCATCCCTCCATTTTTTGGTACGACCAGCACTGGGCTCACCCAAGGACTATCAGAGATAGTAAAAATAATTTCTGCATTTAATAATTTCATCAACTCATTTTTAACGATTTCCTTAGTAGAGTTAAGTCTTCTCTGATGCTTAACAGTGGGAATAAAGGTATCCTCCATTAAAATCTTATGTATAAAAATAGATGGGCTGATACCTTTAATATCATTGATTGACCATCCTAAGGCAGACTTATGTGCACGCAACACACTCAACAACTTTTCCTCTTCTACTTATTTAACTCAGCAGAAATAATTACAAAAAAGGTAAAAGAGTCACTAAAGAAAGCATAACGCAGGTGAGCAGGCAATTGCTTTAATTCAAGAGAGGGTGTGTCAATTTGTACATAAATATACTCATAAATAAATTTTCCCTTCTTACTAGGTCCTAAGGGTGCCTCAAAAATACCGTGACACATATAGACATGCCCTGAATTTAAATTTTTAGATAATTCACCACAGACATCAGGCATGCCAATCTCATACTTATCAGGAACAAAAAACAACTCTACATAGTCATCAATAATAATGTCCAGAGTATCCACCATATGACATGTACTAACCTCATCGGGGTGTTTCAATGCCTTAAACATGTTGAACACCACCTG
Organism: Trichosanthes truncata; assembly: GCA_033996785.1. NCBI lineage: Eukaryota > Viridiplantae > Streptophyta > Magnoliopsida > Cucurbitales > Cucurbitaceae > Trichosanthes > Trichosanthes truncata. Next base: position 28,970,710 of record MU867259.1, on the reverse strand, counting down.
ATCATTGTTTACTTGAAGAGTTAAAATTCCTGTGTTCACCTCGATCAGAGTGCGTCTTGTCACCAAAAATGGCATCTTTAGGATGATAGGGACCTCAGAGTCCTCCTCCATGTCCAGAATCATGATGTCTATAGGAAAAATAAATTGATCAACTTTAACTAAAACATCCTCTAAGATACCTTTGGGCACGTCAGAGAACAGTCTGCTAACTGAAGCACTATACTGGTCGGTTTAAGCTCTACTGCACCATGTTTCCTGAAAGCACTAAGAGGCATTAAGTTAATGCTTGCCCCTAAATCACAGAGTGCGTTATTAATATAAACACTACCAATAACACAAGGGATAGTAAAATTCCCTGGGTCGGTTATTTTCTGCGGTAGTTTTCTCTGAATTATTGCATTGCACTTCACATTCATTTGCACTCTCTCATCCTTACCAAATTGCCTTTTGTTTGCTAAAATTTCTTCCATGAACTTCGTATATTTTGGTACCTATTCAAGTGTATCAGCGAAAGGTATATTAATGTGAAGTTCCTTGAAATGCTCGAGAAATTTAAGAAAATCCTCATCTAAATTTTTCCTTTGAAATCTTTTAAGATACGGGATTCTATTGGGAACAAAGGGTATAGGGTCATAAAACTTCCTTGAATTAGTTCTTGGGGTAATTCCTCCTTTTTAGTCAACTCCTTAGTAATATCCCGTTCCTCGCTCGGGCTGGACACATCCTCCAATTTCTTGTTGGGTTCCTTTAGCTTATTCCCACTCCTAAGTGATATGGTTGTACATTCCACAAGTGGGTCAGCGAGATTATTGCCTCTTTGTAGGCTGTCCAAGAGTGCCACCATTTGATTAATCTTATCTTCCATGTTCTTGATCACAACATCTTCGTTTTCCACCTTTACATGCACTGTAGTGACTACCTCACTCATCGTGTGAGATAAACTTCTGGTCTCCTCTATAAACCTTCCCATAATATCTTTAAGTGGGCTCCTCTTCTCTTGAGACTTAGTATGTACTACTCTTGAAACAGGCTACACTACACTATCATTAGTAACATAAAAGGAATTCACTTGACTTTTCTTACCTGAGCGATCCTTAACATTACTAGGCTTCGTAGTCTCCACACATTTTGTGCTCACTGCTTTAACTGCTCGAGAATAGGCTCCTTATCAATTATCAATTCTTAAGAATCCTCCTTTGGTCCTATCTCTGTCAACATGCTCAAAGCCTTAGTCAAAGTTTCAACTTAAAATTTTAATGAACTCACCTCATTGGCTTCACAGGCTGCCTTCACTTGTGTAAATGTCTCTGATGACCATTGGTAGCTTGTGATGGCTAACTCCTCCAATAAGCTCCAGCATCATTGAATGACTTAGCTAGAAAATTACCTCTAGTTGCAGTGTCAAGGATAATTTTATGAGCACTAAGCAAACCATTGTAAAAGAGTTGTACCTAAAGCCAATCGATGTTCACGCAAGCGCACGTGATCAAGTAATATAAAATGGTAAGTAAATACTAAGTATCGAATCCTTAGGGAATTGGTTATATTTAATCAATTATTTATTATTCTTACTTACATGTAATTTTATTTATAGAAAATCAATGCTAAAGACATCAAACACAAGAATTAACTGAACCAACAAAAATAAGCATTCAATTAAATTTGAGCATAATCAATGGGGCCAAGTTTAGGAAATTAATCTCACCTGTTGGACCATCCTTGACTTTAATGGGCTCTTGTAATTAATTAAGCAATTTTACTTGAGTCTAAAGATACAAATATCAAGGAATCCTCCGTTGAGCTCGTCCAATTTTAAACATAATTAATTAATTCATGTGTCCGTCTCATTAATTAATCAAATTTGGCATTAACAAACCTCATCGATGACCCTAACTAATGCTCTTATCATTGTCATGTCGAAACATCAATAGTTATGCAATTTAGGCTCTAATTTATGCATTCTTTGTCAAGTAATCACATAAATCAGCAGGGCATTGAATCTTTGATCAAGGGATTCAAAGCATTAAGCACAATGCATAAAAGTGAACTTGCTAAATCAACTACAAAAATCCCTAATTAATCTCAATTACATAGTTTAAAGGCTTGATTAAGCCAAAAACTCTACAATTCAATCAAAACACAGCATAATTCTGTGCAATACAACCTTAATCCATCTAAACTAATCAAGAACAACAGAGGAATATAGAGAAAATAGAATAAAAAACCCGTTACGCTTCGATCCTTTGCTCCCGCTATGATCTCCACGAGCCTTGAGCGTTAGATCTTCAAGAATTCTCCTCCAATTCAGCCCCATCCCTCTCTAAACTCTCTTAATTCATGGATTAGGGTGTAAAACTCCCAAATTAGCTCATGCTTTCCATGAAACAGAAGCTAATTTTAAGTCTAAAAATCGATACAGCGTCGAGGCGCTAGGAACAGCGTCTCGACTCTGTCCAATACGGTAACATTTTCGCTAGGCACGTGTAGACAGTGTAGCATCTCAACGCTACTGATGGAAATGCACTCCTCCATGTTTTTGCAGCTTTTAGCGTCTCAACGCTTGCCCTCTGATTAGACACCAAAGCTTTAGCGTCTAGATGCTGTCCTCTTGGAAAAACTTGCCCAAAATAACTCCATTTCCATCCTTAGCCTCAAATTGCACCTTTCTTTGCTCCCAATTCAATATCAATACTTCAAAATCATAATTTCTGCTCCAATCACTCGGTTTCCTAAAAGGTAAGATAATTCCACATAAAAGCTCATAAAAAACCACAAAATTAGTTAATAATATAGCACTAAATTAATGTTATCAGCCAAATCGATAAAAAAAAAAGCCCTAATCTCAATTCAAGGCTATTTTTGGAGGTTTTGGTGGAGCATTTGATAGCAAAATTGAGCAGAATTGAAGACTTGAAACTTGAGTTCGTGGCAGATTACCTCGAGAATACAGGATCGACCTTCCGTTTGCAATTTTCCTCTTTTTCTTTCAATTTAGCTACTATATAGGCTTAAATTTACGGACATTTGTGTTGTAATGACCGATTATGAAAGTTTTAGTCCTTAAATCCTTGGGATTTAGTTGTGGAATATTGTTTTAATGCTGAATTGTTGAATTACTATGGATTAATTGTTAATTAATGGGTGTTTATGGCTTTTTGGCTTTTGAATCTATTCGTGCATTTAGAGTTTAATGCCTTTAATTAGTGTTCTGTGATTAATTGAATTAGTCTAAGTTGAGCTCGAAAGAGGAGACTTAGTTAGGTTTAAGAAAGAGGTGATTAATTAATTACTCGAGTGACAGCAAGATTAGTGGTTAATTAATTATAGCAGTTGAGAAGATTAATTCATAGAATGCTATTAATTGATTCGTTTACTAGTGGAAACTCGAAAGATAGAAGCTAGTGTAGAAGTAAATGCATGACTGATAATCACATGGACACGATAGTGATAAGGGTGATTATTAGAGGTCTGTAACGAAGGGTCTTAAAGCCTTGTATGAGTTAGCTAGCGCTAGGGATACCTAGGCTAGTTAATTAGTACTTGAGATTGGAGGAGATCGACAGTAGAGTCCATGCCTGTAGAATTTCTATATTTATGAGTTCATTGACTAATTAGTCGTAATTGTCTATTTAATTGAGTAGTTAATCTTATATTCAAGTATATCGCTTAGGATTGTGTCCCCTATTTATCTTTCTGCACTTTTATTTTATATTCTTTGTTTAGTTTATCTTCCTTTTATGCTTATGTTCTCTAAATAAACCCAAGTGAGGTTATTCACAATACTTAATTGAATTAAAAGCCAATCTCTGTGGATACGATACTCGATAGGAATACCGTTTTATTATTACTTCGATCACGTGTGCTTGCATGTACGCCTGATCAAGTTTTTGGTGTCGTTGCAGGGGATTGTGTATTTTATTTCGGTTAATATTGTGAAGGAATTTCCTGCTTTAATTTAGAGGTTTATTTTTGTTTTATCTTGCTTGTTTTGTTTTGTTCTGAGTCCTGGTCCATTGTTTCTGGGTGTGTAGCTATTCAGTGTTTGATTGAGAGCTTGTGTTTATTTCTTTGTTACTTTTTATATGGCTTCTGATAGATTTGGGTGGCCCTTTAGGGAATATGAGTCTGAAGAACTAACACCATCCTCTAGTCTTTCCTTTTCTAGTTATTCCCCGTTAGTTAAAAATTCCCCCTTAGAGAGCTTATTGCATGATTTTTTGAGGAGTCTAAAGCTAATAGTGAACAATTAAAATAGTTGTGTGAGAGACTCAAGAACCTAGAGGAGGTTAGTGAAGTGCAATCCACTTTTTTAGCATATCCAATGAGTCAATTGGCCATTGATTCATTGGTAGCCTTTCAAGATGAGCTTAATTCTTTTGATTTTACCGAAGTTGGGTATTCAGGGGTGAGCTTGATTGATAGAGAGGAGTTGGAGTGTTTTAACACATACCAAGAGCAAGTCTGTGAGATAGAAGTAGAGGTTGAGCCTATTTTAGAAAAGGTTGTTCAGGAGGTTAAGTTTGAGGTTGACAAGCCTTCATCTATTCTATCTTCTGAAATTTCTCTAGATTGTGCTTGTTCTATCTCACTTGAGTTCGTGTCTGAGTCTTTGTTTTTTGATCTTTCTCCTTTTATGCTCTTTATATCTAAAAATACCAAAAATATTTCTACTTCAAGGTCTCGTGAAAAGCTAGTATTTCTACTAGCTTTGGTTTGTTTTGTTGACTCTAGGAAGAGGGCCCAAAGAAATGGGAGAATTTTTACGTAACTTGAGAACCCACACGATCCCCGTCTAGCTAAAGGCGTTAAATAAGCGCTTCTTAGGAGGCAACCCAAGTTTATTTCCTTTTATTTATTTATTTTTGTGTTGTTTTTCTGTCTTTCTTTTAGTTTTGTGATGATCTCATGTTCCCGTGGTTGTTTGTTCTAGGAGTTCGAGATTCAGATTATATTTTCCATCATGCACCCCAGTTGATCAAGCTGAGTTGAGGATTCTCACGCACTCCAGGGCAATATTATTCTTTCCTTTATTTCTTTTTAAATTGTTCAAGCATGCTTAATTAGTTGGGTAGTTTATACATTGAGGACAATGTATGTTTTAAGTGTGGGGGGATGCTTGTTGTTCTGATATGAGCTTAGTTGAAATTTTTTGTGAATTATATGATGATTCTACTGCATTGTGTATGATGAAGATAACCTGTGATGTGTTCAGAATAGTGTAATTTTTGCAATTTTTGTGAAATATGAGAGCATGTCTAGGATTCAAGTTAATTTACAATTTTTCCTGGAGTTCCTTGCACTTGTGGAGTACTTAGCCTACTTATTAATGGTTTTGAATGCTTAGAATAGAGTTATAGTATCTAGATGTTTGTTGTCACCCTGATATGCTTAAGCTCTAGTTTGAAGGTTGTCTAGCATGATAGTTTGTAATGTTGAGCTTAGGAGGAAAAATCATGTTTATCTGCCTGATAGAAAGAAAGAAAAGAGGAAAGAAATGAAAGAAAAAAGAAGATCAAATAAAAGAAAAAAGAAGAAAAAGAAAGAAGAAAAGAAGAAAAGAAGAAAAAGAGAATAAAATAACTTGTAGTGGACAAAAAGAGCTATCTTTGTTGTGATCAGTTAGGCCACCCATTGAGTAAGTGCTCTGGGTAAGAGTCCCTACAACAGTTGTGTGAAAGTTAGTGTCCTTGAATGTTTAAAGAAAAGTGCAAGTTTGGGGGAGTGTTGCCGAGTAGTTTTCAGGCATCTTAGCTAGATATTAACTTCTTGAGTGTTAGGATGTTAGATAATTGGTGCTTAAGGCCAGTGTTGGGAGACGATGAACGTAGGCTAGTAGGGATCAAACAAGGAAGGTGATAAAAAGGGCTTATCGAAGGCTCTTATCAGATTAATTTATAAACCATACCTCTAAATATTTTGCAATAATAGTGGCTAGGATCATCTACAGGGATTGGAGTTCTTAGATTTAATTAAGTACCATGGTTACTCATCTAATTTTATTTAGAGAACTTAAACTCTTGGAATTAAGGGAAAATAAAATCTACACTAATATGTACATGCTTTGGAGTCTAATTTTGAGAAACATGCATGCTTGATTATCTTAAGCCCAACTTGAATTGATTAATAACTTGATTTTATACTAACAATCTTAAACCAAGAATTATTAAGTTATCAATATCCTCTCTCGAGCTCAATTAAACTCATGCCTAGCAATAATCAACTTCTCGATCTATTTCTATTACTAAACAGGGCATTAGGCGATTCTCTTAAGGCTTCTAGAATTAATCTACTCACTCTAGTGCAATAGATTAAACCTAGTCATGTATCTAATGTTCTACAACTAAACTTACTCTCTCAAGCTAAATTTAGTTAAACATGCAAAACCATGGCCAAAGGTTAAGACAATATATAGATATGCATAAAAGACATCAATATATAAATTAAACTAAAAATCAACCATATGTTCAACAACTACAACCAAGCAAGGGTCTAAACACAGATTTACAACATGAGTACAGCCCACAAAAACTCCTCAATTCAAGAGAAAAAGAAAAGATATAGAGAAGAAACTTAGGTTGCGTGCCAACACTCGTCTCCAACATGATGTCCACGATATCAAGCTTTGAGTCTCTTCCTTGGCTCTCCAAAGGTCTCCTCTATGTCCTTAGACAGTGCTTGAATCGAGTTTAGGGTTTTTGGTCTCTCAAAATGGCTCCCCTTTGTGAATAACAAAACTTCCTTTTTATAAAGTGGAGACAGCGTTGCAATGCTAGGGGCAGCGTTGCAACGCTGTCCCTTCAAATAAAATAAAAAAGAAAAATATCAATTGGGTTGGCATTGCAAAAACAGCCAAGGCTGAAAGGCTTCTCGTATGGCGTTGCAACGCTATAGATGGCATTGCAACGCTATACTCTCGGGCTCACAAGCTTGTTTCCTTCTCTTCAACACTTGGATCCTCAAATATAGCTCCAATTTGCTCCAAATTCATCCAAATACTTCTCAAAACTCCAATTTTACTCCAATTGCTCAGTTTCTGTAAAATAGGCATAAAAATACATGAAAGCACACATAATCATAGTAAAACTATCATAAAACTAAGTCAAGAAATAACACTATTTTGCCCACTATCAGAAGGCTATGCACATATTTGCAAGGAACGAAAAGCTTAAATTTAAATTTGCTTGACGAATTGATGTGTTGAATTATTTCCTTTAGTTGTGATTATTTTGTTGTTTAGAACATAGAGGAATGTGTCATGCTTATGCATTTTTTAATTCATATATGTGGTTTTGTTTTGGCTTTGCTCGGAACTAGCAAATGCTTAAGTGTGGGGGTATTTGATAGCACTCATTTAGTGATATCTGTTTCCTATTATTTTAGTTAGTTTTGTTATGATTTGGTGTGCTTTGATGCCTATTTTTGTTGATTTTGCAAGAATCGAGCTAAAGGAGAAAAATCGAGTGTTCAAGGGTATTTTGGTAATATTGGAGTCTTTTAGAATCCATTTGAAGATCCAAGAGGAGAAGAGATGGAGTTTTAGCATAAGAACTTGAAAGGAGAGCGTCTAGACCCTGAAAATGGCTTTTAGAGGCCACATTTGAAGTGCCCAGCGTCAGAACGATCAAAACGCGCGTAGAAGTGTAGTTCCGTTTGGAGCGTCGAGATGCTGCCTTCAGCGTCTCAACCTTGGAGGCACGCCTGCAAGAAAAAATGGGGCGTTTAGGTGCAACGTCGAAACGCTGTCCCTAGCGTCTCGACGCTGCTTCGATAGAGGTATAAAAATATCGTTTTCTCTTTGTCCAAAAGGACGCCAAATTGATAGGGAAAGCCCTAATCTCGATTAAAGGCTGTTTTTGGAGGTTTTGGGGAGCATTTGTGAGCGGAATTGAGTAGAATTGAAGACTTGAAGCTTGAGTTCATGGTAGATTACCTCAGAAACGTGGGATCGACCTTTCATTTGCATTTCTTTCTCTTTTCCTTTCAATTTAGCTATTGTATAGGCTTAAATTTAAGGACATTTGTGTTGTAATGACTAATTATGTAATGTTTAGTCCTTAAATTCTCGATATTTAATTGTGGAATATTGTTTTAACACTTAATTGTTGAATTACTATGGATTAATTTTTAGTTAATGGGTGTTTATGGCTTTTTGGCTTTTGAATCCATTCGTGCATTTAGAGTTTAATGCCTTTAATTAGTGTTCTGTGATTAATTGAATTAGTCTAAGTTGAGCTCGAAAGAGGAGACTTAGTTAGGTTTAAGAAAGAGGTGATTAATTAATTACTCGAGTGACAGCAAGATTAGTGGTTAATTAATTATAGCAGTTGAGAAGATTAATTCATAGAATGCTATTAATTGATTCGTTTACTAGTGGAAACTCGAAAGATAGAAGCTAGTGTAGAAGTAAATGCATGACTGATAATCATCTGGACACGATAGTGATAAGGGTGATTATTAGAGGTCCGTAATGAATGGTCTTAACGCCTTGTATGAGTTAGATAGCGCTAGGGAGACCTAGGTTAGTTAATTAGTACTTGAGACTGGAGGAGACTAATAGGAGAGTCCATGCCTTTAGAACTTCTAGATTTCTGAGTTCATTGTGGAATTTGCCGTAATTGTCTATTTAATTGAGTAATTAATCTTATACCCAAGTCTATCCCATAGGTTTGGTCTCCCAGTTATCTTTATGGATTTTTATTTTATGTTATAAGTTTAGTTTATATTCTTTTATGCTTCCGTTCTCTAAATAAAGCCAAGTGAGATTATTCACGATACTTAATTGAATTAAAAGCCAATCTTTGTGGATACGATACTCGGTAGAAATACTGTTTTATTATTATTTCAATCACGTGCGATTGCGGGTACGCCCTATCAAGCACAGAGAATGACAATGATGAACCACCCAGCAAAAAACCCAAGAAAGGGCAACCTATTAATAAGGTACTTACTTGAAATAATTTTTTATACCCATGGTACATGCGTATATGTATAACATGTGCGTCACAGGGGACTATTAAGAAGGAGCCTACCAAAAAACACAAATGAAATGGGAAGGCTGCCGAGGGTGAAAAATCTAAGAAGCCAAGCATTGTTGAGTAGACTGATGAGAAGATGATAATTTTGAGTTTTTGTAATCCCTAGTGTATACCTCCTCCCTCGTATGAAACACTTTGGAATACTACATATGTATTGTGATAAGACGACTTGTCGAAGGTCGTATCAAGATTAAATTTATAAAACCAGACCACCTCTAAGTATTTTGCAATATTAGTAGCTAGGGTCATCCATAAAGATTGGAGTTCTTTAGATTTAATTAAGTACCGCAGTTAATTGTGCCTAATTTTAGTTAGAGAAAAACTAATTTGGATTTGGTTTGAAAACATAAAATCTATCCTATTATTTACAAAGTTGGAATCCAATTTTAGAGAGACATTCGTTAATTTCTATTCATGAAGCCCGACTATGAAATTGATTATTGAATTGTGAATCACGCAATCGTTCTAAGTCAAGAATTACTAAAGTATTCAATTGACTCTCTCGAGCCCAATTGTACTCATGCAAGAGATAAATCAACCTATCAATCTATTTCTACAACTAAACACGACATTATGAAATTCTTTTATCAACTTCTAGTTTTAACCTATTCATTCTCATGCAATAGATTAAACCTAGTTATGCATCCAAGTTCTTGGTTAAATTTACTTTCTCAAGCTAAATCTAACCTAACATACAAAGTTATGGCCAATAGCTAAGAATACTAAATCAAGATGCATAAAAAATGTCACAATCACATTCAACAATCAAACATAGTTCATACAATCTTACAATTAACTAGAAAGTCTAAAAAGTACTTAGTTACATGCAAATTCAATTCACTAAATCCTAAAATTGAGAAAGCAAGAGAAAGGAAAAAGAGAAAAATTGGACGACGCATGCCAACACTCGTTCCCGATGTGATGTCCCACGATCCTGAGCCTTGAGTCTCCTCCTTAGCTCTCCAATGTTCTCTCTAAACCTCTTAAACACTGCCACTATCAAAATTAGGGTTTAGGTCTCTCCAAAACGGCTCTCATTGCTCGAAATACGACTTTTCCTTTTATAGAATAGGGACAGCGTTTCAACGTCGTCCCTTTGAATTTTATAAAGAAGGAAAAAATATGTTCGAGTAGCGTTGCAACGCTATATATAGCGTATGTCCGCCGGTCTCCAAGGTTGAAAGGCTGCTGAAGTGGCATTGCAATGCTACAAATGTCGTTGCAACACTACAAATGGTGTTGCAACGCTATACTCTAAGGTTCACAATCTTGTTTCCTTCTCTTCAACACTTGGATCTTTAATTATAGCTCCAATTTGCTTCAAATTCATCCAAATACTTCTCCATTCTCCGATTTTGCTCCAAATGCTCGGTTTCTGAGAAATATACATAAAAACACATGAAAGCACACACGATTATAGAAAAACTAGGGTAAAATCAAGCCTATGAATAGCACACTTATGCATGCTATCATATTTTGAAATACAGTGTAAAACTGTGGATGTCCTGTAATGCATAAAGGGCTTCTGTTTAGACCTTGTGTACCTATTGTTACACACCCTTTTCACCCCAATATACAATGCGACGATGTATTAGTAGTTATATACATCCTTTTTGTGTATTTATAGTTATATAAATCCCTTTCGTGTATTTTTAGTTATATGCACTTTTTGTGTATTGTAGTTATATACAGATTACTACCCCCCATATGTAGTTATTTTTACTAAATTTGCATGACTTACAAGATGATGACTGCTTCCTGTCAGCATCCAAAGGAGCAAGCTAATGAAGATAAACTTATGTTGGAAGAGCAACATCACGGCAACAATTCGCAAAAACCTTCAAGATAAGTATGAAGAGAAGTTTTGACATATATGTTTTGGCCACCTTTGGGATTTCACATTTAAGAAAACTTCTTCCCAAATGATGGTGCACTTTATCCAAAACTAATGCAAGCCGAAAAGGTCATCGGAGTTGAACTTCAAGATTGGAGGAAAGATTTTGACTTTCGGTTTAAGGAAGTTTTCTTTAGTTACAACGTTGAACTATGGTCCAAACACACAAATTGACCCAGAGAAGATAAAGGGAAAGGGAAAACTAAAAAATGCTTACTTTGAGGACGAAGAGAATGTCAAGCAATCATGTCTGAATATGGCCTTCAAAGTCAACCAAAAGGCACTAGAAAACGACATGGTAAACATGGCATAGTTGTATTGCCTAGAGAGCTTCCTATTTCCAAGGTAGGAGAAAGTGCACATCGAGACCAATCATATCCTCATGGTTGATGACGAGAAACTATTTAATTCTTACCCATGGGGGCACATCGCATTCCAACTATTGGTCAAGTATATGAAAAATGTGTTAACCAGCCGAGGTATTAGCTGGGTCAGCATGGGAGGGTTCATCTATGCTCTTCTAGCTTTGGCATATGAGGTTATATGCCCTAAGCGCAGCTCCAACATACTATTTAAAATGAATCAACAATGCAACCTCACGAATTATATATTGGGAGGTAGACTTATAGCCAGCATAGAAGGACCTACATGCCAATGTTTTAAACTCACCAATTGTGTGTATTTAGAACTATATTTGTTACTGTATATAGTTATACCTTACCCTTGTTACTATGTATATTTATAATTAAAATAAGTTTTAAAACTTTTTCCAGTTAGAACGACAGAGGAGGAAATATAAATGTCATACGTCACAATATTCATGAAAATGAGCTAGCTTCCATTGGTCTAGGCAACCCTAAAATGACACTTGGAGACGAGCCTACATTCATGGGTGATCTCTTCGTAGGGTCATCCTCCATTGACCACCAGTTGGGGACATTCGCAAAGAAGCAAGATGAAATGAATACCAAGCTAGAGAGTGTTATTGCTGCAACAACACTCCGATGACCTACTTGAGAGACATTCAACAAGAGAGCGAGATGGCGTGCTGCAGATTCATGATGCAAGTAGACATAGGGGTGGGTGTAGAGCATCTTAACAATGTGAAGGTGTAAAGGAATAATTGCTTCCATATTTAGGTTCTTCAATTGCTTTCTTTATGTAATTACTAATACTCTGCTTGGTTTATTACTCCCTACTAAAGAGTCCAACATTACTACCTGAGAAGGTTGAAAAAGGGGATGGTGATGCAAGGATAAAACAAAAATCCAAGACGATCATGGACAAGAGAAACAAGTGGAACCATCTCGAAAAGAAGATGACGACGAGCCCTCCGATGGAGGGCAGCCACACACAAATGTTGCTATAGGTCACAGTGTGGTGACCCAACTAACCCAATATGTTCATGGTGGGAAAACTGATACCCAAGTGACGAAGGATTATGACTAGGTATGATACACCTAATGTTGGTTAATCTAATACTATAATTATCTAAATACAAATGCAATTCTAGATAAGCGATGATGTGGAAGAGAAAATCAACCAAGCGATCCTGTCAATCGATGAATCTAAAATCATGAAAAAAATGATAAAAGACAAAAAGGGAAAGAGCATCGCAACAGTCTGGGAATCTTATTTATAGAATCCTTATACTAGGAAACTTTACATATTTTTACTGTTAGGTTAATATAACTCTACTATAATTTGGCCAAGATACATGTATGATCAACTATTCAACATCAAACATCATACCACAGAGATGGGTTGGAAAGGTATGTGACTATGGTTTTTTATATACATCTACCTATCAATCAATGTATATTATATGTGTATAACCTATATACTGTGTTGTGATACCAAAGGCCAAGGAGATTAAATTCAATGAAACATTGGGAAACACTGCGCATGTCCCATTGTACTGAAGGAGGTATATCCCCTTAACTTATAAATTAACACAACATTTGTATTAAAAGTTCTAAATGATTGATGAGTACACTGTAATGTATATATGCAACTTAACACAAATGTGCCTAGAATGTGGCAATACATCCAGTTGGTGGGTGTAGTGTAAAGCCTATAGGAATTTTTGTTGATGCAATGCAAGGGACATGGGTGAAAAATGCAATGCAAGATCTCCCTGTGCAATTCACCGCGCCATCGTTCGACCTACAACTCAGCCAAGATAAAGAATGACCTAAATCCACTACTTGCTATTTTATCTTCAGACCCCAGTTCATGATTTTTGAATGATCCCACCACTTGCTATTACAAAACCTCTAGCTTCGTGCCTCCACAACTTTTTTAGAACATATTATGATTTTTGTTATTGTTACCTTCCTTCTAGCATCTGGATATTTTAACTTTATTACCTTTGGCTTATATGAATATTGTGTTGGTTCTCTGTTGTTGCACTTTGATGTGAATACCCTGTTAGTTATGCCCTTAAATAAACGTGTATACTACTATATAGGGATGTATACAACTTTAATGACTTACTTGCACCATGACCACCTTTGTGGATAATTTACAAGTAAATGTTATAACTTATAACCTGGATATTTTAGGTTTAATGATGTTGCTTATGTGAATGTTTTGTTGGTTCTCTGTTTTTTCACTTAGATGTGAATGCTCTGTCAGTCTTGCCCTTCAATAAACATATATACTACTATATTGGAATAACTATAGTTTTAATGACTTACTTGCATTTTGACCACTCATGACGAGTTGATGAATGTTTTGATACGATTATAGATTGTTCCCTCTACTTAGATGATAAATACACCAGCCCTACGTTATTTTTAATCATAGCCTATACCGAATTATATGCATCTGGCTACTATGTATGAATATATACACACCTTTAGGTTAAAAGTGGAGGATATACTACTAATTGTAGAAAATATCTATAGGCAATAATATTATAACCACCAATCAGTTTTTTATTCACCAAATAACAAAACCAACCAGACCTATACATATTAAAATGAAAATCATCTCAAAATGGGGTTACTACAATAAAGTTTATGATTATGACTTACATGTCCACTTCAACAGTTTAGTGTACGTTGGCTCTCCCTATGAGACTTAATCATTCTTTTCCTCTGTCTCCCAGCATTGCGTTTTACATTAGGCGGTTGAACTACAATGTCATTCGCCATGGGTGGTCCAATATTATAATGAGACATGCTAATAAGACGCGCATCTCCATTGTAAAGCTTCTAAACAGTCACTCTAAGGTAAACTCATGAACAAATGAGTGTAAGGGAAACCTTCTCCTACAAACGGCAAGACATGAATGAGGGCACGGGAAGAGATCAAAGTGTCATTGTCTACATGAATAGGTGCGATCATTGATGTTTATTTCGAACCACCCCTGCTGGTCTTGAACTTCAAATTCGACCTAATTTGTGTGGTAGATCTGCATATTTAGAGGCATATACAGGTAAGTACACATGAAATAGACACATAATAACCTGTAATAAAGTACTTACATCCATTGTATGACCATCCTTTAGGGACTTCCGTAAAATGTCAGCAACATATGGTACTATGTCTAAGGTGTGAGAGCTTGCATGAGTCCTCTGCTCATAGAACTACCGTTGCAATAAATCTCTTATGAACTCTAACAAAGAAATGATAGGTAGCTCACGAGCTTCTTCTAAGTACGAATTTAGACTTTATGATATACTAGTTGTCATCACTAAATAGCGTTTCCTAGGTGGGAATGCACTTGCCCATCTAACATACCCTACCCCCTATAATTCACTTATGATAGACGGGGAAATTTGTTCCATCTTCCTCATATAGTACTCAAAATCGAAACAGTATATGATTTTGCGCAATCAAATTACAAATCTTCAATGACCTACCTCTGTGTCATGGTTTATATTGTTTAGCAAATGATAAATGTCGATAGCATGGTGTACCGAATTATATACCCTCCTCATATCGTTAATACTGACGTGTTGATCAGACACAATCACTAGCCCGTTGGGTTCACCAAATGCTACTTTCAAATTTCAGAAGAACCACTTCGACACCGCATCATTCTCAGAGCCAACGATGGAAAATGTCAATGGGTATATATTTGAATTCCCGTCAAAAGTGCATGTCATAAGAAGTGTGCCACCGAACTTATGTTTTAGAAAAGTCCCATCAACGGATGTTACTGGTAAATTGTGTCTCCACCCATCAATTGATGCTGCTAAGCTCATAAAGAAAAACCATTTGCATCAACCTCCGGAGCAATGTATGTCCCTAACAAAATATCGTGGATATCAGTATACACATTGTCTATAACATTACAAAAATAGAGGTATAAAAAGGTATATACCTAAATTTCTCTCAATTAGGTTGGCTGCAAACCCAAAAATGAGGGCATAGGACTCTTTATGTGAACTTCTAATATGGTTTACATCCTTCTTTCTCCTCCTTCACGCTTTGTTGTAACTAATATTAACCCCATGATTCTTTCAAGCATAAACCAATCATCTTTTGGGGTACAATGCATCATACTGTTCATTTTTATAATAAGCTCAGCATACTCGCTGACCATGGTTGCAGAACACAATGTCAATACGACAACTATGCTCATCCACGAATTTCCTAAGAACCCAAAATTCTCTAGCCCTCAAAACTTAAGCACAAAGGTACCATTTGCATGTGTCATCGATATATCGGACAGTGAATTGTTTCTTGCTCAATTTTAATGTTTTGAATTGAAAACTCCGTTTTAATGCAAGATTATATACGACCTTTTTCAGATCATCCTTACACCCAAAAATGCTCCCCTCTGAAATACCATCACCTTGTGTTAGAGGACCAATACTTCTAAGTTCAACAAACGTGAACTCTTTCACCTGTTTGTTTGAACTCTCCAATGACGTTATGGTTTCAACCTCCATAACTAGTAGCAATCATGGTACATACCCCTCAATACCCCTGCAAGCATCCAAGCTACATCCTTATCCTCAAAAAGACTTATAATTAACAACTTTTTATCTCTATTTCTGATGAGTGAGAGATAGAAAATTTTGTTAGTGACATCAAGCTTAAAATGGGCTGTAATGGATTAAGAGAATTCTGAAAGAGTTGCAACATGATCGACTACTACTGAGCTAGACTTGTAGTCCTTGTAAACATCCTCCTTATCCCAAACACCATCAAACAAGATCGGAATACCATGGGAAGCTATTAACAATTGAAATCGATCTGCACCCAGGGTAGAATGTGTAGAAAGGTTTGGACACTAAGAAACTTTGCAACCTTCGTTCAAATTTGAAAATCCATGGAGGGAATCGATAAACCCATGGAAGCAGCTATGCCCTACCCCACAAAATGCGATCAACCCAGTCTGTTGAAAAACGTTAGGGAGATTTTTTTGTAGAGGATCTTGTTGTCGAATTGGACTGAATGTAGGTACCAATATACACCAAGGGTAGGATGGGCACATCTTTTATCTTCACACTCTTCCTTGAAAAATTGGTAGACAAAATTCTAAATATTAAATATTTTTATCATTATAGGTATTTATTTGTAGACATTACTTACAATTTTCCTTTTCTTTTTCTAGTTCAGTTTGGCATAGTGTTTTACCATCTTCTCTCCAACGCTTGGGCTATTTGGTTCAAAGTTTCTTATATATCTGGGAATAATGGATGCCTGAGAATAATATTGCTAAGAATCATTGATTGCTGTGTTTGGTTGTACATTTGAGATTGCTAATTTTTATAATAATAAATTATCCTTTTATTTTTTTTATGAGATTAATTTTATAAATTTTATATAATTATGATGCATTAATTAATGAACCTTTCAACTAATAGATGTAAATTAATCGATCATAATAGATGTATAATTTTAATTGAATAAATAATTATAAAAGTTAAAATTTTTATACTAAATTATTTCAATTAATTAAATAGATTACTAATTTATTAATAGTTTCAATAAATACACAATTATATTAATTTAGTTTATTTTTATAAAGGAAAAAATTCAATTTTTACCCGTAAACATGTCACCAGTTGTTTTCACTTTAAACTTTTGATTTCATCAAATTAAACCCTAGACCTAGTTAAATGTTGCAATTTCTACCATCTATTCAATTTTCATTAATTTTAACAAAAAGCAATGTAAAAATATCCATAAACTCACTAATTTCAATAATATCAAGATTTTTAAAATTTTAAGTTTGATTAATCCACAAGTTAACTAATGAATAACTTTGCCAAAACTCACAAATTTTAACAAAATGTTGCTCTAACGTTGTTTTTCTTTGAAATCTTATCAATTTTGCATCATACATATGTTTTATAATTCATTGAAAGCATATGAGAATACTTTGTTTTAAGGAATTTTCAAAATAAAACTTATTGGAGGAGAAAAATTAAAAAAATATATATATAGAAGTTTAAGGTTAAGATTGCAATACTTATCTAAGTTTGGGCTGGGTACAACTTGATGAAATTAAAAGTTTAGGGTAGAAATTGATACAACTTGACAAACTTAGGGAAAAATTAATTTCTTTTTCTTTTTATAAATGAGAATTTGTTCGGTATATTTTTAATCAATCAATTAATTATGATTAATTTATTATAATTGAATAATTAATTAGGTTAATTCAATACATTATTATAAAATAATTTTGAAAAAATTGCACAAACCACCCTTGAAATATGGGGTTTGTAACAATTACACTCTTGAACTTTTAATTTGATCAATTGCCCTCCTAAAGCTTGATAACTGTTGCGATCAACCCCTTAGGTTAAATTCGAGTCATTTGGGGAAGGGAAAAATTGTCATTTGGAAAAAAATTGTCCCCCTCTTCTTCCTTTGTTTTCTTTTTCAACCTCCATTTCTCTCCAACATGAATTCGGCAAACAAGCAAGTGAAATGTACGGTGCATGAGACGAGAGGAGGGAAAAATTAGAGAAATCAGATGCATGTTTTATTCAGCAAAAGGTGTCATGAAAAGAGATTTTCTTCGATTTATTTGAGGTTCTGTATTTTGCATTTGGGCCTTTATTATTTTCCCATTTCCTATTCTTCTTAACAAATAGACCTTCGAGAACTTAAATGGCGTTTTCGATGTTCTTTAATTAAACTCCTCAGACTCCCCTTTTTGAGAATTTTGGCTAATGGGTTTTGATTTTAACAATTTTGCCTCTCTGTTTCTGATGAGGCTTCTGTTAATTATATTTTGTGAAAAGAGTTATTTGTTTATTTATATCGTTCATTAGTTCATATGAGGATGCGAGAGATGATTTTCATGGCGGAAGGATTGGGGGGAGAAACGTTTTAGGGAAAGAGATTTTATTTAATGGAGGAATGGAATGGTGGGGGGTTAAGAAGTAGGTTTTGAAATTTAAAGTGAAGGACCTTGAAAAAGATGAGAATGGTTTGAGTTTTAATTTGTAGGGAGTGAGAGAGAGAGAAATGAAGGTCGAAGAACAAGAGGAAGTCACAAAACTTTTTTTTCAAATGACAATTTTGTCCTTCCCCTACAAGATTCAAATTTAACATAAAGGGTTGATTGCAACACTTATCAAACTTTAGGGGGCAATTGATTAAAGATTATAAAAATTAATTTTAATAGAGTAAATAAATATATTCAAAAGAAAGTGGATATTAACAAAAAAATAAGAGAGAGAAAGAGAAGGGCATGAAGAAAAACTTATGCTTTTGCAAGGGTATCAAATACCCCTACCATAACTCATTCTCATGGTTAATCCTCCAAACCTGTACCAAACAAGGGTATCACAAGCCCTTGTCCATTCCTATCTCCAAAACCTCTGTACCAAATGGCCCCTTGAAGCCATGTTTAGTGTGTGGGTTCGTCATTTTAAGCTTAATGTTAAAATTTGATGGTTTAAATTGGGAGGGTTTAAGTAGCATGAGTTTAGAAAAACTATATATCTATATATTTATAGTATAGTCTTAGAAAGTCCAAGTCCAGGAAGTTTGTGTTGGTTTAGGAACCTAGAGCATGGAGATGCAAGTTTAGAAATCTTGAATTTGAAATATATTTTAATTGTATTTAAATCAATTGCTAGATTTTAGATTAGTTAAAATTTTTCATTCTATTTTTTTTTTAATTTTAACATAGTTAAGTTCAAAATAAAGTATTTTTCTTATTGTTCAAATATAATTAAATTCAAAATTAAAATTGTTTCTTATATATATATATTTTATTTTAAATTGACTAATTTAATTAGGTAAACAAAAATGACTAACTTAAAAACAAAATATATTAAGTTGGTTTGTTAAAGTCCATATTATTGGAATATGGCTAAGTTTAAATTAAATATCATAAAGATATATATATTTTTTACCATGAATATGACTAATTTTTAAATTAATTATTATTTAGTTTTTAATTTTATTTTTTTAGTTCGTAATAAAATACCATATACTTTTCTTACTTCAAATATGACTAATTTGAAAATTGTGTTTTTTTTACCTTTAATATGGTAATGTAAAATTAAATACTAATTTTATTTTAATATTAATAAGTCTAAAATAAACTAATCTTTTTATCTTAAAATCAGTTATTGAAAATTATATATTTGTTTTCAAATTATATTTTGTCTCTAAAGTTTGAGTTTAATTTTTATTTGGTTATTGGGTTTTGGAAAACAATAATTTAGTCTCTGAAGTAAAAAAAAATGGTTCAAAAAAGTCCCCGAGTTAAATTGACTACATGAAAAACTGGTGTGACATTGTTGAGATGACAAATTTTAAATGATGTGTCAATCTTTATTATACATATATTTTTTAGGCAGCGAGAGAGCTAACTAATTATAGTTTTTCCAGAGAAGAAAAAGAAGAGATGGAAAGGATTAAAGAATAAGAAAAAGAAAAATAGATAGATTATTTTTTAAAAATTAAAACTACAAAATATATAAAATTATATTTAAAAAAAACCCATGGGATTGCATGGGTTTGGATTTGGAAAGTTTATAAGGAGTAGGGGTGTGCAAAAATCGAGTCGAGCTGAACCGATTGGTTTGGTTCGGTTTTTAAAAAGATTTTGGTTTGTTCGGTTTATCCCTTTAAAAAATCGAGTTTTTTGGTTTGGCTCTCGATTTGCATTTTAAAAAAAAATTGAAAAGAACCGAACCGAACCAAACTGAACTTTAGAAAATCCTTAAACCCAACCGATTAGTTTAGCCCACTCATTTAAATGCCCACAACCCTTAAAATCCAAACCCACATCTTCAATTCCATAACCCTAGATCTATATAATTATATAAATCCTAGTTTAGATTTTTTTCCAAACAGTTGTCTTCTCCCATCTCCTTCCTCCCTTTTCCCTTTTCTTCTCCCTTTCGCTTCCTCCCTTTTAGTTTTTATTTCTTCTCCCTCCCTCACCCACTTTCACTATAATTTCTCTCTCCCTCCCTTATCCGACTTTTAGTTTCAATTTTCTCTCTCTTCCGCCAACTCTCACCACTTTCGAGTTTCAACCCTCTCTGTCGCTACATCACCCTCTCACACCCACTATCATCACTTCCCTTCACCCTCTCTAATGGGCAACTATACCACCTCGTCGCTTCTCGTCTTGTTATCCATCAAAACATGCAAACTCGATTAAATGCCCATTCGAAATTGCCGGTTCGAACGCTCATTTTTTACTCTTTCTCTCTCGTTTTCTCACTGAAATCGACACTCTATGTGACTCATCTCTCTCCTTTTTTTCTTGAGTTATCATCTATGTTTTGTTCCTTCCATTTGTAAAACGATAGTAAAAATTGGTTAAAATCGAACCGAACCGGTTGGAACCAAAACTGTTTGGTTCAGTTTTTAGTTAAAAACTGACGGAGGTTCAATTTTCTTGGTTTAAGATGCTTCAGAACTGATGTGTTCGGTTCTGTCATCGATTTCATCTAAAATCGGACAGTACATAACCATTCACACCCCTAATAAGGAGTAGCTTTACCAAGTAAACCCAAGCCAAGTTCACCCCTTACCCCAAACAATATAGAGAAAGTAAATAAGGATTTTATCTGAAGGGAATAGTTGAAAATCTAGAAAGAAGACAAACAAATTATGAGAACTTTTCAACCCAGTATCACTTATTCTACTACGAATTAATTCAATGACAAGTAGTTTCTTCAAGAAGCTTTTAACAAAACATATTTTAATATTTAAAGCTTAATGGTGTGGGCTACTCTTATAGACAAACAATAGTGATCAGTGAGACAACATTCTCTTTCTTTTTCTTTGTAAAGAAAAGTATAACTTATTATCTAAGACTATGAATGTATGGTGGAAAATACACAAAGAGACTTGACATATTGTTACATAACATTTATTAACTATTTTTCCCTCCATATGACACGTAGCCACTTTTTGGCTACTTTTAGGTCTCTTTGAAGGTTTTGGGGGGTGGGCTAGACCTTTTAAGTTTATTCGAGCTAGATTTTGGCCTCTTTAGTGGCCACTTTGAAGGTTTCAGGAGGTGGGCTTGACACTTCTAGTTTATTTTTACTTATTTTTTGGCCTCAAAGGGCACTTAGGCACCTTTAGGACAATTGCCTAGCATTTGAGGTGTGGGTTATGTGTGTAAGGCTTACCTAAGGCACATTCAAGTGCATTTTGGTCTTCATAGGATGCTTAGCCACTTTTATGCCACTTTTAGGCTACTTTGAAGGTTTTGGGGGTAGGGTAGACTGAAAGCTCATTTCTAGCTAGTTTTATTGCCTCCATAGGACATTTAACCATCTTGAAGATACTTTTGTAACCTTGGGGATGCGTTATGTGCGTTAGGCTTGCTTATGGCAGGTTCAAGTTCATTTTGGCCTCCATAGGACACTTCGACAATTTTTAGACACTTTTAGGCCGCTTTGAAGGTTATTGGGAGAGGGAGTAGTGTAGACACTTTACTCTTATTTTATACGCTTTAAGGTCAAATGAGACTTAGGAACATTTTTCTTTTCAAAAACTCTTGTACATTTTTCTTTCTTTTTTATTTTATTACTTTTTGGCTTTATATTCAAAAAAATTTCATATTATTTATTTTTTCATTAAAGTTTATAGTTGCGTAATCTTGAAAAGTTGCTTTTGCAAAAATACGAACGAAAACGAGAATAGGAGTCTTTTAGATTAATCATTTTCTTTTCATTGTATTTGTTTGTTTTGAGACTTGAATGTTGTGAATGTATTAGATACAATTTTTGTAAAAATATTACATTTTAATATATTGACTTTTATTATATTCATTTCATGTTAAAATGATACAATTGATAATATTTACTTTTGAATAATGAACTTCCAAATAATTACGGAAATTAAAATAATAAAAAAAGACAATAAAATTAACAATTTTCTATCTATGCCGACACAGATTTGCTTTAACATAAAGTTCCGTATACCATCGTATTGCCTACCTATACCGACACAAGTGTGTGTCGACATTAGTAGGTTCTCTCGAAGCATACTAGAAATCATGTCGTGCTATTTGCTCTTCTGACTTTGACATCGACTTATAGCTTATTTGCGTTGGCATTGACCTTTTCGACCACCCTATGCTGACAATTCTTCCGACGGAGAGTTTTGTCCAACACTTTCATTGATTTTTTCGACACTATTGTGTATCGAAAAAGCCTAAAAATTTTGTATTGAGAGAAGTGAAAGTTTTTTTTTTTGTTTCCCTTAGTTGTTGATTAGCTACTTAGAAACCATTGAAAGTGTGATCAAAGCCAAGATCATTTAAATGGGTGATTTGATAATTTTTTGAGGTATTAGATTTTAGTTGAAACCTACTTGTGTACTTCAATCTATTTTTAATGAACATTTCTCCCTTTCCATGAACAAATTCGTCTCTACTATTAAACCCACTCAAAAACACATAACAAACACAGTCCCTTGGCCTATCAACTCAACCAGATAAATGCTTACAATATGAAAAGAAATCATTTTTTCTCTCTCTTTTTCCCAAAACCCCAATTAATTGCCTAACAAACAAATAAAGAATGTTATGGGCGAAATTGGATTCAGAAGATAAATCCAAATTACAAGGGAATCTTGCAATATAAGATTAACCTTTTTAATTCTCACTCCTAGATAGAAGGGGAAATATATTTAAATCCTTATCTAAAAAGAAATATGAAAGTCAAAGATCCTAGAAATAGTTCATTATGACTCAAGGACAGGGAGTTCAACTTGTACCCTCATTCTCTAAATTCTAGCTTGGTACCACCCAAATTCTCCTAGCTAACTTAAGCATCGGAGTTGGTGTGGCAAGTGTCACATAAGTGCCTAGCTTTTTCTCTTTTGCAAGTCACCTCTTTCTCTCAAATTACAAATTTACAGTTGCTGTCACGTGAAGGTCAGGTGAGATTTCTTCTAGTCATATTTTGACAACAACAGTTGGTGCCATCTGTGGGAAACGAGAGTGTTCTACCTTGCATACCTAAATTGAGAGCAATAAAGAATGAAGACATGGGGGCTTGAATTGAATGAAAGAGAAAAAGAAAAAGAAAAGAGGAGAACAACAATAGCCTCCTAAGAAATTTATTTTCATCTTTCTAAGTGGAGGACTCTAAAATTTTCTCCAAGAAATCGATCTTCATCTTTCTAAATGAGAATCTAGACTTATGGAAGACTGAGTCATTACCATGGAGTTTGACCTACAAATCCTAAGGATAATCTAAAGCAAGACTTTGGAGCCCAAAAATTTTGTCCAGTAGAATTGATATTCATCTTCTTAGAGGAGAATCTTCGACCTATGGAAGACTGAGTCCAATCTCACGGGGTTCAACCTGCAAATCATAAGGATAATCTGAAGCAAGATCTTAGAGCCCTAAAATTTTCTCCAGTGGAATCGATATTCATCTTCCTTGAGGAGAATCTTAAACCTATGGAAGACTGAGTCCAACCTCAAGGGGTTCAACCTACAAATCCTAAGGATAATTCGAAGCGAGACTTTGGAGCGCTTAAAAGGCGTTACACTCATAACTAAAAAGAGTTATACTCCCAAATCAGTCTCCATGCTAATAGCCCATGACAACAAAGCTAAACCATGAATCCTAATTAGGGAGTGGGGGCAAATGTTATGGATCAAATTAAACCAAGAAGATAAATCCGAATTACAAGGGAATCTTGCAATATAAGATTAACCTTTTAAATCTCATTCATAGATAGAAAGGGAAATATATTTAATCCTTATCTAAAAATGAATATGAGAGTCAAAGATCCTACAAATAGTTCATTATGACTCAAGTTCAACTTCTACCCCCATTCTCTAAATTCTAACTTGCTACACCCAAATTCTTCTAGCTAACTTAAGCATCGAAGCTGGTGTGGCAAGCGCCACATCAGTACCTAGTTTTTCCCTTTTGCAAGTCACCTCTTTCTCTCAAATTACAAATTTACAGTTGTTGTCACATGAATGTCATGTGAGATTTCTTCTAGCTAGATTTTGGCAACAACAAAGAACAATGTGTTTCTTTTTTTTTTTTCTTTTTTTCTTTGATCTCTAGCTTGCTTGCTTCAAAAGAAAAAGATCTAGGAATCAAACAAGATTCGCTTCAAACGACCAATCTTGTTGCTTCAATCATGCTTTCTTTCTTTATCACTCTTCTAAATAGTAATCCATAATTTCTTATTCCATGTGATTGTTGGGATTTATGCCCTAAAGCCTCGTAATTAATATTTTATTTAATAATTAATAATATTTTTTATTATTTTATTTGTAATATAATATTATCTATTATATGAAAAATCCAAGGTTATTAATGTAATCTTGAATAGTATGTGGTTAACATGCAGGAGGATCGTGTTCAAGAAATAACCTAAAGGATCATAGTATATGGATAAGGTTGGGTGCCTTATCCTGGTAACACTATTGATACGGCCCACTTTGTAATAGTTACAAATGATTTGATCCAAATCATTCATGTGGAGACATGTGAGTGGGGGTATCTTATACAATGAGTTTGTATAAGACTGGACCACGAAATATTAATCTTTATTTATAAATCCTTTAATTGAGAAGATTAATATTTCATCAAGATGATCATATATGACTCGATCTTAATCTTGAGTGAGTTATGAACTAGTACTTGTGATGGCTTGTCCTTTGATTTGATTGGGTGAGAGTGGCTTTCGTAGCCGATTCAATATGCCTACCATTTTGGAGACTTTACCAAATAGGGAGCTGAGAACATAATCTCACAAAATGGAATTCACTCATTCCCATATACAGTAAGTAGATGAGTAGTTTCCTTGAGTGCTGATTTCGGGACTTGAACAATGGGGCCCCACCCTCTCACTAGCCCGAGAGGGACTTAGTTTTTGGTTGGATCATAAACAAACTGTTCATTAGAGGATTAGTGGTACATAAGGTACAATATGCAATTATAGGAGTAAAACGGGCTTTTGACCCAGCTGTAATTATGAACAACTCGTACAGATCAACTTGCATGTAGTGATTATATTGATGGACATAACTTGTCCTACAGTGCATAAGAGTGCAACTCTAGGTCTATAGTGAAGTGACTTATAGTTAATAAATGAAAATTAATTAATTAAAGAGTTTAATTAATTGATTTTGTATCATTGGAGCTTATAATCTGTAGGTCCATAATGTTCAAATTAATATTTAATATATTATATATATTAAATATAAAACATAAAAATATATTTATTGTATTTGATACACTATATATTAAAAGAATTAATGTATATTAGATACATTAAAGAAAAAATATTTATACACTTTGAATAAGATTCAAATAAATAAATATCGTAGGAGATTTGAATGAGATTCAAATAAGTATAAGATATATTTTAATATATGAGATATTAAAATATATTATTTTAATTATGGCAAAAATTTGCCCTTGATCTTTATAAATAGGACTCTTGGGTTGAGCCATTAAACACAACACATATCTCCTCAATATTGAATCGGCTAGAAAAGCCAGTCTCAACCATGCAAATCAAAGGACAAGCCCTCACAGGCAGGAGTTCAGAACTCACTCAGGATTAAGATTGAGTCACATATGATCATCCTAATGAAATATTAATCTTCTCAATTAACGGATTTATAAAGAGAGATTAAATATTTCATGGTCCAGTCGTATACAAACTCATTGTATAAGATACCCCCACTCACATGTCTCTACATGAACGATTCTTATCAAATTATTTATAACTATTACAAAGTGGGCTATATCAATAGCGTTACTAGGATAAGGCACCCAACCTTATCCATATACTATAACTCTTTAGGTTATTTCTTGAATACGATCCTCCCGTATGTCAACCACATACTGTTCAAGATTACACTAATGACCCTCGATTTTTCATATAATGGATAATATTATATTACAAATAAAATAATAAAAATATTATTAATTATTAAATAAATTATTAATTACGAGGCTTTAGGGCATAAATTCCAACAATCTCCCACTTGCACTAAAGTCAATGTGAAATGTCCAACATGTTCTCCCACTTGCCCTACCAAAGATCAAACATGTCTCGTAATCTTAGACATTCTAGGTGACCCTCAAATACTTTAGCCTGGAGAGTCTCTTGGTCACTACCATGATGTTTTCTCTCTCTCGATATGATTTTCTATACATTGATGTTTTCTAATTTCCTTAATATTAGTCTTTGCACCATTATTATCATTATAAAGAGGATAGACTAAATCATATATGAATCACCTTTCAGATCTTTAATGAACTATTTGAGTCATGCAAGTCTTTTTGTTGCTTCACAAGCAAAACAATTTAACTTGTATATCATACTCTACCACTTAGGGTAAAATTTATCTTTACATACATTTCCTAAATCTTTGTAAAAACCAATGTATATTGTAAAGATGAAATCTTTAACTTCATGCAAAAAAAATTCTCATTATCCATAGATAATTTGAGAAAGTTTTTAATGTACTACTCAATGGTCATACCATTCGTTTAACTAATATATGTTAACCAATTGTATATTAAATGTTCAGTCTCATTTATGCATATCATTGAGGTGTCTTAGGATACTTTTGCTTAGCATAAATATCAAATCTTTGACAACAATTTTGTCAATATAAGATGTTTGAGACAAAGTTAACATTTTATCCTTAAAATCTCCATTTTGGACATGTAAAATATACCGAATCATTCCAAATCTTGAGCCATTAGACACAACACACATCTCCTCAATAGAGAATTAGAAAATTCTCTCTAGATCTCTTCCTCTCCAATCCTTTGTGTGGATTTTCTTTTAATAGGCTCCCATAAGCCTTGATCCTGCATTCGAGTTATAGCTAGGAAGACTTTGTGAAGGAGATAAAGACCCACTAGAAATATCTCTATATTTACTCTAAGTAAGTTTGCTTAATCTTATTTTTTTTAGTTTAAGTTTAAATAAAATCAAAGATGATCAAATGCTTCCGTTGCGAAATGAAACGTTTATTCCTTCAATGATCAACTAGCTTTGGTTAGGCAATGAGTAGTGACGGATCTAGGATTTTATGTTAGGGGACACAAGTTCATATAAATGTAATTTTAGACGCGTTGATGCAATATTCAAATTATGTAATATCGATTACTAAACTATAATAAACCATTGTGTATGATATAAATTTGTTTAATATAGAGGCTAAAATAGGAATTTATATATACATAATTTTAAATTAAAAAATAAAATATAATTGAATTATCTAAATAAATATACTAGAAAAAAAATAATATTTGAAATGGGCAACAAAGTTTTTTTTTTTTAAATTGAGTTAAATTTCTCTCTGTGGAATTAGTTTTCTAAAAACAATTTACCAGAAATTTAAAAATATCTTTAACTATTTCTATCATGTTGATATAAATTAATAAATAACACACACACACACACACACACACACACACACACACATATATATATATATATATATATATATATATATATATATATATCAAAAACTCATTTCATATTCTTCTTAGTTTAAAATATTATTTTGGTTCTTGTATTTTGAAACTTATTCTATTTTAGTCTCTGTACTTTCAAATATTCAAACATAATCCTTGAACTTTTAATAATCTTAAAATTAGTCTCTATTGTTAGTCTATGGTTAATTTTTTCAAAATAAATTTAGTCTCCACTAGCGTTCGCTTTATAAACTTTCAAAACATATTAACGTGGTGTGTTTTCTTGAATGAAAAAGATTATTATTATTTTACCAGGTTCTATAAAAAGTAACTTCAAATTAATAAAGATGACTAATTTGAAGATTTATTGAAAATACAGGAGCTAAATTTGAATATTTGAAAGTACATGAACTAAAATAGAATGAGTCTCAAAGTATAGACACCAAAATATTATTTTAACCTTCCTTTTATCTCAAAAGAAATCAAAATATTGTTTACTAGGCAAGCTTGTGTTTATTAGGTAAGCTAATTGATAATAGAAGGTTTAAATAAAAACATAACAACTATAAGAAAAAAGAAAAAGAATATCACAAGATATTTTTACTATAAAAAGTCTTAAATTATTTAGTTTGAAAAACTAAATGTATATTTTTTTATTTTAAAAATGAAAAATGTATTTTTATTCCTAAAAATCGAAGCCCAGATCATTCCTTAAAAATGTATTTTTTACATTCGAAATGTGTGAGAGAGAGCTAGGGTTATTTTATGAAAAGTGATAATAAAAATGGCTTGGATTTTGTGAGTGGGGGAAAGGGACGATAGTGGGCTGGGCTTAGGACTTACTTTTTAAAAAAAAAAAATTATATATGATTCAGTTTGGTTATTTTTTATTTTTTAAAGGATTAAACCGAAGACTGAACAGAATCGTACAATTTTTTAAATGATTAAATCGAAAAATGCAAAATTTCCAAAAAAAAAAACCAAGTTAAACTGACTGGTTCGGCTCGGTTCCTGCACACCCCTAACAGAACAAAATTAAAATTTTTACTCACAAAATAAAATGTGCAAAGGGAACACTCGAATATAGGGCCTGAAGGGGGCACCATGCATGAAAAGTAGAAGCAGCCAACCGACGGCCCTGCCCTTGGCAATGAGAAAGATAAGATTATATTCTTGTCACTTAAATTACTAGGTACTAATCATGGTTTTAATTGTGTTTTTCAAGTAATTGATGGTTCTTTAATATTACTTCATAGACAATTTTTTTTAATGCAAGTAACAAGTAGTTTTTCGAGATTTATTATATATTAAATTTTAGAAATTTGGTTTGCAATACTAGAAGTATTGTATTTCCATTACTTGGCTTTTGTCCTTGATTCTATAACTTGATGCTTGTGCATTTCCATTCATGTGAGATTACATGGTTTTAGAATTATTACTGTATTTGTTAAAGCTTTTGTGGGGATTTAAATATTAGACCCTAATGAATTTAGGCATCTTTCATGTTTGATATATGTTAGTAAAAGGCAATAAAGTAGTTTGTTTTGTGTTCGCTAACATAGCTATGTGCAAATTCTTAGGAAGTGTGTAGTTGTGAGGTTTGGACTATCAAGTTGGAATAAAGTAAGGCTATATTTAGAATGATGAAAGGATATTAACTTAGGCCCCATTTGATAACCATTTGGTTTTTTAAAATTGTGCTTGTTTTCTCATCATCATTTTTCTACAATGAGTTTCATATTTCTTAAGAAAAAAATTTGAATTCTTAGCCAAATTCAAAAAACTAAAGCAAGTTTTTGAAAACTACTTTTTTTTCATTTTCAAAACTTGGTTTGACTTTTGAAAACATGTGTAAAAAGTAAATAACAAAACAATGAAACTCATAGGTAGAAGTAGTATTTATAGACTTAATTTTAAAAAACAAAATACAAAAAATCAAATGGTTATCAAATGGGCCTTAATTATTGTTGAACACATGGTTTACAATACTAATATCATCTCCTACCTAGAAGTAGATAGCATTGTACAATTTAGTTTTCTATGAGAAATTAATTATCTTAATAAAATAGTTGTTCAAGTAGTATATATATTTTTTTATTTATTGTATATTTTACCTTATATTATTAGAAGTGATTGTATGTAGATAACCATATCATATATTCTTGAAAGCATTATCTAGTGCTTGAGAGGGAGAAGGATGACCATTAAATTGCAAAGATCATTGCTATTATGAGGAGTCGTTCCTTGATTGATTTTGTTTTAATTCTCAATGTTTGTTCATATAGCTAGTCACAACAATATATATATACACCCTTCTAACAACTATTAAGGCTAACAAGTAATATCTGTTCATATAGATCGCTATTAGCTTTCCATCCTTCTTCCCTCTCGATATCCACTTCAGATCAAGCTATTAGTCTTGATGACTTGCCTCATTTTATTCTTTCTTACCTTTTGATTTTGAGTGTTTTATGTCTGGATATGAAATAATTTATATGCCATTGATTGTCCAAATTGAAATATGGTAATAGGTTATAAGTTTGTTAATCAAGTTTCATGTTTTCAGTAGAGGTAGATTATTATAGCTAGTTCAAATATTTTATTTTGGGTACTTATGAATGGAAAAGAGTTGTTGGGCACATTGTCTTAGGTTTTGCAAATCACAAGTGACTTGTGTGTTGTTGCTTATTGTTTACTTAATTAACATTTATGTCGTAAATGTTGTGTTTGAATTTTGGAAAAGAACTCTGATAGTTCAAGTTTATACATAAAACTAGACTTAAAATAACATAAAAAAAAGTATCATTTCATCTTCTTTTTTTTTTCTATATAAGTTTTGAAAATAACATAGAGCCCCTCAAAGTATCGATGAGTGCATTGGACCTAACCCAATGTTTAAGCAATCTATCCAAACTACTAGTTCCAATAATGAATCATGAACGGTGTGGGAATGTCCTGTATGGTGTGCTATTATTCCTTGACATGAATAGTCTCGACTGAATTTAACTATAGCTAAGGATTATAGAAAAAGGTTGGTGTACGGTGTGAATGTATTTAAAGAGAATTTTTTTAATTTTTTTTTTCGTTAGCTAAACAGGGACGGAGACGAGGAATGTATTCCCCATCCACGTCCTCATCCCCACCCCCGCCCCGATTACTTAATTTTTTTAATATGTATATTTATATATATAACAAATACTAATTTTAATTTTTTATGATGTATTATTTTATTTTTCTAAAGAAAAATTAAAAAAATTCTCTTTAAATAGAAATTTACCATCATGAATGAATAATTTAAATAGAATTTTTCTAAAAAAATATTTTATTTAATCAAAATTTAAAAAAAAAATTATATAAAAGGGAATAATTCCCAGCGAAGAACCCGATCCCCACGAATTCCCCGCAAAAAATCCTCGCCCCGATCCCCGTGAAATTAAACGGAGAATTTTGTGGGGACGATGAATGAAATGAGGGGTGGGGACGAGGATCGGGAAGCCATCCCAGGCCCGCCCCGTGGACATCTTTAATGCTAGCACAGCTATGCGTTACCGCAAGTGCACGGGCCCAAGTAATAAAGTGGTATGAGTATACCAAATATCGTATCCACAGGAAATTGTTATGGATGGTTGGGTACTGAAAATACTTACAATTAATTACGTTTAGAGAAATAACTCGAGAAGCAGGTGATTAAAACAACTAAAAACATGCAAAGTAAGCTACGATTAAAAACGACAGTGTTAAAGATGTTTAGGGAATTAATTTCACTAATTGGATCTGGCAATTAATTAACTGGACTATTAATATTGTTATCTCATCTAATTACTAGGCCTAGAAGTCTAATTCTAAGGAATCCTCTGTCGAGCTCCTCCTATTCTCGAGTGCAATTAATTAAATCTTGTGTCCATCTCATTAATTAATCCTCACCCGACAATAACAAACTTTCATTTTGAACCTTAATTAATTTATGTTGTTCCTATGTCACTTTCGAAATTTAATTGTCATGCATTTTTTTTCTAAGTATAATCTACTCTGTTGAGCTTAATTAAATTAAAGATCATTTAACCCTATTCTTTGCTTTGTTAAAGGCATTAAGAACCCAATGCACAAACTATTAAGAAGAGATACAATATCAATAAACGTCAATTAATTAAAACAAGGATCCATTAGCTACATTAATTCCCCAAACTAATGTAACTAGCCACTAAACATAATCAAAACAGTCATAAAACCAGTCATTACAACCCAATTACAACAACTCAAAAGGAAAGAGAAGGGAAGAGAGCTAAAACCATGTTGTTCCTTGACTTTTGCCTCGATCTCCATGATATCGAGCCGCGAATCTTCACCGAACATCCTCCAAAAGCTCCCCAGTTATCCCAATTTTCTATGTTTCCATAAAACGAGTCTAAAACCCTACGTGTTCTCTCTAAAATCGAGCAAAGAAGCGAAATACTTAAAGCTGCTATCGTGACAACGTTGCAACGCTATCCATGTTGGGATTTATGTCCTAAAGTCTCGTAATTAATAATTTATTTAATAATTAATAATTATTTTGATTATTTTATTTACAATATAATATTATCCATTATATGAAAAATCCAAGGTTATTAGTGTAATCTTAAGCAGTATGTGGTTGACATACGAGAGGATCATGTTCAAGAAATAACTTAAAGAGTCATAGTATATGGATAAGGTTGGGTCCCTTAACCTGGCAACACTATTGATACGACTCATTTTATAATAGTTACAAATGATATGATCCAAATCGTTCATGTGGAGACATGTGAGTGGGGGTACTTATACAATGAGTTTATATAAGACTGGACCACAAAATATTTAATCTCTCTTTATAAATTTGTTAATTGAGAAGATTAATATTTCATCAAGATGATCATATGCAACTCGATCTTAATCCTGAGTGAGTTATGAACTCCCGCCTGTGAGAGTTTGTCCTTTGATTTTCATGGGTGAGAGCGAGGTTTCGTAGCTGATTCAATATGTCTACCATTTTGAGGACTTGACTAAATAAGGAGATAGGAACATAATCCACAAGATGGAATTCACTCATTCCCATATAGGGTAAGTAGATGAGTAGTTCCCTTAAGTGTTGATTTCAGGACTTGAACAATGGGGTTCCACCCTTTCATTGGCCTTAGAGGGACTTAGTTTATGGTTGGATCATAAACAAATTGTTCATTAGAGGATCAGTGGTACTTAAGGTGCAAGATGTAATTACAAGGGTAAAATGGACTTTTGGCCCAACTGTTATTACGAACAACTCGTGAATGATTGACTTACATATAGTGATTATATCCATAGACACAACTTGTCCTACAGTGCATAAGTGTGCAACTCTAGGTCTATAATGGAGGGTCCCTAGAGTTAATGAATGAAAATTGATTAATTAAAGAGTTCAATTAATTAATTTTGTATCATTGGAGCTTATAATCTGTAGGTCTATAAGGTTACTTTGCTAGCTTATAGTAACACTAAAAGATCAATTTAGTTGAAAGAAAAATTTTAAATATTCAAATTAATATTTAATTTGAGGTATTCAAATTAATATTTAATATATTAGATATATTAAATATAAAAGAGGAAGATATATTTATTGTATTTGAAACATTAAATATTAAAATAATTAATGTATATTAGATACATTAAATAAAAGATATTTTTAAAATTTGAATAAGATTCAAATAAATAAATATCGTAGGAGATTTGAATGAAATTCAAATAAGCATAATATATATTTTAATATATTAGATATTAAAATATAGTATTTTAATTATGGCAAAGATTTGTCTTGGTTTCTACAAATAGGACTCTTGGGTTGAGCCATTAGACATAACACATATCTCCTCAATAGAGAATTAGAGAATTCTTTCTAGACCTCTTCCTCTCCAATTTCTTGTGGATTTTCTTTCAAGAGGCTCCCACAAGCCTTGGTCTTGTGTTCGAGTCATAGCCAGGAAAACTTTGTGGAGGAGATAAAGACCTGCTAGAAATATCTCCATATTTACTCTAAGTAAGTTTGCTTACTCTTATTTTTTTTTTAGTTTAATTTTAAATATAATCAAATACGATCCAATGCTTCCAATGCTTGCACTGCAGAGTGAAACGTTCATGCTTTTAGTCCAAAACGATGTCATATTCACTGTGCGCGTGAAGGCACCGTTGCAACGCTGCGGACGGAATGCCTCCTCCTCGCATGATTCTAGTGTTGCAACGCCACAGGGTAGCTTTGCAACGCTAGCTCTAGGGTTTGCTACAACGACCCGACTTTTCCTATTAGACTTTTTGGGGACGTTACTACATGCATGCTAATGGAATTTAGAAATCTTTAGTAATAGACAAAAGAATCAAACCTTTTTCAGAAACAATTTAAAATGTTTATGCTTGGGATCCCTTTAGAAACATTTCAGAAGATACCATGAATTAAAAACGTTCGATTGGTTGAAAATGTTCACAACATATTGTTTTCTTAACAAAACATTTTAGAAAAACAAAAAAATCTAAATGCGGAAGTCATGCTCTTCAAGTCACCCATGACCCTTTCAGCATACCACCTTGTCAATCGCCTAAGATATGTCTTTGCCTTTGCCTGAAAAGAAAAACATTTTTGAAAAATGGTGAGTATTTAAAATACTCAGTAAGTGACCTCACTACCGGGTCAGGATATGCATACACATACATAATGAATTTTCGAAAACATTTTTCTTTCCTTTAGTGGGACCTAAAACCTTTTCATAGTGGAAACGTTCCTTAAAATGTTCCTTCGGCTTTTAATGTGGACAATTTAACCCATCATGACTATGCTTTCATTCATATAGCCTCGTAAGGCTCCTTTTCATATAACCTTGTAAGGCTCATTTTCATATAGCTTTGTAAGACTCATTTTTCATATAGCCTCGTAAGGCTCCTTTTCATATAGCCTCGTAAGGCTCATTTCCATATAGATGTACATCAATAATTTTAGGAGGGTAATTGCCACAGCCTTCGAAATCATTTCATCATGAAAATACTAATGTATGCATGAGGTCCCAAAGCATTCTTCCATTTTCATACATTGATGCATCATATATCAACATTCTCACATTAATCATCATATATCATAAATCATGCATCACATTTGTAAAAGTATCTAATAAACATACATGTGAGAATTTCTTTTCATACATAACATTTCAAAATTTATCAACGATCACAAATAAAAACATTTATATAAAAAAAAAATCATTTTCATTTCAAATGTAATTTTTTTTCAATTAAGTTCCCAACTTGCATTTAAGCATACCAGCATAAAGTCCTTTACCTTGGCTCAATTAGCTCGCTTTCTTCTTTTATGGAGTTCTTTCACCTCAGCCTATAATGATTTAAAAGAACTTATTACTTGACCTACTCAACTTATGAACCTTAGGCAAACTACTCAAATTACTGTATATGCACATGAACCTACCATGAATTTGACTACATTAAAATTTTCAACAAGAATATTCACCCACCTAGGTAGCTAAGTTTACCCCCAACTAGTTACCAAGATAACATAATTTCATTCATCTATTATTTCAAGTAAGTCCTTTTGATAATACAATGATTCTCCAAATCTTTAAGCCCTCTATTCCAACATAGCCATAAACTTAGTCAAAATTTAATTCTAATTTACCCATAGTAAGATTTCTCTAAATATGGCATGCTTCCTAATTATGAATTTCATGCTTTCCTTCTAAAATTCATAATAATAACCAAGTCACAAGTAACTTAAAGGGCTTAATCCAAAATTGAATCGGAGTCGAAATTTACCCAAATCATAATGCAATCGGGGCACTGTTCGGGATTCGAAACGCTGATCGGGAGACGACGGTGAGTGAACAGTGACAGCGGCGTGAACAGTACCCGTGCGTGAATAGTCCGCAAGTGAATAGTACTGCACGTAAACAGTGTGAGACGTGAAACAGTGTCGCGCCATGAACAGTATCGCACGTGAATAGTGTCGCGGCGTGAAGGACAAATCCGGCGATGGGTGTTTGTTGAAGAAGAAGAAGATTTTGGATGGATGGGTCTCTTGGTAGTGAAAGAGAGAGAGAGAGAGATTGATGGTGGAGGCTATTTTTCGTGGAGGAAGAGGAGAAGGTTGGAGAAGAGAAAGCCTAAGGACGCATGCACACAAAAGACAATTTAGGGTTTCTAAATTAATTCCCTTTTTTTTCTCTTTTCCTTAATAACCAATAGTCAAAACCATCCCTTCTCAAGTTCACCCCTCTCCTATTCCTTCATTCTCTTCTTTTCCCAATTCTAACCTCTTAACTAGACTCTATATTGTCTTGGAAAACTTAAATTAATTCACTTAAGCTCAATTCCTTCAAACTTAAACCTCAAACAACAATTCTATCAAGCCCAACAAAAATATCTTAACCTTAAAATCAATTAGATGAGAAATTAAACAAAAGGTCATAAGAGGAATTAAATTATGAATTTGGCACTTAATTAATAAAATCCTTCTCCACAAAGTCAAAATTTTAGTTATTCTGATTTATCTCACTGAGGCCTAATTCTCTCAAAGTGGATTCCAAACAACACTTCCAATTAACTCAATCAAACTCAAATCAATCTTTAAAAGAATAAAAGTACCGTTGTTTGAAATCGTGGGCGTTACATTTGCCTTTTAAATTGAGGCGTTGCAACGGCATTTCAAGCGTTGTAACGCTGTCCTCACGGCCCCAACAGCTAGCTCTTCATCTCTTCCACTCCTTAGCTCCTCAAATGGCTCTAAATTTGCACCATCTTCAACATCTTGCTCCAACTTCATCCATTTCTCTTGGAATTGCTCGATTTCCTGAAATTTTAGCAAATAATCAACGTGAAAGCTCACATTTAAACCGTAAAGCTGGCTAAATAAAGGTATAAATATAGTGCTAAATTAGTGCAATTAGTGATGTGCGTAAATGTAAATGCAATAAGTGTAAACAAAGGTAATGCGGTAGAAGAAAAAGATATACAAATCAGAACGAAACTCAACTCTTTGACTACCCACATTTTGCACTTTGTCTATGCTCTAGCACAATACTTTGACTACTCAACTTTATGAATCTGAGCAGAGGGCCCCTCATGAACTGCCTTACGGCATAGTACTATGCACTACAACCTTTGTATCCCTACGTGAAGTGTTATAAAACGGAACTCGAATATGCGCAAATCAGAACGCAATTTTCAGCAACAAAATAATCAAGGTAAGCAAGAGAAAAATAATGACACCGAGATATAGAGTGGTTCAACTTTTCTGTCTACATCCACTTTAAGAACTAACTTATGAGGATTTTATTTAGATACAATAAGTCACAAACTTCATAATACAAAGGAATCAATCATCGAATCCCTATGGATGGATTTTGTGTCGATAGAACAACCAGTAACTCAAAATCTTGACCAATATCCACTGTGTAATCAACCCAATCGAAAATCACAGTGTTTAGCCCAAAAATGTTTAAAGTCACTGAAGGTACAACACACACGCCGTTATTAGCCTCCTACATCGAGAACCACGACATCCACACACAGAGCAACACAACAGAACCACCGTGTTCTTCACCACGTCGGTACCATGAATCCGATGGCTTAAAACCCTAGACCAATAGTCGGCTTTTGCAGCTACAGCTGAAAAACCACTAACCCATGCCGAAAATAGAAGACCCACGAACCTGCAGTCTCGAAACCGAATACCCATAACAAGACCACACCAATCATAGACCCACGTCGCGAAACTCATCGAAAATCGAAGACTCATGGCTGAGTTTCCTTCTTTTGCGTTTTTTTATGCGACTGTTGTATATGCTCTGCTATCCTCCTCTTGCAAATCGTGAACAACCCTAAAGGAGAAAGGAGATGAGCTAAATTCCAAAAATACCCCTATGTGTAAATGTACTTAAATGCCCCTCTTAAATCCTTAAGATTGCTTGTCATTTTTAACAAATCTCCCTCATGACAAGAGCATCTTAAGCCATTATGTTGATTCTCTAAATTCCCTATCATCTTGGCTTTACATTCAGCTCATTTAATAGGTATTTGAACCTATGAGCTACAAGTACTTTGGTTAACATATCTGACAAATTCTTATCTGTATGAACTTTGGCCAGTTCAATTTCATTCTAAACAACTGCATCTCTTATGAAATGAAATTTAATATCGATATGTTTAGACCGTTCATGGTGAGATGGATTCTTCGCAAGATGAATAGCACTAAGGCTATCACAATGGATGATAGAAATAAACTCTTGTGACAACAACTCACCAACAATACGCTTCAACCACATTGCTTCCTTAACTGCTTCTCCAACAGAAATATACTCTGATTCAGTAGTTGACAACGCAACTATTGGCTGTAAATAAACCTTCCAACTGACCACATTACCATACAAGCGAAAAATGTGACATGATAAAAACCTTCTTTTGTCAAGATTTACAACATAATTTGCATATGTGAAGCCTTCTAGCAATGTTGATTGATCACATCTGTTCACAAAACACAATGATACATCTGTCGTACCTTTCAAATATCGAAGCACCCATTTAACTGCATTTCAATGCTCCTTCCCAAGATTTGACATAAACCTACTTATTATGCTCATTGAGTAACCTAAGTCAGGCCTAGTACAAATCATGAGATATATTATGCTTCCAACAACATTACAATAAGGAATATTTGACATCTCTAACCTTTCTTGATCAGTAGTAAGACACTGAGATGAAGAAAGTTTAAAATGAGATGCTAAGGGTGTCAAAACTGCATTACAATCAAACATGTTATACTTGTCAAGCAGTCTATGCACATAGCTCTCCTGCGAAATGGTTAACAAACCTTACTCCCTATATATGTTAACATCCATGCCTAAGATTCTTTTCAATGCACCTAAATCTTTCATTTCAAACTCACTACTCAACTGTCTCTCGAGTTCATAGATTTCAGCAAAATCCTTAGACACTAGTATCATATCATCTACATAAAGAAGTAGATAAATGTAAGTACCTTTCAGAGATAGTTTCTAGTACACACATGCATCATATGAGCTCCTGTGAAATCCCTGCTTTAGAATGAAAGTATCAAACCGAATATACCACTGTCTTGGCGACTGCTTCAGTCCATAGATGAACTTGTGAAGGCGACAAACCATATCTTCCTTTCCCTTCACTTCATGGCCCTTAGGTTGAGACATGTAAATTACCTCCTCCAATTCTCCATGAAGGAATGTTGTGGTGACAACCTTTTATTTAAGAAACATATCAAAATGAACAACAATAGACAAAATTAATCTAATGGATGAATGTCTCACCACCAGAGAGAAAACCTCGTGAAAATCAACTCCCACCTTTTGAGTGTAACCCTTGGCTACTAGCCTAAATTTATACCTAGGCTTGTTGTTACCTCCTGTACCTGGCTTGATTTTATAAATCCACTTTGATTGAATGAGTTTCTGTTTAGGAGGCTTTGGAACCAATGATCACGTATGATGCTTATGCAGAGAGAACAATTCTTCTTCCATTGCAGCCTTCCATTGTTCATTTAAATCAGACGCAATAGCCTCTTCATATGTAATAGGCTATGCCTCATTACTATCAAAATCACAATTAAAAGCAAAAGCAACTAAGTCAGCAAAACCATATCTCATAGGAGCCTGTCTCACCCTTTGAGATATGTCACGTGCAAGCTGATAGTTCTATAAGTCATGGTTACCTAAACTCTTCTCAATGAAAGCTCCCTCATCAATCAAAATTCTCTCCTGTTGAGAGTGTCCCCCATCATATTCAAACCTCTGTGAAGACTCTGTTTTTGAATCCTAAAGTGAATTATCACTAGATTCACCTGAAGTACCGATGGTCGTGTTTCAGAATCAATTCTGACTTCTGTTTCAACATTCTCAACTGACCTCTGTTCTTGCGGGCTTTTAGTATAAAATGACATCTCTTCATTAAAAGTAATATCTCTGCTGATAATACATTTATTCCTACCCTCTTCCAAGCACCAAAGCTTATACCCTTTGACGCATGGATGATAGCCTAGAAACATACATTTCAATGCTCTATTGTTCAGCTTTCCTTCCTTAACATGAGCGTAAATTGAACAACCAAATACTCTGAGATGATCACGAGCTTCTCCTTTCCATACTTCCTGAGGAGTCTTGAAGTCTATTGCAGACAACGAACTCCTATTAATGAAATAACAGGCAGTTTGGGCAGCTTCCCCCCAAAACTTCAAAGGTAATGAAGCATTAGACACGAGACATCTAATATGCTTCGTTATTTTTCTATTAAACCTTTCAACTAAGCCATTCTGTTGTGGAGTGTGTGTAACACTAAAATGTCTCGTGATTCCTTCATATTTGCAAAGTTTTTCGATTTTGTGATTCACAAACTCTAAACCATTATTAGTCCTCAGATACTTTACCATTCTTCTTGTTTGGTTCTCAATCTGCTTCTTCCATTCAAGGAATTTTCCAAAAGCATCATCCTTTTGTTTCAGTAGATAAATCCACACCTTCCTTGAAAAATCATCAATAATAGACATGAAGTACGTTGAACCTCCCATACTACGTTCCTTGGTAGGACCCCACAAATCTAAATGTACATAATCCAGTATGCCTTTAGTTGTATGCTTACCTTTTCCAAACATCACCCTGGTAGACTTCCCCATTATGCAATGATCACAAAATGGGAGTTCAATGTCTTTAACTCACCCAAGTAAGCCTTGTTGTGAAAGAGCTTGTAGACCTCTTTCACTCACATGAGCCAACCTCCTATGTCATAGCATAGACATATCAGTTCCTTTGCTAGATAAAACTGCAGCATTTCCTGTAATTGCAATACCTTCTAACACATAAAGGCCATTCCTCAAGGTTCCCTTTAATTTAACCAAAGAGACCCCGAAAACTTTCAGAACTCCTTTCACAGATTTATAAGAGTAATCTGATCTATCTAATTCACCTAATGAAATTATATTTTATTTGAGTTCTGGTACATACCTCAGATTTGTAAGCATTCTGATCAAACCATCGTGTGTTGCAAGCCAAATTGAGCCAATTCCTTTCACATTATAGACGCCATTATCACCTAGCAAAACCTTTCCCCCACTGACTTCTTGAAAATCAATCAGATAGTCCCTCTTGGGAGTCATGTGAAATGTGCAACCAGAATCTATGATCCATTCATCTTGAAAATCTCTACTGGACACCATCAAGACCTTTGAAGAATCATATCCATCTGTTACATTAGCTGCACTAGATTCACCCTTTTTGTTATTAGAAGCTTCTTTGTTCTTGTTCTAGGGACAAAATGCCCCTCCTTACGACACAAGTAACACTTTTTATCTTTTCCTTTGAACTTAGACATGCTTCTCGATTCCTTTCCTTTCCAATGCTTCTTTTCAGTTCTCCCTCTGGCCATAAGTGACTCTCCTTCCCAGCGTTCCTTCTTAATCTCGAGATTTCTCATTTTCAAAGCATCCACCACAATGTCCATGGTAAGAGAATCCCTTCCATATTTTATGGATGCTTTAACTTCTCGAAATATATATGGCAAAGAATTCAAAAGAATGACTACTTGATTCTCATCTGAAATCTTCTCATCAATGTTATTGAGATAGACCGCAATCTTTCGAAACTCATCCAAGTTCTCTTCCAAACCTTTATTCTGGTCCATCTTATATCCAAAGAATTTCTCCTTTAGAAATAATTTGTTTGGCAAAGACTTGGTCAAATAAAGGCTTTTTAACTTCTTCCATAACTCAGTTGTAGTAGTTGACTCATCCACTTGCCTAAGTACTCCGTCCAAAAGATAGACTATAATTGTCGAATAGGCAATTTGATCCATCTCTTTTCGTTCATCTTCTGTGAGTGTCCCCAGAAGGTCATTTTCGTCACACAAGATTTTTGCTACCTTTTGCTTAACCAAAAGAGCTTTAATCTTCTTTCTCAATAACTCGAAATCACCATTCCCATCAAATCGAGCAACGTTAAAACGATTCGACATTATTAGCCTCCTACACTGAGACCCACGACATCCACACACAGAGAAATACCACAGAACCACCGTGTTCTTCACCACGTTGGTACCCACGACTCCGATGGCCTCTAAACCCGAGACTAATCGACGACATTTGCAGCTACAGTTGAAAAACCACTAACCCACGTCGGAAATAGAAGACCCACAAACCTGCAGTCTCGAAACCAAATACCCACAACAAGACCACACCGATCGGAGACCCACGTCACGAAACTCACCGAAAATCGAAGACTCACGACTGAGTTTCTTTCTTCTACGTTTTTTTTTTTGTGTGGCTACTGTATATGCTCCGCTATCCTCCTCTTGCAAATCGTGAACAGCCCTAAAGGAGAAAGGAGATGAGCTAAATTCCAAAAATATCCCTATGTGTAAATGTACTTAAATGCCCCTCTTAAATCCTTAAGATTGCTTGTCATTTTTAACATGAAGTTTCTATTAACAAGTTAGCACCACCCTCTTTTATGCTTGCAAGTGGTTCAATTGTCCTTAAAACAACCTAGTGAAATATGTTTATTCCGGCGTAACTTGGGTATTTTCACACACTTTGATCATTC
Organism: Trichosanthes truncata; assembly: GCA_033996785.1. Lineage (NCBI taxonomy): Eukaryota > Viridiplantae > Streptophyta > Magnoliopsida > Cucurbitales > Cucurbitaceae > Trichosanthes > Trichosanthes truncata. Next base: position 28,928,307 of record MU867259.1, on the reverse strand, counting down.
TGGTGCCTAAAGCATGCTCTACTACTTTCAATTGGTTGGCCAAATAGACTAACGCAATAATAATAAATTCTCCCAAAGAAGAAGATTCACAAGCTGATTCATAAAAGCATTGCTAAAACATAGAGAAAGTTACAAAGATAGAGGATACTCAAGCATAGCCTTGAAAGAGACTTAGCTCATATTACACAGTAAAAAAAACATAATGCAAAAAATGTTCATACAATAAAGTAGTAAATACTGTGGAAAAGAAAAGAGAAGAAAGGACTAGAGTAGTAAACTAATCCAACAGTAGCGTTCTTCTTCTCGTACCAAAATGGCAACATTGTAACTACTACGCCCAAACTTTGAGGCTCAAAACTTGAAGAAGATGATGGGAGGAAATCAATGGAGAATATTTAAATAATGTTCTCCTCCCTTCCCTAATGATTGTCAGTTTCCTTAAAATGGTAGTAAAGGTTTTTATATATATACTGTGTTGGCCAATCAGAGTCCTCCATGCACCAAGACATAGATACTTTACACAGGTACTGCAATCAGTAGTCTCTTATCGCATGAGTTGTTTTTTGGTCAAATCTTTCCCACTGCGTCTGTAGTCCTCTACATCGATATCAACAATTTTTTTGCTACATAAACACATTGAACTAGTGAAGTTTCTCAAGAGTTTCAGCAGTTTTGATTAAAATAACAATGAACTCAAAGATTTAAAGTGCATACTGCGCTAGTGAATGTTTCAATGTAAATTTTTTGAAGAAATACTTAAAATTCGAGTTTTCTATAGCATTGAGACTAATAATAAGTTGAATTCAAATGCTAAATAACTTGTTATTCAAAGACCCAATAAGATTGTTTTCTTTCTAAAATATTTATTTTTGTTAGACTCTTAGCATCGATAAACATTTTTATTATCTTGGGAACATGAAAAATAGTAGTGGACTCATTAGAGTTTGTTTTGCTCAAGGTTGGGGAAAAAAGAAACAAAGCATTATTGTAACGCCCCGCATTTTCAGATTAGTCTAATTTTGATATTTTGGATATTTATTTGGATTTTATTGGACTATTTAGAGTTGTTTCTTAGAATCTAATTTGAGTACATTAGATTTCGAATTCGATTTTTAAGTAAACTAAATTAAGATAATTAAATTTTCAAGTTTTAGATGAGATATTATTTTAATTAAGTCTCAATTCTTAATTTTGAAAATGTAATGTTTCTTTGGTTTTTAATTTAAGTTTGAGAAACCCAATTTTGCTTCTCGAAGCTTCCACGTTCTATCCAAATCTTTTGAGACCTTAGTTAGAATTTCAAAATTTAAGATGAGAAAAAGGAAAGTAAAAGTTTAGATGAGGGGATAATTTGAGGAAAAGTAAAGTTACATTGTTGGTTAAAATAATAATAATAATAATAATTAAAACCCTAATTTGTCTTTTATGTGCACAAATCCCTAGGCCCTTTCTTTCCCAATCTGCTTCTCATTCTCCACGACAAGCAACTCCTCCCCATCTCACTGCTTTCTTCTATTTTTCTTCCCCATTTTCCGGCGACATCACAGAGCTCTCACGGCTAGCGTCCTCGCCAACCTTGCACTAGTAGCCTTTACAAACGGCCAGTCACCGACGGCGGTGTAAGGGAGGGTATGCGAGCAATGTACTATCGAGCAGAGGATGGCTTTTCGACTGCAACAGGCAATCAACTATCTCCGGCGTCTGCTTCAGTTTCCCTGCAAGCGCGGCCTTAGATCAAGCTTCACAGCTTTCTAGCGAACGTCTGCCATTTTCGCTCTCTCCCACGCGTGATAGACGTTCAGTTCCGAAAGTTGGTTCTTCATTTCTTGTTTTCAGCTCTGGCGAATGCACGACCTCCATTCAGCTGTGACTGGCGACGTTATCAAATGGTCGATTTCTTGTGGGGTGAGTTATATTTTTGCAAGTTTTTGGTAGTATTGATCTTGGTTCAAGTCTAACACTTGGATTTGTGGCCAATTTCAGAATGCCCAAAACTTTTGTGTTTTGAATATAAGAAAGTGAATCTGATCGGAGCCCAATCGGCAAAAATTGAATCTTTGTTTTGTTTCAAAGCAAGCGATCTAAAGGAGGCATTGAGTTGGGAATTATTTGGGTGACCATTCTCTAAATATTTTGGGTAAGGTAAACTATTAAACGAAAAGTCTCAAGTTGTTTTCGAAGTTAAAGTTTGAGTGTTACGAACGTCAAGCTTTTGATCTCTTGAAAATTTTATAGGTGGGGCAAAGGACCTCTTTACTAGGAGATAGCAAATTCATTTGTTAAAGTTATATTCAAGTAAGAGACTTTATGCTGGTTTGCTTAAATGCAAGTTGAGAACTGAATTAAAAAGCTACATTTGAAATGAAAACTTTTTATAAATGTTTTATTTATGATTTTTGATGAATTTTAAAATACTATATATGAAAATGATTTTTTACATGTATGATTGCCAAATATTATTATGAATGTGATGCATGATTTATGATTTATGATGAATAATGTGAGAATGTTTCTTTATGTTGCATCACTGAATGAAAATGAAAACACTTTGGGACCTCATGCATACATGTGTATTTTCATGACAAAATGATTTCGAAGGCTGTGGAAATTACCTCCCTAAAATTTCAGATGTACATCTAAATGAAAAGGAGCATGAAAATGCTAAATGAAAATGAGTTTGATAAGGCTAAATGAAAAGGAGCCTGAAAAGGTTAAATGAAAAGGAGTCTGATAAGGCTAAATGAAAAGGAGCCTGTCAACTCTAAATGAAAAAGAGCCTGAAAAGGTTAAATGAAAAAGAGTCTGATAAGGCTAAATGAAAAGGAGCCTGTCAACGCTAAATGAAAATGAACCTGAAAAGGTTAAATGAAAATGTATGGTTAGGTTGGGTTAATTGTCCACATTAAGCCGAAGGAAAAGTTAAAGGGAAACGTTTCTACTATGAAAAGGTTTTAGGTCCCAATAGAGGAAAGATTTTAAAAATCATTCTGTATGTGTTTCCGTATCCCAACTCTGGTAGTGAGGTCACTGATAATGCTCATTTATGAATGTTATTTGGCTCTAAAAACTAAGCTATTTTCTTAGAAAGTGAGTGTTTAATGTTATAATTCATGTCATTTAGAGCAAATTTAAGTAAAAACAAGTTTTGCATGTGTCTGAAGTATTGATTTGATAAAAATAAGTTTTTAGGTGTATTTAGAGTCATTTTTGTTAAGAAATTGTTAATTTTTGTTGGTTGTGTAGAGGTTGAAAAAGAACCCAAATGCGCCCACATTCTAGCCTCAATTGAGGAAAATGAAAGATGATCCAAGAGATATGTGATCAGGATACGCCAGCAATTGAGAGCAGAAGCCAAATTCCAAATGTTGCAGGAAGAACTCAAAATGCGCCCAACTATGCGGCCGCATTTAGACCATTTCGACAACAACACAATTGCGCTCAACTATGCGGCCGCATCTGGACCTTTTCGGCAGATTCTCCCAGATTTGCTAGATTTGCAGATAAAATCAAATCAAATCAAATATTCTCAGTCAAATCTCCGAGGATCAAGGGATATGATCGGCCAAGCCTCTCCACACTGATCTCGGCAGCAAACCCTAGACCTTGAGGTCTCTAAAAGGTAGCTCAAGCTTCAGTTTCAAGAGAGCTCGGATTTCTATCTTCTTCTCCAAATTCTGCAATTTTTCTTTTCAGCCGCCATATCGAGTCTCCCCCAAGTTCTGTTCATACTTCATTCGGACACTTCGAAAGAAGGGAGTGTAAGTACTTGTTCTCCTCGAAAGAGGTTGACCAAAGTCAGAAAGAAGGAACAAACTTCAAGTTCTTTACCGCTTTCATTTAAGTTTTGTACCTTTTGTTTTTCTTTAAAGTTTTGTTATTGTTTTTATTCTTTTGTCAAGCTGTAAGTTCTATTTTATCTATGTAAATTCAATTCTTAAAGTTGTAATTTATGTTTTGTTCTAGTTTATCATTGTTTTAATTTCGCACTTTTAATTCAATGAAGTTTATCTTTTCTCATTCAAGTTTTCTCTTTATTTTATGCATTTTAGTTTTCTTTTCAATGAGTAGCTAAACTCCTTGGAGGGGATTCAATGAAGTGGATACCCTAAAAAGGAGATAAGCCCTGCCATGTGATTCGAATAACTTTGCTTAACATTTAGCACCATTTGCTTTTATTGAGTTTAAGTTTCATTGTTAGCTTAAACTGATCACTTGAGTTAGCATAGCTTGTGTGAGATTCAATACTGAAAGGGTTGGATCGAGCATGCGTTTTCATAAAAGCAATCTAAGAGAAGAGTTTACACATAGAACTTCATTTTTTGTACCTAGACATAGGACAAAAACCTTTAGAATCATTGAGTTGTGTTCTTTATTTATCTAAGTTAAAATTAGCCATAGACATATGTGTTTAATTGCTTAGTCTCCTAAAAGCACTTAGAAAATGGCTGAATAGGTGTTGAACTCGATTCATGGTGTTAAGTATCGGTTAGGGTAGGTTGCGGGCGCATTTTAGTAGCATTATGTCTGAATCGCACAGAACTCGAAAGAGGCAGTATGCAGACGTAAGAGGCAGATTTCTGAAATAGCCGGACCTAGTTAAGCAAGTATGTGGGTGCATGGTGGGCCTATTTCCTCAAGATTGAAACAGATTTGAACCCCTTATTCTCATTACTGTTTCTTATCTTTTATTTACTTTTCTTTATTTTTATTGCACGAAAACCCCAAAAATATTTATTTACTTGGTTACCTTTGGTTGCAACTTGAAAGCACTTGTGTTGTTAACTGAAAAACTCTTTGTTAACCGTTTGTGAGCGCATTTGGCCCTAAATCTTTGTTTTGCAGGAACCATGCGTCGAAGGAGAATTGCGGCCAGAATTGTGGCCGCATATGGACCTCAAGTCGGATAGGGTGGTAGATGACGTCAATTAAAATGTGAAAAAGGAAAGAGGGGGTCGTTTTTTGAAGGTTCAAAACGTATAAAAACGTTCGTTAGTTGACCTTGGTCAACATGTTTCAAACTTTAAAACTTAAACTCCTTGCCGTTTTCTTACATCTCAAGCACCACCTCCAACCACACTCCGGCGAGCTTCCGATCATCTTCTCTGACCAAACCTCTTGATAAAAACCCTTCATTTCTTCATAAAAAGGACCGACCAACCATACTCTCTCTTTTGCAGGTAATTTAAAGTACAATGGAGCACGAAAAAATGACCTACAAGAGACGAAGGCTTGTGAAGAACTAGTCTTCATCGCCAGAAATTTCTGTGGCTCAAGCTACTCGCACCAGCCCTAGAAGAACAACAAAGTACAAGGAAGCAAGGGGCAAATCGACTCTTCCTACTGGTTCGCCATTTTCAAAACGCTCAAGAGAGTGGGAGGAGGATGTGCGAGAGATAGCTCGATTGAGCAGAGAAGCCATAGAAACCTTGAGGATGCACTCGGAGGATGAAGAAGAAGAACGAGCCCCTTTGTTGTGGAAATCCATGAAGCAGCCTAAAGACATACCTAGGGCAAGTGAAATCAGAGAGGAAGAATGAGGTTCACTGCCTTGCATGGCCGTATATGTGAAGAAAAGGAAGTTGGAGAAGAAGATTGCGTTAAGCGACAAAGAAGAGGCCGAGGGCCAGATACGACCGCATCTGCAGCGTATCTGGAGAAACCTCAGGAGTCTGCCAAGCCTGAGGCAAGAAGAGAAGATGTGCCCGCAACCCTGGCACATCTAGACAAAGCCAGTCCTGTCGAAGAAAGGGTAAATGTGTCTGCATCTGCGGCACATTTGGCCCAGCAAACTGACTATCGTCCAGCTGCTGAAGAAGGAGATGCACCCGCATCTGCGGCGCATTTGGAGGTGCCCAGGCCAACTCACACCACTCCAACCAAATCAATCACATCCACTACTACTTAGGTATCTGCCTCAAGCCCTTCACCTAGAAAATGCAGGATTAAGATGCTTTCCACACACAAAAGGAAGTCAAGGTGGGACATCTCACCAACTAAAGAGGGAGAGGATACTGTGGAGCCCAGACCACCACAAACTGACGAATAGGTGGCTCAATAGGACATTCCCACACCTAAGTGGGAAGCCATGGTCGCTGTTAGAAAGGCCAAGGCTATGGAGCTTACTGAGAAGCTCTGTGAAGAGGCTGAAAGGAGAAGAAAAGAAGAGGAAGAAGAAAATGCAGCCAAGATTGCTACCGCAAACCAAAAATTTATGCAAGAAATCGATGCAACCGCATCTAGACCGCATTTGGACCATACACCACCACCACCACCAAAGGACCAGTAAGGGCCATCTGAGGCCAATGCTGCAGATGTGACTGCATCCAAGGCACATCCTGACGAACAGGGGCAGAGATAAGAAGAATTTGATGACCTGTTCGAGTATGAGACAAGAGGGCTCACTCCTGATCAAATCCCTAGAAGAAATGAAGAAGAAAAAGGTTGGGAGCAGTCCTCAGCTCCCCTCTCTAAGGATGAATTGCAGGAAATCTCAGAGAGCTAGATGCCTAAATCTTCCAAGAGAAGGATTGGGAAGAAGAAAAGGAGTAGGCCTCAAACTACTCCTAGGCCAAGGACTCGTCACGCTACTGTAGAGAGTCTTGTGGCAAAACGCTCTACCCCATTCTACCTCAACAAACGAAAAGTCATCATGGAGGATATAGAACTTATGTGCGAGAAGGGCTACACCAACAAAACAGGCCCCATCTGGTTCATTACAAATATTATTCATAGGTTGGGATGGGAGCAGTTTTTCGAGCAGCCCAATAAAGCGGCAGTACAACTAGTTTGGGAGTTTTATGCCCACTTGAGGGATGCCACTAGAAACAAACTCGAACTCAGAGGGAAGGCAGTGCGATTCTCCACACTAGACATCAACAAGGTATACATGCTCCCCTCTTTGAGGAATCTTGCAAGTAATGAAGTAATGGACAATCCAACTGAGGAGCAGCTGCAGGAGGCCCTAGAGTTCGTTGCACACGAGGGCACAGAATGGAGAGTCTCACCACAGGGAGTGAGGACCTTGGTGCCTGCCAACATCAAGACAGAGTTGTATGTTTGGCTCCACTTCTTGAAGAACAGGATTATGCCCACAACACATGACACCACTATATCACAAAAGAGGGTCATGTTGTTGTATATCATTTACAAGGGCCTAGACATTAATCTAGGCAGAATCCTAAGAGAGGAGATTGTGGCTTGCGCTCAAAGGAACGTGGGATGTCTTTTCTTTCCCACCCTAATCACTAAACTCTGCAGGAGGGCAGGACTGTACCCAGAAGGCGGAGAAGAGATCGAAAAGTGTAAGGGAACCCTGGATCTGATGGCCATCAACAAATTAAAGGCCTTGCATGCACAAAAGCTCACTTCTCCAAAGAAGCAACCCACCACTCCTTCTACTCCACACTGTGCGGCCGCATCTCCATTGCATCAAGCAACACCAGGACCATCTGAGCCACCACAAGACGATGTCCAGGCTCAAATGCATAAACTTCAAAGGTAGAGCAGGGCTTATTGGGCCTATACAAGAGAGAAGGACGAGGCCATTTGAAACGCCCTCGTAGAGCGGACCAAGGGCAAGGCCCCTGCACTACCTGACTTCCCTGCCATTCTCCTAGAGTTTATGGACCCACAAAGAGATGATTCATCATCTACCTCTTAGGGGAGTATTATTTCTCTACTCTATCTTTATTGCTTTCATAGTTAGTTTACTTGCTTTTGTTCTAAGTTAGTTTACTTGCTTTCATAAGATAGATTTGATGCTTTCTAGTATAGGTTGAAATGTTTTTGTTTGTTTGCTTTTGTTAAAAACGCTTTTTGCTTAAATGATTTTCCTTACTCCTTACACATGCATGAATAAAAATCAAATTTCAAAAACAATTTTTCAATTTGCTTTCTTTGGTTGTGATGTTAAAAGTCCTTGGTGATGATGATAACTAGAGCTCTCTCAACTTCCACCTACTTTATGCAAATTTAGGTTTAAGTTTCATGTACCTTATCAATCACTTTTCTTCATAAACCATTCAAATTTGAATTCTCCTTGTGTTTAGACTACTTAGTATGCCTAGGAGAGTTTAGTTCAATGCTTAGCACGTCTAGTCAAAACAAAAAATTGTACCCAAACCCCTTCATATGTCGTATGTTTTTAGTCAATGGGGACATTGACCCATTTAAGTTTGGGGGGAGAGTTGCAGTGATTGTGTCATATTGCAAATGCCATTATATGGATGTATCATTTATTACACTATTGCTAGAGCTTCTTAAAAAACAAAAAAAACAAAAGAAAAAAAGAAAAAGAAAAGGAGATACTCCTCCTTCCAGAGTTAACCAAGTAACCAGGGGTGGTTAAGACACCCATGATTTCCTTTGCATGAAAGTTTGACTTAGGAAGTGAGTATGTGAAAACAGCCTTAGCAATGACTTGTGCTCGTTGTCAGCTACTTTCACCATAAAGTGTTAGTAAGTTGGAGCGAAGGTGCAGTGTAACAGAAAGACTCTCCTTAGAAAAAAATGAAAAAAAAAGAAAAGAAAGAAAAATAGCCTAGCAGTAACATTGAATAAGTTTGGGGGAAGTTATTATCTTTTGTACTTATAAAAGGTTAGACTTAGCTTGTTAGATAGAGAAATTCACCTAGACTTTATGACTGAGCCGTAGGTAGAATAAACAAAGTAGGCAGATTTGCATGCAAATGGGTTGTCTTGAAAAGTAAAAGATAAAGTCTCATGGGCTGAAACTCCAAGTTTGTGTTAGTACTAAAAGTTGAGATCTCTCCTGAAAGGCACTATTTTTCAAAACTTCCTTAGAATGCATATTGTTGCTTGTTTGTTCGCTTGTTGTTTTTGCTTAAAATTGCTTGAGGATAAGTAACAAGCTAAGTTTAGGAGTGTGATAACGCTCATTTATGAGTGTTATTTGGCTCTAAAAACTAAGCTATTTGCTTAGAAAGTGAGTGTTTAATGTTATAATTCATGTCATTTAGAGCAAATTTAAGTAAAAACAAGTTTTGCATGTGTCTAAAGTATTGATTTGATAAAAATAAGTTTTCAGGTGTATTTAGAGTCATTTTTGTTAAGAAAGTGTTAATTTTTGTTAGTTTTGTGTAGAGGCTGAAAAAGGACCCAAAGGCGCCCACATTATGGCCGCAACTGAGGAAAATAAAAGATGATCCAAGAGATATGCGACCAGGATGCGCCAGCAATTGAGAGCAAAAGCCAAATTCTAAATGTTGAGGAAGAGCTCAAATGCGCCCAACTATGCGGCCGCATTTAGGCCATTTAGACAACAACACAATTGCGCTCAACTATGTGGCCGCATCTGGACCTTTTCAGCAGATTCTCCCAGATTCGCGAGATTTGCAGATAAGATTAAATAAAATCAATCAATCAAATCTCCGAGGATCAAGGGATATGATCGGCCAAGCCTCTCCACACTAATCTCGGCAGCAAACCCTAGACCTTGAGGTCTATAAAAGGTAGCTCAAGCTTCAGTTTCAAGATAGCTCGAATTTCTATCTTCTTCTCCAAATTCTGCAGTTTTTCTTTTCAGCCGCCATACCGAGTCTCCCCCAAGTTCTGTTCATACTTCATTCGGACACGAACTTCGAAAGAAGGGAGTGTAAGTACTTGTTCTCCTTGAAAGAGGTTGAACAAAGTCAGAAAGAAGGAACAAACTCGGGTTCTTTACCATTTTCATTTAAGTTTTGTACCTTTTGTTTTTCTTTAAAGTTTTGTTACTATTTTTATTCTTTTGTCAAGCTATAAGTTCTATTTTATCTATTCAAATTCAATTCTTAAAGTTGTAATTTACGTTTTGTTCTAGTTTATCATTGTTTTAATTTCGCACTTTTAATTCAATGAAGTTTATCTTTTCTCATTCAAGTTTTCTCTTTATTTTATGCATTTTAGTTTTCTTTTCAATGAGTAGCTAAACTACTTGGAGGGGATTCAATGAAGTGGATACCCTAAAAAGGAGATAAGCCCTGCCATGTGATTCAAATAACTTTGCTCAACATTTAGCACTGTTTGCTTTTATTGAGTTTAAGTTTCATTCTTAGTTTAAACTGATCACTTCAGTTAGCATAGCTTGTGTGAGATTCAATACTGAAAGGGCTGGATCGAGCACGCATTTTCATAAAAGCTATCTAGGAGAAGAGTCTACATATAGAACTTCGTTTTTTGTACCTAGACATAGGACAAAAACCTTTAGAACAATTGAGTCGTGTTCTTTATTTATCTAAGTTAAAATTAGCCATAGACATATGTGTTTAATTGCTTAGTCTCCTAAAAGTACTTAGAAAAGGGCTGAATAGGTGTTGAACTCAATTCATGGTGTTAAGTGTCAGTTAGGGTAGGTTGCGGGCGCATTTTAGTAGCATTATGTCTGAATCGCACAGAACTCGAAAGAGGCAGTATGCAGGCGTAAGAGGTAGTTCTCTGAAATAGTCGGACCTAGTTAAGCAAGTATGTGGGTGCATGGTGGGCACATTTCCTCAAGATTGAAATAGATTTGAACCCCTTATTCTCATTATTGTTTTCTTATGTTTTATTTAATTTTCTTTATTTTTATTGCACGAAAACCCCAAAAATATTTATTTACTTGGTTCCTTCGGTTGCTACTTGAAAGTACTTGTGTTGTTAACTGAAAAGATCTTTGTTAACCGTTCCGTTGGGTTCGATACTTGGAATACTTCCATATATTACCTGTTAGACAACGTGCACAGGCGCTTTGCTTTTGCGTTAGCAGTCCCATCGGTCACTTACTGAGTATTTTAAATACTCATCATTTTTCAAAAAATGTTTTTCTTTTTAGGTAAAGGCGAAGACATATCCTAGGCGATTGACAATGCAGTTTGCTGAAACGGTCATGGGTGAATTTGAACAACATGATTTCTGCATTTAGATTGTGTATTATTGAAAAATATTTTGTTAAGTAAACAAAATGTTGTGAAACTATTTAAGTTGATTTAACGTTTTAATTCACATTATGTTTTGTAATGATTTTAAAGGGATCCCGAACTAAAAGAATTTTGATTGTTTAGCAAAAAGTTTAATCTTTTTTGTCTATTATTAAAAATTTCTAAATTCCATTAGCATACATGTACTAATATCCCCATAAAGTCTAATAGGAAAAGTCGGGTCGTTACAATTATCACTCTCTAACTGAAAATATTATAGAAAGATACTAATTCTATGTACGTTTAAAGATTAAAGCACTACATAAAGTATTGAAACAATCTGAAATTTGATTTTGAGATTGTTGTCAACATTGATATGCAACTTTTTCTACAACCTTCCTTTCATAATGAGCAATAGACTGAAATTTGAGTTTGATTTTCAATTGATTTGGAGTTTGAAATTATTATCCACATTCATATTCAAAAAAAATTTCCCATTTTTCTTCCACATTGAGAAATAGTATGAAATTTGAGTTTCGATTTTGTTTTGAGTTTGAGTTTTGAATTATTATCGACATTGATATACAAACTTATTCCACCTTCCTTTCGTAATGAGCAATAGTCTAAAATTTGAGTTTGAGTTTTGAATTGAGTATGAATATGAGAATTATTGTCCACAACCATATGCAATATTGTCTTCCAGTTTCTCTCCACAATGAACTATAGTTTGGGTTTTGATTTGAGCCATAGTTCGTGGTGTTGGGAGAAAAATAAATAATATAATAATAATTTAAAATTACTACAATATTAATTCTCCCTTTCCACAGGATAAGCCAACCAAACAAAAGTTACAAATAATAATTTAAAGAGAGATAGGGAAAAGACAATGAGACTGAAGTTTATACTGGTTCGCCCCAAACTCGGGACTACGTCCAGTTTCTACAACTGCAGGTTCTACTAAATGGAAGATTACAACAAGCCCTAAAAATCGGGCTATAAACCAATCCTAAATAGCCCAACAATGGCTATTGACTTCCAAGTATCACAATCCGATAGCTTGGGATAAACAACGAAGAATAAACCCTCAAACCCACGAGAGAAAAATTCACTGCCACTCAACACAGAAATGCCACGAGGTACAAGTTTTTATCGAATAATCAAAAGGCCACCACGGTTCTGTACACAACCTGTCGCAAGACACTTCAATCAAAAAAGCCACTCTTAATTTTTTTTCTTTTCTGTGTGCCGCAAGCCAAAGAAACACACACACACACACACACACACACATATATATATCTGTGTGTGTATGTGTGTTTAAAAAAAAACTAGTACAAATGGGCCTTGGCCCATTTTTCCTTTTTCAGTTTGATGGTCATTTTGGCTTCAATGAAATTTCTTAACAATCTCCCACTTGGAGACAAAATGACGATCTTGTCTCCCACTGTAACGAAACTCTGATCACCTTGACAAACTTCAAGGCTCAACTCTCACTACAACTGTGATTTCTGATATTCTTGGCAAACTCCAAGGCCAAAGAAAAAATTATCGGAAAAACAACAAAATCACAAAACATGCAACCATCACAAAATAACTGTAGTGCATCTGTGCTCGCCCCGAGGTATGGGCTCACTACATGGATCTGTCTCCCAGACGAAAAAGACAGACACGTACTCCCACTTCAGTTAAGTGGTAACAACTGACATCTTCTTCACTCCTGAATTGTTGTTCCCGAAGAAGATACACTCTGAGAAGGGCTTGAATCCTCTATTCAAACCTGCTACCAAACTAAAGACCTTACCTTTGACCTTAGAAATTTCTCTAGCCTTCCACTTCGATGCCTCCACTTGCCTAGGTGACTTCTTCAATTCAATTGATTGTCTGATAATTGGGGGTTCACGATAGCCATCAACTTTCTCTCCTCGACTTTTCAATTGTTTCTGAACTGAAGGAACATGATGTAACTGATCATACTTGGCTATCATTGCTGCTGGCTCAACTGTACCTCTACTACAATCATTTGCAGCTTTAATTGGCATCCACTGTCTCTTCAAACCTTTGGCAATGTCCAACTGACATCTGTACAGTGTAGATTTCCTGTGGCCAACTGCCACTATCTGGGATCCTATCTTGAATTTACACTGGCTTTTGTCAAACTCACACCTGTAGCCCTCATCTGCTAACTTGCCAGTGGAGATGAGATTAATCTTAACACTAGGTACAAACCTGAGATCTCGCAGTACCAATTTATTCTCACATTCTGTCTTCAGACTGACCTCTCCAATCCTATTAGTCTTGGATGTTCTACCATTCTCCATCTTCACTAGGCCATGATATCATCCCGTAAAGGATGCGAACAAACTTCTATCTGAAGCTATGTGTACAGTAGCTGCGCTGTCTAAAATCCACTCAGATGCATTACTACAGCTCTCTGTGTCACTCTCAACACAAACTAAGGCGTCTTGCACTGCATTTGCCTCCCGTTTTTCTTTCCTTTCTAGACCCTCTTTCAACTTTCTACACCGACTCTTAAAGTGACCTTGCTTGTGACAGTAAAAGTATTCTATCTCTTTATTCCTATAATCCCACTTCTTCCTATTGCTACTCGGCGTACTTTCCTCATTAATCTTCTCTTTACCCTTAGTCATAACCAAAGCTGATCCTATAGTAGACTCTTGACTACTATCATTTCTACGAATTTCCTTAGCTAAGGCTAAATCACAAACACCTGAAAATTTCAGAGTATTTTCTCCTATCGAATTAGACACTACTGTCTTCATTGTTTTCCAACTATCAGGTAGAGATGTTAATAATAGAAAAGCATTCACTTCATCAGTAAACTCTATAAACTGATTTCAACTGATTTATCAAAGTGGTTATCTCATTTATATAGGAATTATAAGTAAATAGATATTATTATTTGTGCAGGGTTTTTCATACTTGTTTGTGAGCGCTTCCATCAATTTAATTGCAGTTGTCTCACCGGCTACCTGACTAGCCACGTCCATTGACAGATACATTCTAATCGCGGCAACTGCTCATTCATCCAAAGTTTCCCATTCTTTGTCTTTCATTCCTTCTGGTCTCTTTTTCAAAGCCTTACCCAACTTTTTAACAGTCAAATAATCTTTGACCATCATCTTCCAATACCCAAAAATTTTCCCATCAAACTTCACGACTCCATCAAAACTTGTTGGCTCCACATATCCCATGACTTTTGAACCAAAAGCTCGGATGCCACATGTTGGAAGAAAAATAAATAATATAATAATAATTTAAAATTACTACAATATTAATTCTCCCCTTCCACAGGATAAGCCAACCAAACAAAAGTTACAAATAATAATTTAAAGAGAGATAGGAAAAAGAGAACGAGACCGAAGTTTATACTTGTTCGCCCCAAACTCGAGACTACGTCCAATTTCTGCAACTACAGGTTCTTCAAAATGGGATATTACAACAAGCCCTCAAAATCGCGCTACAAACCAACCCTCAATAACCCAACAATGGTTATTGACTTCCAAGTATCACAATCCGATAGCTTGGGATAAACAACAAAGAATAAACCCTCAAACCCACGAGAGAAAAACTCACTGCCACTCAACACAGAAATGCCATGGGGTACAAGTTTTTATCGAAAAATCAAAAGGCCACCACGGTTCTATACACACACTGCTGCAAGACACTTCAATCAAAAAATCCACTCTCGATTTTTTTCTTTTCTGTGTGCCGCAAGCCAAAGAAACATATATATGTATATATATGTTTAAAAAAAAAACCTAGCATAAATGGGCCTTGGCCCATTTTTCCTTTTTCAGATTGATGGTCATTTTGGCTTCATTGAAATTTCCTAACAAGTGGGTCTCTTGGTGGGATTATTATACTTTATGCATATTGCCTGTATAAGTTTTTAGTTCTCATTATAAGAAGTGGTTGTTATTCTCCCTCTAAACATTTACCTTACACTTCAATCTGGAGATGCTTCCCCTCCCTCTAATTTGCTTCTAAAACGCTATATGAAATTATTGTTATTAAATCACAAATCAACCCAAAAGCCTAAGCTGATGGGTTATGGTAAATTTAATTATATATCAACACTTTAACACTCTCCCTCACTTGTGGGCTTGGGAATTTGTGAAACGTCCAACAAGTGAAAATCAATATTAATTGGAAAGGAAATTACATTACAGAGGTTCGAACTCAGGACCTCCTACTTTGATAGGATATTAAATTACATGGGATTCCATCTTAAAACCAATTGGCAATGAGAGGAGTAGCCCATGTATCTTATAAATTGTGAGGTCTCTTTTCATTTTTTCGATGTGGGATCCTCAACATGCTCTCTCAAGATGGTGCCTCTTTGGATTCACCATTCTTGTGTCGGATCCCAATTTTTGGACCGAATACCCATTGGAGTTTTATGGGCTCTGATATCATATCAAATCATCAATCAACCTAAAAGCTTAAGCTGATGGGTTAAGGTAAATTTAATTATATATCAACACTTTAACAACTGTTACTCTCCCTCTGACAATTTCTCCCTACTTGTGTGTTTGGTTAGGGTGGTTAGGGAAGGGAATTTCACCTGTGATTGATTTTGGAAGACTTATGATAGAAACTATAATATAAAGTTGTGGTCTAAACCAGTTAAATTTAATTTTGAGTTATCTAATTTTTTTTTTTATTTTGAATATTAAAATCTTAATTTTAATTCCAAATAAATTATATTTTATTATAACTAGAATAAATATATCATTGCGTATACTTTTCAATTTCTCATTAAAAAAAAAAAAGAATAGAAACAATTTCATTGATGAATGAAATGGAGAGAACTCCAAGCACCACAAAAAAGAATAAAATATAGAAACAATTCAATCGAGAAAGACCAAAAAATAAAAATAAAAATAAAAATTATCTTCATGTACAAATAAATACTTTTCCAAATGATTAGAGTACAACGGTGGTTTTCTGCTCCATCGTATAAACAGGATTCAATCATATCCAGCCAAACGAAAATCTTCAATAATTGGATAAACTTCAATACAGGACAGATATTTGGAATCTTTAATCCAAAGATAATACAGAAGGGTAAAAAACCAATGCGAATTTTGAATTTAGAAAACCTTTTTACCAAACGTGCGAAAAATATGTTCAATGTGCATTTTTGGGCATAATATAATCATATATTGTAATAAAATAATCTTGCTTTTGAAGTCAGTGGTCGGCCATCGAGATTAATTATGATTGTAATTGCTCAACTGCCAACATAAATTTGAAATAAAATAGTGATTTGGATTTTGTCTCTTTTATGCTTCGATAATTGTTACTGCCACGTTTCCAATGTTGAGACTTTTAATTCTTTTGATGTTTTAAGATAATGATTTTGGTGATTTATTGATGGAATTTCCCCTCCATTTGGGAGATGATACTTGTTTCGAGGTCATTTAGGCATTAGGTTTTCGGAATGGAAAGTGAAAAACTAGTTAAGTTATCATTTAGATCTTTCTATTTTGACAGACCAATTTTAAAAATTTTAATATATGAACTTCTATAAGAAATATAAATGTTAGGAATTAAATAAGTATTTTTATAGTTAAGGATGAAAATGGGAAAAAAAACATTTACAAAAAAGGAGCTTCAATAGATATTTAAAGTTTAAAGAACAAAAATGGAATAATTTGAATTGTTCGGAGACAATAATCCATTTTAACTAAAAAAATATTTGGTGAAAAAGGCACCTATAGAATATATATATTGATAGAACTATAACCATTTTAACATTAGATAAAAGTTGGAATTTTGTAAAAGATGACATATTACCCAAAAGGATGATAGTTTATACATCACTTCTTCTAAGTTCTGAAAACGTCTAAGATAAGAGAGTTACGTTAAAAATCATTTTTGGTCTTTGAATTTTAATGTTATGAAAGTAATAATTTAGTCATTGAACTTTAGTTTGTAACAATTTAGTCCCTCAACAAGAGGGAGTAGCATATGAGATGTAAAGCTGGGTTGTTTGAGAGTGCTTCTGAGACACAGTAGATGTGTTTAAGCTGAAAAAAGAATTTCAATCTGCTACGCTTGATAACTTGTAGAAATACAAATTATTTTGTCTTCAGAATTAGATCATTTTTGTTTGGAGAGCATTAAAATATGCGTTTATTAAGTATTTAGTATGAAATTATGCTAAGTTACTCAAAGAGAGTTTATCCGTTGAACATTAAGAAATTGAGAATTTTATGCTGCATATTTTGAAAGATTGATGATTATCTTATTTGTGATCGCAAGGGTACTATATGTGTGTAAAAGAACCATGTATTTCTATTCTTGCCTTTGATGAAAAAGGACTGGAAACTTCAGCGCATTGAAAGTTGTTAATATGAGAAGAATTAGTTATCAAAGTGGAGACCACAGTCAGTTAGAATATGCAACGAATTCTGATACATAACCGTGGAAGAATCTATTAGACCACGTGACATCACTTTGATTGGTTGAGGACTTCTATTTAAGTTAGAATTGAGAAAGTTTAAGGGGCTTCATTTCTGAGCTTCTCTTTTTCCATTTTTTCAGTATTCTCTTCTCGCTTAGCTTTTTTCTCCTTTCTTCAGCTTTTCTCTCTGAGTTTTGAAGATTTCATCGTTGCTTGGAAAAGAAGAAGAATCAGTAACTGAATTCATCTTCAACGCCTTTTCTTTAGATTTTATTTCTGTTAATTAGATAAACATGAGATTCCATCTGAAAACCAATTCGCAATGAAAGAAATAGCCCATGTTTTCTCTTTTTATTGAACACGTTCTTCAGTTTATTCTCTGTTTCTGATTTATTTTCATCTTTTACCACCATGAGTGGGTAGATCTCCATGATTTGGCATCTGGTGAACCCTATAATGTAACTCTGATGAATTAATATATATATATATATATATATATATATATATGGACGAGTTCTCAATTTTCTCTTGGTAATTTTATTTTTTTTCATTGCTTTTTTTCGTTTGGCCAATTGAAGTGAAGTATAAGCATGTTTTAATACTGAAATGGTTAAAATATGTAAAAATCTCAAGAGGAATATGAGAGTGTTAATCACTCGTAGATAATAATAGGTTGGTTTTCATGTACTGAATCTATTATAGACATATAGAGATCCATTGTTCTTAACACTCTTCTCGAAAGAATTAGGATAAGTAGGTACCTATTTCTAATTGAGACGGAATCATGAATAGTATAAGGAGATCTGAAGCCAAGCCTGTTTAATTTCTTTGCATTTAAAGTATTGTGTAATTGTGTTTTACTTTCATCGCATAACATTAGTATTTCTGTGCCAAAAAATTTGCTGCATTTGAGTTGAATTAAGTATTGTATGAGAGTTATATTTTTCCTATGGACCGATCTCTAGAGTACTCCAGTGTATTACTTACCTATCATTGGTGTATACTTGTGCTGATAATAGGAGTGGCTATTAATTTAGTGCATGTGTTTAAAGAGGATTTGAAAGAATATATGTTTGAAGCATTTAGTTCAATGCATGTCATATTATTTTAGCATAAAAATTACCACAACAACGCTTATAAGTACGTGATGCATTAACCCTAGCAGGTATGAGATGCATAACCTTACTAATAGTATTCGTAGTTATTGATTGTTTCTAGTATCTATGAATATATATACTTCAGATGGAGCTTTTTAAGTGTTAAACCTATTAGGGGATTGAGTACGTCTGATTATTACTCAAAGTTTTGTTCATGCTTTATTAATTGAGAATTACATACCGATATATTCCTTCTTCGAAGTTTTATAGATGCAACTACAGATGTATTTTTCAAAATATACTTATCTAAGTCATTGTTTTAATCAGTGTTCTATCTATCTATGCAATTTTAGTGTTTCAAGTTTCCCATCCATATATAATTGAATTCACAATTATTACTTAACTAGATTTTTAAAAAAAAATGGAAATAATGTTAGGTTTAAGGTTTTAGATTTTTACTCTTGGTTGTTAGGTTTGTTGAATGCAACATGTATCTCTCTCATACCTTATAATGTTGCATTGTTTTAGGCTTTATTTTCGCCGCTTTAAAATAAAAAAATGTAGATCATGGGCATTTTCGTCCAAATTTAATTTCAATATTATAATAAAAAAGAGTTTAGACATTTTTACAAAATCAATTGCGTTTAGCTATTTAATTTCATGCTAGCCTATTAGAAATTAGTTGTTTATCTTGTTGGCTCTTTTAGTTTTCAAAACTGGATTAGATTTTGAAAACATTCTTATAAAGTAGGTAACAAAACAAAGAAATTCATAGGTGGAAGTAGTGTTTAGAAGCTTATTTTTCAAAAGGCAAACACAAAAAAAAATAATAATAATAATAAAACTTCATTTGATAACCATTTGGCTTTTGGTTTTTTTGTTTTAAAAAATTATGCTTGTTTTCTCACAATTTTTTATAATGATTTTTACATTTCTCAAGGAAACATTTGAATTCTTAGCCAAATTCCAAAAACAAAAACAAGTTTTTTAAAAGTTTTAAAAACTTGACTTTGTTTTTGAAAAGACTAGTTAAAAGTAGATAACAAAATTAAGAAATGCATAAGTGGAAATGGTGTTTTTAGGCTTAAATATTTTAAAAAACCAAAAATTAAAAACCAAATTGTTATCAAATAAGGCCTTTTTTTTTTTTTTGGTTGTTGAAAATTGTACTTCTGTTCTCACTATTTTCTTATAATGGTTTTCATCTTTCTTCATAAATCATTAGAGTTCCTAGCCAAATTCTAAAAATGAATGCAACTTTTTAAAAACTACTTTTTTGCATTTTCAAAACTTGGCTTGGATTTTAAAAACATATGTAAAATGTAAATAACAAAACAAAAAAGCTCATAGGTGGAAGTAGTATTTATAAGCTTAATTTTCAAAAACCAAAAACCAAATAATTATCAAACGGAGCCTAAATTATTATCATATGAAACCTAAGATTTTAAAAATTGCGGTCTTAATTGGTCTGCTAAAAATTTTAGAATGGAAAGATGGAAAAGGGTTAGCAATCTCATACTTCAAGTCTTTTTATAAGTGCGAGAGAGGAATACATAAAGATAAGGAGGGAATTTTTTTTCTAGAAAGATTATAGTTTTATAAAGTCAGAATCTAGAAAGCATGGACACTTTATTTTTGACAAAGTGTTTGTGTTGGACCCGAACATGCTTCGAACACATGTCCGACATGCAAAATTGTGTGTCTTTTTTTTTAATTTTAATTTTTGTATTTTTGGACACGCCCAGATACGTCCCAGACACGTATTCAAAAACTCTAACCTTTTGGTGGTCGGTGGCACAACGTTGTTACTAGAGGTAGTCTCGCAGCAAACATGGAAGGTAGAGGGAGAGAAATTGTCGAACGTAGAGGAGGGAAAAGTCGAAGGGGGAGGGAGGGAGGGAAATAATTGGGGGAGGGGTAGTTTTTTAGGGTTTAGAAAAAGAATAATGGGGAGGGAGAGAAACGAGGGAGGAGTGGTATTTTAGGGTTAATTAGGGTTCTTTTTACAAAGTACAAACTTTTTATAAATTTTATCATGTGGGCTTTTAATAGGTATATTTGTAGCATGTTGGGCTTATGTTTATATTGAGTTTAAGTGGGGTTCATATGATCTATTGAAAATAATCACAAACGAAAAATCTCATTGTTTAGAACCTAAGATCTTTCAAATGTTAATACTAAAACTCCTTCGAAATTTTCTCTAAGTATCCTTTTTGGATTTTTTTATAGAATGGATGAAGAAAACGTTTTTTTTTTTGCTCCTTAAAACTTTATAGATAATCTCTCATATGAGAGTACTCTCTTAGAGAATCAGAGCTCTCTTTCTGTAAGATGATTTCATGTATCCTGAGCAGTTACAAAAAACTGCAAAAGGATACGTTGGGATGTGATGGGATCATGGGAAACTGTTACAAAAACTGCTTCCTAATTCAAAAATATTAAATTATTAATAATATATATTTAATTAATCACTTAATTAAAAAAAAAAATATTTCATTAAAAATAACTTACAATAACTTGGAATATGAAACAGGAAAAAAAATGAGATTATTATCAACATCATCACTATTATGCATTATTTTGCTCTACTACGAATTATAGTTATATTTTATCTTATTAGTTATAACTTATCTTATTGTTTAAAGGAATTCCGATGGTGTATTATTGTTGTTATTATTTTTTTTTTGGCATTTGGTAAAATGTTTTTATTCATAGCTCATGCATGCACTAACGTCTCTAAATATGTCAGGTATAGGTCAAGGCCATTATACAATATGCCAATTTCGTAGAAGATTTGGTATATTTTAGTGAAAATATAAACGAAGATTTAGCATGAAATTTTATATTGCTTTTTCCTACTTAAAGTGTGAAATTTTTGTAAACATCAAAGGAAAAATATTGGATTAAAAGTAGATCCATTCATGCTATTGAAAGTTGCATGACATGGTGAAATATATGAAATTTTAAAGAAAAATATTGAGATTGTGGCATCAAAAAATTGAAAATATTTGTTTATAAGATAAATTTTAATTGATTTATAACTTAAAATGTTATATTACTTTTTATTTAAAAATTTATCCTCCTTTTAGATTTGATGACCGGTCAAAGGATTTGAGATGTCAATTCAAATGATCTACTAAGTGAACTTTTAAACACTCATGATGTGTAAGAGGAGTTTGAGACATTCATTGAACTTCCCTTTTTATTTCTTCACGAGCCCATACTATTGGGGCATATTGACGATGAGTTAAATACCTATGTCACCGTAAATTATATACTGTAATTTAGTTAATTAGGACTCAACTTAGGCTAAACTTTCCTTTTGTATTCAAGCATTTTTGTGTATAAACTTCTTGGTAAATCTCATAGAAAATACAGAAAAATTATTCATCAACTACAAATTGATATGGTATCAGAGATACATACCTAAGATACACCAGCCATTCAGATCTCCGGCGAGCCCCTTTCGCCATCGATTTCTTCTTCTCCGGCTAGGCTCTCACCAGCGACCGACAGTTTCTGCCGGCGTGTTTCCCCGGCCCTCCAGATATGAGAAAATGGCAATGTGTGTGAATGATTTGGGGTACCACTTAAAAGTGGCCAACAACCTCCGCGGTTGTCTAGGATGGTAGCTGCTCAAGAAAAACAAATATAATCAAAGGCTATTAGAAAATATGAAATAAAGGAGAGAACTAAAAGAAAAAAAGAATGAAAAATGTAAACAAAATTTATTCTTTTGATACTATCTAATAACAAATAAATATATATATGATTGACTATTATATGTAGTTGTATTATTTTTTAGGTGAAATCAATATAATTTAACTATGCGAAATATTAAAAATATTGCATCATGCCTAGTTTTTGGAGAGAGAAGAAGAGTCTCATTTAGTTGTTTAATGGATTATTACTTAAATAGGTACATATTGAAATGTTAGTTGATATTAATGCTAGCTCCATTATCTATATATGCAGGAAATAATATTGAGAGACCACTTTTTGATACTATTGGATGTCTAGTTATAAGGCCAAAAAAAATCGTCAAAATGAGTATAGTTCAGCGGTAATTGACATGCACTCTTTTCATTGAGGCTGGAAGTTCAAATTCTCATACCCATCTTTGTTGTAGTAAAAAAAGGCCAAAAAAATATTGGTGTTTTAGGAAGGAACTAAAAGAAAGGTTAATTTAGCTTTTTACTTTAAAAAAAGAATTAGACTAACAATTTATATATATATATATGAGGTCACTACTTTAATCAGCCAACTGGTTTTAGTTAAGATTAATTTTACTGACGAGGTGACTGCTATTCAACTGTTCACTCTTTTGCCTGAAAATTGGAAAATGATGAAGACAATAGTGTCTAATTCGTTAGATGATAGGACTTTGAAATTTTTAGAAATGTGTGATCCAACAGTTGCTGAAGAAATACATAGGAAGGGATGTGCTAAGGCCCCGTTTGATAACCACTTTAATTTTTAGTTTTTGATTTTTCTATTTTATGTTTTATGTTTTTGGTTTTCTCTTTTTTAAAAACAAAAACCATATATGTTTGATAATTGTTTTTTGTTTTTTCTTGTAATAACCAAACTTGTTTGATAACTATTTTTGGTTTTCAGTTTTTTAAAAAATTAGATAAATGAAGAAATATTTTAGAGAGAGAAAAATGTATAGAGATGATGAACATTGTTTACGAGGGTTATTTAGCCTTTGACTTAAGCTTATTCCTTGAACTTTGAGAAATATTTTAATATTAATTGTGCTAAAATTACTTAAATTGTGCAAAAATGAAGTACTCATGTGATTTTACCCTTGATGTGTTAAATGAAGCTATTTTGGTGTTAAAAGGTTGATTTTAGGAAGGAATATTAAAATTTAATTTTATGTTTTTGTGTAGAGACTGCCTAGAAGCAACTTTGCAGCCGCAAAGTCTGCAAGGAAAAAATGTTATGCGGTTGCATAATTCTATTGACTGCTTCCAGTAAGAATTTTGTGGTCAAAATAGAATCTTTATTTTGTGCAACTTCCTTCCTAATCTCACTCGGAGTTAGTTTGGATAAGATTTTCTCCTTGATTTTGGCACCTACCAACCACTCTCAAGCCTATATAAAGGAGCTTCAACCCATCGACTAAAAATAGACCGTGAAACCCATGAGGGAGAGAAACCCCTAGAAATACTTCAAGAGCGAAAGCTCCTCTGAAGTTTATCCAGATCAGATTACCCCGAATGATATGAAATCAAAGGCACCGAGAAAGCTCTAATACCAAATGATGTACTTAACCCTACTACAAGTGACTTAGGCAACCCTTATAAGAACAAACATCTCCTAAATATATAGGTAACACCTAGTACACACAAAGAATAACTCAAGGGGAAGAAGAAATGACTAACCTTGATGCTCAAGCCTTTGGAAAGGGAAACTCATTCTCAATTCAAAGTTGAAACACTCTACAAGTTTCATGACCAATCAAACTTGAATGTTTCTAAGGAACATGCAAACCTAAGCTGGGATGCAACATGCTCCCGGTTTAAAGCAAAGAGAGGAACTTTCCCCATTTTCATTTCACCAAAATGTCTAACCTCTCAAATTTACAAATGAAGGCTTTAAGTAACCTCATGTGGTCGGCCAACTAAATGAACTAAAAGTAAGTAAAGAAAACCCTAAACTAACCTAGCTAGAATAGTTTTATTTACAAGTTGTATGACAGTTTCTAAAATAGGCCAATTAAACACATTTAGCTCCACTTTTGGACTAAGAGCCTAACAACATATTGCAAATAAGTTACAAGTAAGGTTGAAGGGATATTTTACAAGATGAACAAGAAAATTACCCTTAAACCTTAAATAACCCCTAAATTGAAGCTTTTAAGATTTGGTGTCTTCATGTTGCCTTGAAGCTTCCTTCATCCACTTGTTCTCCCTCTTCATAAATCTTGATACTTCAAATTTTGAAGTGAAGATCTCCTTCTTTTGGTTGACCCTAGTGGCATTATGTGTCTTGCTTCAGGTATATCATCCTCTCCCTCTTGAAAAAGGATTAGACCTCGAATCCAACTTGGCACCTACAACCAACGGAATTAAATTAGTACCCTCAAAGTTAGTAAGTTAAGATCATTCTCACCTTGTAAGGAAACTTTGAAGTCTTGAGATGATAATAGCCTTGTTGGTGCCCTATTGATTCTTCCTTGGGTGCATATTAGATTCTTCCAATAGTGTTTCGAAATCCACCATCTTGGCATGTTCTCCATATATTGTGATTCCGTTGGTTTTTTTCTAGAGTTTGGTTTTTGAATCCTCCAAAACAGCTTATGCTTGTGACCTTTGGCTTGACTATCCATGTGTTTGTGGTCTTGGATGAACCTTGAAGTGACTTTTGGTCTATGTCTCATTATTATCCCTATCATTCCTGCAAAAACTCAAGGGGAAAGTTACGCAAATTAGGCTTGAGTTCGCCCATTAGTGTAACGCCCCAGGCCCAAGATTCGGATCAGGATTTGGAATTCGGATTCGGCACCGATGGCCCTGGCATTCCCCTGCATCCCCTGCGACCTGGTCACGTCACCTTACTTGTCTTGAACTGCTTCTAAGAGTGAAGACTGTCCCACAAACCAACACGGGTCCTTTCAGCATGCTTTGTCCTCACTCACATGCTTCCTAGGAAAATTCCCAGGAGGTCACCCAACATAGGATTGCTCCAAGCCAAACACGCTTAACTTTGGAGTTCCTATGATTGAGCCACCGAAAAGGAAGGTGCACCTTCTTGGTATAGGTAGTAGTTATCAATTCTTTTAAGCCTTTCTTACCCATGCCTTGCATAGCCTTAGGATCCCTCTCATTTGGATGTGGTATCGGTTCATTCATGTACCCCTCCTATCCTCGGGCGTTAAATGTCCACCAGCTTCCGCTTTGGTTCGTCCCCGAACCACATCTTACTGGGAGAGGTTCCGCTCTGATACCATCTGTAACGCCCAAGGCCCAGGATTCAGATCAAGATTTGGAATCCAGATTCGGCACCTGATGACCCCGACATTCCCCTGCATCCCCTGCGACCTGGTCACGTCACTTTACTTGTCTTGAACTGCTTCTAAGAGTGAAGACTGTCTCCACAAACCAACACGGGTCCTTTCAGCATGCTTTGTCTTCACTCACATGCTTCCTAGGAAAATTCTCAGGAGGTCACCCAACATAGGATTGCTCCAAGCCAAGCACGCTTAACTTTGGAGTTCCTATGATTGAGCCACCGAAAAGAAAGGTGCACCTTGTTGGTATAGGTAGTAACTATCAATTCTTTTAAGCCTTTCTTAACCATGCCTTGCATAGCCTCAGGATCTCTCTCATTCGGATTTGGTCTCGGTTCATTCATGTACCCCTCCTAACCTCGGGCGTTACATGAAAGTGTACACAACTTAAAAAAAGCATCGCCTTCCATCCCCAAACAGATGAGCAGACAGAAAGAGTTAATTGGTGCTTCAGAGACTTATCTCAGGTGTTTTTGCAATGAGCGGCCAAAGAAGTGGGAACAATGGATTTGTTGGGCAGAGTATTGGTACAACACTAACTTCCATGTGTCCATGAACATAACACCTTTTAATGTTGTGTATGGTCGACAACCACCACCCCTGATATCTTATGGTGAGAAAAAAAACAATGAATAGTATATTGGAACAACAACTAATGGATCATGAAGTCGCATCGATGGCTCTTAAAGAGCAATTGAGACTCGCACAAAACAGGATGAAAAAGCAAGCAAATCGGCATCGAAGAAAATTGGAATTCTAGGAGGGAGACATGGTTTTTTTGAAATTACGACCATACCGACAAAGATCCATGGCTCAACGGAGATGTGAAAAATTATCCCCGAAGTTTTATGGACCTTATGAAGTTCTCAAACGCGTAGGCAAAGTAGTTTACAAGCTAAAGTTACCCCCCACAACTTCTACCCACCTTGTTTTTCATATTTTTTAGTTAAAAAAAGTAGTAGGACCACACGCAACCATCCAAACAAATGTTCCTTTACTCGAGAATGTTTTGTCTTGAAAAGGAAAAGTACAAGTTTTATGTGAGAAAATCTTGAAGTTGTGTAAAGTACTAAGAGTTTGAGACCTCTCCTAAGAGGCAACATTTTTTCAAAACATCCTTTGGAAAGCATTTTGTTAATTGTTTTGCTTGTTGTTTTTGCTTAAAATTTCTTGAGGACAGACAATGAGTTAAGTTTGGGGGTGTGATAACACTCATTTATGTGTGTATTTAGCTCTGAAAACTAAGATTATTATTCGGAAAGTAAGTATTTATTGCCACATTTCATGCTGTTTAGAGTGAATTTAAGTAAAGAAAAGCTTAGCATGGGTTTGGAAGCATGATTTTGTAAAAATAAGTAAATAGGTGTAATAAGAGAAATTTTTGTAAAGAATTTGCTAAGTTTTGTTGTTTTTGTGTAGAAGTGTTAAAATGACTCTAGATGCACCCAGGATGCAATAGCATTTGATGAACAAAAGTAGAAATTTGGCTAAGTGCAAAGTCATGTGAAATGCACCCAGCATGTTGTCGCGTCTGGACCTAATTGGCAGTTTTTCCCTAAAATAACGAATTTGATAGATTTTCGCAAGATTCTCCATCAAATCTCCTCAAATAAAAGGATTTTGATCAGTTACACTTCCTTACACTGACCTCGGCTGTAACGACCAACATTTTCAAGTATTAATTAAAGTTTTAATTTTGAGATTTGAATTAATTGTAAGGCTAATTTCATGTTTTAAGTTGTGTTGAAAGTTAATTTTAGAAATTTGCATAATTGAAATTTGAGAAATTAGAGGGTGAATAGGGAAGAAAGAAGGGGAAAAGGGAATTAATTGGTTTGGGGACAACTTTTGTTAATTAGGTCACTTTGAGCCAAGCCCAAGCCCAAGGAAAAGTCAAGCCCAAATATCTCTCTCTATTATTTTTATAGAGCACGCAACACTAGGTCAAGCCAAGCCGTCATCTTCTTCAACCTTCTCCTCTTCCTCCATGAAAAACAACCTCCACCATCAATCCCTCTCTCTCTCTCCCTTTCACTACCAAGAGACCCATCCATTCGAAAGTTTTTTTCCTTATTCAACAAACATCCATCTCGCGGTACTGTTCACGGCGGCGGTACTGTTCATCGCAGTACTGTTCACGGCACGTACTGTTCATCGCAGTACTGTTCACGACGCGACTGTTCACGCGGGGGGGGGGGGGGGTACTGTTCATACCGCGGGTACTGTTCACAACGCCGGACTCCATGAACCGCCGCCCGATCTGCTGCAGTTTGATTTTTGGGCGATTTTCGGTACTGTACAGCCTCGTTTCAGCTTTGTTTTCGCGTGGAATACCCATTGTACGTAGAGTTTGGCTTGACGAAATCAAATCAAATTGTCATCTATTCAGCAAGATTCAGTTCTGTTTTGGGGTCGGAATTGAGGTAAAATTCTCATTCTAAAATCAAGCAAATCCTTGGAGTTTTTGGATTTTTAGTAGATTAAACTTGAGGGTACGATTAAATCATGGACCTTGTAATTTGAATTTAGTTTTAACCACCAATTGGGAATAAGTTAAATGCTAAGGAATTATTTCTAATTTTGGAATTTAGTTGGTGGAAGGAACTTTGGAATGAATTATGAATTTTAGGAATTTTTTTTCTAACCTTAGGATGGTTTGAATTAGGCTCCAAATTGCTTGGCTGAGGTTCAAGGCGAAGGAATTTTTGGTGGGCAATTGGGTGATTGGATTCTTGAGCTTAGCCAAGGTAAGGGATTTTACACCAGTATGCTTAAATGCAAGTTAGGAACTGAATTGAAAAAAAAAATTTAATTATTTCAAATGAAAAGTTTTATAAATGTTTTTAGTTGTGATTTCTGATGAATTTTAAAATACTTTGTTTTATATGAAAATGGAGTTGCACCTGTATGATTGCCATATGTTCTTATGAATGTGATGCATGTTTATATGATTTATGTTATGAGGAATGACATGAGAACTTTGTTTTATGTTGCATCATGAAATGAAAATTTTAAAATGCTTTGGGACCTCATGCATATATTATGTTTTCATGATAAAAATGATTTCGAAGGCTATGGCAATTACCCCCTAAAATTATTGATGTACATCTATATGAAAAGGAGCCTTACGAGGCTATATGAAAAGGACCCTTACGAGGCTATATGAAAAGGAACCTGAAAATGTTAGATGAAAAGAAACCTGAAAAGGTTAAATGAAAAGGAAAGGTTAGGTTGGGTTAATTGTCCACATTAAGCCGAAGAGAAAAGTTGAAAGAGAAGCGTTTCCGCTATGAAAGGAATTTAGGTCCCACCAAAGAAAAGAAAGAAAATGTTTTCAAAAACTCATTATGTATGTGTATGCATATCCTGACCCGGTAGTGAGGTCACTTACTGAGTATTTTAAATACTCATCCTTTTTCAAAATGTTTTTCTTTTCAGGTAAAGGCAAGAACATATTTTAGGCGAGTGGCAAGGTGGTTTGCTGAAAGGATCATGGGTGTCATGAGGAGTATAGCTTCCGCATCTAGTTTATGTTTTAACTCAAATTATTTTGTTAAGTAAACTTAATTGAAGTAAACTATTTCATTTGATTTAACGCTTTGATTCACATTATGTTTTGCAATGGTTTTTAAAGGGATCCCGAACTAAAAGATTTTGATTGTTTAGCACAAAAGTTTAATTCTTTTTGTCTTTTACCAAAGATTTCTAAATTCTACTAGCATGCATGTAGTAACGTCCCTAGAAAGTCTAACAGGAAAAGTCGGGTTCGTTACAGTTGGTATCAGAGTGGAACCTCTCTCAGTAAGATGTGGTTCAGGGACGAACCAAGGCGGAAGCTGGTGGGCATGTAACGCCCGAGGTTAGGAGGGGTACATGAATGAACCGAAACCACATCCGAATGAGAGAGATCCTGAGGCTATGCAAGGCATGGTTAAGAAAGGCTTAAAAGAATTGACAGTTACTACCTATACCAACAAGGTGCACCTTCCTTTTCGGTGGCTCAATCATAGGAACTCCAAAGTTAAGCGTGCTTGGCTTGGAGCAATCCTAGTTGGGTGACCTCCTGGGAATTTTTCTAGGAAGCATGTGAGTGAGGACAAAGCATGCTAAAAGGACCCGTGTTGGTTTGTGGGGACAGTCTTCACTCTTAGAAGCAGTTCAAGACAAGTAAGGTGACGTGACCAGGTTGCAGGGGATGCAAGGGAATGCCGGGGCCATCAGGTGCCGAATCCGAATTCCAAATCCTGATCCGAATCCTGGGCCTGGGGCGTTACAATTAGATAACAATCCTTAATGTGAAAAAGTTCATGTATGTAATGCTTTGTAAGTACAAGAGAATTAACTTCACAGACATTTCACATAAGCTCAAAAGTAGTATGTTAAGGAAAGCATTTCCATGTGTTTCAATTGTCTTAGTCTAAACTTTAGTATTTTCTCCCAATTCACAAACATCAACACATGGTTCTTGATTCATGAATGGTGCAAGAGTATTGATCTCTTGTGAATGCAGTGTTTTGCTAGTTCAAGAATTAGGTATGACATGCTTATCATCACAAGTCTTCTCCTTGTCTATCTCACTACTTTCTATTCCTACATTAGGCCCACAATCATGCATTACATGGCTATCACATAGAAGAGGTTTGGCATGCTTAGTATCACAAAGTATTTCCTTTCCAATCTCAACAATACTAGGAACGCAAGTAGGCAATACTTTGCTAACTAAAGAATTATAAATGACATGCATAGTTTCACAGAGATTGTTTTTCTCATTCTCAACAATAGGCATGATTATACTAACATTTTTCAAAGATGTAATGTCACTAACCTGAGATTTAGGATTGACATACCTTGTCATTCTCCTTTGGATCCTCGTTTCAACCTTGATGGCATGGTTCATCATCTCCTCCAAAGTATCATAAAGTTGAAGGGCAACTCTTTTGGCAATATCTTCTTTAAGTCCCTTGAAGAACTGGTCTATGATTATCTCTTCCTTTTCATAAGGATCAAGTTTTTCAATTAGGTCTAGCAACTCTTGGTAGTAGGACTTCACATCTTTGACTTCTTGTTTCAATGCTTGTAATTTGTAGAAAGCCTTAGGAACAAAGTGTTCCTCATTATGTGTTTGAGTTCATTCTATGTGGCAATTTTAGGCATGCAGTTCCTTGCTCTACACAACATAAAGAATCCCACCATTGTAAAGCACAATTCTTAAAACAAGGGATAAGGAGTGTTACCTTGATGCTTTCTCCAAATTTGTGTTCTTCAAAGATGTTCTCAATGTGTTCCTCCCAATTGAGATACTCCTTATGATTTCAACCTCCATGGAACTTAGGAAGTTTAGGTCTACAATTTCCAAAGTTATGGCTAGTACATTGTTCCCCTCTTGGAGTTCTCCTTTGGTTATTTTGAACTATTCCTTGGCATTCCTTCCTCTTGGCATATTCTTCTTTATGGATTAAAGTGCTTCTTGTATTTGACTAGCTCCATGACTTGGATCCTTGAATTCATCCTTTGTATCATCATGATGAGGTGACCCAAGTTTTGATTTAGTCTAGCAACTTCTTCATGTTGAATTTTTTTGTTTGAACTCCTTTACTTCCTTGAGTAGTTATGGCTGCAAAAGAATGTTAGAGAAAACAAGTATGGACCTTACCAATATGTTCTCTCTTACTTGTTCACTCATCTACTCATGTTTGACACTCAATTTGGGAAGTTGCTCAATTCACTCTCACAATAACAAAATAATTAGGTGAAAACCTAGAGTGTGCAAACTAACTTAGCCAAGTAATTCCTTAGTTGCACCAAGCTTGCTTGTTGCAAATAAAAAATTGGACTAAGCACAAGTTAGAGCACAAAGAAGGAAAGAATAAAAGGAAAACCACATACTTGAGCAACAAAGACAAGCCTAAGACAACACACTATAAACAACAGTAAACACAAATATTTCTAGGGTAAAGTTTGAAGCATCAGTGTGAATAATCTACTCATGCTAATTTAGAATTAAAAGCATATTTGAAAAGCTTATGAAGTCTGGTTTAAGAATGTAAAG
Source organism: Trichosanthes truncata (assembly GCA_033996785.1). Lineage (NCBI taxonomy): Eukaryota > Viridiplantae > Streptophyta > Magnoliopsida > Cucurbitales > Cucurbitaceae > Trichosanthes > Trichosanthes truncata. The sequence goes on along the minus strand of MU867259.1, from coordinate 28,896,824 downwards.
TTTCAAAAAGAGACTACATCGGAACGAATTAATGAAAGAATGCAAATTACTCAATAAACTAATGTAATGGTGAAATTCAAAAGTAAACCTAAATTTGAACTCATAGTGTGAGCAAACGGCTTGTGCAAGTTTAGAAATACAAGAGTATTCATACAAGTAATTGACCTAAGAACACATAATAGGGCTGCAATTCAATTTGGATCATTATATTTGGACGAATATCTCTTGGAAGGTAAGAAGGTCAAAATAGAGCAAACACCGTTTTGGAAAATAGTGATTGAATAGTGTCTTCTTTTGACGATGGTGTGAGCTTATATTAAATGGGATTAATTCCAAACAAATTGGACAATAAATTAAACTCATAAAGGAAGGTTCTTGAATGCTGCAATAGAATTTGGATAAGAGAGGATGACTATGTAAGGTTTGACAGTCAAACAATAGTATTTTTGGTAGGTAGCAATATACTGTTTTAGATCAGTTGCACTGTTTTGTAAATTTGGGTTACTTTCACATAGAATTATAGTCTAAAAGTTGGTGTGGAGGTCAATAAGGTACCATAGATTAAGGAAAAAGATGAAGCTGGCTGATAGTTAGGGAAAGCTATTGTAGCTACTGTGCCTATTTTTCTTCTGCAAACCACTTCATTTCCTTTCCATTTTTTCTTGACTAAAGGAATTTCAAATTCTTTGAAATTTCTAGATGCAAAGTAAGCTCATAGATCTTCACAATGGACATTTATTTGAGCGTATTTGAGTTTAGGATCACTAATATTCAATCAAAACAAATTGACATAGTGCAGTCACGCTCTTTGCTACAATAGTCTATGAACAAGTCTAATTCCTCCCCACTTTTTCTTGATCAAATGAATACCAAAATCTTCAACATTTTTTAGATCAAAAGTAGACTTGAAGATCTTCATTTTAGATACAAGTTTCAAGTCATTCGAATCTCATAACACAAATAATAGAATTGGTAGCATAAAATTCACAGATCTATTGAAAACTATTGCTTTCCTTTCCTTCTTTCTTCTCTTTTTTCTTTTCTCTCTCTCTTTTTTTTTTTTTTTTTTTTTTGCATTTGTTTTCTTTTTTCTCTTTTTTTCTTTTTTTTTTTTGCATTTGTTTCTTTGTTTCTTTTTTTTTTCCCCTTTTTGTTTAATAACAACAAACTTGAGCAAAAACAAGATGCAAGAAAGCAAGTAAAATAGAAACTTCAACAATTACCTTTTGTTTACAGGTAATGGTTGGAGCTTGAAAGAAACAAAATGGAAAGGAAGTAACGATAGATGGATTGATGGTGATATGCCCAATCTTGAGCCTAAGCTCTGATACCAAATGATATGAAATTAAACATTGATGCTATGATACCAAATGATGTACTCAAACCTACCACAATGGGCTTAGTCAACCCTTGTTAGAACAAGCACCTCCTAATCATCAATGAAGTAGAGATCTCCTTCTTTTGGTTGACCCTAGTGACATTATGTGTCTTGCTTCAAGCATCTCGCTGACTCTTTAGTTGAAAGTTTGGGGTTGTACAATGCTCAATTCTCTTTGAGAAAGGATGAATTGAGCTTATCAATTGGTTTTTCTCATACTTTCCTCTTTCTTGTCAAGATTTCAACTAGTTTTAATCTTATCTTTTTTTTATTTCTTTTCAATTTGTAATCATGGAGTTTATTTCAATGAAGTATTTTTCTGTTTTTAATTCCATTATGAGCTAAGTTTCTTTTGAGATTCAATTATGTGGATGCCCTAGAAGATAAGTTATAAGCTTGTTTCATCACTTGCATATTTGTTAAATTATGCTTACTTCAATTTAGTTTTATTAATTGTACATGTTTATTATTTATCTCACTTGATCACCTAGGCTAACATACAAAGTTGAATTCAATAATGAAAAGGTTGTGTAAGAAATAGATGTTATAAAGTCAATATAGAAAGAATAACCTAGACATTGGACTTCGTTGTTGGACTCTAAACATAGGGCACACCTATAGGATCAAAAGGATTGCATGCTTAATTAACTAAGATAAATTGTCCATAGACATATAGGAGCAACTGCTTATACTTCTAAAGGTGCTTTGATGCAAAGGCTGAATAGGAGATGAATCTGATTCACATGCACATGGGAATATTACAGACATGTGTGCGTATAGTAACAGTTTACTCACTTAGGGTAGAAACATGATTAAATCATCACATTTCTATTGATATCTTTACTTTTATTTAGTCACTCACAACACCCATCTTCCAACTATTTTTACTTAAACCCTCAAATTTATAACTAGTCTATGTGGGATCGATACTTAGAATACTTCTATTTTACTACTTGTTGGTAGTGTGCACTTGCACTTGGCTGAACTCTCTTTCTAACGATTTTTCCAAACAGCTCAAACATGGTGTGCATTTGCACTTGGCTAAACTCTCTTTCAAAAGATTGTTCCAAACAACTCTCTATGAGTGATTTTAAGTGCTCGAAAAACTGCAAGTGTACGGTGTCAAGTTCTAATATAGTGAATGAGTGAGAGTGTTGTCCACAGGATTGGAATTTTCGTTAATTAAATGTCATAGTTACTAACACCTAATTTTATATAGACAACCTAAAATCAAGAGATAAAGCAACTAAAGAACTAAACTATATTTACAAGGTCGAGACACTTAGAGAGAACTTTTTTAAACATTGGTTTTAACAAAGAATCACTAAATTGGTCAAATTAAGAAACAAATCATACATGCAACAATTATAAGCCAAGAAGTTACAAACATATTTAATTGACTTTCTCAAGCCCAACTAAAACTCATGTTCAATTATTAAATCAACTTTCCAGTCTAATTTCATAACTAAACATGGCATTAAGGAACTTCTCTTAACGACTTCTATTAGTAAACAATTCATTTTCATGCAATAATATACTAACAGTTATGCAAACAAATCTAGATCCAAGCTCTACTTTTCCAAGCTAAAACTTGAATCATACAAAACTAACCCTTGGCCAAAAGATTAGACACCAAACACAAAAATGCATAAATAATTGTTGTAATATAAAAGAAACATCCACAAAAACCCAAGTCTAAAGTACGAGTTAAGTCACTCAAATTCACAATTTCAACCCTAAACTCATGTGGAAATCTAAAAACAAAAACTACAAGATAAATAAGGAAAAGATGATAACTCTCTGACATGTACCACACTCGTTCTCGTCGTGATGTCCTGCAATCCTGAGCCTTGAATATCGTCCTTGGTTCTCAAGAGTGCTCTCGTAGTCCAACCTATGAGGTAGAATTCGAAAATAGATTGGTTCCTCTCCAAGTAGCGTCCCCCTTTCCGCACTCAATATGCAGTATTTATAGTATCGTGGCAACATTGAGACGTTAACGCTAGGGACAACGTCTCAATGTTGTGCCCTAATTCCCAAAAAAAGCATCGGGTAGAGTCGAAATGCTAGGAACGGTGTCTTAACATTGCAACGTTTAGGCCAACGTTTCGCAGTGTCAAGTGACGAAAGTTTTTAGTTCGTAGCGTCTCAACACTGTTCTTGCAATTCTTCAAGCTTGGCTGCCACTTGTCTTTCATTCCCTTGAATGTTCCAATTTATTCTTCTAAGCTCCAAATGCTCTACTATCTTCTCCAAAACACTAATTTTACTTTGATCTCTCAAATCCTATAGAATAATTAGATAAAATCGTGAAAATGCTTAAATATATCCCAAACTAGCAATAAAATATATCCTAGGAATAACACATATTGTGTGCTATTGCTCACACATGTTGCATTGAAATAAAAATTTAGAGACATAGATATAAATACTTTCAATATAAAATTTTAGTAAATTTAGAGATATGAAGGAAAATATTTAGAGAGAGAAAATTTAGACATAAATATTTTAGAGAGAGAATATTACTTAGACTTCATAAAAAATATTAGTTAGAGAAAGAAGAAAAAAAAAGTTAGAGGGGAAGAGAGAAATTTTAGAGAGAAAAAAGTTAAATAAAAAGAGAAATTTTAGAGGGATCGTATGGTTAATAGTAAAATATATATTAGAGAAATAAATATAAATGAGAAAAATAAAGAAAAGTTACAGCGAGAGAAAATTTAGGGAGGTTTTTTATTTTTTCAAAAAAAAAAGTTAGAGACATATTTATTAGAGAGAGAAAAGTTAGGGAGAAATTTTAAAAATAGATAAGTTAGAGAGAAAGAAAAAGTTTAGAGAGAGAAAATTTTTGAGAAACTAAAAATATTTGATTTTTAGAGAGAGAAATTGGAAAGGTATGTTAGAAAAGAAAGAGATATGAAAGTTAAATAAAGACAAATATTTTAGAGAGAGAGAAAAATTATGTGGAGATGAAAATTTTAGAAAGAGAAAGAGAAATAAAAAAATCATATCGAGATCAAAATTTTAGAGAGAGAAAGAGATAAAAAAAATTATATCGAGATCAAAAAATTTTAATAGAGAAAGAGAAATTTTGGAGAGAGAGAAATTTAGAGAGAAACAAGTTAGAAAAAAGAATTTGTTGGAGAGAGATATGTCAAAGAGGAAAAAAATGCGCATTAGAGGAAAAATGAGTTTTCTAAAAACAGAAATATGTTTTTAAAAACTTCTTTTTTTGGTTTTTGAAAATTTCTTCTAATTTCAAAAACGTTTTTAAACAAACAAAAAACAAAAAACATAATAGGTTATCAAACAACTTTACTTTTAAAAAAAAAAAAAAAAAAGAAAACAGAAAACGAAATGGTTATCAAATAGCCCCTAAGGAACCTACAATAGGATCAACATTAGTTGTTAATATGGGCGAAGAAAAAATTGAATTTGACGAGAAACAACTGAGTAGTACGAGAAGGAGAGGAAATAAAGAGATTGAATGTTATTATTAGCACAAGAAATGTCACTTTAAGAGTTAAGGTAGGAAAATGAAGGAGGGTCTGAAGAAGTTAGAGGCAAATGCAATGCATTATGCCATAGTTTGTGTTGAGGGTAACACAAAATTCGAAAACCACTCATCTAAATGGGTGATTGGTGACGCAACTTCGATGCATGTTACTTCAAACAAAAAATTCTTCACATTGTTCATTGTAGGCAATCATAGTATAGTGAGGATGGGGAATGGAAGAGCCTCCAAGACAAAAAAAAAATTGAATATATTAGTTTGAAGACTAAAAGTGGAAGTTGGTTAGTGTTGTGAGATGCCAGATATGTACCCAGCATTAGATGAATCTTATTTCGATAGTAAGTTAGGTGTGATGAGGGTTATAGGAGTGAGTTTGATAATCACATGTGGAAACTCACTAAAGGATCTAAGTTAGTGGCAGTTGGCTACAAGTAATCTTCATTGCACAAAGTTTGAATGTTGCCAAAAGATCAATGAGACACTAGATGCAAATTAAAGTTGTACATGGTGTTGTAGAGAGAAGATAGAGTCAACAACAAAGACAACCAAGTTAGATCGGAAGATCATGATTAATCGATTCAAGTACAATAGTTGAGAAGTCTGAAAGAAAAGATCAGTTTGATTTATTATCATACAACCATATTGTCAGATAGACTAGTAGATTGATGAAGTTGTCTAGGCAAGTAGTTGCATCAAAGAGGAAGACCAGGTAGTTGATGAGGTCAAGGATGGAGTCTCAATATTGGCAACTTTATTGAATAAAGGAGTCAAACTGTTTGCAAGGAATATCATCTTTAGAAATAATTTTTCATGATGGAAGAAGATGTTGAATGTCACCATTTAGTTTGAGTGGGAGTACGTTGCTGTCTCTAGGAGACAAGTCCACGTAGTTTGTCCATACCTCAAGGCAAGTACACCGAAACAATTTTTTCTTGAGATTCTATTTGCTACTTGGTTGAATTTTCAAGAGTAAAACCATGAAATTTACGAAGAAGGTCAGAGACAATTGTTGAAGTTGGAGGTAAGTTCGACGTTTTGTCTCTAAGTGGGAGATTGTTTGGATTGTGGAGCTAAACCGTACTTGCATGGCCAAAAGACCCAAGAGGATAATGTCTGTTAGAGTGTCGCAATGTTGTCGCAAATGATGAAAGATTCTTGCTACCAAGTTCATAGCATTGAGACACTACATTTATAGTCTCAACGCTACCGCATCAACCCTCAGGGTAAAGATGCATGTGCAACAATCTGCTTAGCGCTACATGTTCGTAGTGTCAAGACACTAGGAACTTGTGATGTTGCATTAACTTTTTAAAATAAACTTTCTATTTTTTAGGGTTTTGTAAGCTGTGAGTGAACCTAGTGCTTGTGTTTGGCCAGTAGAGAGGAAAAAGTTGTACAATGTTGTTTTCAGTTGTTTCTAGCCATTTATTAGGGGTTTATCAATTGTAATCATAAGTAGCCATTGTTGTGCCTTCTTGAGAGTTTTGTAGCATGATAGAGAAAGGGCCCATTGTAATCTTCACATCATAGCAAAATCTATAGTTGCAGAAGATTAGACACAGTCTCGAATTTGGGGTGAAATAATATAAACTCTAGTGTTTGTTTCTCTATCTCTATCTTGTTATTTCATCTTTCGTTATTGTTTAACTGTGATTCATTTCGTAGTGTGGAAGGGGAGTTATTTTAGGCCCTGTTTGGATTGCTGATCTATTTCAATAGAGATGTATTTAATTCCAAACAGGAGGAAAACAATTCTCAACTTATTGTTGCTTGTAACATAGACGTTGTATTTATTTTTGTATATTTCATATTTATTTATTCATCACTTTTCATTTTGTACTTATAAGTTTTTATTATTTGATCACGATTACTTGTATCATGAAGACCAAAAACCTTAGCAACAATATTTACCCTTTCATCCCTCATGATTTAATATGGCTTTAGACCCTAACCTTGCTGTTCAAGATGACATAAATATAGTTAACATACATCTTAATAGTTTTCTTTCATAGGGACAAGGACTGACAGTTAATTTTTACTATGATTTTATAAAATAATATTCATATTGAGGAACTTTTTGTTCATGTAGGGTAATATGTATCTCCATAAGATCTTCTTTGTTATGTATCAATCGAAAGACTAAGGCTGGTTGGAGCCTCTTAAAAAATGACATAACCGCATTTTTTAGATCTTTATATTATTTTGAGTTATACTCATTGTTGGATAATATTTTAGCAATTTTTTTTTGTTACCTCAAACCTGAGGTTCAAAGAGGTTGCTTAATTCTTCCAACTAAAGGTTTTTTGTTCTTGAATTGAGGCTATCCCACATCATACATCGGGGCCGAGGGGAGGGTCTTTCCACATGCTTTTTTGCTATTCTAAATGATTTTGGTAATAGAAGTACTTAAAGTACACGTGATTTTAAGTTTTAGTTTCTCGATTTTCTTTTTTTTTTTCCCTTGAGGTTGTATACAACGAACAAGGAAAGGTTATGGTATTCTTATCAATCTTTCTAATAGAAGCACATACATTTATATCAAGTTAACAATTGTTATGGGGGTGACTCCGAAGCCCATGGGCTTAGGCTTCATGAAGCCCAACTCAAGCCCATGAGCCCATTGAAGGACGAACCTCCATAGTGGAGCCAAGGAGGAATATTGACTAGCGTGAAAAGGGTATGACTTATTGAGCTGGGTCTTAATCAAGCTAAGACATGTGTCCTTCCTCTCCTTACTTCCCTCTAACTTGATGTAAGACTCTGATAAACAAATTAGTGAAAAAGAGTATAAATGAAAGGGATCTATCCCACTAATGAGGTATGCAAAACTACCCTAGCTCAGCTCAACATTACTATGATCCAAGTAGTGTCTTAAACATAAAAACTTGTTGGACAAAGCACAATACTAGTGTGAACTTCTTCCTTGCAGGTTATTGCGTATTCTTTTTAGTCGTGCAATTCAAAACTGCAAGTGTACGATGTCAAGTTTTAGTATAGTGAATTGAGTGAGAGTATCGTCCTCAAGTTTGAGTTTCTAGTTTAATTGATGATCGTAGTTACTAACATTTAATTTTATATAGAGAACCAAAATATAAGAATGAGGTAACTAAATCTAAATATTTACAAGTGGAGACAATTAGAGGGAACATTCTTAGAAAATAATTGAACACAAAGGTAGGGTAGATAATAGGGTAGATAATTATAATGAATGCAAAGGTAAAAGCATCCTAACGTCTATTGTGGGGGGCGTCCATCGTTGCAGAATCTCACTCTCTTCACTCTCTTCTTTATGTTTTCACCTTATGAATTTTCAAAAACTTGATGCGTTGAAGGATGCCTAGGATGTTTGACTGCCAGGGGGATTACGTTTAGCAACACTTGGCAGTCAAAGTCGGATGACTCCCCATCTTCTATTTCCACTATGGGTATGTGGGTTTTCGGTCTTGTGCTAGGGTTAGGTTTTAATGAAGATGGTTTGGTGGTGCGTTTTGGCAAGAGTTTAGATGAAGACAGTTTAGGATCAACCTTTGCTATTGCTGGTTTAGGATTTACAGGTGTGAGTGGTGGATGGTGACAACGGGGGATGTGGTGATGGTGAGAAAGAAGAAGTAGACGGAGAAAAGGACGAGGGCAACCAAAGACATGACTTGAATCCCTTGAGACATATTTGGAGTCTCTCTGCTGAAGACATTATGCAAAATATAGAAGCCCTTCACGGTGCTTATGGCAGAATCCGACAAGAGTTTCTGATAAAAAGCCTGCTTGACTCGCGAGGAATAAGAGTTTAATGAAGGCTTATAGGGTATGAGCGAAAGATTTATAAAGGAGGAGAGGGCATTAGAATATGAAACAGTTGCATGTGAAGTTGTACGAGCATCATGGCTTGCATTAAATGGACGAGAAGTGCACGATTTCTTAATGGCAGTCGTTATTATGGCTTTGCACAACTTCCAGTTTATGAAAGTTCTAACGCATAGCCCTGCCCAATGCATAGGTGGTTCTAACGCAAACTAAACTTAAACTTGTAATCTCCTATTGGCTCTATTTATTCACCCAAAACTAGCTAAAGCTATCTCTTATTAAAACTTAAATTTCACACAAAACACAGAAAATAAATTGACAAAGCAAGAAATTAGCAACTAATGAAAGTGGGTAAATAGGCAAATAGGCATCCCTAATGCGACGGCTGAATCATGGTTATGCGCTGAATGCTTGCCTCGACTTCTGGAGTTATTCTTCCATGAGATTATGGAGGCCTTTGAGTGGTCAATCTTCCCTCCATAATATGGTTTTAGTCTCTGACCGTACACTTTGAAGTTGTTCTTCCCATCTTCACTTTGCACTTCGACAACTCCATGCAGCTAAACTTTTAGCATACATAATGGTCCAGACCATCTTGATTTCAGCTTTCCAGGCACCAATCGAAGGCGTAAGTTAAATAACAATACCTACTGGCTTTTGTGCAACTCTTTCCTTCGAAGCATCTGGTCATGCCAACGCTTTGTGCATTATTTATAGATTTTAGCATTTTCAGAGGCGAAGATTCAAAATTCTTCTAGCTCATGCAATTGGATCATCCTTGCATTGCTAGCTGATTCCAAATCCAGATTCAACCTTTTCAATGCCCAATGAGCCTTATGCTCTAATTCTAGTGGGAGGTGACAGGCTTTCCCATAGACCAAAGCTTAGGGGGACATACCAATGGAGGATTTGTAGGCAGTTATGTAGTCCCACAAGGCATTGTACAAATGCTGCACCGAATCCTTTCTCTTCAGATTCACAACTTTTTTTAGGACGCCTTTGATTTTTATGTTTGATACTTCTACTTGGCCATTGGACTGAGACTGATAAGCTATCACCATTTGATGTTTAACATTGTACTTCTAGAGTAGCTTATTCATAATCTTGTTGAAAAAATTAGTGCCCTCGTCACTGATTAATGCCCTTGGAGTTCCAAAGCGGGAGAAGATGTTTTTCTTGATAAATTTCGTCAATGTCGATGAATCATTAGATGGTCAGAAGATTGCCTCCACCCATTTGGAGACATAGTCGACTGCCAATAGTATGTACTAATGCTCATTAGACAGGGGAAAGGGTCATATGAAGTCGATGCTCCAGACATCAAGGAGTTCAACTTCAAATATGCAAGTCATAGGCATTGCGTCGCGCTTCAAAATATTTCTAGTCTGTTGGCAACGATTGCATCTCATGGTGAATTCCCTCGCATACTTAAATAGGGTGGGTCAAAAATACCCACTTTGCAAAACCTTGGCAGTTGTACGCTGGCCACCAAAGTTCCCACCATATGGAGCGTTGTGATAGCGATGTAGAATTTCTTATACCCCATATTCTCGAATGCATCTCCTTAAAATGTGATATGGTTTAAGCTTATACAAAAACAGGTCATCCCAAAAATAAAATTTAGAATCGTGAAAAAGATGCTTGCGTTGTTGCGCTATGAAGTCCACAGGCCATTCTCTGCATACAAAGTAGTTCATGATATTGACGAATCAGGGCTTCGATGCATTCAACGCAAGTAGTTGTTCGTCTGGGAAACTTTATTCAATCTCAAGTTTTGTGTCCATTACCGCAGGGCTACTTAAGTGTGATAGATAGTCAGCCACTTGACTCTCTGTACCCTTGCAATCTCTTATCTCTATGTCAAATTCTTGAGGCAGAAGAATCCATCGAATCAGCCTTGGATTTGCGTCCTTCTTTGCTACTAAGTATTTAATGGCCACATGATCAGTGTATAAAGTTACCTTTGCGCCCACTAATTACACTCTAAATTTATCGAACGTAAAAACCATGGCAAGTAGCTCCTTCTCTATGGTTGTGTAGTTGGTCTGTGATTCATTTAATGTTTTGCTCGCGTAGTAGATGGGATGCATAATTTTGTACTCTCGTTGACCCAACATTGCTCCCACAGCAACATTGCTGTTCAAATGGTAAGGTCCAGTCAAGCGTAACGAGGATAAGAGAAGACATCAACGCATGCTATAAGGGTTAAAATGTATTCATACACTATTGACTAAAATGGAAGGGTTTGTCTTGCTCTAGCGAACAACAAAGTGGCTTTGTTATCTGCAAAAATCCTTTGATGAATCTTCGATAGAATCCTGTGTGGCCTAGAAAGCTGCATGTAGCCTTTACATTCACTGGAGGTGGAAATTTCTCAATGACCTCTACCTTAGCCTTGTCGACCTCAAGCCATTCTACAGACACGCGGTGGCCTAATATGATCTCCTTTTCCACCATAAAGTGGCATTTTTCCCAATTGAGCCACAAATTGGTCTCCTTGCATCTGATCAGTACTACTTCCAAGCTGTTTAGGGAATCCTCATACAAATCTCCAAACATGAAAAAATCGTCCATAAACACCTCCATGCACTCTTTTAGCAAATTCGAGAAAATCGCCATCATGCAACGTTGAAACGTACCCGACTCATTACAAAGGTCGAATGGCATCCTTCTAAAGACATAAATTCCACAAGGACAGGTGAAGGTAATTTTCTCTTGATCCTCCGATGCAACGATGATTTGGTTATACCTCGAATATCCATCAAGAAAGTAATAGAATGACTGTCCAGCCAAATGATTAAGCACCTGATTAATGAAGGGCAAGAGAAAATGGTCTTTCTTTGTCACCGTATTGAGTTTTCTGTAGTCCATGCATACGCGTCATCCTGTAACTACACGCATTGGAATAATTTCATTCTTTTTATTTGCGACCATAGTTATCCTTCCTTTCTTCGGGATGTACTGGACAGGCCTCGCCCAGCTGTTACCTGATATGGGGTAGATCACCCCTGCATCGAGTCACTTAATGATTTCCTTTCTCACCACCTCTTTCATTATAGGGTTCAGCTTGCGTTGAGGCTCAATGGAACTCGATTTTCCTTCCTCTAAAAGAATTCAGTACATGCAGTAAGACAGACTTATTCCTTTAATGTTCGTTAGCATCCAATCGATTTCCTTCTTGTGTTTCTTTAAAACCTATAAAAGTAAAAAACTCATGTTCAAAATTAAGCGAAGCAAAAATAATAACTAATAAGGTGTTATTTTGTCCAAGAAATGTATATTTCAGATGCGTTGGAAGAGGTTTCATCTCCAAAATTGGAGGCTTTTCTAAGGATGATTTGAGCACATGTGTAGTTCTTTCAGCTAGATGCAGAGGCTTAAATCTACTCAAGGTTGCATTGACAACTTGAACTTCCTCTTCCATTAAACCATCATGCGTTAAGGTCAATCCTTCGTCCTCTTCTCCAAACTCATCATCACTCTCCCACTGTGTATCTCCCAAATTCAGACTTTGAATGAAGTTTCAATATTCAACATCAGGATACTTAAGAGTGTAAAAAACATTGAACTTTGATTCCTCATCATCAATGTGCATAGTGATTAAACCTTCAGGGACATCAATCAACGCTTACCTAGTAGCTAGGAAAGAGTGCCCAAGTATGATAGACACATCCTTATCCGCCACATAATCTAGAATGACGAAGTCAGTTGGAAAAATGAACTTGTCCACCTTGAGCAAAACTTTCTACATCTTACCCTCTAAGTGGGTGATGGAACAATATGCCAGTTGAAGTGTGACTATCGTGGGCCTAGCTTTACCAATTACTAGTGTCTTGAATAAAGACAAAGGCATCAAATCTATGCTTGCGCCCATGTCGCACAATTCATAGCCTATGTCTACACCTCCAATGGAACATGGAATTGTAAAGCTCCCTGGATCCTTCAACTTTCTTGCTATCTTGCTCTTGACGATTGTGCTGCACTCTTCGGTCAAAGCAACTATCTCATACTCTTCCATCGATTTCTTCTTAGTAAGTATGTTTTTCAGAAATTTGACATTTTTGGGCATTTGTTCCAGTGCTTCAATTAGTGGAATGTTGATATGTAGTAATTGCTTTAGCACATCCAAGAACTTCTTGAATTGATTGTCGTTGTTTTTCTTTCTGGGTTTAGCTACTTGTTTCGAGTTGAGAATGGTGTAGGGTTTATCCTCCATAACATGTGTAAGGACATAAGTGTCTTTTAGTGATTTGGTTAAGAACAAAAAGTGGAAAAGAGAAATTGAAATTGGTTTAGTTTTTGGAAAAATAAGGAAAAAGGGATAGAATATATTATAAAGAAACAAAAGGGGGGTAGCCATAGTTATGGGGGAAGATGTGGTTGTGAGTTGGTGGTGTTGGGTGAGTTGTCAAAAAATGAGGAAAGATGGGTAAAAATGAGGTGGTTTGTTGCTTTGGTTTTAAAAGAATTCAAGGCATAACGAATTCTACCCTGTTTACCATGAGATTCATGGATTTTGAGAAAGGAGAAAGGAAATGTAGGGAGAGTTTAATTTTGGAGACTTAGCTTCAATTATTGGCAACTTGAAGTTGTAGGAGATTTTCAAAGTCAAGGTTTGAGATTTGGTAAGTGATTTTAGGAATTATAGGTAAAGACTACAATTTTTTGGAGAGTTTTATTCTTTATTTACCCTCCGTTTGGTGTGTTTAATTTGAAAAAAAAAATCATGGAGATTATGATTGGAGGCTTAATTTTATTGAGTTAGTGTTTTGGAAAAAAGGAATTTATATTTGTGTGGAAGGTGCTAATTTACCAAAATCTTTGATGGCGTGAAAATAGGGTTGCAAAAGTTTTTGTAGGAAAGAGAAAGATATTATTGGGTTATTGGAGAGAGAATGAGTTGATAAAATGTTTTTAAAAAAAGAGAGAAAAAAGAGAAGATGGTAGTGCAAGTACGGTGGGTAATAAATGTGAAAGAGAGAGGAGCTTGATTTGTTTTCGTTTGGTTTACGTAAAATGGAGGAGAAAGAGAGTTGGAAAATTGTTGAGAAATTGAAATTTTAAGTTTAATAGTGCTATTGAATTAATGAGGAGAGAGAATAAATTGGATAATTGGTTCATTCTTTAAATGTTATAACTGGTTCAATTTGGAGAATTATGTTGGTGATTAATTAAGTGTGTGACATGGGGATTGAATTAATATTTCAGGACAAGCTAAGATCAAGACAGGGTACAATCAAAATTTCTCACGCCAAAAGTTTGGTGAGTGGTTTATTTTATGAAAAGTTTTCATTATTTAATTAGTATTATAGAATTTCATGATATCTATAATTATGTATGATTTTGGAGCAATTGTTGTGAATTTTCAGAAATTGTTAAATTTTCAGTAATTCCATGATTTCAATTGTGATTATCAATTTCATAAATATTTGATATATTTTTTACGATTATTTGAAAATTCCTAAATGTTTTATGTTTATTGAGAAAGGTTGAGAATTTATGAAATTGTTATTCTAGAAACTGCATGATTTCAAGTATGGTTTGAGGTTTGATAAGTATTTTTCAAAATTTGTATACAAACAATTAAAGTTGTACCCATGATGATTTCTCGATACACACTCACGTGAATGTGTTTCTGTGTGGTATGTATGAGGTCTTTGGGTTCCTCTTAGGCACACACACAGGCTTTGGGTCATGTGGCGAGGTGTTTTGCCTTTTGAAGGCTTCTCTGCACGTGTATGACTATGTTTTCTTTGCTATACATCTTGAGCTTACTTAGTGTATAATATGATCACATTTTCTCCGCTATGTGTTTTGACGTTACTCGATATATAGTATGATCAGTTTCTTTGTTGTTCGTTTCGAGATTACTCTGAGCCAGTATGACAAGGTTTGGGTACATATTTGGTGATGATTTTTGTAAGTTTTTGTTTATGTTTTCCAGAGTTATTATTACAGTTTCCTCTCCGTTTAAATTATCTCAAGTATTAAGTTATTCATGACTTGCATTGGTTTAACAGAGTTTTGAATTTCTGTTTAGCATGAAAATAGCTTTTTCTAAAGTTACTTTGATATTAACTCACCACTCACCATGCTTTTCAACTCATCCTTTATTATTAATTTTCTACCAGGAGAGCATTTGATTTTCAAGCTAGCCTTCTAGTCTAGTCAGCATCTGCCACTAGTTCCTTCCAGTCTTTCACGTCATCTTTTTGTATGTACATATAGTTGCCACTAATGTCTTGTAAGGGGGTTGTTAACGCTGCTTTGTACATTTTGGGATGTTGTTCCACAATAGTTAATAATATACGTGTGGTTTCTCATATCAAGTCATGTACATAAATCAAGTTTGATATAAGCTAAGATATGTAATTGATAATAGATTCTATAGCACACTCAGGGTCTATTGTCGTCTCATCTCATCCTAGTTTTGGTAAAGTAATCTGAGGTAGGGTGTGACAACATGGTTATCCTTGTCCTTTCCAGCTTGACTATCATTGCTCTTGTCTCGGTTTTCCTCTCTTCATACGTTCACTTTGCCTCGACTTATTTCTTCCCAGGCTCTAGCATTGGTGCATCTTTTAAAGCCTCATGACTTCAGAGCGTAATTGCTTAGGTAATGCTTGAAAGTGCACTTGTCGAAGGCTCAATCAATTACAATTTATAATTACCGATCTAAAATTAACTACTTGTAGTAATTAATAGTGGACTGGGTCGAACCACAGAGAACCGAATAATTGATTTCTATTCATTGGTTTTCTTAATGATACGGACTGAGACAGACTGGGGGGGAGTTAAACATGAAAGAGACAGAATGACTGAAAGCAATGAAGATAAAGACAACGATCTCACCTCAGGCACCAATTCGAGATAAAACCCAGTAGTTCATCACCTAATCTAATTAGTAGTTCATCACCTAATCGATTTGTCGGAACAGCCGGACAAGCCTCTAAGTAAGCTTACATCCCCTAAATCAATTAATCCAACCTAGCATTGAGTCAACAACCTAACTCCAATTAGCTGGGCACGATAGTGTCCCATACTAACGTTGCAAGCCATTTAAGTTCTAGGGATCGATTCAGACAAACTAATTAGACTAGGCATACAGTCCTAATTTAACTAATTCGTTCTCTTGATTCTTAGGTCATATTGTTCAAACTACATAGGGAGATAGCTCCCTACTATGTAAACACAAGCCAGTCCTATTGCTACCTTAAACTAGAAATTACAAGCACATTCGACGAGAATAGGTTGTCAGGCTATCAACCAACATGCTCATACTATAAGCATTAAACCAAGAATCAAGAGATAAAAAACATGCTAAATGATATTCAAGCTACTTGTTACTTTAAACTAGCCAAAAACACATACTTGATGCGTATAGAGCGTCAATCTAACTAAAAGCATGCACAATAACAAGCAAGGATAAAGAGAAGCAAGAAGTTACTGAAAAGCATAAGGAAATTAAGCATAATCTCACACAAACCATCATCGAATACTTAGCCACACATCGAATTGAGCCTTCCAAACACTGAGGATCGACCTCCTAAACTAAACTAACCTAAAACTAAGAAAATTAGTAAATGATGGAGGGAGAGAAGCCCATGGCGGCTTTACAAAATGAGGCTTGAAGACCTAGAGGGGAGAATTTTACTTGTATAGAAATCATGGCAGTGTCTTGACGCTACAAGCAGCGTCTCGACGCTACCAGCAGCGTCTCGACGCTACCCTTAATTGGACTAGAGTCGAGGGGGGCTCGCCGCAGTGTCTTGGGACGCTTACTATTACAATGTCACGACGCTGTCCTACATCTGCACGTTTTGTTCTCTTTACAGTGTCTTGACGCTCCAAGCAGAGACAAGAAGCTCTCGTATGGGGTATTTCTATCAATTTTCTTGTTCTTCTAGCTCGGTTGCTCAAATAAGCTCCATATTGGCTCGTTTTAACCCCAATTGGATGCAAATACTCCAAATTACACTTCTTTCTCAAATACCTACAAAATGGACAAATAACGCATAAATTCTAACAAACAAACAAGAATTAGGCATAATAAATTATGACTATTTTTGTCATATCAACACTCCAGACGGTCCATTCTTCAATTCAGTAGCCAGTTGCCATATATTAACTTCCAAATTTTGAATTGAGGAAGCTTGGCTCTGTATCGACGCATCATTCTTAGCCATGTATTCCTTCATTAGCGTTTCCAACGAGCTTAAAGTTGAGTTGTTGGTGTTGGCCTACTAATTACGTTGGTACTGGTGTTGGTTATGCACATGAGAGAACTTTGATTATTTTGAAATCCATAGGGAAGTAGAGATTTACTTATATTGGTGTTTCCTTGCTGTTGTTGTTGTTGGCCTCCCCAAAAAAATTTGGGATGATTCCTCCATTCGAAGTTATAGGTATTTGAATAAGGGTTGTTTCTGCCAGCTCCCCTTTGACCAATGTAGAAAATTGATGCTAGGTTTAAGGGACGACAATCGAAAGTATGGTTTTCTGCACAGTTTATGCATGCGCTGGGGGTGGTCACTCGATTTACTCCTTACGCTGAATTCTGCTGACCGTTGCCTACTGTCAGGTTTTTCAAAACATTTGCCATGGACACGACCTACGCTGTCAAGGCAGTTGATAGATGACTTGGTGAAGGTCCTATCAAGATTAAATTTATAAAAACCAAACCTCTAAGTATTTTGCAATAATAGTGGCCAGGGTCATCCACAAGGATTGAGATTCTTAGATTTAATTAAGTACCACAGTTAATTATGCATAATTTTATTTAGAGAAAACTAACTCTGTTTTGGTTCTTTTGACAAAAACATAAAACCTAACCTATTATGTACAAAGTCGGAGTCCAATTTTAGAGAGACATTCGTTAATTGCAATTCATGAAGCTCAACTATGAAATTGACTAAAGAATTATTAAATATGCAACAATCCTAAGCCAAGAATTACTAAAATATCCAATTGACTCTCTCGAGCCCAATTGAACCCATGCAAGATGTAAATCAACCTCTCGATCTATTTCTACAACTAGACATTACATTATGAAATTCTCTTAATAACTTCTCGTCTTAACCTATTCATTCTCATGCAATCAATTAATCCTAGTTATGCATCTAGGTTCTTAGTTAAATTTACTTTCTCAAGCTAAATTTAACTTAACATACAAAATTATGGCCCGGAGCTTAGAAAGTTAATTTAAGATGCATAAAATACGTTACAAACACATTCAAGAAATCAAACATAGTTTTATAACAATAATGCAATCAACAAAGAGTCTATAATACTCGAATACATTCAAATACAGTCCGTTAAATCCTAAAATCTAAAGACACTAATGAAAAGAAAAAGAGAAAAACTGAATGACGCGTGCCAACACTAGTTCCCAACGTGATGTCCACGATCTCGAGCCTTGAGTCTCCTCCTTAGCTCTTCAAGTTGCTTTCTAGACCTCCCAACAGTGCTCCTATCGAAATTAGGGTTTAGGTCTCTCCAAAACGGCTCATCTTGCTCGAAATACAAACATCCCTTTTATAGTGTCGAGACAGCGTTGCAACGCTGTCCCATCAAATTTTGTAAAACGGAAAAAATATATTTGAGTAGCGTTGCAATGCTATGCCTGCAGATTTTCAAGGTTGAAAGGCTTCTCAAATGACGTTCCAACGCTATGCCCTCGGGTCCAAATACCTCGTTCTTCTTCTTCAACACTTGAATCCTCAGATATAGCCTTAAGTTGCTCAAATTTGTCTGATTATCTCACAATTCTCCGGTTTTACACAAAATGCTCAGTTTCTGAGAAATAAACATAAAAATACATGAAAGCACACAAAATCATAGTGAAACTAGTATAAAAATAAGCCTAGAAACAACACACTTATGCATGCTATCACATACCCCCAAACTTAGATTTTTGCTAGTCCTCGAGCAAAACAAAACTACAATAACAATTTCACCAAATTTTAATACAAGAATCATGACTGAAGCCTCAGTTATCTAATTGACATAAAACAACATAATAAAGTCTTAACATACCCTCCCTTAAGAAATTTAAATTTTATCTATCTCATTCCTTCCGTGTGTGTGTGTTTAACTTCCTTTCTATCATTTTCTACTAGCTTAAGATACTCTTACCTAGACTTTCCTTCGTTTTCTCCCTACACTAACCCTAAGTTCCAATTTCAAGCATTCTCACACCACATAGAGCAATCTACTCAAGCATTATTTCATTTTTCATTTTACAAGGGTTACTAACCCCCAAACTTATCTTTTTCCTTCTCACAGAGATCCTAGCTTTCACACTTCCACTATAGGAACTAGCACTCGCTCAATGGATGGTCTAACTGATCACAATGGAGGTAGCTCTTTTGATCCCCACACATTAAGCACACAATTATTGATGGAACATGCTTTGGTTATCATTAAACATGCAAAAAATAAATAAAGAGAAAAGATTTTCTTACTTCAATAAATTTCAATCACTAGCTTTCATGTAAGTTGACGATCAATTAATTCTTAAGCCTATCGGGGTAACAACAACTTCTAGACTCAACAAAAGCATCCTAGCAGTCGAACATAATAGAAAGTCAGTTATGTGCTCATGTGTTGCAAGGAAATTACAGATAAAGTTCAAATATGCTCAATTCAGGACATGCTTCAGAAGTCATTTTATGGAAAAAAGTCACATAGATTACTTCCTAGGCTATCCTAATCAATCATCATGCATTATAAATCATTCAAGCATGTTTAGTATCGAAAAAAAAATTCTCAGAATTTGCTTAGAATTATCAGGACTGCAGAGTACTACCCACCCCCAAACTTAAAACTTACATTCCCTCAATGTAACATGTTGAATAAAGTAAATAAGGACAAAGATAGAGTGAGTGAATAATATTAGCCTGAAAAAATGAGAGACGGTTCCATAAGAATTCCTTGAATTGACTAAGAGGTTACTTAGTGCGGTCGAGGTCTTACAAAATGGGAACGAGATTTACTTGGCACTCTTTTTTAAAAACAACCTAAACTAGGAAAGAAAGACAAACAAGACAATGAAATAAGGATAAGAAAACTTGGGTTGCCTCCCAAGAAGCACTTTCTTTAACGTCTTTAGCTAAACTAGACTCCTGTTGTAGATCAATTTGAGTTGGAGTCCTCAATACTGCAATTTATTGTCAATACTTCTTCTAATGGATCATTTGTCACAATCAATTCAAAAAATTCATTAGCTAAACAAACAAGTGTATCAGTGGCCATAACTTGATTTATCTCTAGGGGATACCTCATTGCGTTATGCATGTCAAAAGTTACCTTCTTATTGTTGACTTTGAAAGATAACTTACCGTTTTTCACTATGATAGATGCTTCCCCCGTAACGAGGAAAGGATGTCCAAGAATGATGGGGATATCATCATCCCCTTCCATTTCAAGCACCACAAAGTCTGTAGGAATAAAGAATTTATCAACCTTGACAATAGCATCTTCTACTATACCTTCAGGAAAAGCCAATGAACGATCTGTGAGTTATAAAGAGATGTTGGTTAGTTTGAGATCCTTAAGGCCTAAGGTCCCATACACACATAAAGGTATCAAGTTAATAGAAGCACCTAAATCACATAAAGCTATGTGAAAATACGAATTGCCAATAGTGTAGGGAACAGTAAAACTCCTTGGATCTTTCAGTTTGGTTGACAACTTTTATGTAGTGCATCATTGCACTCTTTCATCATGTGTACTGTCTCTAGAGTCCTCTATTTATTCTTGTTAGTCAGAATGTCCTTCATGAATTTTGTATAGCTTGGAATCATCTCTAGTGCCTCTGCAAAAGGAATAGTAACATTAAGCTTTTTAAACATGTCTAGGAATTTAGAGAACTCACTGGTTAGACTTTTCTTCTTGAATCTCTAAGGATAAGGGATATTGTTTGGCACAACATGTATGGTTGGAGTAGGGAACTTTTCGGCCTCAGGTACAATTTCAGCTTCTTTATCTTCAATCTCTATGGTTTCCTCATCTTCATCATATAACCGTCTCACCAGTCCTTCCAGCTGTTTCCCACTCCTCAAACTTATTGCCTTACATTGTTCTCTAGGGTTGATTTCAGTGTCACTTCGGAACTTCGCTTTATTCAAAGCATTTAGGGAGGAAGCCAACTGACTCATCTGCACCTCCAAACATTTAATTGCACTTCCCTGTCCAGAAATAATGCCTTCAATTTTCTGCTCCAGATGATTCTTCCTCTTGTTTGATTCAGCTATGAAGTTTCCAATCAGATCCTCCATAGTGGATTTCTTCTCAGCTTATTGTGAACTAAAGGGTAAACCTGAAGAAGGTTGCAAAACATTCCTATTATTTGCATAAGAGAAATTTTCATGATACCTCAAACCTAGGTGGTGATGAGTAGGAAATGTATTGTGCATGTGATCTCTCCCTTGGTTGTATCCTCTGTTGTTCACATAATTCACCTGCTCCATATTCAAATATCCCCCAAATTATGGTTGTTGAGATGCTGCCAATGATGCAATAGAAGTACTGCTTCCTAAACCTGTCAAATGAGATAAGGCATTGGTTAGAGAAGCCATTTGTGCTTTCAGGGCGCTTACCTCACTGATTTCACAAATGTCTGCCGTCGTCTCCTTCAACAAAGTCTTGGCTTTAGCCACGGTTTTAGATAAAATTGTCCTCTCGCTGCTGCATCCAGTATTGTCTTGGTGTTTCCGTTCAACCCGTTGTAGAACAACTGGATTTGTAGTCAATCAGGGTACCCATGCTGTGGGAACTTCCTTAGGAGGTCATTATATCTCTCTCAGGCCTCAAACATCTGTTCTCCTTAAAGTTGCCAAAATGTTCCAATTTCAGTTCTGAGCCGGCAGTTTGCAAGTGGGAAGAATTTTGGTAGGAATGCTTGAGCAATCTCCTCCCAGGTGGAGATGCTTTGTGGCTCTGAGCTTTCCAGCCAATCTCTAGCTTTATCCTGTAAGTGAAAGGAAACAAACGTAAGCGAATAGTATCACATGAAGCACCATTGATTTTAACAATTCCATAAAGAGAGAAAAAGGATTTCAAATGAGAATTGGGATCTTCTTTAGGATGTCCTCTAAATGGGCTGTCTCTGGCCATCTGAATGAGACCAGTTTTCAATTCAAAGTTGTTTGCTGCTATAGGTGTGTGGACTATCCCTGAACTCTCTGTGTGGAACACTGGTTTAAAGTAGTCCCTAATCGCCTTTTGCTCATCGATCTGCTCCTCTGCCATTGGTAAATCGAGTTTGACGGTTTCGAATACAAGTGCGCTCAATCTCAGGGTCGAAAGGTACCAAAGTATTTCAAATTCTGAGCATACACTATGGAGGCATAATCAAAAGAAAAACAAAAGACGCAAGTAAAGAGCAAAACTAAATAAACTAAGTACACAAACTAAAAAGAAAACAAAAACAAAAAGGCATACATAAAGTACAAGCAACAAGGAAACAAAATATTTTACATATAGTACACAAACTACCATAACAAGGAAATACAACACAAGAAAAATACATAAGCATACAACAAGTACCAAAAATTACACTAGTATACAACATATACATAATTTACAAAAAGAAGAAAAACTAAAATAAGAAAAGAAAACTAAACAATTACACAATTATACAAATATACAAGGAAAAATGAAAGAAGAAAATTTATACAAATTTATACAAATTTACACTATTTACATTCTAAATTAAAATCAAATACTTTCACCATAATATTAATTAAACTAAAAATATTCTAATCTCTTGCAACGGCGCCATTTGATAGATGACTTGTCGAAGGTCCTATCAAGATTAAATTTATAAAAACCAAACCTCTAAGTATTTTGCAATAATAATGAACAGGGTCATTCATAGGGATTGGGGTTTTTAGATTTAATTAAGTACCACAGTTAATTATGCCTAATTTTATTTAGAGAAAACTAACTTTGATTTGGTTTGTTTGACAAAAACATAAAACCTAACCTCTTATGTAAAAAGTTAAAGTCCAATTTTAGAGAGACATTCGTTAATTGCAATTCATGAAGCTCGACTATGAAATTGTCTAAAGAATTATTAAACATGCAACAATCCTAAGCCAAGAATTACTAAAATATCAAATTGACTCTCTCGAGCCCAATTGAACTCAAGCAAGATGTAAATCAACCTCTCGGTCTATTTCTACAACTAGACATGGCATTATGAAATTCTCTTAATAACTTCTAGTCTTAACCTATTCATTCTCACGCAATCGATTAATCCTAGTTATGCATCTAAGTTCTTAGTTAAATTTACTTTCTCAAGCAAAATTTAACTTAATGTACAAAGCTATGGTCGGGAGCTTAGAAGATTAATTTAAGATGCATAAAAGACGTTACAAACACATTCAATAAATCAAACATAGTTTTATAACAATAATGCAATCAATAAAGAGTCTATAATACTCAACAAATATAGTTTGTTAAATCCTAAAACTTAAAGACACAAAGGAAAGGGAAAGGAGAAAAACTAGACGACGCATGCCAACACTCATTCCCGACGTGATGTTCCTCGATCCCGAGCCTTGAGTCTCCTCCTTAGCTCTCCAAATTTCTCTCTAGACCTCCCAACAGTGCTTCTATTGAAATTAGGGTTTAGGTCTCTCCAAAACGGCTCCTCTTGCTCGAAATACAAACTTCCCTTTTATAGTGTCGAGACAACGTTGCAAAGCTAGGGGCAGCATTGCAACGCTGTCCCTTCGAATTTTGTAAAAAGGGAAAAAATATATTTGAGTAGCGTTACAACGCTATAGATAGCATTGCAATGCTATGCCTGTGGATTTTCAAGGTTGAAAGGCTTCTCAAATGGCGTTCAAAGCTATAAGGAGCGTTTATGGCGATGCAACGCCATGCCCTCGGGTCCAAATGCCTTGTTCTTCTTCTTGAACACTTGAATCCTCAAATATAGCCTTAAGTTGCTCAAATTTGTCTGATTATCTTACAATTCTTCGGTTTTGCACAAAATGCTTGGTTTTTGAGAAATAAACATAAAAATACATGAAAGCACCCAAAATCATAGTGAAACTAGCATAAAAATAAGTCTAGAAAGAGCACACATATTCATGCTATCAGCAGTCAACGCATCTGAGTCTACAGTTTCTTTTTTCTTTTTGTTGATTGTTCGGGATCCAATACTATCATCTGACCACTCGTAGTTATTTAAGGCGATTCTGTCCAATATTTCATAAGCCTCATTGAACGTTTTAGCCTCAACGCCCCATTCGTTGATGCGTCAACCACATTTTCGAAAGCTCTATTCAAGCTTCCATAGAAAGTTTCAAGTTGAACACAGTTTGGGAGACCATTGTGTGGACATTTCTGAGCAGCTTCTTGAATCGCATCCAAGCATCACTGAGTGAATTATTTTCGCCTTACTCAAACATCACAATCTCCCTTATGAAGCGTACGTTGATGGTTGGTGAAAAATACTTCAGCAAAAACTACTTCGCCAGCTCATCCCATGTGTGTATTGAACCTGCAGGAAATGAGTTTAGTTAATCCTTTGCCGCATCTCTGACTGAATATGGAAATAAGATCAATCGTGATGCATTTGCATCCACCCTAAGTATTATGAATTTTCCACAGGTTTCCAAAAAACTTTTGAGGTGGGAACGTGGGTATTGTCCAGCTGTGGTGATCATTTAGAACATCATAGGTTTTAGCTCAAAATTCAGTGCATTGATTGCTGAAGCCATTATTCCCGTGCTTAAATTTATGAACATGGGAGATGCATATTCTCAAATGGCTCGATTGTAGTCATCGACCATATGGATAGGGTTGTTAACTACACCAGGATCAGGTTGAGGTCTCTAATCATTCTAGTTATCCTGTTGAAGGACTCGAGCTTCGTTCTGTTGATCTGCCATGTTTTCCTCTCTTGCTTGATAATTTGCTCTTCTTCTTTGACGAAAGGTTCTCTCAAACTCTGGGTCAAGGATGAACTCAAGATCTTCTCCATCACTCATACATGTGGGGCCACTCGGTGAGCTTACAGCACAAGTTGTTCACCAAAAACTTAAAAATTTCTTTACAAACAAAGCCAAGAAAAAATACTACAGTATTGAATGCCAAGTCCTCGACAACAGTGCCAAAAACTTGCTTGAAAAATAGAGTCTAAATGTGAGTGAATTGGATTCTTGACATCATATGTGGTGAAGGCAACTCACAAACATGCATTGAGCATAAGAATGAAAGACAAGTGACAAGCATGCAAATGTGAAGCAAATGATAAACCCTGCGCTGAGCGTAAGTGCACACTCAATGCAAGTAAGTAATACTTGGAGAATATTCCAAGTTCGAATCCTCAGGGGCTTGGATATACGATGCTAATTTCCTAACAAATATTGGCAGAGATGGTAATCGAAAATAAAGACATAAGTAATAGGGTGTTAAAATAAAAAGCAACTGTTAATAATAAAACATCGGTCGCATGTTAAAATTGATGCTATGAACAGTGCATGACAAACGAAAATAGTAATAGATAAACAAGGGTATGGATAAAGATTCCCCTAGTATGCATTGTTCCTTACCTCTCACAGTTTACTTGCCTTTTCTCCCAACAAAGTATGGACTCCTACTTACCCTAACTCTCTCGAGAAGGATGTTAAGCTCACTATTTAGTCATATATCTATGCTCAAAATAATGGTTTCTCTCCTGACCCATTTTAGCTTGCAATTGGTTGTGTTATCTTTAAAAGCCCTCAATGCTAAGACAAACTTGGCTTTATTGGACGTTCCACACACTCTTACCCTCTCGGTGCTCAAATGTGCTACTACCTCACCTTGTTTGGCCAAATGGAAAAAGATAATGAAAGAATACTAACAACAAAGAAAATATTGAAAGCTTCAAGTTTTCCATGAGTGATGAGTACGTTTGCATAAAAGGTTCTTCCTTAAGCCACTCCGTTTTTACTTAACTACGCTAATGGAAAGAAGATCAAACGTTAAAGCTTCATTGCAAAAACATTGGTATAGCATGAGCTAAAGCAAGAAGATAGAAAATAGTGACCTTGCTGTAATATAAAAACTGATTGCGATAATTCTATTCTACTCCTACGATAAAAATGAACTAAGGAAAGCTATAAACAGAACATTGTTGCGTTGATGGATAAGGGAGCAACCGGTTGATGACGCCTTCTTCTCCGATGAGAAACGATGCTCTGGTACTGTTGGGTGCTTCAATGGAGGGGAGCTTTTTCTGCGCAGAACCTTCGCGTCCCAAAAGTCCTAAAATTTTAGCTTCAGCCTTCTATTTATAGAGTTCAAGAGCTGGTAGAATTTTGACACACACTCAGCTCACTATAGGTACACCACTCCGTCTTCAAGGTAGGTTGTGCTGGCACCGCACAATCAGCTGACATTCTTTTCGTAGCAATAGTGCCTCATGTGTTGGGATCTTCGGCTACCTTGCGCTGTGTTGACTTCTAGCGCAATGCAAGATTCTTTTTAGCGTGCTGACTTCGGTTCTTTATTGCTTGGTCTCCAGCGCATCTTACATAATAAATCAATTAGGTTCTATTTCTCAACGAAACAGAGCCTTACTTAGTACATTTTTATTCTTCCAGTGCATGTCTATGTTAAATGAGACTTTGCAAAATGGAGTGAAAAGATGCTAGTTGTCTATGTGTCGAGTCTCTCGAAGAACTCTTGGTCTAATTTTAGGATCTAAATAACTTGTATTCTACAAGTTATCAAGAAGCTAAGAGCTGCATCTCAGCCCTGCACCCTAAATGTTGTGGAAGGAACATTATATTACATGCATATTCCTTTTCAAGCATATAGCTCGATGTTGCCCCTCTTCTAATAGTAGCATTGAAACGCCTAGATGTAGCATCTCAAACTACCTGTGCTGTCTTCTTGACTTGGAACAAGACAACATCCCAATGCTACTGGACAACGTCTCAATGCTGCCCACTCAGGTCTTGAGCCCCATTTTTTTTTCTTATTTCTTTATTTCATCTATTTTTGTCCAATTGATCTACTTTTCTCAATAAATCATTTGGAAGCTATGTTTTGCTCAATTGCTCAATTTCTACAAAATAAAAAGATATGTGCATGAAAATAGACAAATAATCAACAAAAATAACAATAAATAAGTTCTAGAAATAGCTCATGTAATGCGCTATCAAATACCCCTAAACTTAAACATTTGATAGTCCTTGAGCAAAAGAAAAGTAAAACCTCTCTAGCAACAAAAACTTCATGCAAGTTACTCTAGCCTCAAATGCTCTACATAGTAGATTAGTCAAATTGAACAAGCAAGTTGCCATAAACATTCATCAAGAAGATTTTAATTTATTTCTTCCATGCCTTATGTATGTGTGCATAGTCTCTCCTACTCTAATCTTTGTAAGCCCATAGCTGTTTTATGCAAACTTTAACTCATTTTCCCTCTAATTAACTCTAAGTTTCAGCCTTTAATTAGGTCTTTCTACATTCAAGCAAGTAATATGCCGCTATTGTGCCTTAAGACGAGGTTAAACCTCCCCAAACATGAATTTTTCATTATTAATGATTAGACATTAGTTTTCACATACCCATTGCATAGGCCCTTACACCTATGACATTTTACTCACAGGTGGCCCTAACTGATCACAATAGAAGTAGCTCTTTTTGTCCTTATTATTATTATTATTATTATTATTATTTTATAATGTGAAGAATCAAAGACATGAAATGGAAAATGAACGTTAAGCTCTTCCTAAGTGATATATTTCTAACTATCATTTTAGTTAACCTTCTAACCAATTCCTAAAGCCTTTCGAAGTCATAACAAGCGTCATATCAAATAATTCAATTCTTAGCCTTCAAAACCAAAACATACTAGATTATGTGCTCTAATGGTGTAAGGAATTCTAAACAAATTTAAAAAGTCAATCTATCATGAATAAATAATATGTTAACAGAGTCATACACATGTAAATCATCTCGATTCAAAACTAAGTAGTATCATAGGCTGTCATAATCACAAAAACAGTGAAATAATGCAACATTAATCTCAAATAATCTAGAATATAAATAAACATCCCTAAACTTTAAAAACTCCATTGTCCTAAATGGAATAAGAATATAGTAATAAGAATTACAAACAATAAGGACAAATAAAAAAAAAAAAACTAAGGGGTGAACAATCTGGCCCTGTGCATGAAGATTCACATTGCTCATCATCATCCTAATCATTAGAATAGTGGAGGTAAGGTTGAAGCGATGTAGGGTGTGGTGGGAATGATGGGGTAGGAAGGTGTGCAACTCACTCCGACACTGCATAATGTAGTGGATATTCTCCACTAGCACCTCTTGTTGGCGCCTCCTATAGTCCGTCCTCGTGGAATAAGACAAACTAGCATGACCCACATGACCCACTCACTCCGACACAGTCCTCTAGTAGTGGAGTCCTGTTGAATGTAGGACATTTACTGATGAATAACATGACCCACATCCACTGACCGCCCACGGTGATAGCATATAGGAGAATCGTTCTTTCTTTCGTGACATCACTCATATATGCCACTTGAAGTAACTTAGCACAGATAAAACTGTGCAACGCCTTGTTGGAGACGCTGAGATTAGCAGTTCTAAATTTGATGGCCTCACCATGCTTAATGGTTGACTAAGCCTCAGGCTGACATAGTTCCCTAATAATTTGGTGGACATCCATGGACTCACTGGCGTACATATTATATTTGTCTCGGTCAAAATCAGGCAGATTGTAATACTAGTTAATTGTGACGGGCTCAAATGGAATCTAACAACCTCTGACAAAGAAAATGAGAATCCTCCTTAACCTTGTTAGCATCAAATTCTGTAACTACAGGGACTACTGTCGCTTCAGGCTATCTATCAAATTAATATCAACTGTATCACATAAATATTGTCAAACATTTGGGGTTGGTGAGAATCACATGGTGTGAGGCCTCGTTCCTGAATGATGGTCCTAGTAACTATATAGCTATATATATGATATCTATCAGTAGTCTCTTTATCTAAAAGCATTGGGAATCAAAGCCCCAATAGAAGAAGATGCATTTCTAGCTCTTTTTGAACTCATTGTATACCAAAAAATCACAAACTAATACTAGATATAGCCAAAAATCCAAATATGAATGAATAGAACCCAAAAGTTTCTACTTCAAACCAATGCCCAACCAACTCTTTTTAAATCTCAATACAAAAATCCAAAGAACTATTACTGCAGTCAAGCACCAATCCTAAGGAACCAATGTATGCGAAAATGAGCTAAAAAATTGAGAGATCTTACCACTGAGAAAGATTGAAGCCTTGAATACCAACAAAATGCTTGTATTTCATCTTCAATCTTTTGAGAAATTTGAAAAATAAGAGGGAAGAATGACAAAGAAGCAAGTGGATGAGTTAAAAGAGGGAGAAATTTGAGGAAAAATGGGAGAACATAATGAGATTTGATAAAGAGATGAGAGAAAAGGGGAGGGGGGAGTGGCTAGGGTAGGTAAAATAAAGCATCCAATGCTAAAGCCCATGAGAAAACTACAAAAAGTCAAGAGAAAGGAAACATATCAAGTCCAGTGTGTCAATCCTTCATCTCCAAAGTGATAACCATGATCTCAAGCCTTGAAAATCTCTTTTCTTAGCTCTAATGTCATTTCCTTGCCCTCAATTTTCATAACTTTCACTTTAGGTTTAATTCTCAATCATTTTCTCTTCCAAAATGGTGCATAACAACTTGAATATATAGCTAACTCGTGGCAACATTAAGGGCAACGTACGACTCAACATCGCACCCCAAACATGAAGGAAATCAAATTCCTGTTGAAGCATCTCAATGTTATAAGAAGCCTCTTGACGTTACAGTTGGAACATTACATGTGTGCGTATTTTCAAGCGTTGAGGTTAGTGTTGCCCCTCTTCTAATCGTAGCTTTAAGATGCCCAGAGGTAGCATTGTTGCGTAATTTTAAATGTAATACCACAAGTGTACGGGTCAAGTTTTAATATAGTAATGAGAGTGTTCGAGTATCGTCTTTAGGATTGGGGTTTTAGTTTACTTAAGTACATAAATACAATCACTCAATTTTATTTAGAGAAAGAAATCGAATGATGAGGTCAAAAGTAAAATAGAGCAATGATAAAGTTTGAGACAAATAAGGAGAGAAACTATCATAGGGAGTTGATTTCACTTATTAGACCAATAGTTAAACTACATAAACATCCAAGATTGATCATGCAAATATTTCATAAGTTTAGAAGTCTTATATCATGAATGACTCTTTCAAGGACAAATAATTGTCATGCAATGTGATAAAACTGACATCTCTAGTGGTTTTTAATGACATGCATAACATTAAGCTTATTCTTTTAAGCAACCTCTAAAGGAGCCTAATGGGAGCTTGTCGAAAGCTTGCCAAATAATAAAATGGACCAACTAATATTTTGCAATATAGTGGCCAGGTTGATTCATAGAGAGGCATGCGTGTAATTTGGTAATTAACTTGCTTGATTTTGGATTAATTGTAACTGGAAGGGAGAGATTGGTGTTTAAAAGTATAAAATAATGCAAGAAAGCTTAAGATTGCAAAGAAAAGAATGAGAGTATGAGTATAAAGGTTATCAGACAAATCGAACACCGATTTGGAAGGTTCACGTCGGGATAGGATTCAATAATGTCAATCATATGTAGCAAAAATAAAGAATTTCATGCTTCAAAATACTCACACATCCAAACGAGACCGTAAGAACTTTTAATTACCCTAGAACAGTTTGACCAAGCCCAAGGGCTAATTAGACCCAAAACCAATCTAGAACTGGGGACGGTACTAATCCTCGCCACAGATTGTAACGTGTCATGTTTTAGACCAATCGTTTAATTAAGCCCTATGATTATTTAGAACTAGCGAGTTACTCATATTATGTAAGCCCTAAACTCTCTTTTGATCATATTGTGCTCATATTTGAAGTTTTGACATATGCAAATTGATATAGGTTGCACTAAAAGATGTCGTGATGAGATTTGGGAATCTTTTGGATTGTGAACTATAATGTGTATAAAGCTTCATAAGGAGATAGGTAAGCCATTGAATAAGCATATTAAGAGTTGAATTGAAGTAAGTTAAGGTCATTAACAAGTTGGGTAAATTTTAGGTGCATTATGTATTGAATGAAAGTTCTTATTTCTCACAAACTTAAGTAAAGTTGACTAAATGTGATAGGTGAATATATTGTCTTTGTTTTGTTTTTTTTTAAAAAAAAAAGGAGGATTAAGATGTAAATAAGGAAGTAGGAGGTGGCAAAAATTTGTGGAGCCACGATTTTGTCTTTGACAAGTGGGTGCTGTCCAGCTCGAAGCTTCTGGAAGAGGATCAACTTCAAACAGCCATATCTCTTAATTTACTGCACCAAATTCGATGATTTTTGAGTCAAACTCTCATAAATTGAGTGTAGAATACGAAAGTGGGTGGATATTTTGAAAATAGGAAGAGGAAGGAGGAGAAAATAGCAGAAAACCGAGAGGTGTTCACAGTTCTCGGGTAGCAGAACAGTGTGAAGAAATCCATTTCTTTTGAGCTCTTGAGGAGGAATTAGAAGCTGAAACTTTGAGGTAAGTAAGCTAAGATGTTGTACTTGAGGTTTATCAAAAAATATTAGGTGGTTGTTTTGCTAAATTTTGAGGAACCCAAGCTGAAAGTTGAACCTGGAATTTTAGGTGCAAGAAAAAAAAAACTGCTAGCAAGAGATTGAAGGAGATGTGCTTCCATTTCTTTATACCTTACACCCAAGTGCATATGGTTATTATGAATTGAGTTATGGGACTGAATTAGATATGTTTTTAAGGTGTATAAGGAAAGGAATTAATGTTATTAATTTCTTTTTTCAGGGCAAACGGAGATAGGAATAGCTTATAATCCTTGGAACCCTTTTGGTGATTGTGAGTGAATCTATTTTAGAACTATGCTTGACCTTTGTTTTGCTTCAAAAGCATAAATGTTGATCATTGAAACATGCTTGACTTACTTTTGTATACTTTTCATGGAGCTTTTAATAGAATGTCATTGATGAAACTTAAGCATGATTTGAATTAGTTTGTAACTATACATTCAAACATGGAAACTAAATTATGGAAGTATGACTTCCTTTAGAAAATGCTTTGTGTAAATCCACTTGGAAACATGTTTAGAAAGGAAAAGTGCAAATGTTGAGAATTTGTTGTTTGTGTTATCAAAACATGATTTCCAAGGTAATCAAAGTATGCCCCGGTATGTTGTTAACCCCCAGTACTGAAGGACATTGAGAAGGTACTTGGGAGGGAGGAATTATGATTTCCCGATACTGAAGGACAAAGAGAAGGTATTCGGGTAGTAACTGGTCTAACCCAATACTGAAGAACATAGAGAAGGTATTAGGGAAGACCAGTGTGTCAATGGAATTCCACGTGCACGAGAGAGAGGTATGAACGTTGTTGGTATAGAGATGACTCTACCACAGCTAAGGTTCGAAAGTGGTATCATGATATGAGTTTTATTGTTATGAGCTTCTACGCTTTTGAAATGTCTATTCTTCAGTATGATACTACATTATGAGTTTCTATGCTATACATAATGTGGTGACTTAAACCTGTAAATGGGTAGCATGGTTTGATTATGTTTACAAATAAGTGATAAGTTATCTCTAACTTGTAGCTTGTCCATCATTATGTTTCATCTTTGAGCTTATAATGTTTTTAAGATAGACACTCACTGGGCTTCCCAGCTCACGTTTTTATTATGTTTTCTCTTCCCAGGTAGCAGACGAGTTCCCGGTGCTTAGCCTTGACAAGACCTGTTTGCCACCACGCCGTTTTAGCTCCTTGTATATACACTTTCTTATGTATATAGTTTGTAGTAAAAGCATTTTAGCGGGGTTGTAATAACTATAAAATGTTATGACTTGTTAAAGAACATAGTACTGAAAGTTAATGGGTCTTGCTCATATGTGTATTTGAGCGTTCCAAACTTACTTGTTCAAACGTGTTGTGTTACCTTCATTTTCAGATATATGTTGGGATGGTCAGAGAGAGCTAGTAAAAGGGTTGATTGTCTATGTCTTTACATCTCTTCCTAGGGTAGGCAAGTAAGCTGGGAAGGGGTGTGACATATTAACTTAAGTGGCAAGCTTAGGTTAATCCTCACACTTTTTACCTCGTTAAGACCTAGACTCTTTTAGTCGTTCATGACCGTGTCAAGCTCATGAACTCACCGATTGAAAGGCCTATTGCTACTGAAAATAAACACACTCTTGAAATGCTAAAGCCAATTCAAGAACGTATTTAGCAAAGCTAAGCTCATTCAACGCGCATAGGGTTGTCAATTCTAACTTTGAACATGATTAGAAGTAGAAATAAAGTGATCCAAGATTACCAAACTGAAATTTAAATGCATTCAAAGAAAAAAACCTCATGGTGTTACATAAGAATCCTGACGATCTCCTTTGAATCGACTTTTCTGCTTAGCCGGAGCCCGAAATCTCGATACAAACGTCCATAGATTGGATAACTAGCCTAATTAAGCTAAGAGTAAGAGAATTATAGGAAAATACAGAGAATTAGGCTAAAAACAGGGGAATACGGTTGTGTCTTCAATGGTTGTTGCCCTAAAAAGGAAAGAAAATCCTTTTATAAAACTCGAAGTAGTGTCAAGATGCTATAGGCAGAGTCTTGATGCTACGGCCAAATAGACCAGCGTCTTTGAGGGTCGCCGCAACGTTGACCTAGCTCACTGTAACGATGTCTCGACGCTGTCCCGATTCACATCATTTTGTCTTCAGTGCCTTTGAGCATTTTTTGGGCGTCTAGATGCTTCCTCCAAGGGCAAAATGCTCTTTTATCCTCCAAATCTTCAACTAGGGCTCGGGTGACCTCCCGTTGAGTTCAAATTCACCCCGAACAATCTAAAAAGCTCCATAAATATGCTAATTGCACCAAAATGCTCCTCAAACTAAATCACCAACAGAATAAGGAATTAAGCACGTAAAATCACTAAAAGCCACAAGATTTAGGCTTAGAAAATAAGGACTATTTTGGTCTCATTAGAGCTCTAATCATTGTTATGTCAGACTACCCTTAGTCATGAAATTAGGTTATAGTCTAAACCACCCTATTTCCAGTGTGAATCTAAACCAATAAAACAAATAATCTATAGCCAAAATATTATAGGCATTAAGAAAATAAAAGCATGAATGGAATTAAAAAAACATTTAATAAAGGCAATCGATTGAATCAAAACATACGGTCTAATGGCTACATCAATCCCTAGAATAAAAGAGTTTAGTCACTCATGCTCACTAGAACTAAATCTAAACTCAATAACAACTCCATAACAAAAACTACAAGATTAAGGGAAACAAAGATAAAACTATCATTGCTTGTTGATCTCCCGTCCCCGTTATGATCTCCACGATCTTGAGCTTGAAAATTCTATTCCTTGCTCCTAAAGTCTCCTATTCTTCTCAATTTTGGGTAAAATCCGTAATTAGAGTTGGTATCTCCAAAGTTCGCTCTCCCTTTGAATGAAGAAAAAATGTGTATTTATAAAGAGTTAATCCATATCATAATCTAATTAGGAATCCAAAATGTAATAAAATTAGGAATCCAAAATTTAATCAAATTAAGAATCCGCAGTCAAATTAGGAAATTTTTTTCGTCCAAAAATCGTCCCTAAAATTAGGTGCTTAATTTCTTGCCCAATTAGCTCATTTTCACCATATTTCTTCTATAATCTTTGTTTTGTTCCAAATGCTCAATTTCTACAAAATAAACAATTATGAACGTGAAAGCATACATTTAAGCTCAAAACTAGCATAAAATAGAGCCTAAAGATAGCACATTTTTTGTGCTATCAAGCATTTCAACGCTACCTTTGTCGTCTTCTTGGTTTGGAACAAGACAACATCACGATGCTATTTGACAATGTCTCAACGCTGCCCCCTCGAGTCTTAAGCCTTATTTTGTTTTTCTTATTTCTTCATTTTATCTATTTTTGTCGAATTGATCTAATTTTCTTGATAAATCCTTTGAGAGCTTTGTAAATCCTTTAAGAGCTTTGTTTTGCTCCAATTGCTCGATTCCTACAAAATGTAAAAGACATGTGCGTGAAAATAGCCAAATAATCAATGAAATTAACAATAAATAAGTCCTGAAAATAGCTCACATAGTGCACTATCAATAACAGTTTAGTCCCTATACTTTAAATTTTGTAACAATGTAATCACTAAATGAAAAAACTAATCAAAATTTAAGTGTTGGTTTTTGTTATGTAACCACTTAGACTTTATAGTGTATTGATAACTTGTAGAAATACAAGTTATTTTACACTTAGAATTAGATCATCATTGCTTTGAGGCTACAAAAACTATGACATCAAGCCTTTATCACAAAATTATGCCAAGTCTATAAGTTAGCATGTTTGCGTTGAGTAAGTTGAGAAGTTACGCATTTTTAACATTCTTTTGCATTGAGAACATAATTAAGATTGTGTTTCTTGTTGTAGGAATTAAGGTGAGCGCATGAGTTCAAATTTCAAAGTCTAGCGCATAAGGAAGCTTGGAGTAGTTAAGCTAGAACATGCCAGGATCACCTTGCATCGATGAAGTCCTTTTAGTCTAGTGCATAATAGATTTAGTGTATGAGAAGATTCGTTCAGAAGTAGGGACCACTGGCAGTTAGATTTGTATCATGTACAGTATGCCACAATTGTGTAATGGAATGTGAAGTTAGTTAGGATGCGTGGCATGATTTTAGTGGAGGAGTAGTTGTATTTAAGAATATGTTATGCAAGGATAGGGAGGCATTTTATTTTTTACCCTAATTGTGATTCGAAGCTCCGAATTCTCTCCATTCCATTTTTCTTTCTCTGCAAGTTTTCCTTTCCGATAAACGTTGCTTCCAGTAGAGATAAGGAGGAGAGAAGACGCGACCATCGTTACTGGACCTACTGCTTTGCGTTGCTGTGGATTGCAGTTATTTGTAGTTTTCATTTTGGTTATCGATTTTGTAGTTCAACTCCTTACCGAATTCTGTATAATTTCATTCTATCAATATGTTTTTCATCCTAGCTTCAATTCTTGTTACTTTGTTGTTGCTTTCCACCATGAGTGGCTAGATCTTTAAGATTTAATTATTCTTCCATTGCTTCTTTCCGTTTGACCAACTAAGGTGAAGTATAAGCATATTTCTAGCACTGAAATGGTTAGGGTTGTATGGAAATCCCAAGAGGGATGAGTAGTATTATTACTAGGGTTTTAGACATAAATTAAAACAACCACTTATAGGCTTAACTAGGTCGATTTTCATGCTAATGAATCTTATGTAGAAATATAGGGGTTCATTGTCCTTAACATCCTTATTGAAAGAAATAAGGTAAGTAGGTCACCTATGCTTAGTTGAGAAGATAACCATTTAGGTGCAACTAAAACAAGAGAGGAGTATTATAGGGGGATCTAGAGCCAAGCCTGTTTTCACTCGTTGCGTTAGTTCTCATTTGCGTTCAATTGTTCCATTGCATTGAAGTTAGTAGTTGTTCTAATTTTATATATTCTTCACATAGTGATAATTTGTGTTAACTCTTTTGTATTTTAAATCTGTTGTGGAAAGGTTGTTTGAAGTTTTGAGTAAGCTTTTATTCCCTGTGGTTCGATCTTGAAAATACTTCCTTGTATTATTTGCTTGCGTGTGGTGTATACTTGCGCCGTAGTGCAGAGGTGGGCATCAAATTATTGTATGCGTTTGCTATGATTTTGTGCATTAAAGTTGTATTTTATTTGTTAAAAACCAACACATACTTGAGAATTTGCATTTAAAAATACACATGGTCCCTAATTAGTTTATTGATTCACATAGTTAAGAAATTCCATTAAATTTTAACAATATTTTTCTCGACAAGGACTATACAAAATTTAAAGTACAAGGACTAAATTGTTACATATTAAAGTTTAAGAACTAAATTGTTATAAAATTAAAAGTATAAAGAACAATCATGCGGTATATACATGCATTTACCAACCTTTCTTGGATTTATATTTTTATTCTTTCAATGAGCTTTGCATTCTGGAAATTGGAGCTTTGAAGATAGAGCTATGTTTTTCACTTAACTGAAATTTTAGATCATGTGTCAGCTAATTTTCAAGAGAAATGTTTGGTATTTAAATCCTCAACTGTACTCTAATATTTTTGAGATTTTGCTGAATATCAAAAAACATGAAAATGATATGGCTGATAAGACTCATGTATCACATATGTGTTTTTATGTTTTGAAAATAACTAGATCCTAAATTTTAAATTTTAAAAATAAGATTTTCCAAATCTCTTTATTTCAAACTTGAAAAGGGTAATCTTGGGTTACTTTATAATTAATTGCATGTATATGCTCTTATTTATATAAGGATGCATATGATTGATAGAGTGATTAGGTGTATTTAGCTATAGTCATTGGTTATATATACGATAGACATGGTTTGCTATATTATTGTATGTATTATTTTCTATACACATGTATGTAAGATACGTGTGTATATTACTAGTATGTAATACTATAAACTTCTACACATTGTTACTGTAGGTTTTCCATGTATGTACTGTTATATACACATAAGTATTGAGTGATTTGATGTGTTTACTTACATGCATATCCAACACATTAGTGTTGCTCTTGGTAGGTAGTTTACATGTATATAACACTAGATACTTTGTTAATAATTTGTGACATACTTTTGGTATTGAGAATCTTAGCTGTTGTATGTAAATAAATTTTCTGATAGGAAATCAATTTCTTCAGAATTAACGAAATTGAAGTTTTTTTTTTCCTTTTGGCTAGATTCCTCATTTGATTTAATCCCTTGCAATCTTTGTGTATATCGGTATCTACACTGTCTGTGTTCACAATGACACAACAGTCATTGCATATTTCGTTCGACAAATTGAGAGCATTCAAACAACGTCCTTGTTTCTGAAAGTTTTACGATGATTGATTTATTTACCCCATTTCTAAAGAGGGCGAGAGGTGAAATTCTCTTTCCAACAGTGAGTCTGAGGTAATTGTCAATGGATTCTATGAGTAGAGAAAGGATTGAACCATGCCTTATTATGATAGAGTCGGACTTAAAAAATTGCTATAGATATTTTTCTCGTCCCAATTATATCGTCATATAGAATCATAATCGGTAGTAACAATTTTTGAGTAATTGGGATGGTTTGAAAAAGTGTAGAATGATGTTGATCAAGGCGTTAATGAGGAATGGTTCAACTATAAATGGCAGAAAATAAAATGATGGTTGATATTTTGAATTAAGGTAAGAGTAATAGATTTGGAAATGATTCAAAATCATAATTTGTTCACAAAATAGATAAAGTTTCTTCATATATTATATTAAGATCAAACATTTAAAATTTAATTGATTTAAAGATTCATTGAGAATCCAGAAAAAATCAAAATCCATATATTTGGGAATGAGTGAGATATGGAGGGAGATGTTGTTGATTTTTTAAAACAAAATCTACATGCAGTTAGTGGCTGACCATGGATACGGGTATATACAAAGAGTAAAATTTTTAAGAAATTATTCACTATCCTCTCTTTAAAAACTATCAGCTATTATTCATTATACCTTACGTTTTTAGCCATTTTATATTTTGGCTATTTTTTGTAGTCACTTGTTACAATTTCCCAAACTAAGATAATGTAGGCCCTATATGATAACCCTTTGGGCCTCGTTTGATAACCATTTATTTTTTTATAATTGTGCTTGTTTTTTCATCATTTATCTACAATGAGTTTCATCTTTCTTAAGAAAATATTTGAATTCTTAGCCAAATTCTAAAAACAAAAATAATTTTTTGAAATCTACTTTTTTTTTAATTTTCAATATTTGGCTTGGTATTTTAAAACATATGTAAAG
This sequence comes from Trichosanthes truncata, assembly GCA_033996785.1. Taxonomy (NCBI): domain Eukaryota; kingdom Viridiplantae; phylum Streptophyta; class Magnoliopsida; order Cucurbitales; family Cucurbitaceae; genus Trichosanthes; species Trichosanthes truncata. The sequence goes on along the minus strand of MU867259.1, from coordinate 28,858,201 downwards.
AGTAGATAACAAAACAAGGAAACCCATTGGTGGAAGTAGTATTTATGGGTTTAATTTTCAAAAACCTAAAATAAAAAACCAAAGGTTATCAAACGGGGTTTTGTCTTTCTGTTTTTGTGTTTTTGAAACACTACAAGAATTTTTGGATTTTTCGACAAAGTTTTTTCTTACGCAACGCTTTTTGTCGGAAAAAACATACTTATCCTGATGAAAATGGCAAGCATCGAGAAATCTACGCACTTTTTTTTATGCTTGCAATTTTCGTCGGGATTTTTCTCGACGCATGCAAATTTTGTTGGAAAAAGTTGGCTATGCCAACGAAAATTCTTGTGTTGGGAGATCTTTTTGCGCCATAGCCTGCCATATAGCACGAAAAGATAAGCCGATGTGTTTAAAGACTATGTCAACGCTTTTTTTAGCGTTGGGAGAAGTGAATAAAGTGAAATGAACGTTTCACTTCTCCCGACGCTTTTTGGACCTATGCCAACACTTTCTTTGCGTCGGAAAAAGTAACAAAAAATAAAACCCTAGTCCTCTCTTCGTCTTCTTCTTCTCCTATCCTTCTATTCTTTTTCTCTCTTCTTCTTCTTCCTTTTCTCTCTGCCGTCTACATCCAAAACCTCATACCGTCACCTTATTTCTTCTTCTTCTTCTTCTCCATTTTCTTTCCTATTCCTTCACTCATGCCCACTATCTTCCATTTCTGGCGTTTTTCTTGTAGGTATGGCATTAGGTGATGGTTCGATTTTGGACATTTTGAGGGCAGAAATTTTCTGGAGTTCACTACTCTTTGCCGTTTCTCATTGTTTAGCTCCATTTTAAGCTTGTGGGTTTTATTTTCAAAGATATTTATTTAATTTTAACTTATATTTGTCTAGTTATTTTTAGGTTTTCTCTCTTTCTCAATGCCTTTTGCTTTCTTTGTTCACAAATTTCGTTGGTAGCTTGGATTTTCTTCTTGGTTAAGCATTTGGAGGTATATAGAATTCTTACATTGTGTTTTTGTTAGATTATTTAAGATTTAAACTTGATTATTGAGCCTTTTGAAGTTAAAAATTTTATTTTTAGTTTATCATGTGTTCAAAGTGTAATTTTGAGAATATTTGTGTGATTTGGAGGTTATTTATGTGATTGATGTTTAGTTTGGAGTTTATTGTTTGATTAAAGTATGATTAAATCGTAATTTTTAATTTATTATATGTTCAAAATGTGATTTGAAGTTTAATTAGTTGATTAACTTGTGATTTGTAGGCTATTTATGTGATTAAAGTTTGATTTGGAGCTTATTGGGTGATTAAAAGTGTGATTTTGAGCCTATATTTGTATGATTAAACTATGATATTGGGTCCAAGTGTGTGATTAGTTTGATTTTGAGCCTCTTGTGTGTGATTAAAGTTTGATTCTAAGCTTATTGTGTAATTTGATTTGTAGCCCATTTTGTGATTTTTATTCTGTTGAGCCTCTTGAACATTAAAATGTAAGTGTTACTTTTTACCTTAATTTAAAGTTTTATATATATTGAGTTAGAGTGCTATATTTCGAGCTTAGTGAAGATTATATTGTGATTTTGTTCTCTTAAAATCCCCAAGTGTCTTGTATATGTACATACTTAGAACTAGGTTGGTACACAAAATTCTAGACACAAAGATACATTTCCTTAATATATCCTTGGAGGATTAGAACTATATTTATTTAAAATTAAGTACTTTTGGATGTTTGGAGGTTAGTTTAAGATGTTTGGAGAGAAGTTAGACACTTTTGGAAGGGTTTGGAGTGAGTTTAGGATGAGTTAATCATCTAAAATTTGAACCTTAGACACTTTGGAGTGAATTTAGGCACTAAACTTGCATTAAATTCTATCTATAATTACTAATAGTTTCTACTTTTGATTTTTAACTTCATTAATTAAATTTTTCTTTATAATTTTCTATCTATAATGTAATAGTTTGTCCATTTTTTGAAGTAGACTTATTTTGATCGTACAATGACAAGCACACACGATGGTCTCTTCTAACTAGGTATAGATGATTTCTTTGATGTTATAAAATCCTTATGAAACTTATTGTCTTTTATATATTTGGTTGTATGTTATATTGTATTTTACGTTTAATTATTAGCTTATATGGCTATTTAGAAGTTATTATACACATAATTGGGTTTAAAAATTGGTTTGGGTAAATTAAGGTTCTTCTTTAACTGTCAAAATTTTTTCTTAGTTCTTTGGCTATCCTGCAGCTATGGTAGCTATATTCAAATAAAGAGAGTTAGTTTCAGTGAGTTAGACATATTTTTTTAAGGGTTAGATATTGGATAAATTAATGGGATTTTAAGTAAGAATAGATAACTTAGGCACTTTTTTTAGAGTTAGTTTGGGTGAGTTAGTGGGATGTGTGTGAAGTGTGTTTAAGTGAGTTTGTGATATTTGAAGTAAGAGTTTCAATGAGTTGGGAATGCTTGTTGGCTTTTAAAGTATGCTTAGGAACATTTAAGACACTTTTGTAGCACTGGAGGGTTGGTTGTATGCTTTAAGTTCATTTTAGGCATTTTCTAGCTTTCTTTGAGAGTCAAAATGATACTTAGACTCTTTTCAGATACTTTTTGACAACTTTGTAGGTTTCGAGGAGCATAATAGACTCTTTCATGCCGTTTTGAGTTAGTTGTTTTGCCTCAAAGTATGCTTAGGCACCTTTAAGACACTTTTGTAGCATCAGGGAGTGGGTTGTGTGCTTTATATTCACTTTAGGCACTTAAATTTCTAGGTTTCTTTGAGCTTCAAAATGACACTTAGACTATTTTTAAGCACTTTTTGGTCATTTTGTAGATTCTGAGGGGCGGAGTAGACACTTTTAGGTCGTTTTGAGTTAGTTTTTGACCTCAAAGTATGCTTAAGGCACCTTTAAGACACTTTTGTAGCATTGAGGGGTTGGTTGTGTGGTTTAGTTTAACTTTAGGCACTTTCTAAGTTTCTTTGAGAGTCAAAATGACACTTCGATTCTTTTTAGGCACTTTTTGGTCACTTTGTAGGTTCCAAAGGGAAAAGTAGACACTTTTACGTTTTGAGTTGGTTTTTGGCTTCAAAGTATGCTTAAGCACCTTTAAGACACTTTTGTAGCATTGAAGGTTGGTTGTGTGCTCACTTTAGGCACTTTCTAAGTTTTTTTTAGAGTTAAAATTACACTTAAACTCTTTTTAGCCACTTTTTAACTACTTTGTAGGTTCCAAGGGGTGAAGTAGACACGTTTAGGTCGTTTTGAGTTACTCTTGGCCTCAAAGTCTGCTTAAGCACTTTTTTAAGACACTTTTGTAGCATTGGGGGATTGGTTGTGTGCTTAAGTTTCACTTTAGGCACTATCTAAGTTTCTTTGAGAGTCAAAATGTCGCTTAGACTCTTTTGTGCTTTAGTTTTACTTTAAGCACCTTCTTTTATTTTTTATTTTATATTTAAGATTTTTCATATTATTTTTTTTCAAAATTGTAAGTGTGTAATCTCGAAGACCTATATTCTAAAAATAAAGACGAAGACAAAGAATGAAGCCTTCAAGATTAATTGTTTTCTTTTCGATGTATTTTTTTTCTTTTTTCGAACTCTAGTACATGTAGAGATTGAAATTTTTGTAATTAAATTATTGCATTTCAATACTATTGCTTTTTATGATATTATTATTTTTTTTAAATGATACTATAATCAACTAGCTATCAAGTAGTATGAAATAAATAAATAAATAAGACGAATAATAATATGAGAACTTTGGGTTTAGGGTTTTGCCGACGCACATTGTAGTGGTGAAAGTAAACTTCTCTTGATGCATACATTAGTCGTCAGAAAAAACTTTTTTCGACGCAACGGATTGCGTCTGGAGAAGTCCACTTTTCTCGATGCAACACCATTTTCGTCGAAAAGTGTCTTTCCCGACAGGTCTATGCCGACAAAATTACTGACGAAATATTTTCATTGGCCAAGACTTTTTTCAATGTAATATAGATTTTTTCCGACGCAAGTGAAAAAACTTGTAGTGAAAATTAAACTTATGAACCCTACTTCCATCTATGAGTTCCTTTGTTTTGTTATCTACTTTTTCCAAATGTTTTCAAAAGGTTTCGAAAACTAAAAAAACAACGCTTCATTTGATAACCATTTGAATTTTTATTTTTGATTTTTTGAAAATTGTGTTTGTTTCTCATCATTTCTCTACAATTATCTTTATTAAGAAAACATTTGAATTCTGAGCCAAATTCTAAAAAACAAAAACAAGTTTTTGAAACCTATTTTTGTTTTTTTAGTTTCCAAAATTTGACTTGATTTTTTAAAATATACGTAAAAAAGTTAACAAAACAAGAAAACTATATGTAAAAAGTAGATAACAAAACAAGAAAGTTCATGGGTGAATGTAGGCATTTATAGGCTTAATTTTAATTTCTTCTTTCTAATTTGCCCACAGGGCCAATCACTAGATAGCCAAAGCTATACATAAATCTTGACCATAGGAATCCAAAATTACAAGCAACAGCAACATGATTTGATAGGTTAGCCTTGACTTCGTCCATATAATTCACAAGGCTTTCTTTTTATTCTACTTTCATTATTTTCTTGCATAAGTACTTATCATAAGTTTATATCTTTTTGGGTAATTCTCAGTTTACTTCATTTTTATTTAAATTTCAACGTATTTTAAATTATTATCCAACACAATTATTTTGATAACGTTAGAGGTAGAAATATAATTTTAAAAAAATTAAATATATTGTAAATATGGCACATGTAAATGCCCATTCCACATGCCCACTTAATATCCATGCCAAGTGGCATTTTCTCCATAGCCAAAGTGTCTTCTATGTGTCCAACAAAGGCCATAGATTGGTGTCCAACTGTACCACATCATGCTCTCCAAATTGCCTATAAATAGTGGTTTTTGGTGGATAAATAAAGATATAGATATTTGGAAAAGAAATCTCTCTAATTTCATTTGCTTTTAATTTGCCATAAATCCCTATTTTTGTTTATATTATATATATATACTCCACTTGTATTATTTGTTTATATTATATATATACTCCACTTGTATTATTATTATTATTATTATTATTATTATTATTATTATTATTATTGTTATTATTATTATTGTTATTATTATATTATTTGGTAAAGTTTTGGTGCCCGGTTTCGCCTCTCAATTTTACAACACGTTATCAGCACGAGACTCTGTCATTTTTCCAGCTAAAGGTAAGTCTTATAGGTAAGCCATTTTTACGCATTTGGTTTATGTTAAATTTCTAATATGAATATATTATTATTTTTGATAGTGTTATTATGGCAAACCTTACAAAGCTAGAATTTGCGGCCCTGGATATTAATGGAAATAACTACTTGTCATGGGTCATTGACGCTGAGATCCATTTAGATTCTATGAATCTTGGAGAAACAATTAAAGAAGGAAAAGATACATCAAATCAAGAAAAAACAAAAGCCCTGATCTTCCTTCGCCATCATCTTCACGAGGGATTGAAAATGGAGTATCTTACAATAAAAAATCCCTACGTTCTATGGCAAGGTTTGAAAGAAATGTACGATCATCAAAAAACAGTTATTCTTCCTAAAGCTCGTTATGATTGGATGCACCTGAGGTTGCAGGACTTTAAATCAGTAAGTGAGTATAATTCCGCACTCTTCAGAATTAGTTCAAAATTAAAATTATGCGGAGAAAAGATTACTGATGTTGATATGTTAGAGAAGACATTTTCCACTTTTCATGTCTCGAATATGCTTATGCAGCAGCAATATCGAGAGAAGGGTTTTGCAAAATATTCTGAACTTATCTCATGTCTTCTCGTTGCTGAACAAAATAACGAGTTATTGATGAAAAATCACGAATCCCGACCAACTGGAGCAACACCATTCCCTGAAGTGAATGCTGTGAATTTTAATAACCGTGGTCGAGGTCGTGGTCGTGGTCGAGGTCGGGACCGCGGTAGAGGAAGAAATACCTATTTTCGTGGTGGGCATTATAATTTTAAGAAACCCACACGAAGTGATGATCATAAAGGAAAGGCTCCACAAGATAGAAGTTCGAAAGGTGATGAACATAAATGTTTCCGGTGCGGAATGACTGGGCACTGGTCACATACCTGTCGTACGTCAAAACACCTTGTTGATCTCTATCAAGCTTCCCTGAAGGAAAAAGGAAAAGGAAAGAATGTGGAGGTAAATCTTGCCATTCAAGAAGATGATGTGTTTGACCCCTCCAATATGATGCATCTTGATGTAGCTGATTATTTTGAATCTCCTGGAGAGAGAATTGATGCAATCAAACAAGTAGAGGATGATTTGTATGAAAATATATAATTAAATACTGTTTAGTATGTTTTTGTTGTTGTTTTGTTTGTATATATATTTAAGACTCTTTGTAATCGTTTTTCTTTTCTTTTCAATGAAGAAATATGAACAATTTCAATATGTTGAGTAACTCGAAAATGAGCAATGAGGATTTATGTCTGGCAGACTGCGCAACTACGCACACGATACTCATAAATAGAAAATATTTTACTAGATTGACAATGCTGGAAGCAAAAGTCAATACTATATCAGGTTCTGCAAATCTGATTGAAGGTTTTGGAAAAGCAAACTTTATTTTGTCTAGAGGAACAAGATTTACAATTAATAATGCTCTGTTCTCTAGCAAATCAAAAAGAAACTTATTAAGTTTTAAAGATATACGTGAAAATGATTATCATGTTGAAACTGATTGTAAAAATAATATAGAGTGTCTCTATATAACATCTATTGTTTCACATGAAAAATGTATATTAGAAACACTGCCTGCTTTTTCTTCTGGATTATATTATACTCATATACGAGTAATCGAAAGTTATGCAATAATGAACCCGAAGTTCATGAATCCAGAAATATTCAGTGTTTGGCATGATCGATTGGGTCATCCAGGGTCGATAATGATGAGAAAAATTATTGAGAATTCACATGGACATTCTTTAAAAAGCCAGAAGATTCTTCAATCCAATGAGTTGTCATGTGATGCTTGTTCTCAAGGGAAATTAATTATTAGACCATCACCAGCTAAAGTGGGGATTGAATCACCTGCATTTTTAGAGCGAATTCAAGGTGATATTTGTGGACCTATTAACCCACCAAGTGGTCCATTTAGATATTTTATGGTATTAATTGACGCATCCAGCAGATGGTCACATGTATGCTTATTATCAAGTCGAAATCTTGCATTTGCAAGATTACTTGCTCAAATAATTAAGTTAAAAGCACAATTACCTGATAATACAATTAAAACCATTCGACTTGATAATGCTGGTGAATTTACATCCCAAACTTTTAAAAATTATTGTATGTCAATTGGGATAAGTGTTGAACATCCTGTAGCTCACGTTCATACACAAAATGGTCTAGCAGAATCATTTATAAAACGTCTGCAACTAATTGCAAGACCATTGCTTATGAGAGCTAAACTTCCTACATCGGTATGGGGTCATGCTATTTTGCATGCTGCATACTGGCACGTATTAGGCCAGTAGCTTATAATAAATACTCCCCAATGCAATTAGCTTATGGCCAGCAGCCAAATATTCCCATCTAAGAATTTTTGGATGTGCAGTATATGTACCGATTGCTCCACCACAACGTACTAAGATGGGTCCTCAAAGGAGGTTAGGAATATATGTTGGTTTTGATTCCCCATCAATTATTAAATATCTTGAACCCCTGACGGGTGATGTATTTACTGCACGATTTGCTGATTGTCATTTTAATGAGACAAATTTTCCAACATTAGGGGGAGGAATTAAGAAGTTGGAAAAAGAAATTACATGGAACGCATCGTTATTATCTCATTTAGATTCTCGTAGAAATCAATGTGAACTTGAAGTTCAAAAGATAATTCATTTGCAAAATATAGCAAATCAACTACCAGATGCATTCACAGATACTAAAAGTGTGACTAAATCATATATACCAGCTGCAAATGCTCCATCAAAAATTGATATCCTAAAGGAACAAGTTGTCAATAATGAGTCTGGAGCACGCCAGAAGTGTGGTAGACCAATAGGTTCTAAAGATAAAAATCCTCGAAAAAGAAAAGTAGTTGAGAATCAAAATGATTCAATTAAAGGTATGGATGTTCCAGAAGAAATCCAGAATACAACTACTCAAAAGAGTATTGGTGAAAATCAAACGCTTGAGGATAATAATGAAATTTCTATAAACTATGTTACAACAGGAAAGAGATGGAACCGAAATGATATCATTATTGACAACATTTTTTCTTATAATGTTGCTCACGATATTATTCATGAAAGTGACGATTTTGACCCAAAATCTATTGTAGAATGTCAACGTAGAAAGGATTGGCCGAAGTGGAAAGAAGCAATCCAAGCAGAGTTGAACTCACTTTCAAAACGTGAGGTTTTTGGACCAGTAGTCCCAACACCGGAAAACGTCAAACCTGTGGGATATAAATGGGTATTTGTAAGGAAAAGAAATGAAAAGAATGAAGTCACAAGATATAAAGCGAGACTTGTTGCACAAGGATTCTCGCAAAGGCCTGGTATTGATTATGAGGAGACATATTCTCCTGTGGTGGATGCAATAACGCTAAGATATTTGATTGGTCTGACTGTATATGAAAAGCTTGATATGCATCTAATGGATGTAGTCACGGCGTATTTATATGGATATCTCGATAATGACATTTATATGAAAATCCCGGAAGGATTTAAAATACCAGAAACATATGAATCAAGTTCTCGGGAATTGTATTCAATAAAGTTACAGAGATCATTATATGGATTAAAACAATCAGGACGAATGTGGTATAATCGTCTGAGTGAATATCTGTTGAAAGAAGGATACCAAAATAATCCAATATGTCCGTGCGTTTTTATAAAGAAATCTCAGTCAAGATTTGCTATTATAACTGTATATGTTGATGACTTAAATATAATTGGAACTCCTGAAGAATTATCCAAGGCAATAGAATATCTTAAGAAAGAATTCGAGATGAAAGATCTTGGAAAAACAAAATTTTTCCTTGGTTTGCAAATTGAACATTTAGCAGATGGGATATTTGTTCATCAATCAACTTATACAGAGAAAATCTTAAAAAGATTCTATATGGATAAAGCACATCCATTGAACATTCCAATGGAAGTTCGTTCACTGGATATAAAGAATGATATATTTCGACCTCGAGATGACAATGAAGAACTACTTGGTCCTGAAGTACCATATCTTAGTGCAATTGGTGCACTTATGTATTTGGCTAATAACACAAGACCAGATATTGCATTTTCAGTAAATTTATTAGCTAGATATAGTTCATGTCCTACAAAAAGACATTGGAACGGAGTTAAGCATGTACTCCGATATCTTCGAGGGACAATTGATATGGGTTTATTTTATTCTAACAAATCAAAGTATGATCTAGTTGGTTATGCAGATTCTGGTTACCTATCTGATCCACACAAAGCTAGATCTCAGACAGGTTATCTATTCACATGTGGAGGAACTGCTATATCGTGGCGATCAGTGAAACAGACTATAACGGCCACTTCTTCAAATCATGCTGAAATCCTCGCTATTCATGAAGCAAGTCGAGAATGTGTATGGCTAAGATCGATGACACAACACATTCATGAGACATGTGGCTTGTCTTCAAGTAAACCTCTTCCAACGATGTTATACGAAGACAACACAGCATGTATAGCTCAAATCAAGGGAGGATATATCAAAGGAGATAGAACAAAGCATATCTCACCAAAGCTCTTCTATACTCATGATCTTGAAGAAAATGGCGATATCACTGTACAACAAATTTGTTCAAAAGATAACCTGGCTGACTTATTTACAAAGGCATTACCAATTGCAACCTTCGATAAATTAGTATATAGCATTGGAATGCGGCGACTCAAAGACTTTAAGTGATGTCTCCATGAGGGGGAGTGAATATATTATAGTAAACTATATAAAATATGTACTCTTTTTCCTTCACTAGGGGTTTTTTTTTTCTCCCATTGGGTTTTTCCCTAGTAAGGTTTTAACGAGGCATATTTTATATAAATGGGCATTTAAGGGGGAGTATTGTAAATATGGCACATGTAAATGCCCATTCCACATGCCCACTTAATATCCATGCCAAGTGGCATTTTCTCCATAGCCAAAGTGTCTTCTATGTGTCCAACAAAGGCCATATATTGGTGTCCAAATGTACCACATCATGCTCTCCAAATTGCCTATAAATAGTGGTTTTTGGTGGATAAATAAAGATATAGATATTTGGAAAAGAAACCTCTCTAATTTCATTTGCTTTTAATTTGCCATAAATCTTTATTTTTGTTTATATTATATATATATACTCCACTTGTATTATTTGTTTATATTATATATATATACTCCACTTGTATTATTTGTTTATATTATATATATATACTCCACTTGTATTATTTGTTTATATTATATATATATACTTCACTTGTATTATTATTATTATTATTATTATTATTGTTATTATTATATTATTTGGTAAAGTTTTGGTGCCCGGTTTCGCCTCTCAATTTTACAACAAAATATCATTTTTCTTCCTCCAGTTGTTTGGATTTTTAAAAAAAAATATTATTTCAATTAATTAGTTGTCGTATATTCTACATACAATGATACAATGCTTGTTCGACACGGCGTACTTACTCACATCCATGCAATAAATTTGTGTTTATTGTAAATATGGCACATATAAATGCCCATTCCACATGCCCATTTGATATCCATGCCAAGTGGCATTTTCTCCATAGCCAAAGTGTCTTCTAAAGGCCATAGATTAGTGTCCAAATGGACCACATCATCCTCTCCTTATTATGGCTATAAATAGTGGTTTTTTGTGGATAATTTGAGATAGAGATTTTATAAAGAAATCACTCCATTTTTCTCTCCCACTTTCTATAATTTCTTTTGTTTTAATTTGCCATAAATCTCCATTTTGTTTTGTTTATTATATATATATATCTATATTCCTTTTATATTCCTTTACTTGTATTATTATTATTATTATTATTATTATATGATTTGGTAAAGTTTTGGTGCCCGGTTTTGCCTCTCAATTTTACAACACGTTATCAGCACGAGACTCTGTCATTTTTCCCGCTAAAGGTAAGTCTTATAGGTAAGCCATTTTTTCGCATTTGGTTTATGTTAAATTTCTAATATAAATATATTATTATTTTTGATAGTGTTATTATGGCAAACCTTACAAAGCTAGAATTTGCTGCCCTGGATATTAATGAAAATAACTACTTGTCATGGGTCATTGACGCTGAGATCCATTTAGATTCTATGAATCTTGGAGAAACAATTAAAGAAGGAAATGATGCATCAAATCAAGAAAAAGCAAAAGCCCTGATCTTCCTTCGCCATCATCTTCACGAGGGATTGAAAATGGAGTATCTTACAATAAAAAATCCCTACGTTCTATGGCAAGGTTTGAAAGAAAGGTACGATCATCAAAAAACAGTTATTCTTCCTAAAGCTCGTTATGATTGGATGCACCTGAGGTTGCAGGACTTTAAATCAGTAAGTGAGTATAATTCCGCACTCTTCAGAATTAGTTCAAAATTAAAATTATGCGGAGAAAAGATTACTGATGTTGATATGTTAGAGAAGACATTTTCCACTTTTCATGTCTCGAATATGCTCCTGCAGCAGCAATATCGAGAGAAGGGTTTTGCAAAATATTCTGAACTTATCTCATGTCTTCTCGTTGCTGAACAAAATAACGAGTTATTGATGAAAAATCACGAATCCCGACCAACTGGAGCAACACCATTCCCTGAAGTGAATGCTGTGAATTTTAATAACCGTGGTCGAGGTCGTGGTCGTGGTCGAGGTCGGGACCGCGGTAGAGGAAGAAATACCTATTTTCGTGGTGGGCATTATAATTTTAAGAAACTCACACGAAGTGATGATCATAAAGGAAAGGCTCCACAAGATAGAAGTTCGAAAGGTGATGAACATAAATGTTTCCGATGCGGAATGACTGGGCACTGGTCACGTACCTGTCGTACGTCAAAACACCTTGTTGATCTCTATCAAGCTTCCCTGAAGGAAAAAGGAAAAGGAAAGAATGTGGAGGTAAATCTTGCCATTCAAGAAGATGATGTGTTTGACCCCTCCAATATGATGCATCTTGATGTAGCTGATTATTTTGAATCTCCTGGAGAGAGAATTGATGCAATCAAACAAGTAGAGGATGATTTGTATGAAAATATATAATTAAGTACTGTTTAGTATGTTTTTGTTGTTGTTTTGTTTGTATATATATTTAAGACTCTTTGTAATCGTTTTTCTTTTCTTTTCAATGAAGAAATATGAACAATTTCAATATGTTGAGTAACTCGAAAATGAGCAATGAGGATTTATGTCTGGCAGACTGCGCAACTACGCACACGATACTCATAAATAGAAAATATTTTACTAGATTGACAATGCTGGAAGCAAAAGTCAATACTATATCAGGTTCTGCAAATCTGATTGAAGGTTTTGGAAAAGCAAACTTTATTTTGCCTAGAGGAACAAGATTTACAATTAATAATGCTCTGTTCTCTAGCAAATCGAAAAGAAACTTATTAAGTTTTAAAGATATACGTGAAAATAATTATCATGTTGAAACTGATTGTAAAAATAATATAGAGTGTCTCTATATAACATCTATTGTTTTACATGAAAAACGTATATTAGAAACACTGCCTGCTTTTTCTTCTGGATTATACTATACTCATATACGAGTAATCGAAAGTTATGCAATAATGAACCCGAAGTTCATGAATCCAGAAATATTCAGTGTTTGGCATGATCGATTGGGTCATCCAGGGTCAATAATGATGAGAAAAATTATTGAGAATTCACATGGACATCCTTTAAAGAGCCAGAAGATTCTTCAATCCAATGAGTTGTCATGTGATGCTTGTTCTCAAGGGAAATTAATTATTAGACCATCACCAGCTAAAGTGGGGATTGAATCACCTGCATTTTTAGAGCGAATTCAAGGTGATATTTGTGGACCTATTAACCCACCAAGTGGTCCATTTAGATATTTTATGGTATTAATTGACGCATCCAGCAAATGGTCACATGTATGCTTATTATCAAGTCGAAATCTTGCATTTGCAAGATTACTTGCTCAAATAATTAAGTTAAAAGCACAATTTCCTGATAATACAATTAAGACCATTCGACTTGATAATGCTGGCGAATTTACATCCCAAACTTTTAATAATTATTGTATGTCAATTGGGATAAGTGTTGAACATCCTGTAGCTCACGTTCATACACAAAATGGTCTAGCAGAATCATTTATAAAACGTCTGCAACTAATTGCAAGACCATTGCTTATGAGAGCTAAACTTCCTACATCGGTATGGGGTCATGCTATTTTGCATGCTACATCATTAGCACGTATTAGGCCAGTAGCTTATAATAAATACTCCCCAATGCAATTAGCTTATGGCCAGCAGCCAAATATTCCCATCTAAGAATTTTTGGATGTGCAGTATATGTACCGATTGCTCCACCACAACGTACTAAGATGAGTCCTCAAAGGAGGTTAGGAATATATGTTGGTTTTGATTCCCCATCAATTATTAAATATCTTGAACCCCTGACGGGTGATGTATTTACTGCACGATTTGTTGATTGTCATTTTAATGAGACAAATTTTCCAACATTAGGGGGAGGAATTAAGAAGTTGGAAAAAGAAATTACATGGAATGCATCGTTATTATCTCATTTAGATTCTCGTAGAAATCAATGTGAACTTGAAGTTCAAAAGATAATTCATTTGCAAAATATAGCAAATCAACTACCAGATGCATTCACAGATACTAAAAGTGTGACTAAATCATATATACCAGCTGCAAATGCTCCATCAAAAGTTGATATCCCAAAGGAACAAGTTGTCAATAATGAGTCTGGAGCACGCCAGAAGCGTGGTAGACCAATAGGTTCTAAAGATAAAAATCCTCGAAAAAGAAAAGTAGTTGAGAATCAAAATGATTCGATAAAAGGTATGGATGTTCCAGAAGAAATCCAGAATACAACTACTCAAAAGAGTATTGGTGAAAATCAAACGCTTGAGGATAATAATGAAATTTCTATAAACTATGTTACAACAGGAAAGAGATGGAACCGAAATGATATCATTATTAACAACATTTTTTCTTATAATGTTGCTCACGATATTATTCATGAAAGTGACGATTTTGACCCAAAATCTATTGTAGAATGTCAACGTAGAAAGGATTGGCCGAAGTGGAAAGAAGCAATCCAAGCAGAGTTGAACTCACTTTCAAAACGTGAGGTTTTTGGACCAGTAGTCCCAACACCAGAAAACGTCAAACCTGTGGGATATAAATGGGTATTTGTAAGGAAAAGAAATGAAAAGAATGAAGTCACAAGATATAAAGCGAGACTTGTTGCACAAGGATTCTCGCAAAGGCCTGGTATTGATTATGAGGAGACATATTCTCCTGTGGTGGATGCAATAACGCTAAGATATTTGATTGGTCTGACTGTATATGAAAAGCTTGATATGCATCTAATGGATGTAGTCACGGCGTATTTATATGGATCTCTGGATAATGACATTTATATGAAAATCCCGGAAGGATTTAAAATACCAGAAACATATGAATCAAGTTCTCGGGAATTGTATTCAATAAAGTTACAGAGATCATTATATGGATTAAAACAATCAGGACGAATGTGATATAATCGCCTGAGTGAATATCTGTTGAAAGAAGGATACCAAAATAATCCAATATGTCCGTGCGTTTTTATAAAGAAATCTCAGTCAAGATTTGCTATTATAACTGTATATGTTGATGACTTAAATATAATTGGAACTCCTGAAGAGTTATCCAAGGCAATAGAATATCTTAAGAAAGAATTCGAGATGAAAGATCTTGGAAAAACAAAATTTTGCCTTGGTTTGCAAATTGAACATTTAGCATATGGGATATTTGTTCATCAATCAACTTATACAGAGAAAATCTTAAAAAGATTCTATATGGATAAAGCACATCCATTGAACATTCCAATGGAAGTTCGTTCACTGGATGTAAAGAAAGATATATTTCGACCTCGAGATGACAGTGAAGAACTACTTGGTCCTGAAGTACCATATCTTAGTGCAATTGGTGCACTTATGTATTTGGCTAATAACACAAGACCAGATATTGCATTTTCAGTAAATTTATTAGCTAGATATAGTTCATGTCCTACAAAAAGACATTGAAATGGAGTTAAGCATATACTCCGATATCTTCGAGGGACAATTGATATGGGTTTATTTTATTCTAACAAATCAAAGTATGATCTAGTTGGTTATGCAGATTCTGGTTATCTATCTGACCCACACAAAGCTAGATCTCAGACAGGTTATCTATTCACATGTGGAGGAACTGCTATATCGTGGCGATCAGTGAAACAGACTATAACGGCCACTTCTTCAAATCATGCTGAAATCCTCGCTATTCATGAAGCAAGTCGAGAATGTGTATGGCTAAGATCGATGACACAACACATTCATGAGACATGTGGCTTGTCTTCAAGTAAACCTCTTCCAACGATGTTATACGAAGACAACACAGCATGTATAGCTCAAATCAAGGGAGGATATATCAAAGGAGATAGAACAAAGCATATCTCACCAAAGCTCTTCTATACTCATGATCTTAAAGAAAATGGCGATATCACTGTACAACAAATTTGTTCAAAAAATAACCTGGCTGACTTATTTACAAAGGCATTACCAACTGCAACCTTCGATAAATTAGTATATAGCATTGGAATGCGGCGACTCAAAGACTTTAAGTGATGTCTCCATGAGGGGGAGTGAACGTATTATAGTAAACTATATAAAATATGTACTCTTTTTCCTTCACTAGGGTTTTTTTCCCATTGGGTTTTTCCCTAGTAAGGTTTTAACGAGGCATATTTTATATAAATGGGCATTTAAGGGGGAGTATTGTAAATATGGCACATATAAATGCCCATTCCACATGCCCATTTGATATCCATGCCAAGTGGCATTTTCTCCATAGCCAAAGTGTCTTCTAAAGGCCATAGATTAGTGTCCAAATGGACCACATCATCCTCTCCTTATTATGGCTATAAATAGTGGTTTTTTGTGGATAATTTGAGATAGAGATTTTATAAAGAAATCACTCCATTTTTCTCTCCCACTTTCTATAATTTCTTTTGTTTTAATTTGCCATAAATCTCCATTTTGTTTTGTTTATTATATATATATATATCTATATTCCTTTTATATTCCTTTACTTGTATTATTATTATTATTATTATTATTATTATTATATGATTTGGTAAAGTTTTGGTGCCTGGTTTTGCCTCTCAATTTTACAATAGTGTTTCTTTTGGTTATGAAAATCATGGATATATAAGTTCCTTCTCCGTATAGAATTAAATAAGGTAGGTAAATTGGACTAAATAAAATAAAATAAAATAAAATACATGAGGATGGTAAATAATCAGATGATGTCAGAAGATGTACAGAGGCACAAAATGGTTCTACATTTTAAAGGAAAAAAAATCATATTTGGGTTATGAATTTTTATATTTTCTTAACTTTGACCCTAAACTTTCTAGTATTTGATTTTAGTGTTTATTCTAAAGGCTATAGGTTCAAATCTCCACTTTCATATTTGTTATGTGATATACTTCAAGAGAAAAATAATTTTAAGTTGTTGTCTAGTGATTAATTTTTTTTTGTAAAAAAAAAACCTATAGCAAGGGTTAAAGTATGCTTTTTAAATGAAATTTTGAGAAATTAAAACAAAAATGTGAATATTGAGAGAACACAACCATAATAATTTAGGAAAATACTCGACTGCTCCTCAATGTGTAGGAATCTCTCTGATTCTTCCCACCATCTAATTGTTGACAAGAAGAAGATAGAAAATATTTTTCACATTTCTCCCTCCTTGTTGTTCTTTTTCTCTCTTTGTTGCCAATAATTAAATAGTGTAGTGTTTGGATAGATTCCTACACATTGTTCAATAATTTATGAAATTTGATGATTCAAATAAGATTTATATATAAAAAAACGGATAAATTACCAACTCGATCTCCATACAGCTTTTGGTTTAGTTTTAATTTGGTTACTATTGTTTGAGCTTAATTTTAATTTTAATTTGGTTGAAATCTAAAATTTATCTCTATCACGTACTATATTTATATGTGACATTTTCTATTTACATTAAAAATGAGTTGTGTTTTTCTATTTGACTAAATTATATTACACGACTAAGAGTTGAAGATTGAATAAAAAATAGAGAAAAAGAGGTAGTTTATAGACGCTGTTTAAACTTTAAATCATAGACTCAATTGAAACTTTGAACCTAGCACCAAATTAAAGTTAAGCCAATCATGGCCCAAATTAGTAATATACCAATAATAAAAATAATAATGATAGTCTCCTGATCTCTTTTGTTTTTTTTTTTTTTTTTTCTGTTTTAAATTATTCAAAAGTAAAATTCACGTTCCTCAAAGGACAGCAGGAGATACACGTGCATGAAGAAGAATTTGCTTTCATGCACTATTATCAATTTCCAGTCAGAGATGGCTGTCTTATTGGCTTTATTGTTAAACACAAACCAAATCCTTCTTCCCTTCAACTTTCATTCCATTAATATATCGCCGTTCATCAAATCAACAACATCTAAATTCTTTTAGTTTTGTTGAAGACTAAGGGCCATGGATTCAAGCAACAGTACTAGTCTCTTAAACGAAGATGAAAAGTCCATTTTCAGCGCTGTTTTGGGCTCTCGAGCATTGGATTACATAACGTCAAACTCGTTCCAAATCAAGAACAACGTGCAATTAACAGTGGAGAGCAACGAAGATTTACAAACAAAACTCTCGGATCTTGTAGAGCAGCAAAGTGGTTCAAATTTCAGCTGGAATTACGCCATTTTCTGGCAGATTTCAAGGCCCAAATCAGGTGGCGATTGGATATTGAGCTGGGCCGACGGTGCTTGCAGAGAACCCAAACATTCCATAGCCAAAACAACTCCGATGTGCTTCGACGGAGCCCAGCAAGTAATTCGGAAAAAAGTGCTTCAGAAACTGCACAGCCTCTTCGAAGGTGGAGAGGATTATGCTGCATTTGGTCTCCACAGAGTGACCGACATAGACATGTTCTTTTTGAGTTCAATGTATTTCTGTTTCAGCGGAGGCCAAGGCGGCCCTGGAAAGTGCTTTCAATCCGGGAACCACTTTTGGGGGTTGGATTATTATTCAACTTTTGATTATTACTGTGTTCGATCATTTCTTGCCAAATCTGCTGGATTTCGCACCGTTGTTTTGGTGCCTACGGACATTGGAGTGGTTGAATTGGGATCACTTAGATGCGTAGAAGAAAGCTTGGAGGTTGTGAAATCCATAGAGTTACAATTCTCTTCACAATCTTTGTTCAAGAAAACTATTACTAGTACTCCTCCAAAGATTTTTGGGCAGAATTTGATTGAAACGGATGGGCTGAATTTCAAGCTGGGGCTCTGTGAATCAGAGATTTCAGAAGTTGAAGGTATTACAATATATTGGTTAAAATACTATTTTCTAGTCTTCCATACTTTGATTATATTTTAGTCGTACTTTAAAAATGTCCAAATTTTTAACGGGGCTAAAATCAACACTTCTTCCCTTTTGTTTCTCCTTTCCTATTGAGGATCCCACATCTGAAAGATGAAGAGTGACCTCACAATTTATAAGATATATGGGTTACTCCTCCCATTGCCAATTGGTTTTGAGATGGAACCCTATGTAATCTTAAGTTTTCCCATCCATCCCTCCCTTTTTTTTTCATGGATGAGAAATTGAGCTACCGTTGCTCGAAACCATGGTGGTGAAGATAACAAAAGTTGATGCTTTGGTCGATGTTGAGCTTGACGAATTCTCCACTGCTATCGTGGCATATGACGTAATACCATCCGAGCGCCCTAAAGATAGGGCGATACGGCTGATCACTGCACTCCTGAATCACACGGATTTTACTTCTTAGAGGCGAGGAAGAAGGAGAAGAGATGGCTCTAGGATAGAGGGAGAAAGGGAGAGAGAGGACTTTTTTTTTACCTTTTTCGAATCAGCTTAATTTTAACTCGAAATTAATGGTGAATAACTAATTTTTACATTTATTGAAAGCAGCGTGTGTTAAAATTGGACACTTTTAAAGTATATAGGGATTAAAATAGGACCATGAACAAAGACTAAAATAATATTTAAAATATATTACTTAGGTTATGTTATTTCACAATTAGATATAGTTTTTCATCATATTATTTGAATTAGATTTATTATATATTTGAATTATGATTTAAGATTGAGTAGATCAATATTTTAATTATATTATTAATATAAATAGTATTATGCAATTATATTAGTGAAACACTAGTCGTTTTA
The DNA here is from genome assembly GCA_033996785.1 of Trichosanthes truncata. Classification (NCBI taxonomy): domain Eukaryota; kingdom Viridiplantae; phylum Streptophyta; class Magnoliopsida; order Cucurbitales; family Cucurbitaceae; genus Trichosanthes; species Trichosanthes truncata. Next base: position 28,838,721 of record MU867259.1, on the reverse strand, counting down.
TGTATTCTCTCAAATTTCCTTTCCCCTAAATTTGAAAGGCCGAAAAGCGACAAGAAAACGGGGAAGAAAGCCATCAAATGGCAGAGGCGAAGCAATGAACCGCGTGGAGGCCGAGAGACAGCGGCGGGAGAAGCTCAACCAGCGATTCTACGCCTTACGCGCCGTCGTCCCCAACGTTTCAAAAATGGACAAAGCCTCTTTGCTTGAAGACGCCATCAATTACATTCACCATCTTAAATTAAAAGCCTCCGCCATGGAAGCTGAAAAGGAGAAGCTTGAAAGATTTGAAGTTGACCTTTCTTCCAAAATCAAAATCCGAGCTGACAATGAAGAAGTTGCTGTCAGTATAAGCTCCCCTTTGAATTCCCACCCAGCTTCAAGAGTCATTCAAGCTATGAAAGAAGCAAGAATATCAGTGGCAGAATCGAGACTTGCCACTGAAAACGGCACCGTACATCACACTTTTGTCGTTAAAAGTAATGCTTCCCAGAAGATTACGAAGGAAATCGTGATTTCTGCTCTTTCCTTTCAGTCTATTTTACCTTTCTAACCATTTATGAGTAAGTTGTGAGACAAAATTTCCGTGATTCCAGATGCCTGTGTTTTTGTTGTCTCATGTTTTTTTTTTTTTTTTACATACCTTATGTTAAAAATATACATTTGAGTGGAATCCTTTAATTTGATTTCTGTCTATTTATTGAATTATATATTTTCTGTCCATACTCTTTAATGTTAATTTTATCTATATACATTTATCAATATTAAGGTTTTTTTTTTTAAAAAAAAATTAATTTTAATATAAGAAATGTAGGGGTAAAGATTTGAACATCTGACTTCAAAGTAAGAAGTCGATAGTTTAGGGCATGTTTGGGGCATGAGTTTGGATTTGGATGGGTTTGGGTTCCAAATCCAAACCCATGTTTGGGGTATGGATTTGGGAATCCAGCCCATTAGTGGGTTAAAAAAAGTGAATCCGATGGGGTAGAACAGTGTCTACCCCATGGGTTTGCTTTGCAATAACGTGTATGCTCATTTCTGTCCTTTCACCTTCTGTCCTCTCTTCTTCTGTCCTCTCATCTTTCCCAATCAAACCCTAACCTATTCTCGTATTCTCTCCTTCCATGGATCTATGCCTCTTCTTCTTCACCTTTGATTCGTCTCAAACCCTTGTCTCCTTTCTCCTTTTTCTTTGTTTTACATACCGTATTCCCTCGCCACTCCAACCGATTGGAAAATTTATCTTGCCGCCTCCACATTCGTCGAATATGCTTCCCTTCTTCATTTCAGTGGTCAAACTCCATGGTTCGTTGGTTTTGTTTTGGGTTTTTGAACCACCATCATCGTTAGATGGAGGCTTGGTAGGATCTTTCAGTGGCTGGAGTTCGGTGAGGGAGTCGCTGTTCAGTTTGATTTAGAGGTTTGTTTCTTCGTTTCTTTTTAGGGCCGATGATGACAAAAAATCCCTGAGGCCTCTTTTTCTTCACACCTATGCATGTATCCCCTCTCTTCTGTTCTGTGTTATCTCTTTTGTTGAAGGTCGATGATGAGTAAAAAATTCATTTGCATCTATGCAAACAGCTCTGTATTTACTCCTCTATTCAGTTCGTTCTCTCTTTTTTTATGGCCGATGATGATTCAAAACAATATTAACCCACTGTTTTATGGCTCTGTATTTGCTCCTCTATTCAGTTCATTCCTTTTAAAGGTCGATGATGACTAATTTTTTTTAAAATCCCTTGTTCGGTTTGTGATTTGTGTTCATGAAGCCTTGCATTCTTTTTTGTTGTTTTCCTACGGTCGATGATGATTCAAAAAAATATGCAAACTGCTCAATATTTACTCCTCTGTTTTTTTCGCTCTCTCCTTTTTATGGTCGGTGATGATTTCTTTCGTATTTTCTCTTCTGTGATATTTATATTCTTCCTTTTAAAGGCCGATGATGACTGATTTTTTTTAAAAAAAATCCTTTGTTCGGCTTGTGATGGTGTGCATGAACCCTTGCATTCTTTTTCGTTGTTTTCCTACGGTCAATGATGATTCAAAACAATATTAACCCACTTTTACTACACTTGAAAGCTTAGTTTTCGTTTCTTGAGACCCATGAATTTTAATGCCCTCTTCCCCTACTCTTCTGTTATTGGCTTTTGATTCGTATGGATGAAGCCTATGTTTTCTGTTCTGATTTTGTTTTCAGGCCATTCAATCCACTGTGATTAGTATTTTACTTCCCCGTTCTAATTATGCTCTGATTTTGTTCTGAGACCATTTGTTCCTTTCGTTCTATTTTAATTGGGAGTAAATTTTAATTGTGGTGATTGCAAGATTGCGTGATGAGGCCATTTGTTCCATTCCTTTCTATTTTCATTGGGAATGAATTTTAATTAGGGTGATTGCAAGAATATGTTCTGAGGCCATTTGTTCCCTTCGTTCTATTTTAATTGGGAGTGAATTTTAATTGGGGTGGTTGTTATGCGTAAAGCCACTGAATTTATTTTCCATTACTTTTTACATGGAGTGTCCTTCATATTTTAGTTCATCTCTATCAGTGCACACTTCTCTGAGGCCATTTACTTGACTGTCACATCCTTACTTATTTCTTTGCTTTTATTTCAAATAGTGGTTGATTGTGCATTTAATTCCTAAGTCACATCCACTACTGTAATTTTTTTGTTAATATATACTTATATTAACTAATGTAGTAGTTGGGTGCGGCTGTACTTATTGGCATTAAATCTTATGCTTTCCCCTAATCACCATTCTTTATAAAGACCACTTCACTCTTCTCACTTCTCACTTCCCACTTCTCCCTTCTCATATCTTTAGCAAGTGGTATCCTCCCTTCTTTGATCCCTTATCTCACCTTCTTTAATCCCTTAACATATTATTCTTATGTTTTGAGAATTTAGCTATTGGACTTTCTTTTCATATGTTCATTTATGTCGTTGGTATGCTTAAAAACCATGCATTATGTTCTGTTTTTTTTTTTTTGGTCCATGATGATTCAAAATGTTGTTATTCTTTTTGAACGTTACTACACTTGAATGTGAATTTTTTTTTATTCCTGAGACCACTTATTTTGAATTTTTTCTTCCCTTCCTCACGTGTTTTTGTTTTTCATTTGGTATGAATGATATGCATGCATTTCTAAGTGTATGCACACTATTCTGAGGCCATTTTTATTCACTGTCATTATCTGATTTGTTTCCTTATTGTATTTTTTTAATTATATACCTAATTAACTCCAGATGCTCATTCTTTTGCTTTTACAACTTAACTAATACAATTTCTTTTTCATATCTTCCTTAATGAGGTCGTCGAAGGCACGTGGAGTTAAACATTTTGTTCTCATCGGCGTGTACCTCTAAAACACACATAGCCTAACGTTCCTAAGGTACGCACTATCATTCATAGGGTTGTTTAGCTTCATTTCCTGTTTTTTTTTCCTTAATCCTTATACTAATTTCTATTTCACTCCCTGTTTTTTTGTAGGCATACGTGCGACTTTATCGGGTTACAACGATCCCTTCACTTCTTGAAGTAATGTCTTGTTTTCCATTATGTATTTTTATTACAAACACACTCCATTTACGTTTATGAATAATCTATTTTTTTAAAGACAATGCTCGTATTAATTTGTATTATTAGTACACGTTAAATTTGTATTGATATTCATTCCATGTTTATCTCGCATTTGTATTCTATGTGCCTTAATATATGGTTTGAATTGAAGTCTTATGGGGGAAAAAGTTGTATTAAAAACATATTCCATGGAATTTGTTTTGTATGTTTTTTTTAAAAAAAAAATTAAAAGGTGCCAATACAAAGATTTTTTAAAGTTATTGTATATCAATGAAATAAAATCAGTTTCAAATGGTGTGTACACTGAATAAGTAATGTACCAAAAAACAGATTTTTGACTTTTACAAACCTTCACATATACAAAATAACAAAGTTAAAACAACTGTAGTTCTCTATCACAACAAAGTAAAAGTATGAAAAAAAAAAATTGATTTACAACACATTTCACTCAGTGAAAAACTCAATTTTTTTTTGTTTACATATATGTTTCTAAAGACTGGACTCTAGTTCTTTCTAGTTCTTGGTCATAACAAAAGAAATCTCTATATGGGTTTTTTGTTTCACATAATCTTTCACTGATGGAAAAAAAAAATTAAATTTTACATGTATATTTTCAAAGAACTCACTCTAGTTATGCGTCTCAATAAAATAAAAAATATGATCAAGTTTTTTGTTCCACAACAACTAGGTAACCAACTTATTTCTTTTACATATGTATTTCTAAACAAACGTCTACAATTCTCGATTGTAAAAAAAGTGCAATTATGAAAAATGTGCCTTTAAAACGTCTCAATACAAGGGTAGATTTGTTTTTAAAGCTAGAAAAAAGGATTCTTCATGTTTTTACTTCTCTGTACTTTATAAATGAGTTTTGTCCATTTTTTGATATTATTTTTATCTGTTCCTTGAATTATATTCGAATGTAGCATGTCAATAGACATTTTAACTTTTTTTTTTTTAGAGCCTACTTTCGTGAACATGTCTATTTTGACTAATATTAGTTTGTGCACTAGAGTCATGAGGAGGAAGAAGTTCTATGTTGTATTTGTCGGGCGTAAGCGTGGTATTTATATGACATGGTATGACTGCCACACACAAGTTCATGGATTTAGTGGTGCTGTGCACAATTCTTATAGCACACTCTTGGAGGCGGAAGAAGCATATAGTGCATACATTATCGATGAAAATCACCAATCGACTACCATAGAACCTATACCTCATGGAAGACCCAATCAAGACGTAGGAAGGACATCCTTATATAGATGTAGTGGAGAATACCATGTTTTTTGGTTTGTCCTGGGCTTTGTAGTTGGTGTAGTTGTAGTTCTCTTAGGAAACCTACTAGGGAATTATTGAATCTCCTGTACCTGAAAATGGTTTTTCAGGAATATACAAAGTAATCAATGGACGGCCTAGATCTTGAGCCACATGAACTTATCCCAATACTTACAGCCATTTGCACCACACAATTCCAATTCGCAGCAGCCTTCGCTGCGATAATTCAAGGGCAAAGGAGACTTGAAAGCTCATCCCCACATATTAGACACCAGATACGCCAGTTAAATTTCTTTCGCATTATCCACGAAGATGACCTAGCTTGTCGTGAAAATACACGAATGGATAGGAGAACGTTTACTATCCTCTGTGAGATGCTAAAGAGCATAGGGGGGTTGGCATCAACACAGTTTGTCGATGTGGAAGAGATGGTTGCAATATTCTTGCATATCATTGCGCATGATGTAAAGAATCGTGTGATGCGAAGATATTTTGCAAGATCCGGTGAGACCATCTCCCGACACTTTAATGCAGTTCTAAACAGCATACTAAGACTTCACACAGTTCTACTGAAGGCACCCGAGCCAGTAATCAACACCTGTCAAGATGAAAAGTGACGATGGTTCGAGGTACTTAAGTAGTGATACCTTGTACTTTGAAATGGACATATGATTTCATTATTTTACCATTGAAATATATGTCCTGTTCTACTGTAGAATTGTTTAGGTGCACTGGATGGAACACACATTAAAGTGCATGTAAGTGCAGCCGATCGCCCACGGTACAGGACGAGGAAAGGTGAGATCGCCACAAACGTTCTTGCGGTGTGTTCTCAAAACAGTGAATTCATCTTTGTCCTCCCTGGGTGGGAAGGATCTGCATCGGACTCTAGGGTTTTGTGGGATGTAATTTCCCGACCTACAGGATTGAAAGTCCCTAGAGGTAAAACACTGACTTCCTAGTGGTGCTGTGCACAAGTCTTCGTCCCCTGTATGTATATTAACATATACATACCTCCATACAAGCATTAATAATCCTGGCATTATTGCAGGGTACTACTATTTGTGCGATGTTGAAACCTTTTGATGAGGACATTATGTCCTTCTTTTTCACGTCAATTGCAATGTTATGTTTATTTATCTTATTCTGCATTTTTATTTGAATTTCAACCATTTGGACTTTGTATCTGTATGTGTGAACTCATTGCACTAAATATTGGCATGCTATGCTTTCTTTTTTTTGAATGCCAAAAAATGTTCTAAATGTTTAAAACTATTTTGTTATTCCTCAACTACACAATAAATTAAAAGTTTCATTGAAAAGCCACTTAAAAAATTGATCAATGTTACACAATGACTTCTACAATTCATATAAGATCCACTACAAAATTTGAAGGGAATAAAATAGCTAAAGCAAAATGGTGAAAAAAAAATTGTAACTAACCCAGTGTTCAGAACACTATACCCCAAACACAACTTTCTGATTCCAAGGTTTCAGATTACTGCACTCCAAACACAGCTTTCTGATTCCCAGGTTTTAGAACACTGCACCCCAAACACAGTTTTCTGATTCCCAGGCTTCAAAACACTGCACCCCAAACACAGCTTTTTGATTCCCAGGCTTCATAACTCCTCAGGACAAAACCTCCAGGCTTCTGATTCCGAACCTGTGCCCCAAACAGGCCCTTAATCTATTGACTTAAGAGTTATTATTGTTAAATTCAATAAAAAAGTTTATATAACACATAAAACAAGATCAACTAAGGTTATACTAATATATTGAATAAAATCCATTACGATGAGTAATTTAAAAATAAAGATTAAATTGAAGCTTTGTAAACTATTTAAATTGAAATAATTAAACATAAGAATACATTAACCATAATTTAACCTATTTAATAAAAGATTATTTCTCTTTCTAATTGTTGATTTTTAGAAATTATAGTTGATCAAAGGCTTTTAGTCACATTCGAAATGATTCGATTAGGGAGGAAAGCATATTTGAGGATAAGAGTTTTAGTCCAAATTGTGTTGTTTAAGCGGGAAGTCGTCACATACTGAGAAAAATCCCGAATAAAAAAAAGAAGATGATGGATTAATACGAGAAGACAATTTTCATCCTCAAACGTAATAAATCTATCGAGCAATCGTTGCAGTCCCTAGCTTTTATTTCAACTATACAAAAGTTGCTTTCCATACCGCCTTTCTTTTCTTGTATCAGTTGTCTTTCCCTCTTTCCCCATTCAATGCCTTATCCCAATTTTTGTCAATTGATAGCGAAAGGGAGCCCTAAACTTCATCCATTGTATGTCGTTTGCTTGCTCCATCAAAAAGTTTTGTTATCTCCCACGTCTTTTAATTATGAGAAGAGAAACAATAATTAATATTTGGCTAAATATTGTTTTAGTTCCCAACGTTTGTGTGTTTCTTCAATTTAGTTCCTATTGTTTAAAACTTTTTCAATTTAATCTCTCATTGCTAGTAAGTGTTAAAATTGTCGAATAATAAACTTACATTACATAATACTTAGTGAATTAGCGAAAATTCAGAAGAAAAAAAAGGACATCTAAAATGAATTTTATGACCTTACATTAACTAAATGTCTGCCTAAACGGTAACTAAACATGTCTAACCCACCTCCCAAACTATGACAAACTAGTATTTTGCACATCAATGGCTCGAACGTGCCTAAAATGTATTAATTTAGGTGCTTATAGAAAAAAGAACGTGCCTAAAGAACATTAAACATGCCTAAATGGAACTAGCACTTCCTGCAACGAAATCAGCTGAATGTGCTTAAAATGCATTTTAGGTGCCTTAAAGAACCAAATAACATGACTAAATGGAACTAAATGTTCCTAACCTAGCCCCACCCCTCCCAAACTAGAGGGAACTAAGTGTATCTAACCCAATTCCAAACCCTTCCAAATTAGCAACTTTGTGTGCAAACATAGGATGAACAAGCCAACAATGTATTTTAGGCTTAAAGAACCAAAAATGTGCCTAACACATCCTAAGACCATCACAACCTAGCCCTTTGTGCATCAAAAAATATAGCCTCGAATGTGTTTGAAATGCATTTGAGGTGCTTAAAAAATCAAAAAAAAAAAAATTATGAAGGGAACTAAATGTGCCCAACCCAATCCCAGACCTCTAAAACTAGCACTTTCTGCTCTAGAATAGGCCAAACATGTCTAAAATGCATTTTAACTACTTGAGAGCCAAAAATATAACTAAAGGAAACTAAATAAAACAAGCAAAACCTCAAACCCTTTCAAACTAATATTTTGTGCACCAAAATAGGTTAAACATGACTAAAAAGTATTTTAGATGTTTAAGAAACAAAAAACATGCCGGCAAAAACTAAGGACTTGTTTGGAAGCACTTGGAAAGTTATTACAAATAGGTCCTAAATGTGCATAACCCACTCTTAATAAAGCCTCTCAAGCTAGAACTTTTGTGCACCAAAATAGCTCCAACATGCCTAAAATTCACTTTTAAGTGCTTATGGGATCCACAAAAGTATGTCTAAAAGAACTAGATTTGTCCATCATAAACTAGCACTTTATGAACTGGGAGTTAGCTTGAATGTGCCTAAAATATATTTTAGATGCTGAAGGAAACAAAAATATGCCGAACCTACTGATCTAATACCCTCCCAACTAACACTGTATGCATCAAAATAAGTTAAAACATATCTAAAAATGCATTTTAGGTGATTTAAGGATTCAAAAACATGCATATGGAGAACTAGACAAGCCATAAATTGGATATTAATAAGCCACATATGTCAATAAATCACATTATGGCAATGTCATTGTTAAACCCTAAAATGCACTAAAAAAATTTGATTGCATCTTGGGTTGCACCTATCTTTCTATAGCCCACTCAGTTGACAATTCATAGTTTGCCATGTGGCAATTTTTTTTTTTAATATTTCAGAATTTTTTCTGCTTAGTGTTTGGGGTGGGGGCTACACAAAGATGGGTGCAACTTGCAAGTCTTGCCCAAAAATTCACTATTAGATTAGCCCATTGAATATTAATTATTTAATTATTTTTTAAAAAATAAAATTTAAATTTTCTTAACTAAATATTATTAAAATTTATTGGAATTATATTTTTTATGTGATGTTATTTTAATTTTTTTTTTGTGTTTTTTATTACTTTTACTTAATAAAATTACTGATATTATGAAGTTTCTTTTAACATTTTATTAATTCTTAACACATTTAAAATTTGTTATTAACTAAAAACTACGCTATTTAAATCATAAAAATATATTTTCAGAAAAATATATTAAAAATTTTACTTTTTAAAACATATAAAATATAATACATATTTGGGAGGACCTAATGATAAGCCCATTGGACCGACCCGAGGGACCATCTAAATATGGCTCAAACAGGCTGGCTCACTTTGAAAGGGTGATCCATATCCAATATAATGAATAAATGGGTGGGTTGGGTTGGGCTAGGAAGGTAAAACTTTGACTTCGGGTCGAATTTGGATCAAGCCACGACAAGGTTTTGGTAGTCTTTTGAGCCACGAGCCGGTTGATGAGGCTGACTCTATGTTACATTGCTTTAAGGGTTAATGTTAAATTTACTAAAAAAGTTTACATGACACATGCAATAAGATCAACTAAGGGTATACTAATTTAGTGAATAAAATCCATTAATCGATCCCACGCATCATTTAGATTTGTAATTTAAAGATAAAGATAAAATTGGAGCTTTTGAAAATATTTAAATTGAATTAATTAAACATAAGAATACATTGACCATAATTTAACCTATTTAATAAAAGATTAGTTCTCTTTCTAACTGTTTATTTTTAGAAATAATAAAAATCATAGTGGAGGGTTTTAGTCACATTTAAAATGGTTTTATTAGGGAGGAAATCATATTTGGGAGTCAAAGTTTTAGTGGAAATTGTATTGTTTAAGGGGGAAGTCTGATGAGACTTAGTTCGTAAATGTCCATTCATACTTAATTTATGCTTTTTCCTCTCCTTTTTATGAAACTAATTTAATATTTTATAGAAAATTTGGAGCAAGGCATATTTTTGGAAAGTACGAGGAATTAGAGTGAAAATAAGCCAAACTAGAGGTCAATTGGACACTCGAGCGAAAAGATATGAAGGATTAACTATTATGCCCCTGAGGAGCATCGAGACGCTAGGCATAGGCCTCGCTCGACACTGCAAGACAATAGCCTCATATGCAAGGCAGTGTCGAGACGCTGTCGTAAGTCCCCCGCGTCAAGCCCCGCTCAGTGCTGCCAATGTCGAGACGTTGTTAGCAGAATTGATACGCTCTCACAAATTCTATAAAATCGTATTTTCCATTTTAAGGCATCTCTCCAATCTTTTCTAGCCCTCATTCTAGATTCCAACACTTATTTTTACTGTTTTAAGACATTTGTAACATTTTTAGGTAGAATTTGGTATGTACTATGAGAACGGGGACCTATTTTTATGACTTTCGACTAGTGGAAAATGCTAATTCGAGGTATTGTCGGGATTTCATTTATAGGATCGTGAGATTTGTGGATTAATTTAGAGTTAATTACAACTTTTAACGGCTTTCAATTCTCGTACTTATTCTTAGAATGATTGTTTTGTGGTTGATCTAACAAATCAACTAGATTAGGATCGTTCATTGTTGTGCAAGAGTGGAGGTGTCCTCGGTCTCATGTTTAATTCGAGTAGTATTAGACCGGTAACCATGTCGATTAATTATGTAGATTCTCTTAGTTACATGTATATGGTAGGCCTTATGTAACTCATCTCGGCTTTTCTCTTAGGTTTCATGCGTTTAATTAATTTTATTTTGGTATTGGTCGTGCCAAATTAGTTAATTAAATTAGAGCCAATTAGGCATTTTTTAAAATTGGTTTAAGTTAAGGGTAGCTCTTACGGTGTTCCGAGGGTTAGTTTCTTGCTCAAAGACTAGCAAGAATTAGGTTGGAGGCGGAATCAAGGTGAAAACAAGCCAAATTGGAAGTCAATTGGACACTCCAAGCAAAAAGATATGAATGATTGACGATTATGCCCCTGAGGAGCGTCAAGACGCTAGGTGAAGGACTCACTCGACGCTGCAAGATGGATGCAACGTAGCATCAAAACACTGCCTAACAGAGTCAAGACACTGTCGCAAGTCCCTCGCGCGTAAGCCTCGCTCGATGCTGTGGCGAACCCAACTCAATGCTGCCAACGTCGAGAAGCTGTTAGCAGCGTCTCGACGCTCTCGCGAATTCTATAAAAGCGTATATTTCATTTTAGGGCATCTCTCCAACTTTTTCCAGCCCCCACTCTCAATTTTGGAACCCATTTGTTCTATTTTAAGACATTTGTAACATTTTTAGGTAGAATTTTGTTTTTATTATGAGAACGAGACCTTTTTTTACGACTTCTGACTAGTGGAAAACGTTAATTCATTATATTCTCGAGATTTTATTTATAGCATTGTGAGATTTGTGGATTAATTTAGAGTTAATTACAACTTTTAATGGCTTTCAATTCTCTTGCTTATTCTTAGAATGATTATTGTATGGTTGATCTGAAAAATCGACTACATTAGGATCGTTCATTGCTATGCATGAGTAGGTGTAGGTGTCATCGGTCTCGTGTTTAATTCGAGTAGTATTAGTCCGATAACCACGTTAGGTAATTAAGTAGATTCACTTAGCGTTACATGTACATAGTAGGCTTTAGAATTCGTAACGCGTGATTAATTAATATAGACCGGCTAGTCTAAATTAATTAACTCGTCTTGGCTTATCTCTTGTGTTTAATGCGTTTAATTAATTTTTTTTGGTATTGGCCGTGCCAAATTAGTTAATTAAATTAGAGCCATTTACGCATTTTGTAAAATTGGTTTAAGTTAAGGGAAGCACCTACGGTGTTCCGAGGAGTTAGTTGAGTGTTAAAAGCGAAATTAACCAATCTCACAGAGGTAAATCGATGAGCAATGCTGTAATTGAATCTCGACATGCCTGAATTAATGCTAGGTACATCTGATCAGTCCCCTTTTAATTCCTTTCTTTTATGCATTTAATTTTCCATCGCATTTATTTTCCTTGCAATTTAGCATTTTTATTATAAATCTCCCCCTAGTTCCGTTCGATAACCCGACTTGTAGAAAGTAATAATCATGATTCCCTCAGTTCGACCGTGTCACCACTGAGGACTACAATTCTTGGTGAGAATTGGTTATAAATTTATTTGGCGAGTGTGACGAGCTCCACCAAAGTCAAACACACAATGAGAAAAAACACAAATAAAAATCAAAATCCATTGCTATAGTGGAAGGGGAGTGAGATTAAGAAAGAAAGCTTTGCATAAGGAATATGTTCACAATATAAATTGTGGAAAATTGAGGCCAAAAATTAGTATGGGTTTGTGGATGCTAAAAAAAAACGAGAAGAAGGATGATCGCCTAATGGGGGAAGACAATTTTCATCTTCAAATGTAATAAATTTATTGAGCCATTGTTGTAGTCCCTAGCTTTATTTTTGTGAAGATAAACACTAAACACGTAACCCACCTTGTTGCCATGCATATGTTACCAAAATGAGAAAATTCACAATCACCAATTTACAGCCAATTGATTGGCTGTGATTATCAACTGTTATAACCAATTATGGCAGCAAAATATTTTCCTTACATATTTATTTCCATCATTTACCTTTGTTTTATATGCTTTCTTTGTATAGCAGGTGTATTCCATAATCTATGTACTCATTACGCCATAAATACAAGTTAACACCTTGATGTCAAGGTGTGAAAATCTTACACCATTAAAATATTGTGTGCCTATATTGTTTCACGTGGTATCAGAGCATCGATGGCCACCACCAACGTACAAGGAGATGCTTCTCAGATCTTAGGTGTAGCTGGGTCACAAAATACACAGTTTCAGTTACAAAGGACAATACATACTCATGTTGGAGTTCATAATCTTGGAGTAATGAGCAATACTCCAACTTCGTTGGGAAACCTCCTCAACAAAGTCACCTTGTTTCAACTCGACGGGAATAAATATCTTTTATGAAAAAATCTCGCTTTACCTATATTACGTTGTTATAAACTTGAAGGATTTCTTACAGGTACCATCACTCAAGCCAGAATAAACTTTGCTGGAACAAAAAAGGAAATGGCAACAGAGACTTCAGATCTACCAATCAAGGAAATCATTTCAATCAAAGTCGTGGATATGGGGACCAACATGTTAATCGTGGTGGTAATGATGCTAGAGGTTGTGGATGTGGAAGGAACAATAACAATTTAGACCTATATGTCAGGTATGTAATCACACGGTTCATATAGTTGCTGCTTGTTTTCACAGGTTTGATTGTTCCTTCAACAACTCAAATCAAATCAAACCTATGAACAACAACAATCAGCCACAAGTTCATGCGACTTATATAGCAACACTGGAAACAGTAAATAATATTAGAGTTTGTATTTATGTTATTAGTTAGTTAATTTGTTTGTTTTTGGACTCTTCTGTACTTCGTGGCTATTTATATGACATCTCACTTCATTAATAAAGTGGCGATCATTATTTAACTTTTATGTTCTAATATATGGTATCAGTTAAAAATTCTCTCTGAAAGTTTCTTCACGCTTGTCCTAATTCGCTATGGTTGAAACAGATAACACAGATCCATCTTCCACTAAGTCTATTCTTCCTTCTTCTTCGACAACTCCATCTACAGGTCACTTTGTTCTTCAACTCTATGTCAACCCTTATTTTCTTCATCATTTTGACAGTATGAGTATTGTTCTCGTTTTGAATCTATTGACTGACACAAATTACAACTCGTGGAGACAAGCGAGGACCACTTGATTTATTGTCAAGAACAAATTTAGCTTTGGTAATGGTTCCATTCCACGTCCAACAGGAGAAGTATTGAGTTCTTGGATAATTTGTAACAATGTTGTTACTTCTTGGATCCTTAATTCATCGTCAAAGGGGATTTCTTCTAGTATTAACTTTGTTGATTCCACTTGTGAGATCTGGTTTGATCTGCAAGAGCGATGTCAACGAAAGAATCAACCATGAGTTTTTCAACTACAGCATGAATTGTCCAACCTTCATCAGAATCAAGTTTCTGTTACTGCTTATTATGCCAAATTAAAGACGCTTTGCAATGAGTTGATTTCTTACTGACCTTCGTGCTCTTGTGGAAAGTGCTATTGTGGAGGAGTAAAGTATCTCGTGATTATTTCCAAACGGAACATGTTATATCCTTCCTTATGGGTCTCAATGACTTATTCAGTCATGTTCGATCTCAACTCTTTTTAATGGAGCCATAACCTATTATTAATCATGCCTTATCTCTGGTCATACAAGAAGTTGAGCAGTGTGCGATTCCTTCTCCTCCATCTACTGCTGATTTCGTATCTTCGACTGCTGCCTTACTTGTGAAGAATATGACTTCTGTTCAGTCGAGTTCTCGTTCTCAGTCGAACAACACGAAGAAGAAGGAACGACCTATCCGTAATCACTACAGCATTCAATGTCACACTTTTGACAAGTGTTATAAACTCCATGGATATCCACCTGGTTATCACAACAATCAGAAGTCCTCTGCAAAACCAGATCCTTCTACTTCTGCTTCAAGTTCTTTTTCTTCTTTCGATCCTCTTTCTACCTTGAGTAGTGCACAATGTGAAGGTCTATTGACATTATTACAGTTGCATTTGGCTAAGGAAAAATCTGATTCTGATTTCACTTATGGAACATCTGGAGCATCACATATGGCAGGTACATGCTCCCCATCTGATACATTTCCTTCTCCTGACTGTTGGGTAGTTGATTCAGGTGTTTCCGCAGACATTTGTTTCTCAAAGGCATGTTTCATTTCGATCAAACTTGTCACTGGTATCACTGTTTCTTTACCAAATCATGATCGTGTCAGTGTTGAGTTTGTTAGTGACGTGCGTCTTAACTCTAATATCTTGCTTTAGAACGTGATGTTTATTCCATCATTTTGGTTCAACTTACTTTCTATCAGTGCTCTAACAGTCTTGTTGCCTTTCATTGTTCGTTTTCTTGGAACATCTTGCATCATTAAGGACAAGTTTTGTTCGAGGACAATCGACAAGGCTGACTTATGGCAAGGGTTGTTTTTGATTCGTGATGATTCACCAAAGCAACATATTCAATTTGATTTGCCTCCACAGCACATTGTTTGTTCTGCTTCTTGTCCAAATTGGCATGAAAGGTTGGGTCATCCCTCTATTAGACACTTACAGGCTTTAAAATCTATCTTGCATCTTGATTCTTTGACTGAGTGTTCCAAGCTTTGTTTAGTGTGCCCTTTAGCTAAACAACGTCATTTATCTTTTCAGTCTAGTTCACATATAGCAGATAATATGTTTGATTTAGTCCATTGTGACATTTGGGGTCCTTCCAATCGCCTACCCATGCTAGTTATCGTTTTTTTTACTATTGTTGATGACTTTTCAAGGTTTACTTGGGTTTTTCTAATAAGGCAAAAATCTGATGCATTGTCCATTGTACCCCATTTTTCAAGCTTGTAGAAACTCAATACAATACTAGTATCAAGTTTTTTCGTTCAGATAATGTGAAAGAATTATCTTTCATTGATTTCTTCTTCTCAAAAGGGGTAGTTCACTAATTTTCTTGTGTTGCTCGGCCTGAACAAAATTCTGTGGTTGAGAGGAAGCATCAACATCTATTGAATGTAGCTTGTGCGATAATATTTTAGTCACGTTTGCCTATAAAGTTTTGGGGGGAGTGCGTCTTAACTGCTGCATTTTTTATCAATCGAACTCCTTTTCCTATTTTGGGTTGACAAACACCCTATTTTTGTTTGCATAATAAGAATGCTGATTATAGTATGTTTCCTGTCTTTGGTTGCTTATGCTTTGCATCAACATTACCTTCTCAGCATTCTAAATTTCATCGACGAGCTATCCCTTCATCTTTTTCTCAAGTATCCTCCAATAATGAAAGGTTATCAGTTGTTTGACTTTAAGAGTCAGAAGTTTTTTGTGTCTCGTGATGTGATTTTTCATGAGGTTATATTCCTTTTTATCAGATTACTTTTCCAACTGAAGTATCTAATTTGTTTCCAGACTTAGTCTTGCCTACTGCATTTGATTTTTCTGGTTTATCTGATGATGTGTGTGCCCCTCATGCTGTTTTTGGGAGTTCTAATATTGATTTGGTGAATTTTGATGCTGCTATTGGTCATTCTATTGTGCTGATGATAATAGTAATTGTGCTAATGGTTGTACTGATGTTATTTCTTCTGCTCAATTTTGAATGATCTTTCTACTAAGTTGTCTCCCGTGGAGGTTGTTGCTCCTCGACGTTCTTCTCGGCTCAGTAAGCAACCTTCATATTTACAAGGCTATCATTGTAGACTTTTACAGTCTACAGACATGCCAGTTACAAAGCCCAAGTACCCTTTGAATAAGTTTTTATCTTCTGATCGGTTGTCCTCTTCTTGCAAATATTTTGTTCTCAGTGTTTCTGCTACATATGAGCTTCTTTTTTACCATCAAGCAGTACCATTTTCACATTGGCGCGAAGCTATGAATGTTGAGCTTCTTGCTATGGAAACTAACAAAACATGGTCTATTGTGTCTCTACCTCCAAGGCACCATTCCATTGGATGTAGGTGGATCTATAAGGTGAAATAGAAAGCAGATGGCTCTATTGAGAGATACAAAGTGAGGCATGTGGCCAAAGGTTACACACAACAAGAAGGTTTGGACTACATTTAGACATTTTCCCTTGTGGCTAAACTTGTAACAGTAAAGGTACTTCTTTCACTTTCTATTTCTATGAATTGGTCATTAATACAGTTGGATGTCAACAATGCATTTCTTCATGGGGACCTTTATGAAAAAGTGTACATGGATTTACCTTTAGGATATAACACTACGTGATTGCTAATTAGGGGAAGCGTATAGTTTGTAAACTTCATAAATCTATATATGGTCGTAAGTAGGCTTCGAGGCAATGGTTTGATAAATTTTCTCATGCCCTATTACTCATTGGTTTGTAGAAGTCTAAATCATATTATTCTCTATTCATTAAAGGGTCAGGATCCACTTTTGTTTCTTTGCTTGTATACGTTGAAGACATTATAATTACTGGTGCTTTTGTTGCTGATATTGATGTCTTGAAACATCATCTAAAGGCTATTTTTAAACTAAATGATTTGGGTTCTCTGAGGTATTTTTTTGGGACTTGAGCTTGCTCGTTCCTCGAGAGGAATTTTTCTGTGCTGGCGTAATTACACCCTTCAGCTTCTTGAAGACATTGGATTTCTTGCTTGTAAGTCATCCTTACTACCCATGGATCCTTATATTAAGCTGTTTGTTTCTAATGGTGATTTATTAGATGACTCCACAGCCTATTGACCGCTCATTAGGCGGTTGTTATACCTTACTATATATAGGCCAGATATAAGTTTTGTTGTGCCTAAACTGAGTCAGTACATGGCTCATCGTCAACAGTCTCGTTTAGCAATTGTTCATACCTTGTTACGATATTTGAAAGGTTCTTTGGGATTGGGAATTTTTCTTTCCGCTTCCTCTTCATTTCAGCTACGTGCTTTTGTTGATGCTGATTGGGCATCTTGTGTAGATTCTCGCAAGCCTACATTTGGGTTTTGTGTCTTTATAGGTGACTTGTTGGTCTCTTGGAAGTCTAAGAAACAGAGTACTGTGTCCCGATCATCAGCTGAAGTAGAGTATCATGCCCTTGGTGTTGCAACTAGTGAACTCGATTGGTTAAATCAATTGTTGCGTAATTTACAGGTTCCAATTGTTTCTCCCTCTTTGGTGTTTTGTGATAATCTTGCGGCTGTACATATAGCCTCCAATCCAATTTTTCATGAATGGACAAAAAATATAGAAATCGATTGCAACTTCGTCTGTGATAAAATTGTTTAAGGAGATGTGAAGTTGTTGCCTATAAGGAAACATTTACAGCTTGTTGATCTCTTTACTAAGGCTCTACCAGTTGTTTCTTTTAACTCGTTATTATCCAAGATAGACGTTTTTAATCTTCTAGCTCCATCTTGAGGGGGAGTATTAAAGTTTGTATTTATGTTATTAGTCAGTTAATTTGTTTGTTTTTGGACTCTTTTGTACTTCGTGGCTATTATATGCCATCTCACGTCATTAATAAAGTGCCGAGCATTATTTACCTTTTTTGTTCTAATAAATAATCATAGTTGCTACGATGATAGTGGAGCAAGCAACCATATTAGCCATGACTTCTAACAACGTGAATATCAAATAAAAATACACTAGGTAATGAAACAATGATAAGTGATGATGGGTCCAATTTTAGTATTTCACGTGTTGGAAATTCTGATATATCTAGAAACCAAGGGTTATTGAAACTTAATGAGATACTATATGTTCATGAAATAGATAAAAATTTACTTAGTGTATCCAAGTTAACTTGAGATAATAAGGTTTACTTTGAGTTTCATCCTGAATTTTGTGTTGTAAAGGACAAAGTGACCCATCAAACTTTCATGAAGCGGAGACTTAGAGATGGTCTCTATCAACTAGAAGGGGCAGTAGAGAAAAACACAACAAATAAAGTATCTATCTTCTCTGTCCAAAGGTCACAACCCACAGATTTTCAACTTAGAGATGAAATCCAGAAAGAAATAAAAAAATTTGCCATGTTTGAGTCTTTTTTTTTTTTTTTTTTCTGATGCAACTTTACATTCTTCTAATAAAAGGGTCAACTTTTTTCTTGTTGTGTTGAAGATTAGCACAAACGTCTTAGCCATCCATTTCCAAGGATTCATAGCCTTACTAAAGCATTGTACTGAAAAGTTTAAATCAATAGAGAATTCTTTTTTTTTGCAAAGCATGTCAACATGGGAAGGCTCATGTTGTGTGATTTTAAGTGTAATACTGCAAGTGTACGGGTCATATTTTAATTTATTGATTTGAGTGTCAGAGTATCGTCCACAAGATTGGTTTTCTAGTTCACTTAAGTACCATACATACTATCATCCAATTTTATTTAGAGAATGAATTCGAATGATGAGTAGGATCAAAACAAAATGGCAGAAAATTAAAGATTGAGACAATTTAGGAGAGAAATACCCTAGAGAATAGATTTCACCTATTAGACCAACAATTAAACAAAATGAGCCACAAAGATTTATTATGCAATCATTCCATAAGTCATGAAAAAATAGAAAGTAAGTGACTCCAACAATACCAATTAACTCTCATGCAATGTTATAAAATGACCATCACTATCTAGCTCTTAATAATATGCAAGAACTCTTCTTTTAGTAACCTCTAAAGGAGCCCTAATCATTGCACGATAAATCTTTTTTAGAACTACCCTTAGTCATACAATTAAGTTTTAGTCTAAACCAGCCCTTATCAACTATAAATTCAGACCAATAATTCAAATAATCCGTGATCAAGAGATTATAAGCATTAAACACATAAAAGTATGAATGGAATAAAAAGCATTCAATCAAAGCATTCAATTAGGTAAATCAAACGGTCTAATGGCTACATCAACCCCTAAGATAAAAGAGTCTAGCCACTCATGTTCACTATTACAACCTCTAAACTCAAATATAAATCCATAACAAAATTACACGATCAAAGGAAAGAGAATAAAGCTACAATCACGTGTCGATCTTTGTCCTTGGCCCGTTGTAATCCCCACGATCACAAGGTTTGAAATATCTTCCTCTTGCTTCCCAAGACTCTACTCTCTCTCCACAATATGTAAGTTTTGAAAATAGGGTTTGTTTTCTCCAAAGTTTTCTCCTTAAATCATTTGAAAAAGATAATGAATTTATAGAAACCATACCGCAACGTCGAGACACTACCCTTAAACAAGGAAAATTGTGAAAAAGGAAGGCCAACGTCGAGACGCACTATAGTTGTATCTAGACGCTTCGGACGGAAACTCCCAACTTTAGGCACACACGTGTTTTCTTTGACAAAATGTAAATGTATGTAGCATTGAGATGCCCAAAGTAGTGTCTCAATGCTACCTTTGCAGGTTGAATGACCTAAAGCCATGAGTGTCTTGATGCTCAATAGCGTCTCAACGCTCTCCCCTCAGGTTTCTAAGCTTGAACTCCATGTTCCCTTCACCTGATTCATTCAATTGCATTATTTTTTACCATAAAACTCATAAGAGCTCTCCCAAATGCTCGATTTCTACAAAACAAATAAATATAAAAGTGAAAGCGGTTGTTTAAGCTTCAAAACTAGCATAAAATAAGACCTAAAGATAGCACATTTTGTGTGCTATCAAATACCCTTAGACTTAAGCTTTTTCTAGTTCTCGAGTAAAATAAAACAAACCAATATATGAATCAATAGTTGCATGCAAGTAACTCGAACCTCAATGTTCTAAATAACAAGTAATTCACAATAGAAAAAAGTAATCAAACATAACCTATCATCAAGAAATTTAAATTTAATCATCTTATCCCTTGTGTGTGTATGTGAAGCCTCTCCTATTTTAGTCTTTATAAGCTCAGAATAGTTTTATAGATACTCAACTCATTTTTCCCTACTTTGGCCCTAGGTTTCAATTACCAAGCTTCCTTACAAGAACGTAATATGCCACCAATTTCTCAAAAACGGTTTGAAACTCTCCAAAACTTGAATTTTTCTTTAATTTGGTGCACACTAGCTTTCACACATCTACTGTAGGGGCCCATACCCATGGCATTCTTACTCACAGGTGACCCTAACTAATCACAATAGGGGTAGCTCTTTTTGTCCTTAAAATTTAAAACCAAAACATTTTCTTTTCTTATGAATTATTAGAAACAGGTTAAAATGAAAATAGGCATGAATTTTCTTCTAAGTGTAACATTAATAACCATCATGTAAGTTAAACTTCTAATCAGTTCCTAAAGCCTTTCGAAGTGACAACAGGAATCCAGATCACATAGCCTTGTTTTGAGCCTTTAAAATCATGAATAGGTGGGCTATGTGCTCTAGAAGTACAAGGGACTCAAAAAAAAATTTAAATTTAACTCAAATCGGAATATGCTCTCATATTTCAATAATTGTAAAGCAACATTATTTAGAACACATTCTAGATCTACCTAATCACAACAATACAACAAATTCATCATACATCATGCTCAAAATCAAAAAATATTCCCATAATCATACTCTAGGCTCAACAACAAGCATATCCCACCCTAAACCTAAAACATACATTGTCCTTAATGTATAAACTACTCAATCTACATAAGTATGCATAAGAACAAAAAAAAAACGAGTGAACAATACTGTCCTGGAGAGTGAAAGAATCAACAATGTCATCAAGTATGTGGAAGAGGACTATGGTGATCGAGCTCCTACAAAAGCAACAGACATAAGAACAAAGACACGTGATAGAAAAACTAGAATAAATAAAAACTAAAAACTAAGAGAAGTAAACTTGAGTTGCCTCCCAAGAAGTGCTTTTCTTAACGTCTCTAGCTAGACGGGATGGTGTTTATGCATCAACGTGGTTGAAGCTCATGGGATCCAACATCAATTTCTTTACTTGCACTCTCTTTATTGACCATCATCAGTCATCTTTAGAGTCCACTATTGCCTTGAAAACTTCCTTCTATGTTGGACTCTGATGATAAGCTCCCCTTTATCAACATCTATTAATGCTTGCCCAGTTGCTAAGAATGGTCTCCTAAGGATAACTAGCAAAACATTGCCTTCCAGCACTTCCATAACATAAAAGTCATTTGGGATGCAAAGTGTTCTCACTTTTACTATCATGTTCTCCACAACTCCATATGATGGCCTACAGATCTATCAACAAATTGAAGCTTTACAGAGGTAGCTTTTATCTCCCCAATATTAAATTTCCAGTAAAAAGATAAGGGAGTTAAATTTATGCTAGCACCTAAATCACATAAACTCTAAAAGAATGACTACCAACAATACAAGGAACATAAAAACTCGCTGGATTAGTCATTTTGTGAGGTAGCTTCCTTTGGATTATGTCGCTGCATGTTTCTATAAGATACACCGTTTCTTCATTTTCTTCATCAATTGATGCCAATACCTCAATTTCCTCTTCCTCAGGTTCTTGAGTAGTTTCTTTACATGATACCTTAGTTCCATGCTACATCTAGATGGCCTTTCCATGCACTATTTGAGGTTGTTCATTTACCATATGAGCCTTACCTTTCTGAATAGTATTGAGAGCCCTAACAAGCTGCCCAACTTGGGTTTCGATATTCTTGAGATATGCTCCCTAACTACTTACCATATTCTCGAGTTGGTTGGTTCTATTTCTAGATTCAATAATAAAAGCCCCAACCAAATCCTCAAGAGACCATTTCTTCCCTTATTGTTGAGATGTGGATGCATAACCTGGAGGAGACTACAAGAGATTTTTTTAGTATTAGCATAAGAGAAGGTTTCATTATTCCTCAAACCTAGATGGTAATGATTTGGTAGTGAATTCTGCATCAGATTTTCCATGTAACCAAAATTTATGTTGTGGATATATTACACTTGTTTAGTGTTAGGCTCCTCATAAAATTGAGGACTGTGGGCAGCTGCCATGGATGCAATGATTGAAATTTTTTTGTCCCTGTAAATTTATTCAAAGCATTAGTCACATATGCTATTTGGGACTTCAACGAACTAACCTCATTAACTTCATAAAGGCCAACTACAATTTTAGAATTGGAGCACTCATATAGCTAATGATAACTAGTGATTACCATATCTTTCAAAAGGGTGCGAGAATCATCAGCATTTTTGAAAAAAAATAGTGCCTCCAATAGGTGCATCCAAAAGAGATTTAGTGCTACCACTAAGTCCATCATAAAATAATTTAATTTGTAGTCAATCTAAGTATTCATGATGTGGACACTTTTTCAATAGGTCTTTCCAATGCTCCCATGCCTCAAACATCTACTCCCCCTCATGTTGTCTAAAGGTTCCAATCTCAGTTCTAAGTCAGGTTGTCTTGGCAAGTGGAAATTTTTTGGTAGGAGTGCTTGGGCTAACTCATCCCGGGTGGTGATGCTACAAGGTGGTAAATATTCAAGCCAATCTTTTGTCTTGTGTTGCAAAAAAAAAAGGGAAAAAGATGTAAGAGAATTATATCAACAAGAACACCGTTAATCTTAATAGTACCACAAATTTCTAAGAAAGATCTAAGATGAGAATTAGGACCTTCAGAAAGATCTAAGGTTTGTCTTGATTTCAAAGTTGTTGGCATTGATGGGTGCATAGACTATTCAAGATTGCTCAGTAGGAAACGTAGGCTGGAAGTAGTCTTTGATGGCCTTTGGCTCTTCTTGTTATTGTTCAACCATGATTTTAATCCTTTCCTTGTTCTCCTTTTGCTTCCTTTTGTAGGTTCTATCAATCTCAGGATAAAAAAGAAATAGATTTGCTTCCTTATCTCTTCGCATGCACAGTCTTACCTAAAAAAAGCAAACAAACAAACAAAAATCAATAAAACAACAAAAAGATAAAAAAAACAACTCTAAAGTAAGATGAAGTGATTTCTCCTCGGTATTAAATGAACTAAATAATTGTCAATTCTGAACAATACCAAAAGCTTGTTGTGTGATTTTAAGTGCAATACTGCAAGTGTACGAGTCAAGTTTTAATATAGTGATTGAGTGTTAGAGTATCATCTAAAAGATTGGTTTTCTAGTTAACTTAAGTACCATACATACTATCACCCAATTTTATTTAGAGAATGAATTTGAATGATGAGTAGGATAAAAAAAAAAAAACAATGACTGGAAATTAAAGATTGAGACAATTAAGGAGAAAAATATCCAAGGGAATATATTTCACCTATTAGACCAACAATTCAACTAAATAAATAACCAAGATTTATCATGCAATGATTCCATAAGTCAAGAAGAAATAGATAATAATTGGCTCCTATGACAACAATTAACTCTCATGCAATGTTATAAAACTAACATAAATGTTTAGTTTTTAACAACATGCAAGGCATTAAGAACTCCTCTTTCAGTAATCTCTAAAGGAGCCCTAATCATTTACAAGTTAGAACCACCTTTAGTCATGCAATTAAGTTCTAGTCTAAAACATTTCTTATCAAGCGTAAATCAAAAACAATAACTCAAACAATCTGTGATCAAGAGATTTTAAGCATTAAGCACATAAAAACATGAATGGAATAAAGGGCAATCAATCAAGGCATTCAATTAGTTAAATCACACGGTCTAATGGCTACATCAATCTCTAAGATAAAATAGTTTAGCCACTCATGTTCACTATTACAACCTCTAAACTCAAATACAAATCCATAACAAAACTACAAGATCAAAGGGAATATAATAAAGCTACGGTCACATGCCAATCTCAGTCCCAGTTGCAATATCCATGATCATGAGTTTTGAAGTATCTTCCTCTTGCTTCCTAAGGCTCAACTCACTCTCCACAATATGTAAGTTTCGAAAATAGGGTTTGTTCTCTCCAAAGTTGGCTCCTCAAATCGTTAGAAAAAAAATGAATTTATATAAACCACACCATAGTGCCGAGACGGTGGGACAGCGTCTCGACACTCATTATAGCATCTCAATGCAATCGATGCGTGACTTTTGGCTTGAATGTTGTACTTTTGAGCATCTCAACACTCTTGTGGCATCTTTACGTTCACCCCTCGAGTTTCTAAGCTTGAACTCCATCTTCCATACAATGGATTCATTCAAATGGCATTCTTTTTTATCCTTTTTTTACCATAAAACTCGTAAGAGATACGATTTGCTCCAAATGCTCGATTTCTACAAAACAAAAAAAATATAAACATGAAAAAAATTGTTTAAGCTTCAAAACTAGCATAAAATAAGGCCTAAAGATAGCACATTTTGTGTGCTATCAGCTCACAATCTCCACTTTCATAACTCCAACAGTATAGCAACTTCTCCTTTTGAATTGATACACATGTTTATGGGGACCAACCCCTTTAAACTCCACCAATGGTTTTCAGTTTTACATTAATTTTGTGGATGACTTCAATCGATACACTTTTTTATATCCATTGCAAAGCAAAAGAAGATGATGGATATATAGAATTTGAGATTGGAGAGGAAAAGAACAAAAGGAATGGATATGTTGAAGGATGCAATGGAAAGTTTTAGACCACCACCTCATTTTTCAACAAGACTGGAAACAAAAAGAAGATAATGGTTCTTAGTTCAACAAACTAGAAATAGTTGGGTTAAAATACCATTTTGGTCCCTGTACTTTGGGCCTTATTCCATTTTGGTCCCTGTACTTTCAAATGTCCAATTTTAGTCCATGTACTTTCAATAAAGCTTAAAATTGGTCCCTACTGTTAGTTTATTGTTAATTTTTCTTTAAAAAAAAACAGCCTCTATTAACTTTCCCTCTATAAATTTTGGAAGTATGTTCACATTGTGTCTTTTCCTGTATTAAAATTATTGTGATTATTTAACCAATTTTGATAAAAATCAACTTCAAACTTATCATAGGGACCAATTTTAAGCTTTATTGAAAGTACAGAGACTAAAATTGGACATTTGAAAGTACAGGGACCAAAATAGAATAATGCCCAAAGTACAGGGACCAAAATGGTATTTTAACCAAATAGTTGAGAATAAATATTCTACTGGTCAAAGCATTAGAACAAATGCTTCGATATGTGAAATTTTAAAAAGAAATCATGGCAAAAAGGACACCACTTACAGATTTAAGACTATTGCATTGACTGAAGGTGGTAATGCTGCGATGAATTTTAAGCTGCCAACAAAATTAAAAGATCTAGGTAGTTACACGTTTCCTTATTTGATAGGAGGAGTTGATGTAGGGAGACCATTATGCAATCTTGGAAAAAGCATCAACCTGATGCCTTTATTTGTATTTAAAAAACTAGGAATTGGTGAAGCTCGTCCAACTACAGTGATGCTTCAAATGGCAAATAGATCAACAATGTATCCAAAAAGGAAGATAGAAGATATATTAGTGAAAGTAGACAAGTCAATCTTCCCTGCTAATTTTCTCATTCTTGACTATCAGGAAGATGAAAATGTGCCTATTATTTTAGAACGACCCTTTTTAGCAACAAGGAATGCATCAATTAATGTGCAAAAAGGGGAGTTAACAATGCAAATTAAAGATCATATAGTGATCTTTAATGTATTCAATGCAGTAGATGATCCTGAATAATAATGCAATGCAATCTATGAAGTGGGAGAAAGTTATTAGTTCAAAAATAAGAAAGAAAAATTGAAAGAAGTAATGACGGATACGAAGAAAAAGAACACCCCAGTTCAGAATTTGATTGATGAAATGAAAGAAAAAGAGGTGAAGTTGAAAAAGTAAACAGTCCACCATTATCTTGGTTAGATTGCAAGCTCTACAAGAAAGTAAAGGAGTGGAGAATGCACCCATAAAATTCAAAGAGCAAGAACAAGAGTGGAGGAGAGGCTGATAAATGCAAAGGCTCCACAGAGTTCTTTCATATGCGATGAACAAAGGAAGTATGACCCGGAGCATTCAAGAGGATATACAAATAGGCCATTAATAAGCCTTAGAATTAAGGCTTATTTAATTCCCAAGTGCTCAAAATATTATTGTTTGTCCCAAGATTAATTGAACATAGTGGAAGATTGCTTGAATTTAAGGAATAATTGAATGTGATAGCATTTGGAATAGAATTCTAAATAAATTGATTCTTTTTGTAGAAATTATGGAAATTGCAAAATCAAATTGCTAAATCCGATTTTGCAATTCTGGGCAGAGAATTTATGGAAACTATATATTCGCGTGAACGAAGAAAGCCATATATGGGAAGATCAATTTCCGCACGAATTGAGGGATTGGAGCATGATTTTTGGCCGATTTCAACCCTAGGAAGATCTACAAAAGAGGGGGAAAGAAGCTTGAAGAGGAATTTTTTGGATTTCCTCGGGCGATTTCAAGGATTATTGTTCGTGGGTTTTTGAGTTTTTCGAACCTCTGTTTTTCGTACTTCCTCTGTTTCTGGCCGAGATATTCAAGTTTAATCTCGGTTTTTCTTCAGTTTGTATTACAAAGGGATCGCTTGCACTATTTCTACTCTCATTTTGATGTATTTTGAATGAAGTTTGAGTTTAATTTCAAGTTAAGTTGGTGGGTATTTTCTTCAAAAACATACTCTATTTTTCTGCATCTTCTTCGTTCTTCTTCACCGAGGGTCAAGTTGCTATTTTTTGTTTATTTTTCCTTCTTGAATGCCGAATAGTTGTGGGAGTTCCCCTTGGCTCTCAGTCGAATTCAAGTGTGAATTACTCTGTGGGGTAATCCAATTTCGTTTGCAAGTTTCTTTAGAATTTGTTCTTGATTTCATCTTTATATTGATGCAAGATTGTCCAATTTAATTTCTGCACTTTCCTTCGGTTTATCCAGTCCGATTCAAGAGTTTCTTGAATCGTTAAGATCATTTTTTCCCTAAAAGTGGAGGAGATTGAATCGATTGGATTGGAAGGAGTTGTGTTAATTATTGAATGAATTTATGTTGATTTTATCCTCTGTTTTTGTTCAAGTTTAGTTTCTGTGGGAGCAGTTTTTTTTATATTTAAATTCAATTTCTGTGGGATTGTTTAACTTCATCAATATCCAAGGGCAGAGAAAAGAAGGATGAAAACTCATATAGATGCCTCTTAATATTGTTGCTTTAATTCCCATTAAGAATTCTTCCTTGAATTCCTTGTAGTTTTGCCAAGAATAGCATTTCAAGTTATTATTCAATTATCTAATTTACACAATTTCTAATATGAACTTTTTCTCAAAAATTAGTTTTAGGATTTTTATTTTTAATATGAGCTAAAGCTTCTTAGGGGGTTTAAGGATGTGAATTCCCTAAGAAGTAAATGTAGCCAAAATTTCAATAAAAACCAAGCCTACATCTCAATTGTTTGCTTGTGTTGATTAAAATTTCCGTTGAGATCCTAGATTGATCAACTAGGGTACCAACTCAAGCTTAGATCTAATACCGACGGGGTTAGTGATAAGCGGATTTCACACAAGTGATGGAGAAAAAGAGCTTAGACATAAGCCAATTCCTTACCCTAGACATAGGGATTAAGGACTCCAAAACCCACAAAATCGTGAGCCAAATTATCTAAGATAGAGGGACTATAGACATATAGGTCTCTCACTTAGCCTCATAAAAACCTAAATTGAAGGTGAATAGGAGATGCAGTTTTTGGTTTACAATTGAGTGTGGAGTAGGTTGGAATTGCAATATTGGCTTGCAATTACGACTTAGGGCAATGACATTCTTGAGCCCCATTTTTATCTAAATTCTCTTTGCAATTTCATTTTCTAATTCTATCTAGTTTGTTATTTCAATATTACCATTTCTAGATTCTGCAATTCAATTTTGCAATTTTTATTTATTTCGATTATTGTCATTTTTAGATTCTGCAATTAGATTCTGCAATTTTATTTTTTCACCAACACACCAACCCAACATTATTTTCGCATTTTTAATTTTCGAGTTGCAATTTTCCATACCCTGTTGCTTTACAATATTTTTGTTACTCCGTTCCCTGTGGGATTCGATACTTGGTACTCAGATACCAATTTATATTACTTCGATCGCGTGTGCTTGCGTGTTACAGTCGATCAGCCATCATAATCGGGACGCGTCTAACCTTTCTTTTATTGCTTTCATTTATGCTTTCTTTTGTTGTTGTTAGTTGTTTATATTGTTTGCTTGTTTTGTTGTAGTTTTTGTTATGCGATGACGAGAGAAGAAGTAAGAAGAGAATGCATTGAATTTTTTCATGTGTTGAATAGAGTTTGATTGTTTAAAATTACTCGAAGGAAGTTAGCTTAATCATTAAAAATTAGGGTTTGGGCCATTATTTGTCAAATCACATTAATTTCTGACAGCATGCAAGTGGAAATCAATGCTTGAAGCCTAAATTCTCTGAAATCTTTCTTGAAATCTTGTGTGATTCTTCCTCTATGAAAGCTTGAAATTGTTGCCAAAACATTGTGGGGTTTGACGCATTGTCCACTTATTTATCATCTTCCACCTCAATTTCATCTTCTCCACCTCATCTACCATTGAAGAAAGCTTTCGTCAGTAAAACCCTCATCTTCAAAAGCTCCCAAGTCGAAACCTCCTCCTCAAACTCGCCAAATGCCCATTACTCCACAGTCCACTCCACAATTCGAGCCAATTCCAATGCCTACACCTCCAATTTGATGTCCAGTAGCCCCTATCTCTAGATGTCCCATTCCTATTCATCCTGTAAACCCTTCACCTTCAACCTTTAATCCAACTCCATTTGTCCCTTTTAGACCTTACATTCCACAAAATCCTAGGGTACCTTCAGTCATCAACGACAAGAAGCCTCCTTCCTTTCAATTTTCATCGCCTAACCCAAATCATAACGCTTCCTTCATTCCATCTACAAACCTTAATCCAAACCCTTATGCTTTAAACTTTCCTTTCTTTGAAATTGGGACTTCCACATCGGATTCTAACGATGTTAAGGAAATGCTCAATGTTAAACTTTTAGTAGAGGAGCACCCCAAACCACACTTAACTAGTCATGTAATGAACTCACTTGACCTTAACCCAATCTTTACATCCCCATCTTCCTCTAAATCAAAGTATGCTCAGAAGCCTCGATCTGAGGAAGAAGCAAGAGAAGATGCGACGATGAGACGCCTTAAAAGAAACAACGCTTCAAGTCTTACATTCAAAAGCATCCTTAGAAATCAAGAACTCATAGAGTTTTAGAAGAAGAAAATGAAGAACAAGCAGAATTGCCGCATAGTGATCGAGTACACACAAGCGCACGCGATTGAAGTAATAATAAAATGGTATATGAGTACCAAGTATCGAATCCCAAGGGAAGCGAATATGGAACTTATTTTTAAAGCTAATTAATTATTAAGAATACTCAAAATTGAAATTATTTGAGGTCCAAACTAAAGGAACGATGCTTAAGAATTTAAACTAACTATGAAAGCAATGTAAAGAATTGGAGATACCAAATTAAGTGAATGTTTAGGGGATCGAGCACGATTTAGGTTGGACTTATAACAATTGAATCTGACAGTTAATCAAACAAGATTAATTACATAAACCTTGAGTAAAACAAGTCGAAATCTCTTGTCGGTCTCATTTGAACATGATTAATTAATCACTTTTTTAAGTGTCCTTAGTGCTAATTGATTAATTAGTTGGAAAAAGCCCACTCATAATTAGCCCTCACTAGTCAATTGTTACTCTTATGTCACATCGACAGTTTAAGGGTGTTAATTGGATTAATTCAGTCCTAGTTTACTCTTTCAAGCTCAACTAAGACTAAGTTCAACTAATTATTGGCCAAATAAATAGAAGCATTAAGAACAAATCAATTAAATGCAATTAACCAAGCAATTAAAAGTCAATGATCACAATTAATCCATAAATTCAATCCTAAATGTGCTCTTAACCCCTAAACAAGTAAATTGCATTAAAATAGCACAGTACAACATCCTAAAGTTCCTAGATGTAGAAAACAAAGAGAAGATAATGGGAAAGAAGACCGTCATTGCTGAATTCTTTACTCCCGCCTCAAATTCTGAAATCCTGAGCCTCGAACACCGCTCCCAAACACTCTGTCTTGAGCTCCATAGGTCCCAAGGGGGAAATTTATTGAAATTAGGGCTAAAAGCTCTCAAATGGTCTCCCTCAATTCAGAAACGAAGGGAAGAATAAATAGCAGAAATCGCGACAACGTTGCAACGCAACGATGCCCCATAACGCTATCGTTCCCTTGAATGTACAGAGGTAGCATTACAATGCTGTAAGTAGCGTTGCAACGCTACGGACAGAGCTCTTCTATTTAGCGTATTTCTAGCATTGCAACTATTGGGATTTTATGCCCTAACACCTCGTAATTGATGATTTATTTAATAATTAATAATAATTTTGATTATTTTATTTGCAATATAATATTATCCATTATATGAAAAATACAAGGATATTAGTGTATACTTGAACAGTATGTGGTTGACATACGAGAGGATCATATTCAAGAAATAACCTAAAGGGTCATAGTATATGGATAAGGTTGAGTGCCTTATCCTAGTAACACTATTGATACGACCCACTTTGTAATAGTTACAAATAATTTGATCCAAATCATTCATGTGGAGACATGTGAGTGAGGGAATCTTATACAATTAGTCTTATAAGACTGGACCACGAAATATTTAATCTCTCTTTATAAACCCGTTAATTAAGAAGATTAATATTTCATCAGGATGATCATATGTGACTCGATCTCAATCCTGAGTGAATTATGAACTCCTACCTTTGAGGGCTTGTCCTTTTATAGCAGATTCAACATGCCTACCATTTTGGAGACTTTACCAAATCTAGTTGGGAACATAATCCTACAAGATGAAATTCACTTCTTCCCATATAGGGTAAGTAAATGAGTATTTCCCTTAAGTGCTGATTTTGGGACTTGAACAATGGAGCCCCACCCTCTCATTGGCCTAAGAGGGACTTAGTTTATAATTAGATTGTAAACAAATTGTTAATTAGACGATCGATGGTACTTAAGTTGCAAGATGTAATTACA
Organism: Trichosanthes truncata; assembly: GCA_033996785.1. NCBI lineage: Eukaryota > Viridiplantae > Streptophyta > Magnoliopsida > Cucurbitales > Cucurbitaceae > Trichosanthes > Trichosanthes truncata. The sequence goes on along the minus strand of MU867259.1, from coordinate 28,807,263 downwards.
GGGGTAAAATGGACTTTTGACCCATATGTAATTACGAATAACTCGTGAAGGATCGACTTGCATGTAATGATTATATCCATGGACACAACTTGTCCTATAGTGCATAAGAGTACAACTCTAGGTCTATAGTGGAGTGACTTATAGTTAATGAATTAAAATTAATTAATTAAAGAGTTTAATTAATTAATTTTGTATCATTGGAGCTTATAATCTGTTGGTCCATAAGGTCCCATTGCTAGCTCATAGTAACACTAAAAGATCAATTTAGTTGAAAGAAAATTTTGAAATGTTCAAATTAATATTTAATATATTAGATATATTAAATATAAAAGAGGAAAATATATTTATTGTATTTGATAAATTAAATATTAAAATAATTAATGTATATTAGATACATTAAATAAAAGATATTTATAGAGTTTGAATAAGATTCAAATAAATAAATATTGTAGGAGATTTGAATGAGATTCAGATAAATATAAGATATATGTTAATATATTAGATATTAAAATATAATCTTTTAATTATGGAAATTTTTTTTTCCTTAGTCTCTATAAATAGGACCCTTGGGTTGAGCCATTAGACATAACACATATCTCCTTAATAGAGAATTAGAGAATTCTTTCTAGACTTCTTCCTCTCCAATCCCTTGTGGATTTTCTTTCAAAAGGATCCCACAAGCCTTGGTCCTGTGTTCGAGTCATAGCCAAGAAGATTTTATGGAGGAGATAAAAATCCACCAGAAATATCTCCATATTTACTCCAAGTAAGTTTACTTAATCTTAATTTCTAGTTTAATTTTAAATAAAATGAAAGACGATCCAATGCTTCCGCTATAGAGTGAAACGTTCATTCCTTCAATTGGTATCAGAGCGGTTTTTGAATTTTATTTAGAATTAAGGTTTTGTATGGTGGGTATTTTAATTTTATATATGTGATATATGTGATTTGCAAATTGATTGTTTAGACTATTGGGCATTAGCTTTATTGCTTTGATTAGATCAATTGTAGAACCCAAAAGGGTTATGATATGTTGTAATTCTTGAAAAGAAAATCAAAAAGGGTTAGGATTTGTTGTAATTGTTAAAAAGAAAACCCAAAAGGGCTAGGATTTGTTGTAATTGTTGAAAAAATCCTTCAAGTCAAATGTGTTTCTTGAAGCCAGTTGCTGCAATTGAAAATTTAGGATTTCTAAATCCTAAATTTGGAATGGTCCAATCAAGGAAGATATTGAAGACGAAGATATGTCTTGGATTTAAATTATTGTAATTTAAATTGTTTTCAATTTCTTAGGATATGCCAAATATGCTGGTCAATTTTGCTAGTTTTAATTTAATTATGCATGTGATGTATGTTTTAAATTACTTCATTATTGCATAAAGTATGCCATTTAGATTAAAATCTCACCATAGGTTAAGCATTATCATGCATCTTAATTAATTTTGAATATAATTGTTATATTTAAAAATTTGATTAGGTTGTTTCCTAATAGAATTAAGATTAATTTGTTTAAATATAATTGTTATATTGGAAAATTTGATTAGGATGTTTCCTAATAGAATTGAGATATTTTCCTAATAAGTTTATATTTTCCATATCTTTGAATATAATTGTTATATTTGGAAAATTAAATTAGGATATTTTCTTTCATAAATGAAATCTATGTTTTCCTAATAGAATTAGGATATTTCCTAATGAGATTAGAATTTCCTTAAAATAAAGATATTTCAAATTCATGATTTAAATAGTTTAAAATTTTAATTTAATATATCTTTATTTGTTTCTAATAAGATTAGAATTTAGGAAAATATTTTAATTTAGTTTTAAATGGTTTAAAATGGTAGAATTTCAAAATTATCCATAGTTTAAAATTTTAATTTAATTCATCTTTATTTGTTTCTTAATAAGATTAGATCTTTTAATTTCAAAATAAGATGAGATCTTTTAATTTCCTAATAAGATTAGGTCTTCCATAAATAAAGATAATTTAATTCAAAGATAAAATAGTTTAAGTTTTGAATTTAATTTATCTTTTATTTATTTTTTTAATAGGATTAGAATAAAATATCTAGGATGATATTTTAATTTGTTTTAAAGGGTTTAAAATTTTAGAATTTTAAGATTATCCTAGTGAATTATTTTTTTAATATGATTAAAAACATTTATTTATAAATTTACTCATGTTCATTAATCTAGTAATTAATAGTTAATTAAAGATTAATGGTTTTTTTAAAAAATAAAAATTGACTACGAGGGAACTCTGTCTATGGAAACTTCTGTCTGGATTGGGGTATTTAAGCTGACCGAAAGGAAATACCTCTAATTGGGAACTGACCTAGGAGTTGAATTACTCAAATTTTATTTTATTTCATTAATATAGTGTGATTAGTTTTTAAATAGTTTAAAACTTGGTAATTCACATAAAAATCAATCCAACCAACATAATGGTTATGGAGGATAGATCGGGAACTTAGATAAATAAGATTAACCTAATTTGTCTAATTAAGAGAAAATCCTATTTCAAAATAGTAAGTGGGAGAAGGATATGTGACAACACATCCTACGGTCTTCATCATTGGTTCACATCGTGAGATTCATGTGGGGCCTCGCGACGACTTTTGGACCATCCCCCTATGGAAGGTGTTTGCATGTGTCAATATCAGAGTGAACTCCTGAGAATGATAGGATTGTAGTTTGTTTCCAATACTTGACCTACCTTACTACGAAATTGTTGGGATAAAACTACAGGATCTAAAATTATGGGTCACACTTATAAAAGAGCTTATTAAGGTTGTTAGTAATGTCGTTGACCAAACTAACTGTAACTAAATATTATATGAATAAGAGTTATTTTGGTATAATACTTGGTTGAGAATGTCTCAGTTTAGTGAAGGAACACTTGACCTACCCTACGTAGGCACTTGTTCTAACTCACTAAAGTACCATAACATTAGAAATGATTTATAGGGTTCATTTTTTAAATTATTTTATTTCTATGCTAAAATTGAATGGATAATTGTTTGCATAATGCTAAATTATATATTTTATATATTTCAATATTATGTTAGTTTCTCTCATAATTTTTAATTTTATTACTGATAAGTCAAAATTGAGAAAAATTTATTACTTGAAAAAAGTAACATTAACACTTTAATGATAGTGTAAAATATTTATTTGTCTTTATTGAGCAATGTTCTTAAAATCTGTTGCCAATGCTAATCGAATTGTTTGTGATGCACATGATTAATGAATAAAAAGTAAATGAGATAGCTTGTACCTATCTCCTAGTTGACATGTTAGTTGTCAAGCTTAGAAGATTACAAAAAATTACAACAACATATGAGATGTTGAAGTCAATAGAAGCTAAATTTAGATAAATGTCTAAATTATCTCAAATTTAACTATTACAAAAATTCAAGAAAAGAAACCAAATGACTTAAGCTATATATAAGGAAATAGTTCCTAAATTAGCAAAGACAGTCATAATGAGAGGAATTTTTTAAATACCTCTATCGGAAGAAAAATATAAATGAAAGTAAATTTGATTTACTAGATTTTTGGTGGAATATAAATAACGCCACCTAGATAGTCAATATAAGATCTACTATCAACATTATTCTTCATTACATTTAATATGTAATTCTAGGAAAATACTTAATATGTAAATAGTTTCTACAAGTTGGCACCAGGAAGCCCATATCAGTTAATGTAGTGGGAGACATTGAGATGTCATTAAATAATAATTGTTACTTAATGCTGAATATGATATTTTTAGTAACCATAAGAGAAATTCAATTTCTCGAACTTTATTACCAAAAAGTTCATATAGTATGAATTACTTTGAAGTATGAAAGTTTAGGCCCCGTTTGATAACCATTTGGTTTTTGGTTTTTAGTTTTTAAAAATTAAGCCTATAAATACTACTCCCACCTATGGTTTTACTTATTTTGTCATATACTTTTTGCCTATGTTGTCAAAACCAAGCCATGTTTTGAAAACTAAAAAAAAGTAGTTTTCAAAAACTTGTTTTTGTTTTTAGAATTTGACTAAGAATTCAAATACTTCCTTAAGGGAGATGAAAACCATTGTAGAGAAATTGGGGGAAAACAAGCTTAATTTTCAAAAACCAAAAACCAAAAACCAAATGGTTATCAAATGGGGCCTTATATTTTCAAATTTATTTGAAAATACATTCAACTGAAAATAAGAACAATTGTATATGTTAAAATGTTAACATATACTATACTACAAAATACTGAGATATTTAGGATTATAGAATCCATAATAGAAAGACATTGTTTCTCCTCAAAGATGATACTTGACTTTGGCAGTTAAGGTAGGTTGATTAACATCAACTAGAATAGAATGAAAACATTAGTAAGAGGTAATTATCTAAAAAGTTAGTTAATTACTTTACCTGTCTGTAGATCTTACATTTCATGTAAGATAATCATTGGGCCTTTATTAGATAATGCTATAAGGCCAAAGAATACTTTGGGCTTACACATTCTAACCCAAGTGGTCTGGTGAATGTATAGGCCAAATAAAATCATGAGTATTTCATCACTCTAATTGATGACCATTCAAGTACAAGTGTCTTTACCTAATACAACATAAGTCTAAATTTTTGAAAAGTTCAAGAAAATTAAGATTAAAGTTGAAAATCGATTTGGTAAATCTATCAAGATATTATGATCAGATCATAGTGTAAAATACAAGAACATTACGTATTAAGAATAATTGATAGAAAATGGGTTTTTATCCCAATTATTTTAAATAGCAAGTATATTTATGTGAAATTGTACTATAAGAGGAGAAACAAAACCTTGTTGGACATGGTCACATCAATAGTGAGTTACACGCCATTACAAAACTCTGGTTAGGATATGCAATAGAGATTGCATAGTAAACATTATTCCCTCCAAAAAGTGTACGAGACAATTTTGAGATTATAGAAGAGTAGTAAAACTAGTTTACAACACTTCATTATTTGGGAATGTTACGCTTACATGCTGAAACAAGCCTAAAAAGGCTGTATATTTTCAAACATATGCTTGAGTGTAGGTCATCCCTAAGGAGTATAAAATAGTCTTTTATCTAGTCCTAAAAGGAATAAGGTATTTGTATGACAAATATTGTTTTATAAGGAATGTCAAATAAAAGACCACAAACCTTTAATAAGGTGAGATAGTGTTAATAAATTGGTCCTAAGTGAAACCACTAAATAGTTAACAAAAGTTGTTAATAATTTAATTTCATTTGAAAGTCAAATGGATCCTAGTCATGAATTGGATAAGCCTCATCGTAGTAGGAGAGTTATGAGATTACTCAACCTTTACAAGGACTTAATTGAAGCCCAATTTATCATGTTAGATGATAAAGTTGAAGGCTTATTTCCCTCAATATGAGATTAATGGCAAAGGGTCAAACCTAATAGGAGAAAGTAGACTGCGAGTAAACTTTCTCACTTATCATATTGAAGTCTGTAAGCATTTTTTAATTCATTGTTGCATATGGGATATGAAAAATGAATGTTTAGAATTCTTTTATGAAAATAAATCTTAGATAATGCATCTACACAGATCAATCAGATAGGTTTATTTTCAAAGATCAAAAGCAAAAGGTTTGCGAAATAGTAAAGGTTCATTTATGAAATTAATTTTACAATTAGATCTTTGAATATAAGGTTTGATAAAAAGTATCAAAACTTATGACTTTGGATAAATATTAATGAAGCTTGTATAGACAAGAAAATCATTAATTGCTTAGTGGGTTTGTTCTCATATTTTATATTGATGAAATTTTACTCATAACGAATGATATAAGATTTTTATTTAACATAAAAATTGACTAAGTAACAAATTTCAAATGAGTGATTTGGAATGACTCAGTATATTTTATATGTCCAAAATTGAGATTTTAAGGACAAAATGTTAACTTTGTCTCAAACATCTTATATTGACAAAATTGTTGTCATATATTTGACATTTATGTCTAAAGAAAAGTATCATAAGACAATCTCAGATGTTAAGAACACAAGGGAGTTATTCTTGGTACTCCATTCATTACTCAATTATATGATTTGAAGGTAACAGACGAAGGAATCGTCACTAAAGTTCTTCAGAAGGAAATTGATTGGATGTACACGCAATCGCACATGATCGAAGTAATATAAAACAGTATGTGAGTACCAAGTATCGAATCCCAAGGGAACGATGTAACAAAAATATTGTAAAGCAAAGTGTAAGGAAAATTGCAACTTGAAAACTAAAATTGCAAAAACAAGGTTGGGTTGGTGTGTTGAAAAAATTGCATAATCGAAAATTGGCAATGTTGGAATAACGAAAATTGTAGAATCTAGAAATGGCAAACTATATAGACTTAGTAATTGAGATTTCAAAGAGAATTTAGATAAAAATGAGGCTCAAGAATGTCATTGCCCTAAGTTGTAATTGCAAGCCAAAATTGCATTTCCATCCTACTCCACACTCAATTGTAAACCAAAATTGCTTCTCCCATTTACCTTGAATTTAGGTTTTAGGAGGCTAAGTGAGTGACTTATATGTCTATAGTCCCTCTATCTTAGATAATTCGGCTCAACAATTTTATGGATTTTCGAGTCCTTATTCCCTATGTCTAGGGTAAGGATTGGCTTATGTCTAAACTCTTTTCTCCATCACTTGTGCGAAATCCGCTTATCACTAACCTCGTCGGTATTAGATCTAAGCTTGAGTTGCTACCCTAGTTGATCAATCTAGGATCTCAACGGAAATTTGTTGAACACAAGTAAACAATTGAGATGTAGGCTTAGTTTTTATTGAAATTTAGGCTACAATTACTTCTTAGGGAATTCACATCCTTGAACCGCCTAAGAAGTTTTAGCTCAAATCAAAGATAAAAATCTTACAACTAATTTTAGAATAAAAACCCATATTAGAGAATTTAATTAAGTTACTACTAGTGACCAAAACTAAAGGAATTCTTACAAAATTTTTACCTAATCAGTACTGCACATTAAAATAAATGGAGCAATAGTAATTAACATAAATATGGAAAAGTAGCTAAATAAAGCTTACGAAATTTCTCACTTTGCCAGAAAATAGAAGGCAACTTGGTCTCAATTTTCGATCAAAATATCAACTTTATGAAGAAAACAAAATTATGAACAACAGTACACAAATAACAGAAGCAACAAAATCAAACCCTTGCAAGGAACAATCCAAGGAACAAAAGTACATAAAAACATAATTAAAATCTTGCAAAAAATAGAAACACTTCTTGCCCAAAAACAGAATTAAGTAGAAACGAAATTGACCTACACTTCTTCGAATCCTTACTCCATTCCAATCGACTTCATCCTTTCACTATTTCTAGGAAACGATTAGTCTTCACCATTCAAGCTTCACTTGAATCGGATTAGAACATAGAGGAGAAATAGAAATGAAGAAGCTTGATTGAACCCTCGGCAAGAACAGAGAAGAAAAAAAAAACAGTGTTAAAATTGAAAACCCACGAGCCAAAATTCTCTCCAAAAAACGAATGTGCTGCCGCCTCTTCTTCATCTGCCCTTTGTAGATCTTCCCTAGGGTTGACTCATCCAAAAATTGTGCTCCAATTCCCCCAATTGATGCCGGTAATTTTGGTATTCCATATATGGGTTTTTTTTCTTGCGCCAGATTTTTCGAGAATTATTGAATTCTTCTGTTGTCCAAAATTGCAGAATCACGATTTTGTAATTTGATTTTGCAATTTTCATATTTCCTGCAAACAAGATTAATTTATGTAGAACTCTATCCCAAATACCATCATACTTATTTCTTTCTTAATTTAGAGCAATCTTTCAACTAATTTCAATTGGTCTTAAGTCAAAATAAGAATATTTTAAGCAATTGAGAGTTAAATAAGCCTTAATTCTAAGGCTTATCAGAAATCATTTTCAAATTCATTGATCCACTCAGAGAAAGCAACCTCAATATTGTGGACAAAATACATTTGAAGCAAAAACAAATATTCTTCCTTAAAGAAGGAATTTCTTTCAAAGAAATTGAAGAAAAGATGCAAAATCCAAAAATACAGGAAAGAATACAGCTACTTCAAAAGAAAATTAAGAAGGAAATATGTTCCTCTCACCCAGATGCTTTCTGGTCAAGAAAGAAACATATGGTGAATCTACCATATGTTAAAGATTTCAAAGAATCTGAAATCCCAACCAAAGCAAGACCTATTCAAATGAATAGTGAACTGCTAATCCATTGCTGGAAAGAGATTGCTGATTTACTCAAACGAAAGCTAATAAGGCCGTCAAAAAGCCCATGGTCCTATGCTGCTTTCTACGTCAATGACCCAAGTCGAAAAAGAGCGAGGTGTTCCAAGGTTAGTAATAAACTACAAACCTTTAAACAAAGTTCTAGAATGGATTAAGTATCTAATCCCGAAAAAAAATGATTTACTCAAACACATATCAAACTCAAAGATATTTTCAAAATTTGATATGAAATCAAGATTCTGGCAAATTCAAATTGCAGAATCAGATAGGTACATGACCGCATTCAATTTACCCTTTGGTCAATTCGAATAGAATGTCATGTCATTTGGCCTGAAAAATGTACCATCCGAATTCCAAAAAATCATGAATGACATTCTTGAACCTATTCAAGAACTTTCAATAATCTATATCGATGATGTTCTGATCTTTTCAAATGATATAGATCAACATTTTTCTCATATTCAAAGTTTTATCAAAACCATTAAATATAATGGTTTAGTTGTTTTTGAAACAAAGATAAAACTTTTCCAAACAAATATTTGATTTTTAGGTTTTGACATCCATTTAGGATTAATCAAACCTATTCAACGATCGATTGAATTTACACAAAAATTTTCAAATGAAATTTTAGACAAAACCCAATTATAGAGATTTTTAGGTTGTCTAAACTATGTCTCTAATTTCATCAAAGATCTTCGACCACTTTGTAAACCACTTTTTCAAAGGTTGAAGAAGAATCTTGATCCTTGGACAAATAAGCATACGCTTACTATTCAAAAAATCAAATCTTTAGTCAACAGTATTCCCTGCTTAAGTCTTATCAACGAAAAAGCAGATCTTATCGTTGAAACCGATGCATCTAACATTGGATTTGGAGGAATCCTAAAATAGTGTCGTGATAAGAGGGAATCAATGATCCGATTTCATTCAGGAATTTCGAATGATACTCAAAAGAATTACTCAACAATTAAACAAGAAATTATGGCAATTGTTTTATGTGTGCCAGAAATTTCAAGGTGATTTAATCAATAAACGTTTTCTCAAGCTTCAAAATTTATTTTGGAAAAAGATGTAAAAAATCTTGTTTCAATTTTTGTGCGATGGCAAGCTATTCTATTGTGCTTTGATTTCTCAATTGTGTCTATAAAAGGAACTAAAAATCCTCTTGCGGATTACCTCTCAAGAGAGCACCTCTCAAAGGACTCTCACTCCTCTTGAGAAAATCTCTCTCTCTAGAGATTTCCCTTCTCAAAACTCTCAAGATTAAGTTAGTATGCTCTGTGGTTGTAGTTTAGTCTGACCTTCCACAACAGAAAACTTAATTTCATATTCATGTTTCCGTCCTCAAGAACTCATTATGAGTTCAAGAAAAGGAAAATGAATTGCTTCCTCTTCCTCCTCAAAAGGAAAGGCTCCTGCCTCTTCCTCAAATAATCCAAAACCTACTCCGATGAGGATCGAGGATTTTGCATTACCCGATACCTCGTTTACCCCAGTAAGAACACGTTCTCAACGTCGTTCTGCTTCCATTAGGATTCAACAACCCTCTGGTTTTGAGCCATTGGCCCCAGAACTTACTCAATAAGCCTAAAATCACAGGTTATTTTCAAAAAACTCAGGTAATCTCCGAAGTCCCAATTGAACCAGAATGGGAATTCGACAGCTTTGTTGGGATTATGTCTCATGTATATCCGGGTGATTTCTGTTTCATGCTGGAATCTTTATAAAAAAACACGGCAGTTTTATGAGTTGATCCTTATTGACTCAAAATCCGTCGAAATTACTCATATCCCCGATAGGAATCTTCCTTCGGTAATAGCCTACTCAAAATTGAAGATTTTTCAGGTTCTAACTCCCAAAAAATGGAACCAAAAAATCTATACATAAAAAAGATTCTCAATCAGGTTTGATCCACCTTCTTACTCATACAGGGATTATGTTAGAGCATGGACCAATGTTCTCTGGTACTAGGCTTTCAATCATTCTTGGTTTATTCAATTTTGCAGACAAGCTCATAAACAAGTTTACCCAATCTGGTTTATGACTTGGTGGCATAATTTTGGCCTCTGCGAATAAATTTTTCCTGTCCCAATTTAGGAATCGTTTCATTATTTTACTCAAAATATATACAAAAACATTTATCCATTAATCTTTTGGTTATCTCTTCATTTTCAAGTTCCATGGATTTTTTGCTGGAACTTAACTACTCAAAAGCTTCATCAAAACAACAAATATTTGGTGATGACCCTCAAAGTCAAATGGTGGGATAAACTTAATGTTACCCACATCAACCTTCCTCAAATTAAATCTTGGTTTATTGACTCACCACAAAATCAAGATTTTTCGAAGAGTGCACAACAAGAATTCCAGAAAAATAAAGCTAACTTGCTTGTTTCACTTGCTCAAATAGCCACTGAAGCCGATCTTCAACGAGTTCTTCTTCAAAGAACTTCAAACTCAAATAAATCTTCATCTCCTCCTCTCTCAATTATTGACGAAGAAGAAGATGAAGATATTAATCTCAGTGATCCCTAGATCACTACATCTTCGCAAAAATGATAAACTACAGCTCCGTAACGAGCATAAACTACTATTTCTTCGAAACAAGGATAAACTACTTCACCGAAATGTGGATAAACTACTTCACCGAAATGTGGATAAACTAGTGAAATGTGGATAAACTACAACTTACTCAATTTTTACTCAATTGGAGTTCCTTCTCCTAAAAGGAAACCTAGGTTGTCCGTGAACCTCATTAAAAAAAAAAAAAGGTTGAGTAAATGATTGTAATTACATCTTTTATGCATCTCGATTTTTATTGCTTAAACCTTTGGCCATGGTTTTGCATGTTAAGCCAGATTTAGCTCGAGAGAGTAAAATTATCCATAGAACAATAGATGCATGACTAGATTTATTTTATTGCACAAGAGTGAGTAAAATAGTTCTAGAAGCCTTAAGAGAATTGCCTAATGCCATGTTTAGTAGTAGAAATAGACCGAGAGGTTGATTTATTGCTAGGCATGAGTTCAATGGAGCTCGAGAGAGGATATTGATCACTTAGTAATTCTTGGCTTAAGATTAATTGCATGAAATCAATTCTTTATCTGCAAAGATGTGCTTACTTTACTCAACCATTATGTTTCTCAAAAATTGGACTCCAACCTTGTATATAGTAGTTTAGATTTTATTTGTCCTTTTGATCACTCCAAAGTTTGTTTCTCTAAATAAAATTAGGCATAGTTAATAGTGGTACTTAATTGAATCTAAGAAACCCAAGCTCTGTTGATGACCCTGGCCATTATTATTGCAAAATACTTAGAGGTCTGGTTTTTATAAATTTAATCTTGATAGGACCTTCAACAAGTCGTCTATCAAGGGGCTCTCTGTAGTGTCGAGCGAGGCTTCAGGGGGCTTGCAACAATGTCTAGACACTGCTCCCTAGACAAAACTGGTCATTTTTACTTTAACTTTTCGTTCGAGTATCTGAATGACCTCTGGCTTGGCTCTTTGGAACCATGATTCGACATAGATTCTCTAAAATGTACCTTATGCTCAATTTCCTACAAAATAATCAATTAATCGCATTAAAGCCTCCAAACTAACACGATTTAGGCTTGATAAAATAGGACTTTGTAAGTCCTTATCAACAGTCCAATAGGCTTAAGTTCTAGTTCGAAGGTTATCTTGCATGATAGTTTGTAATTTTGAGCTAAAGGTAAAAGAATGTATTTTTTCTGCTAAAATAAAAGAAAGAAAGAAAATAAAAGAGATTAAAAAAAAAAAAGAAGAAAAAAGAGAATAAATTAGCTTCTAATGCTTATTGATCAAGAGCAGAGAGAGTTGCCTCTATTGTGATCAGTTAGGTCACTCATTGAGCGAGTGCTCTAGATAAGAGTCCTTGCCATAGTTGCGTGAAAGCTAGTGTCTTGAAGTCTTAAAGAAAAATGCCAGTTTGTGGGAGGCATACCCTGTTGTTGTTGTTCAGGCATCGTAGTTAGATGTTACTTTCTTGAGTGTTGGGATGCTGGATAATTGGATCTTAGGGCCAGTGTAGGGGGAAGATTAATTAATGATTCTATAAATCTTTCTAGGCTAGTAGAGATTGAAATAGGGAAGGCTAGGCACGCACTTGCAAGGGATTGAAAAGTTTGAGTATAAATTTTCTAAATGAATTGATTTGTTTTAGTATTTTCTTTAATTGTGATTATTTTTTAATTAGAACATTGAGGCATGAGTCATTCTGATGCAATTGTTGATTCATATTTGAGTTTTGTTTTTGCTTTCTCGGGATTAGCAAAGGCTTAAGTTTGGAGGTATTTGATAGCATGCAATTATGCTATCATATAGTTAAGATTTATGCTAGTTTTAGTATGAAAGTGCGAGCTTTTAAGTGTTTTTATCTTGATTTTGTAGAAACTAAGCTTGAGAAGTAAAATAGAGTGTTTGAGAGTATTTTGATTAATATTGGAGCCTTTTAGAGCCATTTTGAAGATTCTTGAAGAGAAGAGATGATAATTGAGTAAAAGAATCAGAGAGGAGGGCGTCTAGCCACTCATTGGGATGTCAAGACGCTGCATTTGATGTTGAAAACCAAAAAGGAAGTGTCGAGACACTGCCTGTGGTGTCTCGACGCTCAAAACGTGTTCACCTGTGCATTTTCATCCAGAGCGTCGAGATGCTCGAGGTTCGTGCAAGTGGAGAACGGTGTCATTTGGTGCAGCGTCGAATTGTCCCTAGTATCTCAACGTTACTTAATCGGGGGTATAAATTCTTCGTTTTCTCTTTGAGCAAATGGAGGCCAAATTAAGGGCAAAAGCCCTAATCTCAATTCCAAACTATTCTTGAGATTTTTGGGGAGCATTTGTGAGTGGATTTGAGTATAATTGAAGAATTTGGAGCTTGAGGACCAAGGAGATCACAACGGGAATGCGGGATTGACCTTCCATTTGCATTTCTCTTTCTTTTCCTTTATTTTTAGCTACTATAGAGGCTGTAAATTAGGGACTTAGGGGCTGAATTGACTAATTTTGTGTATCTTTGTCCTTAATTAGTTGGGATTAATTGTATTACATTGAATTTAATGCTTAATTGAGGATTGTTTTGGGTTAATTGCTTGCTTGGTGGATGATTATTGCTAATTAGGCTTTTGAATCATTTGTGCATTTAGGGCTTAATACTTTTAAATAGTGTTCTTTAATTAAAGGTATATCTAAGTTGAGCTCGACAGAGGAGACTTAGTTTAACTTAATGTGCAATTAATTAGCTACTCGAGTGACAACGAGATTAGTGGTTAATTAATTGTAATTGGTGTTAAAGATTAATTAAGTGAGCACTGTTTTATTGTTTTGTTTTCTAAGTGAAAACTTGACGGAGAGAAGCTTAGGCTAGAACCAAATGCATGACTAGTGTTTATTTACCTGAGTGACAGCAGGTCAAATAAATAGACATTAAAAGTCTGAAATGAAGAGTCTTAATGGCTTTTTTTTAATTAGATAGCGCTAGGGACACCTAAGTTAGTTAACTAGTACTTGAGATTGGTGGAGACCGACAGAAGATACCATGCCTTTAAAACTTCTAGACATATAAGTTCATTGTTGAGTTAGTAGTGATTATCTGTTTAATTGAGTAATTGATCATTTACCCAAGTTTATCCCATAGGTTTGTTTCTCCAATTCATTTTATGCTTTTATTTTATGTTGTTCAGTTTAGTGTAGTATGCTTCTTTCAATTGTGTTCTCTAATTAAAGTTAAAGTGAGAGTATTTGAAGTATTTAAATAAATTAACAATTTCAATCCCAATGGATTTGATACTCGGTAGGAATATCGTTTTATATTACTTGACTTGTGCGTTTGTGAAAATGTAAAAAGTATGCATCAGTGGCCATCCGTTCTGACCCACGATCTGCAACACTTCATAGGAGCGTTTCTTCTACTCTGGCAAAGACCTACGCATTTTTTGTAAGTTTCAAGTAAGACCCACATTCAATCGGACCTTGAATCACCTTAGTCTTGTGACCCACGCTTCCTTTGGACTTAGATCTGAACACCCATGGATTGATGACTTCAAATCTATGATTTCAGGGCCTTTTGATCACCAACCAACGAGGATTCCAATATGTTTAGAGCAGATTGGTAGGTTTCAACGTGTTTAGTTCCTTTCCGAATGTTCGTTAAGTTTTGTAATTTATGTTCTAACTTATTAGAGCCTAGGTTTGTAGTTTTAGACTCGATTGGCACACTTTTGAAATCGAACTAGCAAGGACGAAGGTCGATTTTGGTGGATCGAACCTCTTTGAACACTTTCCAACACGTAAATGGATGTTGATCGGTAAGTTCTAATCCATTTTAGTCTTTTTCGAATACTTTTTAAGTGATGTAATTGGATCTTAATCATTGGATAGTCGCTTCATGTAGTTTCGTAACAATTCGGAGTCACTGCGAACAGTTTTTTAGCAAGTATTTGAATCCGTTTTGGTGAGTTGTAGGTGGTAAGCCATGTTTAGCCACTTTCAAATTCTTTTAATGTTTATAAATAAAATATATGCCCTAAAACCTCATAATTAATGATTTACTATTTCATAATTGATAATAACTTTGATTGTTTTATTTGCAATATAACATTATCCATTATATGAAAAATTCAACATTATTAGTGTAATGTTGAATAGTATGTGGTTGACATACATGAGAACCATGTTCAAGAAATAACCTAAAGGGTCTATAGTATATGGATAAGGTTGGGTGCCTTATCTTGGTAATACTATTGATACGACCCACTTTGTAATGCTTACATACGATTTGATCTAAATAGTTCATGTGGAGACATGTGAGTGGGGGTATTGTTCACACTACCACGCAATCACACTTTATTGAAGTAATAATAAAACGACACAAGAGTGCCGAATATCGTATCCCACGAGGACGCTAGATGGAAGTCTTTTTTAGTTAATTAATTAATAGAAGTACTTGTAATTGAAACTATTTAAGGAAACAACTAAAGATAACGAAATGCTTGGATAATAAATCTAAACTAGAAAGCAAATAAAAAGGATTGGAGATACCAAATCAAGGGGAGTTAGGAGATCGAGCACTATTTGGTTGCAATTATGGGAATTGAGCATGCCATTTAATTAGTCTTGATAATTCCATAAGCCGAGAGTTAAACCGGTCGACATCTCCTTTTGGTCTCAATCAAACGCGCTTAGTTAATCGCTTACCTAAGTGTTCTTAGCGTTAATTGATTATTTAATTAGGATTAAGCCCACTCATATTAAGCCTCACTCGTCAATTGTTATTCCTATGTCACTTAGGAAATTTAAGAGCGTTAATTGAATTAGGTCTATACTAAATTCTCTCTTTCAAGCTCAATTTAGGAATGTGATCAACTCATTAATGGCCAAATAACAAGAGGCATTAAAAACAATTCAATTTAATTTAATTTAACAAGTAATTAAATGACAATAAAATCCAATCACACCATAATTACAACTCCAAATGTACTCTTAACCCCTAAAGTAATTAAATTAGCCAATCGACATATTAAAGCAGTACATAAACACCAGTCTTATAGCCCTAAGAGACATGAGAAAGAGGAAGAAAACAGTAAAGATGATCGTCGTCGTAATAATCTCAACTTTTGCCTCGAATCCCGTGCTCCTGAGCCTTGAAAACCGCTCCCAAATCCTCTAATTCGTACTCCACATGTCCCAAGAAGATATGAAATCAAAATTTGGGCGCTAAAAACCCTAAAATGGTATACCTTAATTTGGACTCAAAATGCACAACTTATAGTAGGATAGCGTTGCAACGCTCCGAACGGAGAACATTGCATGCGCCTCACTCTTGCATCGAGATGCCATAGGACAGCGTCTCGACGCTAGCTCTTGGGTGTGAACTTCAAATTAGGGTGTCTTGACGCTCATTTCAGCGTCTAGATGCCCTCATCACAGCCAAACTAGCTTGTGAAGCCTCCTTTCTTCATACTTAGCTCCAATTTTAGTCCAGTTATGCTTCACAATTCACCCAAACCTCCAATTTCATCAATTTTGATCCAAGTTTCTCGGTTTCCTGAAACATACGTAAAAGTTCACAATTAAACACAAAATTAGCAAATAATTAGCCATAAATATAGCACTAAATTAGTGCTATCAAATTACCTCACACTTACACTTTTGCTAGTCTCGAGCAAAATAAAATTAAACTCCCACTAAGAAGATAAATGCTTCAAAAAATTGCATACAAAAATGACTCCATTCTCAGTGTACTCTGAAATAGAATTAGAGAACAAGAACAATGGAATAAGAACATGCCTAAATTACGAGCAATTTAAAAGATACTCTGAACACTTTACGTGAGTGTGTGCATAGCCTAATTATCGACTCATTACTAATTCATAGTAGTATTAGGCTAACCTCCATCCATCTTCCCCCTACACTGGCTCAAAAGACCCAATTCAGCTCTCTCATATTCAATAAAGCAAGAATAAGCTAGGTGCCTAAACTTTACAAGGTAGTACTCCCCCCACATTTGCTTTTTACAATAAAATAGGAGCACTAGCTTTCACATTTCCATCGTAGGGACCCTTATCTACAACACTCGCTCAATGGATGACCTAACTGATCACGATAGAGGTAGCTCTTTTTACCCTCGAACACTAAAGCTGATGCAAAGTACTTGTTTTTTTCTTTTCCTTTTTCTCGACTAATTTTTTTTTCTAAGCTCAAAATTCACTTTCTTTTTCACAAGATAACAACATGCTTTTTCTAAAGTTTAACATTACAAGCTATCTTGCAAGTTGACTTACAACCAAGCCTTAAGCCTATTGGGGTGATAACAAACTTCTAGAAAACATAATACTCCACTAAATTATCAACTTATCAACACTAGGCTAAGTACTCATCAAATGCAAAGATTCCAAAGCAAAAAATTTAAATTTAACCCAGATTTCAACATGCTCAAATTCCAAAATACATATGCAAACATAATCCACTTAAAGGCCCAAATCATAGAATTTCATAGTCACTAAAGCATCCAAAAATCTTAAAAGAACTCGAGCATAAAATCTCAATAAAAAAGATTTCCAATTTAAGCTCGAAATTCAACAATTTGACAATTTGATTTAGATCAATTCAAAATCTCAACAATAGCCTACCACCATTCTTCCCACACTCAAACCAAACATTGTCCTCAATGTTTACATAACACATTCAACATGCAAAAAGGACAATTAAAAAGATCAAGGGTAACGGTACTTCTTTGAATTGAAGAGAGCTCCACTAATGAGCATAATCTATTTCAAGAACCAAAGGGAACTGCAAAACAGACAGGGGCCATATATTCAACTAACAATGAAAACAAATGGAACTAAACGAGATAAAAGAACCTTTGGGTTTCCTCCGAAGAAGCGCTTGTTTAACGTCATTAGCTCGATGTTCCCTATATACTATTCTCAAGGTGGCTCGAATATGAAGAAGTTAACATCCTCCCTACTTCTTGCATTTTGAATACCAACAACACAATCTCCCACAGATTTATCATTAGGGCAACCAATCACACACTAGAAGAAAGAATTATTAATAATAGGAAAGAGAACAAAAGTATCTCGAGCACCTAAAGCAAACATCTCCTCGTGGTTTCCATCTAGAATAGGACTCGAGCGAGGAGGCACAACAGAATCATGCTCATCACTCTCCACAGATAAATCATTCAAAATCAAATTCTCAGATTCATTCTTCTCAAAATTCACTTTCTTATCAAGCATGATATTATAGCAATGAAAGAAATCACTGTTTTCAAGAAAATCATCCAACACATGCTCGATATTTAAAACACGTTGAACACCCTCCCTCAAACGATTAGCATAAAAGATAGATTCACTCAAAGCATACTCAGTTATCATGCAGTCGGGGCGATCAGACACACCAACATCATCAATTTTATATAAAAACAAAAAACTATCATCAAACAAATCATTCTTCCTAACAGAAACAGAGTCCACAACCATCACATCAGAACCAACATTTCTCAAATTTTCAGAATCAGACAACGAAACAGCAGGAGATATCTCAGAAGAAGAATAAAGGGCATCCAACATTTTAAAATCTCGAGACCTATTTCTATCACTATGCCCTGAAGGTCTTACTTCCATTAAATCAACCATAAATCTCGTATCTTTAGAACCAAAAGCATTAATAGCATAAAAAATGTGAAAAATTACCTTATTGTCATCCACTTGCAGAGTTAGCTTACCTCCATGCATGCTCACCTTTGCTTTGCTCGTGGCTAAAAACAGCCTCCCAAGGATGATCGGGATCCTCTCATCCTCCTCCATATCTAGGGCAACAAAGTCTAGGAAAAATAAACTTGTTAACCTTAACAAGTACATCCTCTACTATACCTTTCGATTTCGCAACTGATCGATCGGCTAGCTGGAGGGTAGTATCTACGGGTTGGATTTCCTGCAGTCCAAGTTTTCTAAACAAAGAATAAGGCATGAGGTTAACATTGGCTCCCAAATCACATAATGCCTTATCTATCGTTAAATTACCAATTTCACAGGAAATAATAATACTCCCTAGATCTTTTTGTTTCAGGGGCATCTTCTGTTTTAGGGTTGTAGTGCTCTTATTTGACAGGCTGAGCACTGCATTTACCTTGAACTTCTTCTTCTTTCATAGCATTTCCTTCATAAATCTTGCATAGTTCGACATTTTAGCAAGAGCATTTACAAGAGGGATGTTAATATGCAACTTTTTAAACATATCTAAAAAATTAGCAAATTGGGCATCTAATTTAACATCCTTAAACCTATGAGGATAAGGTAACTCCCTGTAGTCAAATGTCAGGCACTCTCTATGCCTCCTAGGAGGACTGATGTGTTCTCCACGACCCCTAGCCTATACCTTGATGCCTCATGATCTTCTCTTCTCGATGACTCTTGAAATGCATTCTCTTTCATCTTCTTTTCTTTCTTCTCATTTTTTTTTTCTGATTCATGGGAGTTAGTTTCAAAAGTAATAATATAAGGAAAAGAAGGAGAAGGAAGATTACTTGATGTGGTCTTTTCTGTCACTGCCTCTTCTCTTGCAATCTCGTCCCTCTCAATTTCCACCTTCTTCTCAAGGCCACATAACTGAGTTCCACTCCTCAGTGTAATCGCCTTACACTACTCTCTTAGGTTTACCTCAATATCGCTCATGAATTTGCCTTTATAAAGTGTGTTTACGACGTTAGCAACCTGACAAATTTGCACTTCCATGTTCTTCAACGTCGTATCATGGCCACTCACTGTGGTGGAAATAGAGACCTGCAACTGCTTGTTGACTCCTATCTCTTCTTTTATAAAAGTTTCCAACATATCTTCCATATTCGACTTTTTCTCCTGGGAAGAGTGTCCTGCAAAACCAAGTGGTTTCAAAACATTCTTCTACTTAGCGTAAGAAAAATTTTCATTATTACGCAAACCTGGATGATATAAATTGGATAAATTCTTGTTATGGTGGCCTTGAAATCTATATCATCTGTTATGAATATACTGGCACTTCTCCACAGACTGCTCCTCAACTCCTTTCAAGTTCACCGCTACTAACGAGGTAATAAACTGTGTGGCTCCTGAAGAAGAAATTTTATTCAAAGCGTTAGTTAAAAAAACCATATGAGCTTTTACAGCACTTACCTCGTCAATCTCATAAATTCCTGCAGCGGATCTCGATGTGGAGGTGGAACAGTCTAATGGCTATTAGTAACTCGTAGCAGCCATTTCCTCCAACAACGCATGTGCCTTTTCTACGATCTTTGCTAAGAAATGCCTCATGCACACGTATCAAGAATGGTCTTCATACTAGAGGATAACCCATTATAAAATAATTGTACCTGTAACCAGTCCGGATAGCCATGCTGAGGGCATTTTCTCAACATTCTTTATATGTCTCCTAGCTTTCGTACAATTGCTCCCCATCGAGGTGGCAGAATGTACCAATCTTCGTTCTCAGCTTCTTGGTCTTTGTTGGGGTGAAAAACTTTGTCAAGAAGACCTAGGCCAACTCTTCCCATGAATATGCCATGGGGTCAAATTCAGCATAGATTTTGCGTTCATGTTATTTCATGCTTTTAAACTTTTATTTCTAAAGCTATGTTATGTGAATTTCTTAAATTTGTTTATACTCTTTTAAATTTTATGTTTCACAATTTTTATTGGGATCCCAAATAAAGACCTTTGATTATTTTAAAGAAAGTGTTTTCTCTCCATATCTTTTCTCACGAATTTTCAACTCTTTTTAGCATGCATGTAGTAACGGCCTTTGTCAGTCTAAGTCCAAAAAAGTCGAGTCGTTTTATTTCGTCTGACTTCAAGTTCAAGGACTGTTTGTAGAAGCTCTTTGGAAAATCTTCCATCCATGCCAAATTCACTCCCTCTTCTAGCGCCATTGAAGTAAGCAAGTTCACGATCTCATTTTTTTTTTTATCTTTGTTTGTAGTCGAGTCACTCAATCACACACAACTAGAAAGGAGTTTTAGGTTGGTAATGAAAAAATGGTGAAAAAAAACTCCAATTTTTTAGTTGAAGATGATGGAAAAGTTACCAAAACTTTTGAAATTTCAAATTATTAAAATGTTAGAACTAATTATAATTAGGAGTCAAACTTTAAATATTATATATATATATAATTCTAATATTTTAAATACTCATTTTCTTTTTCTTCCCTTTTCATTTTTAATTTTATTTTTTTCCCTAGCCAAACCTAAACTCGACAGCTCTCTTGATGCCCCAAAAGATATACATACATAATAAAAGTTAACACATCATTTTAAATTTTTTATCTCAACAATATCACACCATCTTTTTATTAGTAAATTTAACTCAGGGACTTTTTATAATCAATTTTTAAAACTTTAGGAACTAAAATGTCGTTTTCAAAAACTCAATGACCAAATATAAACTAAACTCAAGCTTTAAGGATAAAAAATATAATTTGACAAAAAAAAAAATTCAGTAACGAATTTTAAAATAAAAAGATTAGTTTATTTTAGACTTATTAATATTAAAAGAAAAAATAGTATTTAATTTTACATTAGCACATTAAAGTGGAAAAAAAAAACATCATTTTCAAGTTAGTCATATTTAAAGGAACAAAAGTATATGGTACTCTGTTGTAAACTTACTAAAATAAAATTAGTAAAATGAATAGTATTTAATTTTAACTTAGCATATTAAAAAAATATTTAATTTACACCCCAAAGGGAGAAGTCCTTTCTAGCCAGTTGTGGGCGAGGAGGGATTCAAACCCAAATTAGTCATATTCAATATATGTGTGATATTCAATTTAAACTTAGTTATATTAAAAAATATAATTTATTTTTGACTTAATCATTCTAAAAAAACCTACTCAATGTACTTTGTTTTTAAGGTAGACTTTTTTTCTTTTTACATAATGAAGTTAGTCGATTTAAAATAACAAAGTCTTTGAAATAATTTTAATTTTGAATTTAGTTATATTTGAATAATAAGAAAAATATTTTATTTTTAATCTAACTATATTAAATTAACAAAGTAAATTATTAAAATGACAAATTTAAACTAATCTAAAATCTAACGATTGATTTAATACAATTAAATATTTCATAAATTCAAGATTTCTAAACCCGCACCCCAAACCTAAACTTTCTAAACTTGTACCTAAACACAGACTTCCTAAACTTATACCTTAAACAAAATTTTTCTAAACTCAAGCTACTTAAACACTAGGCTTAACATTGCTAGGCATGTGCTTGCATTGCATGTGTAAGTTTAATAATAGAGATAAAACAACTTATTTTGTACAGTAATGTTACTGATAACCATAGTAATTTGGTGAATGTTTTGTTGCTAACAAAAAATGGAATGAATTAACAAATGTAGTAAAAATAAACAACAAAAAATATGATAGTAAAATCACACTTAAACAAACAGACCCGGCTATTACAAGTCCTTTATTCATTTCGTTGGTAACAATGTTGTAGCATCTTTCACTAGCAAATTTATATATGATAAATCTGGGTACTGCTCATAGAATCAATACTCTTCCAAGCACAAACAAGATTGTCTTGGTTAGTCATGACATATACCCAAGGGCGGATCCAGAACTTTATGTTAGGGGGCACAAATCCATATTAGGTTAAATTACAAGTTTAGTCTATAAACTTTTAGATTAGTGTCTATAATGGTCCCTGAACTTTAAAAAGTGTCGTTAGGTCTTTGAATTTTCAATTTTGTGTCTAATAGATCTCTAAAGTTTTAATTTTAGATCCAATATATCTTTAACATATTTAAAAATTTTAAAAATGAAATGTTCCATTAGACAAAATTTTGTGTCTAATAAGACCTTAACCTATTCGAAATTGTTTTAAAATTAATGTATATATAAGTTACAAAAATAAAAGTTTAAATTAAGTTTTATGTCTAATAGGATAGTTGAATTAATTTTTTTTTTGAAGACCTATGCAATATAGAACTGAAAGTGGATAGATCTATTAGACATTTTCAAAGTTAATTTTTTTTTTATTAGACTCAAAATTGAAAATTTAAAGACTTATCAAACACAAATTTTAAATTTCAGAAACTAAACTTGTAATTTAACCTTCATAAAAATATAAATATAATTTTAAATGCATTGATATATAATATTTAGATTAAGTAATATTAATTATAAAATTATAAAAAATTATTTTAGAATTATCCACCTAAATATATAAGCAAAGAATGAAACTTGAAATATTTAAGATTTTTTAAAATAGAGTTAAGTTTTTTTATGTAATTAATTTTTTAAAAATAATTTACTATGATCATTTTTTTTGTGGGTATATTTATATGTAGATGTGTAAAATTTTAAAATAAACTAAATTACAGCCGTTTAACTTACTAAAAATTAAAATAATATATAAATATATATTGTAAAATTTAAAAATTGAAAATTAAAACAAAATTAACACTTCGAAAGTTGCGTTGTACAAGATTGAACACAAGATGTCCTGAGGATACAAGCTGTTCCGTGCCCCCTATAACCAACGAGCCAAAGGCAATTTATACAATTTTAAATGAAGCATAATATAAATATATATCAAAACAATAATTTCAGGGGGTGGATCCACCCCTGCATATACCTATGCATAGAATTAGCTATGCTTTAGTTTAAACCCATACCCATTCGATTTTACAAGTGATTATATTATCCCTAGCATTAATAAACACATGCTTCTTTATAACGTTACCTTAGACTTCCGAGCTCTTTCCATAGAACCCAAACCTTTTAGTGTTGTTTTCTGCTTGCACTCTCACTTGAATGCCCAATTGGACTAACAGTTTAATCAACAAACACAACTAAACAAGATGTCAATAAAGATGTACTAAAAGAAGGAATGTCATAGCTTGTTACAAGCTATTAATAAAGTTCATGCTCTAGCTGGGTCCAAAGAAATTAGCCCATTACTGAGTTTACAAACAAGTTAAATACAAAAATGAAAGTCATGGTTCACTAAGTAAGAAAAACGATTAGATCAGAAAAACCTAAGAAGAAAACAGTAACAACGAGCTTTCTAGCCTCTCCTCTTCTCTGATGTTCCACATGGTGAGCTCCATGTATCTGACTTCTTATTGGGCGCAACTCTGTTTGGCTCTTCTTTCTTTCCAAAAAGGAGCAGCATTCCTCTTTTATCTGTAGCGGCGTGTGGAAATGAGAGAATTAGGAAATGTTCCTTAATTCAGAGGGCAGCGGTTGTGTGTCTCTAGGTATGTTGGTTGCTTTGTATGTCATAGCTCTTTTTCCTTTTGTATGCCCTTCCCACCATCTAGGATGTTGCCACGTGCCCTCTTTAGTGTTGTTTCTTAATAAAATAATATTACAAAATTGTTGAGGCAAAGAACAAAAAACCTCTCACTTGAAAAATCAAAACATTACAATATTTAAAGTTTGAAAAATAACAACCCACTACGCTACATGATCCTAAACTTGCTCCAGATTACAGAGCATGAATAACAAAATAACTAATTCCTAAAGAATAGGAACAAACTTTGACACAATCAACTTAACAAAACAAACACATGTGAACATGTTTCAGTCTTGAAGCATTTTCTTAACACTCCTCCTTGCTTTAGGAGCTGCAAACACCAAGTCTTGACCTCAAAATCTCGAACTTGCAAGCAGTCAATGGTTTGGTTAAAATGTCTGCAACTTGATCTTCTATTTTGCATTATACAAGAATCACATCTCCATGTTTCTGAACTTCCCTTAGGAAGAATAACTTGATGTTAAAATGTTTAGTCTTCCCATGAAACACGGGATTATGAGAGATAGCAATAGCAGCTTGGTTGTCAACAAGAATCTCTGTGCTTTCCTTCTACTCCAGATCAAGATCAATTAAAATTTTCCTCAGTCGTAAAGCTTGATTAATAGTAGCTGTGCAGCAATAAAATCTGCTTCAGCAATGGATTGGGCTACAGGTTTTTGCCTCTTCAAGCTCCATGAGAAAACAACAGAGCAAGAGTAAAACAGTAACTTGAAGTGCTCCTCATATCATCAATGGAACCTCCCCAATCACTGTCAGAACCGGATTAATAACTCTTTATTAATTCAAGAGTTATCACGTTCGTTGTTGACTTAAAATATTTTGGCTTCAATGACATGTTAAGAGAACCTTTGTAGTTTGATCCCAAGATTGAGAATCTCAAAATGCCTAATATTAATAAAGGTGTCTGTCCTTAATATATACTATAGAAATATCTTCTCCACTTTTAACTGGCATAGAACTATGTTCTCATCTTCAACATTTTACATTTCTATCATTAATCAACTTTCCTCTTTCTCATTGATGCTTTTCTATCTCTCTCCATATTTTCTCTCCATTTATTTCTAATTTCAATATATTTCTCACTCAAGATGATTTTTGACACGGCACAAACTACATGCCAATGGAAATTGTCTCTAATTTCTATTTTCATGTTTAATGATGTCCTAAAAAAACCATTTTGTGTGAGTTAGTTTCAAAATTTTATTTTCGAAATTTCTTATTAGAATAACAATATTTTGGAAAAAAAAAAAGAAAGCTGAAAAGTTTTCAGTTCAAGTTAAAAAATTTCTATTACAGGGTTGAGTGAACAGGAGCCAAAGACCGTCTACTTGGCCGTATATTTGGCATTTCATTAGGTAAAGATAGTAAAAGAATATAAAAACAGAATTGAAACAGGGGAAAGTTGTAGCAATTAGTTAAGGGTTACAGAATTGGAAAGGGAAGCTCGGCTCTATGAATCCCGTTATATGCTGAAATGTTAAGTCTATGCTAGCACATCTCTTATGGATTGGTTCTTGCACTAAAACAAGGAACCTTCCGTCTAGCTACACTCTCTCATACTGCTACCTCGGGACTCTAACACTTCATGTTGCATGTCTACACTTAGAAATACTATAGTATTATTACCTCCAACCCCTTAATATTTTACGAGTGACTTCGTTATGTATAAGGCAGTCTAGTGGTTTAATACACTCTCCCTCTGATTGGTAATTTCCACACACTCTAACTCTCTCAGTATTACAATGTGCTTGTGATTCTAATCGGTTAGCCAAACGAAAAAGAAAACTAAGATTAAGGACGCATAACCAGAAATGCAAGAATAGAAAATACTTAAGAAATTACTAACCAAACATTCACATTATAGAATAAAGTTCATTGAACGTAGCCTCTAAAAAAATTAGCCCATGGTTGGGAAAATCTCACAGTAGAAAACAGAAATATACATTCACATTTTGGAAATTAAGTACAAAATGAAAACGAATAAGATAATCTATGACACAACCAACACCAAAGCAACTCCAGGTCTCCTTGTACTGCCTCTTCTCGAAGGTCAGCTACTCCTCTCCTCTATATAGCAACACTTCTCCTTGGTGATTAAGGATAGGACAATTTTTGCCTCTTGTTGCCCTCTGCTCTCCCTGAATCGGCCCTTTCGTTATGCTCAAGTACTTAGCTTTCTTGATTGGACCAACCAAGTCTCAAGCCTCCATGGACAAGCCACAAGCCATGCCCCTTTATTGTTTGCAACCCACTATTGACCATTCAGGCCCAAATAAAATGGCCCAAATTCCTATTTTTAGGACGTCATTTAATTTTTTTTGTCTTTGTAATAGTTATGAATTTTAGTTGCTGACTTTTCTTTTTTTAATATTTGACTTGGACTATATTATGTTGGGTTTTCATTTTGGAAGGGCTTAAGCCCACCCCCTCCCTTAGCCCTAAATTTTAGTTCTAAGTTGTTTTACTTAGTTTCAGGTATGTTTCATTAGGTTAATCTTGTTTAGTTTTATTTCAAGTATTTTAGAGTTTTTATGGTTGGCCATATATAAGCCACCTTATGTTCATTTGTAGCGAAGTTTTGAGAACTTAAATGAAATAGAGTTGAGCTTTATCTCCTCCAAGTTGAATGCCAAGAGCGTTCTTGAGTGTGTGAACTTGTGTCTTGCATATTGAATTCCTAGAATCATTCAAACTTTGGTTGATCACCAATCTTGTGGAGTGATTTGGCTTTGGATTACAAGCTAGTCTTCTCTTTCAAGGTATTTGACCTCAAAGGTAATCCTTCTTTACCTCCCATTGGGTGTTATTTTGTGTGTGTGAGAGGTCCTTTGCGTATGTGTTTAGGAGGTTATAGTCTTCACTAGGATTGCCTAAGCCATTTCCCTAGGCTTGTTCATATTAATTAGTATCAGAGCTTTGGCTCAAAGGCTGGTATATCGCTTCTTTGTTGTTGTTTTTGTGTTTATCTTTCCCCATTAACAGGAGTGGATTTAGGAGGGGCCCAATATTTTTTTTAATATATATACATATATGTGTGTGTGAGGTTTTTAGCTTTTTTCTGTTCCTTTTAAATAACTAAAATTTGTTTTAAAAAACGTTAATTAATTTTTATGGAAATTTTCAATTTTTATCACTAAACTTGCCATATGTTGTATCAATTTTCATTCTAAACTTTCAATGTCATTAAATTGGACTATAGACTTAGTCAAATGTTACAATTTCTACCGTCTATTCAATTTTTGCTAATTCACCCACTAATTTTAACCAAAACAAAAAGGCAAAAATATTTATAAATCACTAATTTCAATAATATCAAGTTTTGCACAAATTAATCATTGAATAACTCTTCCGAAACTCAAAAATTTTAATAGAAACTTAGTTCTAATGTCGTTTTTCTTTGAAATAATATCAATTTTGTACCATATATGATAATACTTTATTTGGATTTAAAATTCTTTAATCTATTATTTTTGTAATTTTTTTTGTTGGTAAACAACACTTTTGGTCCTAGGGATTTAAACTAGTTTCTATTTGGTTCCAATATTTTAGAAACTAACATTTTTGGTCCTTGATGTTTGAACTTAGTTTATATTTGGTCCGTGAGTTTTCAAAAGTGACATATTTGGTTCCAAAAGTTTGAATTTGATTTTTAATTAGTCCTTGAAGTTTGAAAATGATTTCTAAAAAGTCCCCAAGTACAGTTAGATGATTAGTTGATATAGTGAAATGATGATGTTGACTTCCAAAACATTATCAAAATTTTCTCTCCTCCACCCCCAATTATATTTTATGGGTCTGTCCCTGTCCATTAACATAGAAGATCACAACAAAAAAAAAAAAAAAAAAAAAAAAAAAAACTGTCTTGGATTCATTTCGTGCCCCACTTTCAAAGCCTCATAACGTTTTCCTCAAACTTTTGTTTTGTGTGAAATTACTTGGGTTCTGTTCCTCGTAGAGTTAACTTTCCAATGCATGCTTGCTTGTGTCATTTGGAGCTGAAATGAGAAAGATATGCCCTGAAGAGTGAAGAAAGGTCGTTGGAACTGCATAAAGGAACTACCCAAGAAGACTTCGTGTTTTATTTCCTCTTTATTCTGGTGTAATTTTTTTTTTCTCTTGAGTGAGTTTTCAAAAAAAAGAAAATGAGAAAGAAAGGCAAAAAGAAAGAGAGAAAAGTTAAGTGAGTAATCTTGAGTTGGCTAAATTATAGAAAATACCCATGAACTTTGTACTTTGTTTCAAAATACCCATAAACTTTTAAAAGTTTTATTAATATCCTTAAAATTTCAACAAAAAATTTAAAAATACCCTTACCGTTAGTTTTGGATGAAAATCGCTAGTACTTTGTTTCAAAAATACCTGATCGGGTGAAACTTGCAGGTTAAAATTAATTTCAGCCTAGTGCAAGTGCACATTGTCGAAGAAAGTAGTAAGTGGAACGTATTTCGGATATCGTGTCCCAAGAGAACATGATTTAACTAAGTTCAAGAAATGCAAGATGGTATTTAAAATGCAATTGAGGTAACCAAGATTTTTGAAAATATTGAGCAGATAATTTGCTAAAAACATAAAGTGAAAAATCAATGGAAATAAAGTAGAGATTCAAGTTGATCATACCCCTTATAAAGATTGCAACTCCATTGCAATTGTAATTGTAGTTTAACACAAGAAAATGTTGTAAACCGAATTCAACTTCTATTCAATTTTTATTCAAAACCTTTAGGAGACTAAGTGATTAAACTTATATTTCTATGACTACTCTAACTTAGATAGTTCAACATGCAATTCTAGTGGTTTTGGAGTCTTGCCCTATGTCTAGGGTCAATGTTCAAGACTTATTTCTAAGCCTTTTCCTCTATTGCTTTTGTGATATCATCTTTCCCTTAACCCTTTTGGTATTAAGTTTAAGCTTGATGAGCAACACTATCATGTGGCCAACTAGGTTTACCCAACACTAAATTCAACAAAAACAAACAAGACACCAGTGTTAAGTTAAATTTCTTTTGCTTGAAGCTTTACATATTTTCCTCTTAGGGCATTCACAAACTTGGATCCTTTAAAGAAATTTAGCTCATCATGGAAAAATTAAAAACGCAAAGTTTTAAAGTAATAAAATACATAATTGAATTTAAAAGGAACAAGAGAAAAAATTCCAGAATGTAATAATGAAAATAAATTAACCCAAACTTAAAGAACATAAACTAGAATGAACTTGGGTAAAAAAAAAAAAAGAATAAAATAAACTGAAAATCTTATTAAGCTAAATAAACTCAATGCCAAAACTTAAATAAACTTTAACAACTCGTTTGAATCACGAAAATACAACTGAGAGATCAAAACTACAGTAGCAACTAAATCCCTAAAACGAAAGCAAATAAACTTTAGATAGTGTAGAAAATAAATTCTAAGAAGAACGACAAACATGAGCGTCTCTTACTTCTCTTTCAATCGACTCAATCTCACTTTTCTAAAAGGGAATTGAGTCTTTACTTCCTTTAACTTTCATTGAGAAAGGATCGAATTTTGAAGCTCAATCGGATGGAAAAATTAAAATTCAAAACAGCTGCAAAATCGTGAAAACAGTAGAAAATAGAGCAGAAAAATGGTGAAAACAGTAGAAATTGTCAAAACAGCAACACTTAAGGTTGAAAACGACAGGAAAACTATGATCCTTCTTGTGACTTCTCCTCCATTATTTATAGAGGATTTGAGCTAGGGTTTCCTTCTTGAACGATGCACAATTATGGCCAAAATTACAGCTGAAATCGTGGAGATAAAATCCCACAAAATTTCTAGATTTTTGGAGATTTAAAGATTTTCCTTTAAAGTCCAAATATGATGGAATTGTAATTATAATGCAATTGCATAATTCTGTTGAAATCTTTAATTTCTTACACAAAAACATTAAGTAAGCATGGTTTTCATCTTTTTTTTTGTTTTCTTTTATCCACTCACTTAATTTAAATGCTTCCAACAATAATCCAACTCAAACAAACTTTTTGCTAGCCTTTTTACTAATAACATACATAAAATAACAAGAATAACTAAGTATAACGGCCAAATAATCCTCATAAATGAGGATTATCAATACCCCTAAACTTTCAAATATTTCATTAATACCCTTAAACTCTAAAAAAAGTTCAAAAATACCCTTATCGTTAATATATGGACAAAAGTCATTACTACCTTGTTTTAAAAAATTCATATGAACTTTCACATTAATACCCTTAACCTTTAAAAAAAAAGTTAAAAAATGTCATTACCATTAGTATATGGATGAAAACCGTTTATCTACACCTGATTAACTCCCTCTTCTATTTTCTCTTTCTCTTTATTCACTTCAACCTATGGTCTAACACTTCTCTATTTTTCCTCTTTTTTTTTCCTTTCTTTTCAATACCCTCTTACTCTTTTCTTCCATTTTTCAATCTCTAAAACTTCCCCCATTTCTCCTATCTTCTTAAATATTAGAACTTTAAATAAATTGGAAGAACTCTCTCCCATTTCTAAGCATGTCCAAAAATAAATATAGGAAATTTCAACACCCAAACAGTAAATGTCTTTGAAGTTATTTTGAGTTGAAAAAGAACCAATTTGAAAACAACTCATATCCTCATTTTTTTCATATAGATACTCTCATTCTTCCCCCATTTGTTCAATTCTCAATCATGGGAAACATTCTTAATTGACCACAACAAATAGACTAACTTGAACTGCAAAAATGATTAATAAAATCTTCATCAACTACAATTTTGGTAATGCATATGTTTTCTTTCTTTTCCCTCCCACTAGATATTCTCAAAATTATGACTCAAACGTACTAACTCAAATTACTAACATACAACCTTGTTAAAGTATTGAAGTCCTAAGGTCCCTTGGTGGTTGTTGGGATTTATGTCCTAAAGCCTCGTAATTAATAATTTATTTAATAATTAATAATTATTTTAATTATTTTATTTGCAATATAATATTATCCATTATATGAAAAATCCAAGGTTATTAGCGTAATCTTGAACAATATGTGGTTGACATACGAGAGGATCATGTTCAAGAAATAACCTAAAGGGTCATAGTATATGGATAAGGTTGGGTGTCTTATCCTGGTAACACTATTGATACGGCCCACTTTGTAATAGTTACAAATGATTTGATCCAAATCATTCATGTGGAGACATGTGAGTGGGGGGTATCTTATACAATGAGTTTGTATAAGACTGGACCACGCAATATTTAATCTCTCTTTATAAATCCGTTAATTGAGAAGATTAATATTTTATCAGGATGATTATATGCGATTCGATCTTAATCCTGAGTGAGTTATGAACTCCTGCCTGTGAGGGCTTGTCCTTTGATTTGCATGGGTGAGAGTGACTTTTGTAGCCGATTCAACATGCCTACCATTTTGGGGACTTGACCAAATAGGGAGCTGGGAACATAATCTCACAAGAAGGAATTCACTCCTTCCCATATAGGGTAAGTAGATGAGTAGTTCCCTTAAGTGCTGATTTCAGGACTTGAACAATGGAGCCCCACCCTCTCATTGGGCCGAGAGGGACTTAGTTTATAATTATATTATAAACAAATTGTTCATTAGAGGATCTGTGGTACTTAAGGTGCAAGATGTAATTATAGGGGTAAAACGGACTTTTGACCCAGCTGTAATTACGAACAACTCGTGAAGGATCGACTTGCATGTAGTGATTATATCAATGGACACAACTTGTCCTACAGTGCATAAGAGTGCAACTTTAGGTCTATAGTGGAGTGACCCTAGAGTTAATGAATGAAAATTGATTAATTAAATAGTTTAATTAATTAATTTTGTATCATTGGAGCTTATAATCTGTAGGTCCATAAGGTCCCCTTGCTAGCTCATAGTAACACTAAAAGATCAATTTAGTTGAAAGAAAATTTTGAAATGTTCAAATTTAATATTTAATTTGAAGTGTTCAAATTAATATTTAATATATTAGATATATTAAATATAAAAGAGGAAAATATATTTATTGTATTTGATACATTAAATATTAAAATAATTAATGTATATTTGATATATTAAATAAAAGATATTTATAGAATTTGAATAAGATTCAAATAAATAAATATCGTAGGAGATTTGAATGAGATTCAAATAAATACAAGATATATTTTAATATATTAGATATTAAAATATAATATTTTAATTATGGCAAAGATTTTCCCTTGGTCACTATAAATAGGACCATTGGGTTGAGCCATTCTACACAACACATATCTCCTTAATAGAGAGAATTAGAGAATTCTCTCTAGACCTCTTCCTCTCTAATCCATTGGGGATTTTCTTTCAAGAGGCTCCCACAAGCTTTGGTCCTGTGTTCGAGTCATAGCCAGGAAGACTTTGTGGAAGAGATAAATATCCGCCAGAAGAATATCCATATTTGAAAGGTATTTATTGCTTAACCTTAATTTATTGTTTAATTCTAAATAAAATCAAAGAAGATCCAATGCTTCCGCTGCGGGATGGAGAGTTCATTCCTATCAGTGGTTCCATTATTCTCTTTTCTTCTTGCTATAATCTATATACCTTGATTGAAGGGGGTAGTTTTAGAGATTGAAAAATGGAAAAAGAGAGTAAAGAGAGTATTCAAAAAGAAAGGAAAAAAAATAGAAAAAATAGAGAAGTGCTAGGCCATAGATTGAAGCAAATAAAAAGAGAGAAGAAATGGAAGAGGGAGGTAATGGGGTGTAGATAAATGTTTTTCGTCCATATACTAACGGTAAGGGCATTTTTTTTTAAAACTTTTTTTAAGGGTTAAAGGTATTAATACAACTTTTGAAAGTTTAGGGATATTTTAAAATGAGACACTAACAATTTCTGTCCATATACTAACAGTAAGAGTATTTTTGAATTTTTTTTAAAAGTTTAAGTGTATTAATGAAAATTTTTAAAGTTCAAAGGTATTTTTGAAACAAAATACTAACGGTTTCTATCCAAAACTAACAGTAAGGGTATGTTTTAACTTTTTTTGAAAGCTTAAGAGTATTAATGAAACTTTTGAAAGTTCAGGAGTATTTTTGAAACAAAGTACAAAGTGCAAGAGTATTTTCTATAATTTAACCTCTTGAGTTTTATAGAATTTTTGTGAGTTTTTCTTGAATGTTTCTATAACAATAGCATACTTGTTATAAAGCTAAGAGGGAAAGGAACAAGAAGAAGGCAATAGAGCTTCATTTGGGCTTCAATGGAGGCTCAAAGACACCATAGAAGTTAGAAAAGAAAGCTTCCCTAAGAGGAAAGAACACATTATGCTCACTTTGTACCTTGCGTCCTCTTTACCTCTCCTTTGTCCAACCCTTATCCGTTCTCCTCCTTCTTCAGCTGCCCTCCCCCTTATTCTATGCATCTGAAACTTTAAATTTGGCACGAACCATTTGCTCACACCTTTCGCCCAAACTTTGACTATCACCCTACTGTTTGTTTTGTTCCCCCTGTTCCAACGATCCTCTCCTTTTCCACACATTCATTTGACCTAATTCCTAAAACCCTAGCAGCTTTATGTGTCATCTTTCATCCTCGACTGGTTTCATCCCATTCCAACCCTTCGTTTTGGAGATACACACATTGCTCTGCAAATCGGGAGTGAAAACACATAGCAACAACATCCAACTTTGAGGTGAGATTTGTATAAACCCACAAATTTTTTCTTTTAGGGAATTCCTAGGGTTAATGGTTGGGTAAGTTACCTTTCATTTGGCTCTGGTTTGATCCCATTTGTATCGGATTCGATGTCGTTCTCCCTCTTCGAAAATTTCAGTGCTCTGGGAGAGTGCCAAAGGCCTAAATTGAGGAGAGACATGATGCCTCTTACCTCCAAGGAGAAAGATAAGTTACAAAAGAGAAGTTCAAGGTATGCTAAAGGTGATTCAAGGTATGCATCCCCTATTCCTATTAACTATGAATGTACATTGATGAAGAAGGATAAGATGTCAGTTGTCGAACATGTTGTTAGGATAGAAAATAACGAAAGTAAGAATGTGTCTCTTATTCATGCTATTCACTCACGCGATGCACTCACGAAGAAGGATTCAAGGTATGCATCCCCTATTCCTTGAGCACCTAAGTTTGGACTTTTGATTGATTTGTTAAGCATGTCATTTTTTGTGAACTTTTTGAAAATTTTGATGAGCTTGAAGTGTTTGTTGAAGTGGTTGCTTGATGCCTGATTATGACATTCTAGGACACGCTCATGTAGCTTGTTGTTTGTCCTTTGATTGAAGTTGAGCATGTTACGTTGTTCTAATTTGAATGCTTTTAAAAACTTTTCTTTGATTTTCTTGAACACCTAGAGCACATATTAGACTCTCTTTTGTGATTTTAAAGGCCTAGAGTGGCTTTATGGGAGCTATATGTTTGTTGTCACCTAGATAGGCCTTAGGCTAGCTTGAGAGTGGTTTTTTGCATGATAGCTTGTAATACATTGCTTAGGAGAAAAAAGAATGTTATTTGCCTATGAAAGAAAAGGAAAATTAAAAAAAAAAAAAGAAAAGAAAAGAAAAGTGAGCTTAAAAGAAAACCATGTGTTGAAGAAGAAAGAAAAGAAGAAAAGAGAAAAGAGAAAAGAGCTTGTCATGTGTATAACACATCAAGGGTAAAAAGTGCTACCCTCATTGTGATCAGTTAGACCATTCATTCAGCGAGTGCTCTAGATAAAGGTCCATACAATGGGTGTGTGAAAGCTAGTGTCTTTTAGTCAAAATGATGCAAGCTTAGGGAGTTCCCAATTGTTGGTTTTAGGCACCTAAGTGAAACATTGCTTACTTGATTTTTCTATGCTTGATAGCCAATAGGCTAGTGTAGAGGAGAAGACGGATTTGAGGTCCCCATAAACTTACTCTGTGCTTGTAGGAACTACATTAGAAAAGGCTAAGAGCACACACACAATCAAGAATTGATAAGAAATATTTTTAACGTGTTCATGGATGGACAGTACATGAGCAGTGCTTCTTCTTTGTGCAAATTGATGAGTTATGCTGAGTATTGAGAATTGAGACATGTATGTCGTATCCATTGAGTCTTTATGCTGATGTTTATGCCTTGTCGAAGGCTCATCAAATACATTTATAATTATCGATCTAAAATTAACTACTTGTAGTAATTAATAGTGGACTGGGTCGAACTACAGGGAATCAAATAATTGATTTCTATTAGTTGAATTTCTTATTGATACAGACTAACACGGATTGAGGGGTTTAGCATAAAAAGATAGAAGGACTAAAATAGTAAAGATAAATATCTCACATCAGGCACCGATTCGGGGTAAAATTAGTAACAATGTAAATTTCTATCACAGATAACCAACATGAAATCAAATAAGCAATTCATCACCTAATCGACTTAACCGGAATAGCTGGTCAAGCCCCTAAGCTACTTTAGGTCCCCTAAATTAATTAACTCAACTTAGCATCGAGTTAACAACATAACTAGCCCTAATTAGCTGGGCACGAAAGAGTTCCATACTAACGTTGCTAGCCGCATTATGGTCTACGGTTTGATTAAGACGAATTGATTAAACTAGATTGGCCTAATCTAATTTAACTAACCTACTCTTTTAATTACAAGGCCCTATCATACCAACTACATGGGAAGGAAGCTCCCTAGTATGCACACATTACCCGAACCTAGCGCTACTTTATTAGCAAACATAAATATGGTCAACACGAATAGGTTGTCAGGCTATCTACGAATATATTCGTAGATAGCTATTTGCTACTTTAAACAAGCCTAATAAACAAACTCGATGCGTATAGAGTGTCAATCTACCTACGAGCATGCACGTAATTAAGCTAAGATAAAGAAACAACCAACTATTATAATGCATCAAGAAATCTAGCAAAACATCTAGATGAAGCTCGACATCAAGGTTCGATCAACATTACCTATCTAAGCCTAAAACTACTGAAAATAGAGAGAAACTAGCTAAAAAGGTCTTATTACGGTGGAAAAGCACGAGACAAATGACCAAAGGGTCAAAAATTTTCTTTTATACAAATAGTGGTACTGGCAGGGCTTGCCACAACGTCTGGTTGTGACAGTATCGAGACACTATGGACAAGGTATCGACGCTATCCTGTTCTCGTGCATTCTGTCTTCTACCAGCGTCTTGATGCTCTCAACAGCATTGAGACACTCTCATCAGGGGCAAAATGTTCATTTCACTTCATTTTCTTGCTCGGTTGCTCAAATGACCTCTAGTTTGCTTCAAATTAATCCCAAATGAATGCAAACACTCCAAAACACGCATTGTGCTCAAATACCTACAAAATGATCAATAAAACACATGAAAACTACATGACCTAGGATGAATTAGGCACAATAATCGAGGACTTTTCTGGTCCTATCAGCTGCTTAATTACTTTTGCAACAAAACGAGGTAATGTGAACTCTGCAGGTTTTTTCAATAAGAATTCTTTCTTTTCCAACCGCTTAAGTCTTGCTACTATTGCTCTATCATCAAGTCTTGCTGCTCTCCCCCAGGATTTAACTATTACAGTCTTCTTCTTTTTCATCTTTTTCTCAGCAAATTTTGGTGCCTGTACACCTCTTTCTTTATTCTTTTCTTTCTTCATAGAGGTGCTCTGTATTGCTTGTTCTCCCTTTACTTCTCTTAATTTCACTTTCCTTCTTGCTTCCATTCGCTCCATTCTCTTTGAAATTGTTTCCTCATATAAGTCAATTATCATAGTAGGCTTCTTGTGCCACTAATCTTTTACTTCTCTTTTTCTTAATTAATCTCTCTTCTTGTTCCTTTCTAGGTGTTTCCATCTCCACAACCTCCTCAACTAGCTTTCTCTTAGCTTCCTTTTCTTTTGGAACTATCCTCAGCTCCCCTATTCCTTTCATTGACCCCTCAAACACCAAGTAATTCTTTTTTTCTATTGCTTGGAGGATTTTCGAAACCACTTCTTTAGGGGCCCAAGAAGAGATTTCTTCTCCTTCATCAACAGAAAGGAAAAGTTCCACTAATTTAGTCTCAAATGGTGGGCGATCTTTTTGGTTTGGCATTTATGTGCTGCTCATCTTCTTTACCACCTCACCATCTTTCTTTTCCTATTCTTTTTGTTTTTCTACCATGGGGAGCTCCCTTGATAGCTTGGCCTTAGAAACGGCCAACTCCTTCAAAATTTCTTTCCAAACTTTAGCCTTTATGACCTCAGTGGGTACCTCAGGTGGCCCCCACCAGTTCTTTATCTTGCTCCACTACATGCACTCCTCCGTCGTTGTTTCCTTCATCCTTCTCTACTAACGTCCCTCTTCTTTTCGTTCTTCATCTATCTACATGCACTTCTCCGTCATTGTTTCCTTCATCATTCTCTACTAACGTCCCTCTTCTTTTCATTCTTCGTCTATAAGTGCACATTTTAACTTGTTTCCTCTTTTTGATTGGTTTGACAATGTCCAATTTTCTCTATTCACTCTCCTCTTTATTTTCTCTTCTGCCAAAACAATGTCCTTCCCCTCTTTAGGTTGTTCAGTGGCTCAAGGGATAATCTTGACAATTTGGTAAATCGAATCACTGCTAGTTTAAAAATGTTTAGTAGCGGATGAAGAGGAAGAAAATCTCACTTGGGCATAATGAGGCACACCATGGGTGGAAATACTTTCACATGAACTCTTTGATTTGGAAGAATGCTCCAAGAAGGACGGAAAAAGGTATTGGCGATTGGTGACATAAATCTTTTGAGTAATCGTCAGAATCTCTCTCGGATGTCATTGTCAAAATTTGAAAATCGCAAATAACCTGAAATAGAGGGTAGGTAAAAGTAGGAAAGAGTGAATGGTTGTCACACCCCTTCCCAACTTACTTGCCTAACCTAGGAATAGATGTAAAGACAGAGACAATCAACCCTCTTACTAGCTCTCCCTGACCATCCCAACATATACCTGAAAATGAAGGCAACACAACACGTTTGAACAAGTAAGTTTGAAACGCTCAAATACACATATGAGCAAGACACATTCACTTTCAGTACTATGTTCTTTAACAAGTCATAACATTTTATAGTTATTACAACCCTGCTAAAATGCTTTTACTACAAACTATATACATAAGAAAGTGTATATACAATGAGCTAAAACGGCGTGGTGGCAAACAGGTCTTGTCAAGGTTAAGCACCGGGAACTCGTCTGCTACCTAGAAAGAGAAAACATAATGAAAATGTGTGCTGGGAAGCCCAGTGAGTGTCTATCTTAAAAACATTATAAGCTCAAAGGTGAAGCATAATGATGGACAAGCTACAAGTTAGAGATAACTTATCACTTATTTGTAAACATAATCAAACCATGCTACCCATTTACAGGTATAAGTCACCACATTATATATAGCATAGAAACTCATAATGTAGTATCATACTGAAGAATAGACATTTCAAAAGCGTAGAAGCTCATAACAATAAAACTCATAACATGATACCACTTTCGAACCTTAGCTGTGGTAGAGTCATCTTTATACCAACAACGTTCATACCTCTCTCACATGCACGTGGAATGCCATTGAACACACTGGTCTTCCCTAATACCTTCTCTATGTCCTTCAGTATTGGGGTTAGACCAGTTACTACCCGAATACCTTCTCTTTGTCCTTCAGTATCGGGAAATCATGATTCCTCCCTCCCAAGTACCTTCTCAATGTCCTTCAGCACTGGGGGTTAACAACATACCGGGGCATACTTTGATTACCTTGGAAATCATGTTTTGATAACACAAACAACAAATTCTCAACATTTGCACTTTTCCTTTCTAAACATGTTTCCAAGTGGATTTACACAAGGCATTTTCTAAAGGAAGTCATACTTCCATAATTTAGTTTCCATGCTTGAATGTGTAGTTACAAACTAATTCAAATCATGCTTAAGTTTCATCAATGACATTCTATTAAAAGCTCCATGAAAAATATACAAAAGTAAGTCAAGCATGTTTCAATGATCAACATTTATGCTTTTGAAGAAAAACAAAGGTCAAGCATAGTTCTAAAATAGAGTCACTCACAATCACCAAAAGGGTTCCAAGGATTATAAGCTATTCCTATCTCCGTTTGCCCTGAAAAATAAATTAATAACATTAATTCCTTTCCTTATACACCTTAAAAACATATCTAATTCAGTCCCATAACTCAATTCATAATAACCATACACACTTGGTGTAAGGTATATAGAAATGGAAGCACATCTCCTTCAATCTCTTGCTAGCAGTTTTTTTTTCTTGCACCTAAAATTCCAGGTTCAACTTTCAGCTTGGGTTCCTCAAAATTTAGCAAAACAACCACCTAATATTTTTTGATAAACCTCAAGTACAACATCTTAGCTTACATACCTCAAAGTTTCAGCTTCTAATTCCTCCTCAAGAGCTCAAAAGAAACTGATTTCTTCACACTGTTCTGCTACCCGAGAACTGTGAACACCTCTCGGTTTTCTGCAATTTTCACCTCCTTCCTCTTCGTATTTTCAAAACACCCGCCCACTGTCGTATTCTACACTCAATTTATGAGATTTTGACTAAAAAATCATCGAATTGGGTGCAGTAAATTAAGATATATGGCTGTTTGAAGTTGATCATCTTCCAAAAGCTTCTAGCTGGACAGCACCTACTTGCCAAAGACAAATCCGTGGCTCCACAAATTTTTGCCAGCCCCTACTTCCTCATTTACATCTTAATCCCCTTTTTTTTCAAACACCAAAACAAGCCAATAAATTCACCTAACACATATAGCCAACTTTACTTAAGTTTGTGAGAAATAAGAACTTTCATTCAATACATAATGCACCTAAAATTTACCCAACTTGTTAATGACCTTAACTTACTTCAATTCAACTCTTAATATGCTTATTCAATGGCTTACCTATCTCCTTATGAAGCTTTATACACATTATAGTTCACAATCCAAAAGATTCCCAAATCCCATCACGACATCTTTTAGTGCAACCTATATCAATTTGCATATGTCAAAACATCATATATGAGCACAATATGATCAAAAGAGAATTTATGGCTTACAATGGTGGTAAATGAGACAGTGGAAAAATTGCAAAAATCATAATGGCGACATGGCAATATATTAGGTTGATGATAGATTTAAACCTTGAATGTTAGTGAATTTCTCATTTTCCACGTACAAGAATTTCCTTTTAAATGTATTGGGATTCATGCCCTTAAGCCTTGTAATTAATGTGTTTATTATTTAATGATTAATTAATAATTAATTGAATATTTTTATTTTGAAATTTATAATATCCATTATGTAAAAATCATGGTTATTAGTGTAATCTTGAACAATATATAGTTGACATACAAGAGGATCATGTTCAAGAAATATTCTAAAGAGTTTATAGTATATCGATAAGGTTGGATACCTTATCCTGGTAACACTATTGATATGACCCACTTTATAATAGTTATAAATGATTTGATCCAAATCTTTCATGTGAAGACATGCAAGTGGTGGTATCATATACAATAGGTTTACATATGACTAGACCATGAAATATTTAATCTCTCCTTATGAATCCATTAATTGAGAAGATTAATATTTCAACAGGATGATTATGTGACTCGATCTTAATCCTGAATGAGTTATGGACTCGTCCTTTGATTTGTATGAGTGAGAGTGACTTTTATAGGTGATTCAATAAGCCTACTATTTTTAGGGACTTGACCAAATAGGGAGCTGGAAAAACATAAGTTTCACAAGATGAAATTCACTTCTTCCCATATATGGTAAGTAGATGAGTAGTTCCCTTAAGTTCAAATTTTGCGACTTGAACAACTCATGAAGGATCAACTTGCATGTAGTTGTTATATCTATGGACACAACTTGTCCTATAGTGCAAAAGAGTGCAACTGTAGGCCTATAGTAGAGCGACTGAATGAATGAAAAGTGATTGATTAAAGATTTTAGTTAATTAACTTTGTATCATTGGAACTTATAAATCTGTAGGTTCATAAAGTCTCATTGCTAGCTCGTAGTAGCACTAAAAAGATCAATTTAGTTTAAAGAAAATTTTGAAATATTCAATATTTAATATATTAGATATATTAAATGAGAAAATATCTATTGATTATATTTGATACATGAAATATTAAGAGAACAATATTTCATGTATTAGATATAGTATATTAAAGGAAGCAATATATATTAAATTTGAATGAGATTCAAATAAGTAAATATATGTTGTAGGAGATTTTAAGAGATTTGAATGAGATTCAAATAT
This sequence comes from Trichosanthes truncata, assembly GCA_033996785.1. Taxonomy (NCBI): domain Eukaryota; kingdom Viridiplantae; phylum Streptophyta; class Magnoliopsida; order Cucurbitales; family Cucurbitaceae; genus Trichosanthes; species Trichosanthes truncata. The sequence continues at coordinate 28,765,931 of MU867259.1, read as the reverse complement.
GTTAAATATATATTAAAATATATTAGATATTATAATATATTATTTGATTTTCGCAAAGATTCTATCATAAGTCCCTATAAATAGAACCTTTGAGTTGGGCCAAAAGGAAGGTCTCTACAGAGAAAGAAACTCCCAAAATTTTTACTCCAAATTCCATTTTCTTTCCAATGGTTCCCACAAGTATTGGTTTTGTGTTCGAGTCATAGCGAGGAAGATCTTGTGGAGATTTGAGATTCATTGGAACACATGGAGATTCGCTGGAACCAGAACTTTTTTCGATTTACTTCAACATAAGTTTGCTTAACCTTTATTATTTTAGTTTAATCGTAAATAAATCAAAGTCGATCCCAAATTGATTTCTAAATTGTTTAGAAATCATAGTTTTCCGCTAGAAGGTGACATTTTTATTTCTATCAATTGGTATTAGAGCGGCCTTTGATTTTTATTTAGAATTAAAATTTTTATGAATGATATATGTGATATATGTGGTTTGCAAATTGACTATTTAGGCATATTGTGGCATTATATTTAACGTCTTGTTTATATCAAATTGTAAAATCTTTCAAGTGTTTAGGGTTCTTTGTAAATTTTTGTTTGACTTCATTATATTCATCCCTTCCAGCAAGATGCTTCACTTCAATCGATGTTAAGTCAAGTTTGGACTACCAACGTTCAAATGGTGTAAACCGACGGTGAGTCTCAATTACACATGTATGTTGTTGCTGGTGAGAGTGAGTACAAAGTGCTACAGAACATGGTACAAAGTCAGACGTTCTTGCTTGTCGGGTGATGACAGATCGGGATGCAGAGACGAACTACAAGGATCCCGAACAAGTGCAAGTTCACACTGTCCACCAAGTAGTAAAATTGAGGTACTCCAAGTATCGAATCCAAAGTAAACGAAGTAACAGAAGTTCAATTTGAAAGTAAAGACCTCTTCAAGTTCTTGACCAATGTAACCAAGAAAATAATGGAGATGGTTGTTGTTTGTGAAATCCAAAAATGAGCATTAGTAATAAAAGAGTACGCAAAACAATTGATGAAAAATGATAAACGAAGAGGTATTCAAATATGTTTCATCCCGTGAGGAATTTGCGCCCACCTTTGCTCTCGTAACCTATTACTCAACTAAGCAAAGCTCGATAGGGATTGCTGCTGATCAGGCATACACGCAAGCGCACGTGATCAAAGTAATAATAAAACAGTATTCCTATCGAGTATCGTATCCACTAGGATTGGTTTTTAATTCAATTAAGTACCATGAAAAATCTCACTTTACTTTATTTAGAGAACACAAAGAAAGAGCTGATAAGAAAATAAACCCTAATCCTAAAAAGCAAGATAAATGGAAGGAGGTACCAATGAAGGAAAATCTAGGAAAATCAAGCACTCTTAAGTTGCTTTTATTAGAATTTTAACCAGCCCTTTAATTATGCCTTACCGATTTCATAGACCTAAAGCTTCCTGTTGGTCGCATTCGAACATGCTAAACTACTCGATTACCTAAGTATCCTTAGCGTTAATTGATTAGTTAAATAAGACTAAGCCCACTTATACTAAGCCTCACCTGTCGATTGTTGTTCCTATGTCACTTCAGCAATCTAGGATCGTTAATTAGACTAAGTCTACCCTAAACATCCCCCTTTGAGCTCAATTTAGGACTTATTTAGCATATCAATGGCCAATTAATAAGAAACATTAAGCACAATCCAACTAAATGAAATATGACAAGGAAAATTAAATAACAATAGTGTCAATTACAACATAAATCCAAAACTAAACGTGCTCTAATCTCTTAAATACAAATTTAGCTCAACATATTCAAATAACAACATAAAATCCGCTGATTAACCGCAAGTAGAGACATGAAAAGTGGGAAGAAAAACAGAGATAAGCAGTCGACACCGAAATCCCAACTTTGTCCTTGAAATTCGCATTCCTGAGCCTCGAACTTTGCTCACAAATACCTCTAATTGTATCTACAGGTCCCAAAAGGGTAGGAATCGAAATTGGGGGTCTAAAATCCTAAATGCCCTCCCCTAATTCGAAAAGAAAATGATGAATATGAAGGCGACAACGTTGCACCGCTAGGGATAGTCGTCCTCTCGGCCCCAACAACTTGTGCACCAACTCTTCTTCTCCTTAGCTCCTACAAAAGCTCTAAAATAGCTTCATATTCATCATAAAGCTCCAAATTCATCAATTTCTCTTTGAATTGCTCAGTTTCTTGAAATTAATAAATGATTGACATAAAATCCTACATTTATAGCATAAAACTTAGGGGTGTAAAAATGGTGGGTCGATTTGGTTCTACAGAAAAACCTAACAGAACTGACCCAATTCGGTTTGGCTTAGAATATCTCCAAACCGACCCGGTTCGGTTCGGTTCCCTAGCGGTTTTTTATTCTTAATTTTTTAAAGCTTACTTACTTACTCTCTCTATTGAACTTCTTTTAAGAAAATCAATTTTGAACTTACTCTCTCTGTTGAACTTCTTTTAAGCAAATCAATTTTGAACTTGATTTCAATTTGATTCAACGGTTTTATTTTTCATTCCTAGTTCTTACAATGCTCATTTCTCTAGTTTATGATTGTAATTGACTTTTCTAATAGATTTATTTAGGACACCATTTCTTAATTAAGGTGAGTGAGCTCATTCATCACCCATTTAGTTCATACTAGATCAACCACCAACTTAGAAGTATTTCATAATTTCTACAACAAAAAATAGAAACTAGAACCATCTTTCAAGAACAAAATCATAAACAACAGAATTGCATTTATCCCTCCAACTTCAATGGATTTCATTGTCACTCCTCGACTCTTGATTCTGAACATAACTTTAGTCCCATTGTTAGACTTCAAGACTCTAGAAAAAAAATATAGATAAATGTAAATGAGTTGAAGAGTAAAGCAAAAAATTTCATTGCTAAGAAACAAAATATGTCATTGAAGAGTAAAACAACTTATTCTTGTACAACGAGTATTCTCAAATTATTTCTTGAACTAAACACATTTCATGAAAAAATATCTTTGAAGTTACAGACATAGATGCAGAAAATTTTAAAGTGACATCTAAAAAAGTCTTCAAAAACTCTACAAATACCTTAGCATTATCCCAATCGTCAGTAGTAGGTATCTCACCTTTCGGAAAATATTTTGGCTCATGTTCCTCTAATCTTTCAAAGGTCTTTCAGAACTTAATTGCTCTAGCCAACATAGTGAAAGTCGAATTTTATCGTGTTTGAACATCCATACTAAGACAACTTTTTGTTGAAATATTATCTTCCTTAGCAAACTCTTTAAATGTTTGCAATCTTGAAGGAGATGACCTAACATACTTGATAGTGCACGTAAGTGTGCTATTACTTGGACTTAAATTAATGCTAGTTTATGGTTTTAAAATATGCTATTGATGCTCTTCGTGTGTATTTTGTATATTTTAAGCTAACAAAGCAAAACTGAGCAAAAGGCAAGTGTTAGGATGAAAAAGAAAGTAATTTGACTTCAATTGGAGCTATCAAGTGAAGACGAGAAGAGAATTGAGGCAGAGAACCTAAGGCCAGAGCATCGAGATGCTCTGGAGAGTGTTGAGACGCCATATGTTCAGCCTCACAAGTAAGGATTTCTGCACACATATCGTCGAGACGCTACCTTATGGCGTTGAGACGTTGTGTTATAGCATCTCAACGCTATCAATGTTTCCGTAATTAAGCATGAAGCTAGGGTACAGTGTCCAGATGTTGTCCCTAGCATCTCGACGCTGTCCTGATTATTATAAAGAGATCTTTTTTGCTACAGATTGAGGGAGGCGTTTTGGAGAGAATTCAACTTAGTTTCGATTCACAACAACTATTTTGGACTTAGAGAGTACTTTTGAGAGCAAAGAAGGGATTCTAAGCTTGAGATCGTGGGACATCACGACGAGGACGAGGATTGGCACGAGTCCAAGAGTTTCTCTCTTTTCCCTTCATACTTTGTTGATGTTTTTAGACTATTCCTTAGAGTTTAGATTTTATTATAGTGAACTTTATGTAGTTGAACTCTTGGAACTTGTAATTGTTGAGACTTGGCTTAAATTTTGACTTATAGTACATTGCAATGTTGTTCATGTTTCTATGTCTGAGCCTGTGGCCAAAGTTTAGTTGTCTTTAATTTGAGTTTTAGCTTGAGAAAGTAGAACTTAAATTTTAGTGTGGATGCATGACCAATAGTTTATTATTGCATGGGAATCAATTGTTTATTATTAGAAGTTGTAAAAGATTTACTTTGTTGGCATGCTTAATTGAAGATTTAGATTGAAAGGTTAAGGACTCAATTTGGCATGATTTTAGTTGGGCTTAGAAAAGTCATTTAACCAATTTAGTGATCTTCTTGGGTTATGATTGTTGCATGTATTTATGTTTCTTAAATTAAACCAAGTGATGCTTCATGGCTAAAATATTACTCGTATGGATTTTCTCTAAAATTGTCTCCAATCTTGTAAATATATATTTTATGTTGTAATTTGACTTTATCTCAAGTTTTGGTCCCCTAGATAAGATTGAGCACTAGTAATTATATAGTACTTAATTAAATTAAGAAAACCAGTCCCTATGATCAATCTTGGCTATTATCACTGCAAATCTTAGAGGTCTAGGTATGAATATATTTGATAGAGCCTTCGATAAGCTATTTATCAAATTGTTTGCAATCTTGAAGGAGATGACCTAACATACTTCACGACATTTCTAATACGAATGATAGACTCATGAAAATCTTTTAAAGCATCACTAACAATCAAATTAAGTATATGAGCACAACATCGAACATGGAGAAATTCACCATCCAACACCAACTCATTTCTTCCTTTAAACTTTTTAACCAAATATGCTATTGCTACATCATTTGAGCTAGCATTATCAACCGTGATGGCAAAAAGTCTATTAATACCCGAACTTGGCAAACATTTTTCAATGGCTCTTCCTATCGTATCTCTTTTATGATTAGTTATTTTACAAAAGTTTAGAAATCTTTTGTGCAAGTTCCAATCACCATCAATGAAATGAGTAGTTATAACCATGTAATTAATATTCTGAATGGAAGTCCATGTATCAGTCGTTAAACAAACTCTTTGGCCACTTCGAGCTAAGGCACTATTCAACCTCTTTGTCACCCCCATGTACAATTGAAAACAATCTTTTGTAATAGTGACTCGTTATGGAATTACAAACTTTGGATGTAATGCCTTGCAAAATTTATGAAATCCTTCACTTTCTACAAACTTAAATTGCAATTCATCCAATATGACCATACAAGCAATCATTATTCTACAATTCTCTTGAGTGAATGATGTAGCTATCTTACATTCAGAATCTCCATCTTCTTCAACATAATCCTCTGATTTACTTGGAAACTTCTTACATTTATCAAAGTGTCTTTTCAAATTTGTTGTTCCATTTCTCTTAGAATCACAAACACATGTTACCCCACAATATTTACAAGCAGCCCTAGGAAATTCAAGATACATCCCTCTACTTTAATACAATGCTCCCAAACATCTGAAGCTTGTTTAGTAGGTTTTCTTTTTCCTAACGATCCTACTTTACTACTCAAACCAAGATTAGGATTATCACTTACAATTGAGCGAAGAGATTGACTAGAATGACTTTGTTTAGAAGTCTCATTTGTAAAAGATGAAGTCATCCTGTAATAGAAACTAAACCAAGTAAAGCTTATGAATACTCAATTTCTAGAGTTTCTAAAGTTTTTATCCCCTTTCCAAGTTCCAACCAAAGATCAAGTCCATTTTTTATAGCCAAACACGATCAATCATCAACTAAACTTTAGTTCATTTCTAAATTTATGACTACATATCTCTAAAGAAAAGGAAAGCTACACACATTCAGAACCATGAACATGCTCACAAAGCAAAAGCAAACACACAAAAAGACAATAATTTTCATAAATCAATTATCTTCTTCAGGCTCTGAGGTGGTTTTCATGGGGAGTGAAACCCTTATACAATTTCTCAATTCAAAATAATGGTGTTTCCTTATCACTTTCAACTAATCAATCAAACCCAAAAAGAGAAAAACTTGAACAAGTTGAAGCAGACAAATACGACAAATCATGATTCATTGAAAATTCTTCATATTTTAGAAAAATCAAGAAACCCCATTGAGATAAAAATTCCTACAAGAGAAGCTTAACCATACACATGAAAGGCCTTCCAATTTCATTCAAGTGGTGTTAGTGGCGTATCTATCATGCATGATGACTAGTGCGATAATGCTGGCTGAAAATGGGCCCTATCTCTCGACATGATTAATACCATGGAGTTAGGGGAATCAGAAAAGGCTACGTTTTCTTTCTAATTTTTTTCCCTCTCTTTAATTTCTTAGACCACAAAGTCATGGTGGTGGTGTAGATTTTGACCTCACCATTTTAATCAAAAAAATAATGCTAAAGGGAAGTGGCAGAGTCGGATTTGTAGAGCTAAAGGGTTTGTTTGGTTTGGTTTGGTTTGGCTCAGTGCGGGTGAAGAATGAAGGAGGAACAGAAGATAAAATATACATAGTTTGTTTTTTTATGCTCAAACATTTCTCATTTCAGGCTTTATTCAGTTAAACCCCCCAAAAAGATTTTACACCCAACAAACAAAGATATGTAAAAAAGCCCAGATGAAGAAAATCCCAAATGAAGAAAACTAACATCTGCAACTTTAGGAGACAACCAAAAAATCCCAGATGAAGAACATTGAGATTAGATTCCAAAGATATTACTGGAAAAATTTCGAGAGCATTGAGATTGAAAGATGAAGAGGCTGTCGCTCGAGTGAGAATGACGGCAAAATTTGAGCAGCACCCGAGAGGGCTGACGTCAAGAGAGCGAGATGCAGTGGGTTGCAGGCTGATGTTGGGAGAGAGATGTGGCGATATCAGTGTGAGATTGAAAGAAATGAAATGGAATCGAGGAGAATGAAAAACGATGCGTGACTCTAAGAAAAATGAAGATAATGACCTAGGACAAATGCAACTGAGGACCGAACCGACCATATCAGTTTGGGTCGATTTGGTCTAAATTAATACTGAAAACCGAACCAGTTTGTTTCAGTTCGACGGTTTGGTTCGGTTTCTTACACTCCTAATAAAACTAGCTAAATAAAGGCAAAAATATAGCACTAAATTAGTGTTGTCAGCTACCTATATGCACCCGCAACTCACCCTTTTGGGTACAACACGGTCCAACACAGAATGAGACCTTGACAGAGGTTATCGAGGGCTCATCAAAATAATATTTATAATTATCGATCGTAATTAAATATTTGTAGTATTAATAGTGGACCGGATCGAACCACAGGGAGGGAAAATTTGCTGTGTAAATAAAAAATGCACGTGATTAAATTACGTGAAAATAACAAAAAATAAAGGAATAGAGTTCATATCTAACCAGGAATCGATTCAGTGTCGCGTTGGGTTTCACTTGTGTAATGTTTATTAAAGATTACTAATGGTTCAATTTTAGTAACATGCACTTAACCAACCTCACCAAAAAATTCGATGAAGCCCCTAACGGCCCCTTAATTAAACTAAATTAACCTTACTTCAATTTAGTCCTACACTAGCCCGATAATAGTTGGGCATGATAGCGTTCCATACTAATTGAGCTAGCCACATTATGATCTAGAAATTGGTTAAGACGAATTAACTAACCTAGATTGGTCAGTTTTGATTAATCAAAACGCTCTTTTACTCCTAGGACCTAAAATGCAAACTATGAATTATGGATAGCCAATAACTCACACTCATGCTTCAGCCCTCTTACTACTCAAATCAAGCACGCACTCTCGACAATTACGGATCTAAAGTAATGTACATAGAATAAATGAACACGGTCGATGTGAATAAATTATCAATTTATTCTACGAACATGCTTATTAATAAAAGCAAGAAGTAAAAGATGCATTAACTGAAATTTAATGCAATAAAGTTGAAAATATCACAACATTATATAGTGGAATAACCCGACAAACCTCCGAATCGGCATCGCATGCTTAGTCGAACATCGTTTCTTGAGCCTCGACCCCCATGGATAGATATAAATTTATCCTAATTTGGCTAAAATAGACTAAAATAGTAAAGAGTCGAGAGAATCGTCTGAAAATGGTTGACAAAAAGAGTAATATAAACCTAATTTGGAAAAGAAAGCTTTTATAGTAATCAATGTAGCAACGAGACGCTACCAATGTCTTGGCAAGGCTCGTCGTACCGTCGAACGAGGCCTCTACGTGCTTCCTCCAGACAGTGTCGAGACGTTACAAGTAGGGTCTTGGCACTGCCCTATTCCCAAGCATTTTTTAATTTTGCCTTCGTGACGCTATCTGAAATGTTGGGACGCTTTTGTCAAGGGCATTTTGGTTATTTCACTCCTTAAAGTTTGGTTGCCATTTGTGAAATGCTCCAAAATACGCCATTTGCTTGATTATCTACAAAATGACCAATAAAGCTCATAAAATCTATCTAACTAGGATGAAATAAGTGGGATAAAATAGGACTTTTTAGGTCCTATCACAACCCCCAACCTAAATCTTGCGACTCCTCTAGTAAGGAACACTTAAAAAAAATAAAAGAATCATTGATTGCAAACATGTGACTCTAACATTGATGCTTAAGAATAACACAACAATTACACAAGAGAAGCATGCAAAACACTATTCATCATTAAGACACTTGAAAACTCTTTCCTATCATTTCTTAGATGTGTGTGTGCGTAGCTTCCCTAATATAATCTTTACAAGCATGGGGTAGGTTTATAAAATCCTCAATCCACCTTCCCCCATACGCTAGCGCTAAGAAATAGTTATCAAGCCTTAAAACAATTAAGAAAGTAATGTTTTACTAGGCGCCTGAAAAACAACTATAGGGTACCCCTAAACTTGCTTCGCTTTAACTCAAGGCCTCAAACTTGACCATATTGACACTTGACCATTTTTACCTAAGGCCTCGAACTGTGCATCGCCCCTTGACCATTTTTACCTAAGATAGCTCAACGATGACTTAACCACATCGACCCTTGACCATTTTTACCCAAGGCCTCAATGTTTCTCTAGATTCAACGGTGACATACTAACCCTCGACCAATTTTACCCGAGGCGCACTAGTATTCACCCTACTTTCCTTTATCTCATACAAGGTTCACAAACCTCATCAATCTCACTAGAATACTTGAATCCTACGCATCATGCTTCTAGACCATACTCATGCCCAAAACTACATAATCACCCATGAAGTGCTTTTGGACTCAATGCCAACAACTCGTCATGCATTCACATCATAAGATTACAACAACCTCAACAAGTCAACATGATTATCACAAATGAATACCACAGCATGATACCTGTCACCAATTCACCACAACATACTAAACATGTTCAACTCAAAGAACAATGCAATTCGATAAGATATACATAAATAAACAATTAAGACACACAACATGCTAGCAAACAACAAACAATCCCAATTGGCTGAATTCTACTTACAAAATGTATTAAAGCGCCCCTAAGGCAAGTCGATAAGGTTCCTAAACAATATAAACAAGAGTTAGATGCTAGAACTCCATTTGGAACCCTTATTCAAATCCAAAGGAATATACAAGAGGGATGTACTTACCCAAAATGATTTTACACTTAGTTCGAACAATCCATTCAAATCCGATACGAACTTGATTCCTTGTTGGAAGGTTGTTCAAATGAGTTCGAATTGGCTAGGAACGAACTACACCAAATGGGCTCAAATGCTTGTTGGTTGGTGTTCGAGTTGGTTCGAAAATACCAAACTAACCTCTACAGGCTATGGATAAAGTAATATGAGGCTCTTCGAGTTATGGGTAACGACCAAAAGTGTTCAAAATTTAAAAAACAGGCCCAATGCCTTGCCAAATCGTGTTCGAGAGTGTTCGAATCAATCTCAAGCTGCAAACCGAAGGTTCCTACACGTTGGAGCCTAAGCTATATCACCTAAAGTGATTTGCAGAAGCTCTAAAATGCATTAAAACTTACCGAAAGAGTTCTTACACTTGATGTTTGTTGTTCAAGGGTGTTCGATCTATCCTAAACTGCAAACTATAGGTTTCTACATGTTAGAACTAAAGCGACAATACTTAGATTGATTTGCAAAATGTTTAAAACATGCTTGAACTTACCGATCAGCATCCAAAGGCTCAAACTCGTGTTGTCAAGTGCTTGAAAGAGTCTAAAATAGTAGATCTACCATTGCCTAGCCGTGGGTAGTCAGATCCAAGACTGAAAGAGGCGCGGGTTTGCTTGCAGTGGGTCGCAAGCATTTCAAATTGCACCGTGGAGGGTCACCAGCGCTTGATTGGGTCTCAAATCGAGTAGGTTTTGTTGCTAGAACTCGTGGGTATTAGTCAAATCGTCGAAGAAGACACTGTCGTGGCGTGAAGGGTTCATCTGTAGGCTGCCGCTACTGATACACACAAGAATGAAAGGGAATCGATCAAAGAAGAAGAGGAAATCGAATGGGTCTTGTTGCTTGCCATTGGTGTGGGTCTTGTAGCTCACGTTGCTGGTCGAATGCACAAATGCTGGAGAATGAGAGGGAGAGGGCTAGTCGGTGGCAACTTCTAGTGAAGGGGAGGAAGAGGAGATGATGAAGGGGGAACGTTGAGTGAGGAAGAAGGAGAAGAGGAAGAAGAAGGAAAACAAATGGTGTCTAGGTATTTTTTTTATTCCCGTTTTCCTATTCCTTTAATGAAATTACCTTTATTTGAATAACTCTTCAAATGCAAAGATAATATCAAATAATAAAATACAAAAGGAGAAATCTTTGGATCTTCTTTATTTTTTCCAAATTTTTATTTCTATTCCAAAATTTGAAACTCTAAATAAGGTACCAAAAGATTTTGGATAAAATCTAATTAATAGGAAATTTGGGTTCCTTTTAGAACTTGAGAATAAAACCTAACAATTAAGTTTCCAAATCATGGAATTAAAGATTTAATTAAAAATCTCTTTTCTCAAAATTAGAGAAACTTGATTTATTGAACTTAAGGGACTATATTCGAAATTGTAGTTTTTTTTTCCAAATCAGAGCTGTAACGAATAACTCAATCTAATTATTCTAAAATAGCCTAATTTTATAATGTGGGGCGTTACACATAGCGAGGAAGACTTTGTGAAAGCCTTGGAGATTTAACCTCGTTGGAGTTGTAGTGGAAGATTAAAGACCCGCCAGAAATATCTTCATATATTTCAATGTAAGTTTTCTTAACCATGTATGTTTATGTTTGATTATAAATAAATTAAAGACGATCTAATGCTTCCGCTGTGGGGTGAAACGTTCATTCCTATAAGATTAGGTCATCCATAAATAAAGATAATTTAATTCAAAGTTAAAATAGTTTAAGTTTTGAATTTAGTTTATCTTTATTTTTTCTAATAGGATTAGAATAAAATATTTAGGATAATATTTTAATTTTAAAATGATAGATTTTAAAAGATTATTCAATTAGTTTTTAATAGGATTAAAAACAAGGCCTGATTAGGTTCATTAATCTAGGTTTCAGAAGTCATTCTGGACAAATATAAAGTTGAGAAACTGTTGTCTTCAAGTATTGTCTCGGTTGAGGTAATTCGAAAAACTTTTAAATCTACTTGGAAAACTGAGAGTGGTTTAGAAGTTGAGGTGTTAGGTAAAAATCAGTTCATTTTTCGTTTTCAAAATGAATTGGATCAAATTCATATTGTTAGAAATGGCCCTTGGTTATTCGATTGTTTTTTGTTGGTTTTGGAAAAGCCTCAACCATTTACAAAACCTTGAGAAATGGTATTTGAGTATGAGGCCATTTGGGTTCATTTTCTGGCTATCCTTCTGACATGTTTTAATAAGGAGATGGTTGAAAGCTTGGGTAATGCCATGGGCTTTGTTTTAAGAATTTGATGAAAGGGAGGGCTCCTTAGGTTGGGGGGCAAGCATGAGAGTTAAAGTTCGTATCATTATCACAAAGCCACTGAGAAGGGGAATTAAAATTAACTTGGATGGTCCAATGGGAGAGGGTACTAGTTCCGATCAAGTATGAGAAGTTTTTCTCCCACTGTGGTATAATTGGCCATCACTTTAAGGACTGCAACTTATTCTACAAGAACGACAGTCCCAACATCAATTTCCATTAGTATGGTCAAAGGTTTACTTTTCAATGGGAAATTGTCCTCCATTGCCTCGTCGACAATCGAAGGAGTTCGGTGCGAAGGATTGGAGAAGCTCTAATCTCTCGCAGGAAAAAGGGTCGCCGTCAAGATTAAAGAAGAAAGATGGTGGTGAAGTGGTGGGGTCTGGACTGGAGAAGCTCTAATCTTTGCAAATTTCTGTTGATGGCAGTGAAACAGCGCGGATTGGGCTAAGCTTTCCATCTCCGATCAGCGTCGATGACATAATTAATTCACCAGTTACGGTTCCAGATTGCTGTATGATGACAGAGCAATCACCAACTTCAATTACGAGCGTAATTTTAGGCTTGGTGGTGGAAGGTGAAGATCTTCAACGGAAACAAGCCTGAACGAGGAAATTGAATTTTAAGGAGAAGTCAATTACAGGAAGTAAGGAGAACCCTAGAGTTAATGTACCCAATGAGAGTGGGCCAGAAACTTTGGGCCTAGCACAGACGAACTCTAGCTTTTGCAAAGGAAAAGATAGCATGCCACGTGTGAACTCTGAGAGTTTGAACATGGGACAAAGTCCTAAAGAATTTATAGCTAGCTGCAAATGACAAAGACCCAGGTATTTACTTATCTACTCCAACAGCTCATTTAATTATAAATTCCTTTGCTGTAAGGAGCAAATCAAAGGGTGGACAGTGGAAGCGTAGGGATAGGGAAAGCCCGTCTGTCTCGCAACCTAAAAGGTTGGAGGAGGAAAAAAAGCATAAATTGGTTGGCGAGAAGGAACATCATGAGATTTTGAAGAAACTGAAGATGAGTGAGCAGGAGTCTATTCTTGTTTCTACTAGTGACATGTAGGCGGTGGCTGCACTGCAGTCTGCCAGTCACAATGAAAGCTCTTTGGTGGAATGTTCGTGGATTAGAGAGACCATGGACATTCCGTGATGTTAGTGATGAAATAAATCGTATTAGTCCCCAATTAATTTTTTTATTGAAAACAAAATGTAACCCTTTGAATTTTAATAAGTTGAAGAACCATTTAAATTATGATGGTTGTTTTATTGTGGATAGAGTGGGCTTGAGTGGTGGATTGTGTCTACCTTGGAGGAACGAGGTGGATGTTTCAATTCGTTCTTATTCTCAACATCACATTTATGCAAATATTAAATGGCAAGATAAATGTTGGAGATTTTCACGTTTATATGGTTAGCCTGATCATAAGTTGAGATATCAAACGTGGGAACTATTGTGAGATTGAACAATAATGATGATTCACCATGGGTAGTGGGTGGAGATCTTAATGAAATTTTGTGGGACTCAGAGAAAATTGGTGGAGGGGATAGAGATCAACATTTGATCAACAATTTCAAAAATCCCTTGGATTATTGCCATCTTCGGGATTTGGACTTTGAAGGAGGTTCCATTACGTGGTGTAATAGAAGAGATCAACATATTAAGGTTAGTATACGCCTTGATTGACTTTTATCTAATCAAAGGTTCTATGATCTCTTTCAGGATTGTCGAGTTAGAAACTTGGATTGGGCTAAGTCGGATGATTGACCAATAGAATTATGTCCCTCCAAAAGGACCTCTAACGGATGGAAAACTAGAAAGGTTTCAGGTTCTGATTTGAAGAGTTTTGGTTGGCAAATCAAGAATGTAAAAAACTGGTTAAATCTTTTGGTAGGTGGGACACATCATATGGGGCTATTTTACCATTACAAAAACAAATGGATTTTTATGCCCCCTCTCTTGGTAGATGGGGTAGAAGATTGAATTATTAAATGAAAAGGAAAATCATAAGGCTTAAAGCTATGATTCAGGAGGCTTATAATAGATTGCATCCCCTTGATTTGAATTTGGTTAATACTCAAGAGACCGATCTAGATAAAGCTTTGCAGGATGAAGAAATTTATTGGAAACAAAGATCAAGAGAAGATTGGCTCCAATGGGGTGACAAGAATACAAAATGGGTCCAACAAAGGAAAACAAGAAGGAAAAAGAGGAATGGAATAAAAGGGACAATGGATGAAAGCGGTCATTGGCAGGAGAAGCCTGGTTTGGTTTCAAATATCTTTGTTAACTGCTTTCAAAATATCTTCTCTTCATCTAATCCTTCAATAGAGGATATTGAAAGTATAACGAAGATTATACCTAGGAAAGTCATAGGTGAGATGAATTCACGATTGATGCAAGTTTTTACAAATGAGGAAGTTGAAAAAGCCATAAAGGGTTTTAGTCCGACAAAAGCACTAGGTCCAGATGATTTTCTTGTCCAAAAACGGTTTCGTGCAATTTGAATTTCTTGAATAGGAGGTGCTCGATAAAGGATTGGAATAAGACATGTGTTGTCTTAATTCCTAAAGTAAAGGATCCAAAAGGGGTGGAGGACTTTAAGACGAATAAGTCTTTGCAATGTTTCATACCAAATTGTGACCAAGGTAATTTCTAATCGGATGAAGATTGTTCAAAGTGAAATAATATCGTATGCTCAATCAACATTTATTCCAAGGAGGGCGATCTCGTACAATTTAATAATTGGTCATGAGAGTCTTCAGTTTCTACATAAACATAAGATCGCTAATGGTGGATATGCGACACAAAAACTAGATATGAGCAAGGCTTATGATCGAGTGGAGTGGTCGTTCTTAAAGCAGGTGATGATTAAGTTGGGGTTTCATATGGAATGGATTGACTTGATAATGGATTGTATTTCAACAGCTTCGCTAACTATCTTGATTAATGGACAGGATACATGGTCTATTAATCTGACACGTGGTGTGAAGCAAGGTAATCTTTTATCCCCTTATCTTTTCTTGTTGTGTGCAGAAGGATTTTCAGCTCTGATTACTGATGAAGCATGGAGAGGACATATTTTAGGGATGACTATAGCTTGACATAGTCCAAAGGTAACACATTTATTCTTTACCGATGACAGACTTATCTTTTTAAAGGAAATTGCTGTGGAATTTGGCTTCCTGAAGTTTATCTTTCAAATTCATGAGAAGCGTCTGGTCAAAGTATAAATTTGGCCAAGTTTGCTATGTGTTTTTCTCCAAATGTCAGTATTGAATGTAAGGAGTTTCTTCACCAAATTCTACCAATGAAAATGGTGGAAATTTTGGAAACTTATTTGAGCCTTCCTTCATCTTTTACAAGATGTAAGGGAGCAGACTTTAAACTTCTGAAGGATAGATTCTGAAAAATTCTTCAAGGATGGAAGAGTCCGTTATTCTCTTGAAGTGCCAAGGAGATTTTAATTAAAATTGTTGCATAGGCTATCCCTACTTATGTTATGAGCTGTTTCAGGTTACTAAAAACCTTTTGTTTAAAGTTGACAAATTTAATGGCAAGATTCTGGTAGGAATCAACTGATGAGAAAAGAAAAATACATTGGATGAGATAGGAAAGTTATGTAAACCTATGGAGTTTCGAGGATTGAATTTCAGAGATCTCCAAGGGTTTAATCAAGCTTTATTGGTGTAGCAGGTTTGGAGGATCTTTAATAACCCAAATTTGGCAATGTCAAAAGTATTAAAAGGTAGATATTTTCCTTAAACTGAGAGTTCAATATTACATTGAATCCTTCTTCATCATTTTTCTAGAAGAGCCTTATGTTGGGGATGGATGATAGGATTTGAAAAGTCCTATTTTATCCTTCTCCATCATTAGCTTTTATGTGTTCAATTGATCATTTTGTAGGTAATCGAGCATTAGGAGTGTTTTGGAACATTTGCATCCAAATGGGGTTGATTTAGTTTGATTTGGAGGTCATTTGAGCAACTGAGAAAGAATAACCAGTTAAATGACCAAAATGCCCCTGACAAGAGTGTCTTAACCCTACCTAGAAGCATCAAGATGCTGCAAAGGTAGAATGTTCAAGAACAGGACAACGTCTAGATGCTGTCACAAGTCCGTGTGCACAAGCCTTACTCGACGCTATAGAACGCTATGGGTTGACGTTGGTAGCATCAAGATGTTACCTGTAGCGTCTTAACGCTACTTCGATTTGTATAAATAGAATTTTCCCTCCTCTAGGTCATTTATCTCTCATTTTTCACTGTCTTTGAGACATTTTCTCTCTGTTTTCTTTAGATTAGGATAGTTTTAGGAGTTTTTGATCGAGCCTCGGTGTCAGGCTTCGCCATTCCGATGGCCAGCTAAACTTTCGACGCCGACTCGGGTGTATAGACAGTAACAATGTATTTTTGTGAAATTTGTACTTAATTTCTTTATGTAATTTTAGTAGCTATTGTTTCTTAATTCTAGCTTAAATTACGTGCATGCTCGTAGATTAAATTGAAGACTTAATTGTGTCGAGTTTGTTCATTATGCTAGATTAAATAGCAAGTAGGCCATATCGATTTTAGCATGTTTGTTATCTATTAAGTCTTGATTTAATGTAAGAGCATGTTGGTAGAATAGTCTGACAACTTATTTGCGTCGAATGTGTTTATGTATGCTAAGTATCGAATAGCGATAGGACCAGCTCATGTTTGCCTAGTAAAGTCTTTGGTCTCGTGTATTTTAGATCACCAAATCTAGTTTAGTTGATTCGTTTTAGTCAATCCCTAATCGTAATACATTAGCCCCATTAGCATGGAACACTATCGTGCCCAGCTATAACGAGTTAGTTTATAAGTTAATTCGATGCTAAGTTGGATTAGCTTGTTTAAGGAGATCCTTAGTTTATTGGTTGTTCTAGTTAAGCCGATTAAGTAATAAACTCTTGAATTCATTCTCACGTTGGTTATTTGTGATCGAAATTGCATCGTTGCCTAATTCACCTCGAATTGATGCCTGAGGTTAGATCCTTTATGTTTCATGGTCTTTATTTTTAGCCTTTTTATCACTTTATGTCTCAATCCCCCCTTTATCTGTCTCAATAAGAAATCTAATTAAAAGAAATTGATAATCAATTTTTTATGGTTTGACTCAGTCCACTATTAAATACAAGTATTTAATTTTAGATCTATACTTATAAATGTATTTGATGAGCCTTTGACGAGCTCAATTTCAAATTGGCGTCCTTGCTGGGGAACCACTCAATTGATTTCTTAATGTTGGGTTTCTTATTTCAATAAAAACAAAACAATAAAAACAAAAATAAAAAAAGTCAATAAATACTTGTTCTTTTAATGGCATAGAATTTCAAGAATTTTGAAGGAGTTGCCCCATCTTCAGTTTCAGGTATGTCATTAGAGGATTTAATTAATGAACTTGCTAATAATACTCTTCAGTTGCAGCAGGAAACTTGAGCTAGGATGCGATGCCTTGATGATCAAATCACCTAGTTGACTATTAATGGCAAGACTAGAGAGTGCACAAGAACATCCACCTATCGACATTCCTGAGGTACAAATTTATGATGAGAAAGATTTAGATACTAGTGATGAGGTTTATCTACCATGTGAAGATCAGGTATGTGAGGAAACGAAAGAAATCAAGCTTCAATACAAGGAGGCCTACGTGATAGAGTTGAAGGCTGAAGCCCTGCGTATATTCTATCTGATAAGTCGTCTCTATATTATGAATGTTCTTTCTCTTATTCTCACTAGTAAATTTTCGAGTTCGAGTCTGCTTTTAGTTTTTCCTTTTAATAGCTTAGCTTGTTTTTTCTTTTGTAGGTAATAAATGGACCTTTGACGAAAAATTTATTATTCTTAGAGGGCCGTAGACGCACCACCACCACCTAGGTGCTAAAATTTCAAGGGACTTTTTCTGTTCCCCTCTCATTTGTTCTTATTATTTTTGAGCTTAATATTGAGTAATGAGCATCTATGCGTTGAACTATTTGGCTTTTGAGCAATTTTTGAAATTTTTGAAATTTTTTTTTATAGTTTTGTGCTTGATTTGTTTGATGAGTTAGATGTATGCTTATTGATTAGGACAATCGAACACACTTAACTAATCACTTACCTAATGATAAGAGGGTTGTCGTAGGCCCTATCAAATAATATTTATAAACCGAACTTCCAAAAATTTGCAGTAATAGTGCCCAAAGTCGATCACAGAGATTGGAATTCTTAGATTAATTAAGTACCAAAGTTAATTATGCCTAATTTTATTTAGAGAAATAAAACTTTAGATTGAGGTCAAAACAAATAAAATAAAACCTAAACTACTATTTACAAGGTTGGAGTTCAATTTTTGAGAAACATGATGGTTGATTAAATTAAGCACACTTTGTAGATAAAGAATTGATTTCATGCAATTAATCTTAAGCCAAGAATTACTAAGTGATCAATATCCTCCCTCGAGCTCAATTGAACTCATGCCTAGCAATAAATTAACCTCTCGGTCTATTTCTATTACTAAACATGGCATTAGACGATTTTCTTAAGGCTTATAGAATTAATCTACTCACTCTCGTACAATAAATTAAATCTAGTTATGCATCTATTATTCTAAGGATAAATTTACTCTCTCGAGCTAAATCTAGCCCAACATGCAAAACCATGGCCAAAGGTATAGACAATAATAACGAGATACATAAAAGATGTAAAAACATGCATTCAATTACAAATGAACAAAAGTCCAAAACATACAACCATTACTTATCTAAATACAGAGATAAACAACAATTGAGTCCATAACAAAACTCCTAAAAATGAAAAGAAAAGAAAAGGGAAAAGAGAATAAACTAAGGTCGCGTGCCAACACTCGTTCCCAACGTTAAGTCCACGATCTCGAGCCTTGAGTCTCCTCCTTAGCTCTCCAAAGGTCTCCTCTAGTCTCTTAGAATTTTGGTATATAAAAAATGGCTCCCTTTGCATGAATGACAAACCTTCCCTTTTATGGAGTCGAGACAACATTGCAACGCTAGGGGCAACGTTGCAACGATGTCCCTTCGAATTTTGTAAAAAGGGGAAAATCTATTTCAATAGCGTTGCAACACTATAAATAGCATTTGCAACGCTATGCCTGCAGTTTTTCAAGGTTGAAAAGCTTCTCAAATGGCATTGCAATGCTATGCCCTCAGGTCTAAATGCCTTGTTCTTTTTCTTCAACACTTGAATCCTCAAATATAGCCTTAAGTTGCTCAAATTTGTCAAAATATCTTACAATTCTTTGATTTTGCTCCAAATGCTCAGTTTCTGAGAAATATACATAAAAACACATGAAAGTACATATAATCATAAGAAAACTAGCATAAAACTGATCCAAGAAATAGCACTATTTTGCCTACTATCACCTAAGGGTCCTTAGCCTTAATTGATTAGTTAATTAATATTAAGCCCACTCATATTAAGCCTCACCCATCGATTGTTGTTCCTATGTCTCTTCGACAACCTAGGGGTGTTAATTGGACTAAGCCTAACCTAAACATGCCTCTGTCAAGCACAATTTAGGACTAATTCAACATATTAATGGCCAGTTAATACGAAGCATTAAGCACAATACATCTAAATGAAATATAACAATTGAATTAAATGAAAAAATTGTTTAATCCAACATAAAACCAAACCTAAACTTACTATAATTCCCTAAATACAAAATTAGCCCAACATAGTTTTAAAACAAAGCAATACCCTCTGTCATATAGCAAGCATGGACATGAAAAGAGGGAAAGAAACTGATACAAGACCCATTGATGTCAAAATCTCATCTTTTGCCTCGAAATCCACATTCTCGAACCTCGAGATTAGCTCATGAACATCTCTAATCAGCATCTACAGGTCCTAAAAGGGTAGGAAATAAAAAATGGGGGTCTAAAAATCTAAATGTCCTCCCTTGATTCAGAAAGAAAACGATGAATTAATAGGTTGCAGTCTCAACAATGTTGCAATGCTAGGGACAACGTTGCAATGTTGTTTAAAACGCTAGCATTTTTGCATGTGCACAGGGGTAGTGTTGCAACACTACAGATGGAGCTTTCCTGTAACACCCGAGACGTTTTGGGTAAGTTTAAATTGTTGTTTTGGTAAAGTTTTATTAAGAATTTATTGGCTTTGAGGGTAATTTGGTGATTTTTTTTGGAAAAGGAAAGGGCATTTTGGTCTTTTAGAGAGAGAAGATATTTTGATTTTATTATTATTATTATTATTATTATTATTATTATTATTATTATTATTTAAAAAAAAAAAAAAAAAAAAAAAAGAGAGAAAATTTCTTCTCTCTCTCGCGCGCGCTCCTCTCCCTCACGGTAACTCTCTCTCTCTCTCTCTCTCGCCGAAGCTCCAGCCCCGCCGCACGCCGCCGCCGACAGCCACGAACCCCGCGGCACGACCGCTGCCCGCCGCTGCTAGCGAGCAAGCTGCCGCGCGAAGCTTGCCGCCGCGTTTTCGTCTGTCTTTCGATCAGCTCGCGCGAAGGCTCCGATCGACGAAAGCTCCTCCACGCGCACGCCGGTCGACGAGGGCCCTTACGCCTGAAATCGTCGGTGGTTCTGAACTCTAAGCTCGCCGGAAAACACCTTTTCAGCCGCGTTTTCAAGGTGGGTTTTCGTTTCCGTGAGAAGTTTGGCATTTTGAGCTCGAGTTTGATTGATTTTCAGCAAAACGACCTCGAATTCTTGTAGATCGGGCTGCAACACACCAGAAATGGACCTCCACGCGCCGATAGGTTGACCCACGCGCCGCCGCCTTGAAGCCCACGTGCCGCCGCTCGCCGGAGTTGGGTAAAAATTGCCATTTGGTCCGTTTCGTCGAGTTATTAATGATAGAATGTGTTTTAGCGTAATTCGGATGGTTTAAGACACGTTTAGAACACTTTTTAGGTGAATTGTCGAGGACCTTGGTTTGTACTCGGAGTGGGGACTCGAGAAGCTCATTACTAGTGGAGAAAGGGTATTTTAGTAAGTAAAGCTTTAAGGTAAGGGATCTCACAACGAAAGAAGTTTTCGAAACCGAGAGCTAGCTCTATATTTACTTTGAAAGTTTATGTTTTTCGTGTTAAGTATTTAAGAAAGAAAGTGTTTTATATGTATATTCCTTTATACGCTATTTCCATGAGTTCTATTTGAGTTTTCATGTTAAAAAGAATGGAAATGATATGTATGTCTTTGAAATGCGATTGTCTTGATTTATGCATTCATAACTATGTTCTAAAACGAATGGGACCTCATGCATGTGTTGTGTGCTCATGAAAAGATTTATGTAAGGCCGTGACGATAATTCTCCCAAAAGTTTTATGTGGGTTATGAGGGAACCCGAGTCTTCGGACTCTCTATGCTCCCGGGGTTCGAGAGTGCCCCCACGATGGTAGCCGACGGGCTTGAGTCTTCGGACTCCACGATGGTAGCCTTCGGGCTGAGTCTTCGGACTCCACGATGTATGTTATCTTTCGAGCTCAACTCTCAGAGTTAGGGAGGACTCTATTCGATGGAAAAACTATGTCTTCGGACTATTCACGAGGCCCTCGGGAGAATTTAATCGTTCACGAGAGCCGCGAGGAAAAGTACATGGTTTATAAAACGAATTTTAGGTCCCCTACTAAAGCGATGGTTTACGATGATTTTATGATTTAAAATGACATGTTGCATGCGATTGAAACTCTTATTTGAAACTACGATTGACTTACTGAGTATTATTCGTTAATACTCACCCTTTTCCTTTTTAAAATGTTTTCAGGAAAGGCTAAGATCGGCCCTAGCGCGTGACCGGAGATCAGCTACTTGAGTCATGGGGAGCCGAGCGATTGCTATTCCGCTTCTTTTATGTTTCTGGATGTACATAGAACTCATGTCGAGTTTTTAAATGTTTAGGAGGATGTTTCAAAGTCTTTTAACCTTTCTTCGTAAAATCGTGCACGTGTATTTGGCTTTCTAAGTTTGAATTCACTTGGTCTATGCTGTCTGAACCCTAGCATCATATTGAGAAGTTTGTTGGATGCTAGGAGGTTGTTTGAAAATCTTAGAAGTGTGTTTTTCTATGTCTTATCAGGTAAGGGTCTAATTTTTGGTTTTCGCGTAGTTACGTCGTTATGCTGTCGAAATTTTCGGTAATATAGCGACGTGACTTAGTAATGACTCTTAGGTAGTGTGTTGAGCCTATAGGGTCGTTACATTTCCACTTGCACTCGTTTCTAGTGTTGCAACGCCACAGGGCAGCATTGCAACACCATTTCAAGGGTTGCAATGCCATCCTCTCGACCCCAAAAGCTTGTGCTTCAACTCTTCGTGTCCTTAGCTCATCCAAAAGCTCTAATTAAGCTCCATATTCACCATTTTGCTCCAAAATTCATAATTTTGCTCTCAATTGCTCGGATTCCAAAATTAACATATAATCAACATAAAAGCTCACATTTATAACATAAAACTAACTAAATTAAGGCATAAATATAACTCTAATGTAGTGCTATCAGCCACCTATTGAGCGAGTGCTCTGGGTAAAGGTCCCTGCAACAGTTATGTGAAAGCTAGTGCTCTTGAGTTAAAGTGATACAAGTTTATCTCAGGTTTGTTTTTCAAACACTTAAGTAAAACATTGCTTTCTGGATTGTTCTATTACTTGACGTCTAATTCGCAGGGCTAGTGTAGAGGGAATATATATTGAAGACCCTGTAAACCTACTCCGCACTTGTAACGATTAAATTAGGGAAGCTAAGCGCACACACACGCAAGAAATGATAAGAAAAGTTTTTAAATTTCTCTTGGATGGACTGTGCATGAGCTTTGCTTCTTTGTTTGTAAAGGATTTGTTATCTTAAGCATCGAGATTAGAGTTATGAGCGTGCATCAAATGAGTGTTATCTTTATTGTTTTGTTTGTGCCTAACTCAAGGACTAGCAAGATTTACGTTGGGGGAAATTTGATAGAACTAGAAAATTCTTTATTTTATCCTATTTATTTCATGTTAGTTCGTTAGTTGTTCTGTGTTTAATTGATCATTTTGTAGGTAATCGAATATAAGGAGTGTTTTGGAGCGTTTGCATCCAAGTGGGGTTAATTTGGTTCGATTTGGAGGTCATTTAAGAAACCATGCAAGAATAACTAGTGAATGAGCAAAATGACCCCAACGAGAGTGTCTCAACCCTACCAAGAAGCATCAAGACGCTGCAAAGGCATAATGTTCAAGAATAGGAATGCATCTAGACACGTTCGCCAGTCTGCGAGCGTAAGCCTCGCTCAACACTACGGGACGTTGGGGTTGATGCTGGTAGTGCAAGATGCTGCCCATAGCTTCTCAACGCTACTTCGATTTGTATAAATATAAAATTTCATCCTCTAAGTCATTTATCTCTCATTTTCCACTGTTTTTGAGACCTTTCCTCTCTGTTTTCTTTATATTATGATAGTTTTAGGAGTTTTTGATAGAGCCTCGGTGTCGGGCTTCACCGTTTCGATGGCCAGCTAGACTTTCAATGCCCATTCGGGTGTATAAATGGTAACAATGTATTTTTGTGAGATTTGTACTTAATTTCTTTATGCAATTTTAGTAGCATATTGTTTCTTAATTCTAGCCTAAATTACATGCATGCTCATAGATTAAATTGACAACTTAATCGCATCAAGTTTGTTCATTACGCTAGTTTAAATAGCAAGTAGGCCATATCGATTTCAGCATATTTGTTATCTCTTAATTCTCACTTTAATGTATGAGCTTGTTCGTAGAATAGCCTGATAATCGATTTGCGCCAAGTATGTTTATGTATGCTAAGTATTGAGTAACAATAGGACTAGCTCATGTTTGCATTGTAGAGCCTTTGCTCACGTATATTTTGCATGATAGGTCTTAAAAGTTAGGAGAGCGGGTTAATTAAATTAGATCGATGAATCTAGTTTAGTTGATTCTTCTTAGTCAGTCCCTGTTTGTAATGCGTTAGCCCCATTATCATGGAACACTATCGTGCCCAGCTATAACGGGTTAGTTTAGAAGTTAATTCGATGCTAGGTTGGATTAGCTTGTTTAAAGTGATACTTAGGAGCTTTGTCGGCTGTTCCAATTAAGTCGATTATGTAATAAACTACTGAATTGATTCGTACGTTAGTTATTTGTGATCGAAATTGCAATTTTGCCTTACTCACCTCGAATTGGTGCCTGAAGTTAGATCGTTTATCTTACTTGGTCTTTATTTTCAGCCTTTTTATCGTTTTATGTCTCCAATCCCCCTCTGTATGTGTCAATAAGAAATCGATAATTGGTTCACTGTGGTTCGACCTAGTCCACTATTAAGTACTACAAGTATTTAATTTTAGATTGGTACTTATAAATGTATTTGATGATGTTAGGTTTTATGCCCTAAAGCCTCGTAATTAATAATTAATAATATTTTTTATTATTTTATTTGCAATATAATATTATCGATTATATGAAAAATCCAAAGTTATTAGTGTAATCATGAATAGTATGTGGTTGACCTACGGGAGGATCATGTTCAAGAAATAACCTAAAGGGTCATAGTATATGGAGAAGGTTGGGTGCCTTATCCTGGCAACATTATTGATACGGCCCACTTTGCAATAGTTACAAATGATTTGATCCAAATCGTTCATGTGGAGACATGTGAGTGAGGGTATCTTATACAATGAGATACTCTTAGGCATCAAGAAATTTAACCAATCCCTCGCCTTGTCCCGCAAAGAAAAAAGGAACAAACGTAAACGTACCATTCCACAAATATCTACAAAAGAATGAAAATAAGAGTGTGGGTCCTCTGAGGGGTGTCCTTTGAAGGTGTTGTCTCGAGCGATCTAAACGAGATCGATTTTGAGCTCAAAATTATTGGTACTAATGGGCGCATAGACTATTCCTGAATAATTAGCAGTCAAAACTGATAGGAAATAGTCTCGAATGGCCTTCTGCTCTTCTTGTTGTTTAGCCATGGCTTAAGCGTGGGTCCTCTTCTCCTTTCTGATTAATCTGCAAGTTCATTCAATTTCTAAATCCCAAGGAACAAGATTAACCACCTTACACTTCACATGCAACACCATAAACCTCCAAAAAAAAAGACAGACTAAAAACAAGTAAAATAAAGGACAAACACAAAAACAAACTCTAAATTAAAATCAAGCACTTTTTCCACAATATCAAACAAAAAAAAACTTGCCAAATCCCTGACAATGGTGCTAAAAACTTGTTGCGCAAATATTTTGCAATCCACAAGTGCAAAGGTCAAATTTTATAGTGATTTGAATATGTTGAGTATCATCCATAGGACTTGGCATTTTTAAATTCGTTGATTACTTACTCATGGTCAATTTTATTTAGAAATCGAAATCAAAAGAGATGCAACAAAAACAGAAATTAAACCAAGACAAGAAATTAAACCTGAGACAAATTTAGGAAATTATTCTAGGGAATTAATTTCACCAATTGGACCATCAATCTAATTAATTAAACACTTAGGATTGCCTGAACATCTATTTCATAGGTCTGGAAATCATTTTTTAAGGAATCCTCTCCTGAGCTCATCCTAATCTCATGCAAAGCTATTAAACCTACATCCCTGTAATCTTTAATAACTTGCACGACATTTCGAGCCTTCATGATTAACCTTTAGTGACGTTTTTACCACTCCCTTATCCAAACAATCACTAATCGTGCAATCGGGATCTAATCTAAATTCTCTCTCCCAAGTGTCAACTTAGACCAACAAGGCAATTAATCTTTGATCAAGAGATTAAAGACATTAGGCATAAAATTGCATAAAAGAAAATCAAAGAAAGACAATCACAAGGTCTAATTAACTAGAATTTAAAGGTCCAATCGGTTACATTAATCCCTAGAAATTAAAGTCTAATCACTCATAATCACCAAAATATACACTAAACTTTGCATTAAAACTATAATCTCAGTTACACAATTCAAACGGAAATGGAGGAAATAACAAGCACGTGTCAATCTTTCATTCTCATCACAATCTCCATGGTCCTGAAGCTTCAAATCTTTCATCAAACATCCCAAATCTCTTCAAAGCCTCCCCAATTAAGCTTTAATTGAAATTAGGGTTCTAAAACTCCCAAATTGGCTCTCCATTCTTGGACAATTAAGGATGAAATATAGGTTTCCCAATACAACGTCGAGATGCTAGGGACATCATCTCAACATTGTCCAGAACGCTCCGTTTCTCTTAGTCAAGCAAGGGTAGCATCAAGACGCCCTGAGTAGCATCTCGACGCTACAAACCAAACTTCACAGATGCGCATTTCAAGCATCGAGCTGGGTGTTGCAACCCTTCAAGTGCATTGTTGAGACGTTACAGGCAGCATCTTAATGCTGCCCTCGTGGGTTATGTGACTAGAGCGTCTCAACACTCTCCCCTGGGCTGAACTCCATGCTCTTCAATTCTTCTTCATTTAGATCTTCAATTTTAGCTCCAAAATCACTCAAAATCTCCCGTACACTCCAGTTTTACTCCGATTGTTCGAAATTTACAAAATCAACACAAATACACATGAAAGCTCACAAATTCACTACAAAACGAGCCTAATTATAAGGACTAAGATAGCACTATTTGAGTGCTATTACTACTCTACAATGACACTTGTTATGATAAAACTATGAGATCTAAAATGATGGATCACACTTACATAGGGCCCACTAAGATTTTTAATGATGTCTTTGACCAAAATAATGATAATTAAGTATTATAGGAATAATAGTTATTTTGGTATAATATTTGGTTGAGATTGTCTCAATTCAGTAAAGGAACACCTAATCTACCACAAGACGACACTTGTTCTAACTCACTGAAGTATCATAGCATTATAAATTATTTATAGTGTTCATTTATCAAATTGTTTGTTTGTTATGTTGAAGTTGAATGGATATTGATTGCATGTTCTCAAATAATATTTATAAATATATATTTCTCTCATTTTTAATTTCCATTACTGATTTGTCAAATTGAGAAAATTATATCACTTAGAAAAGTAATATTAACACTAGTAAAATTTTGAATTTGTCTTTATTGAGAAATGTTCTCAAAACTTGTTACCAATGTCAATCAAATGGTGCGTGAAGCATGTGATTGATGAATCAAAGATAATGAGATGACTTGTACATATCTCGTAGTTGACATGTTATATGCCAAACTAAAAAGATAAAGAAAATGACAACAACATATGAGTTGTCGAAGTCAATAGAAGCTAAAATTAGATAATCCCCTAAATGATCTCGAACTTAAGTATTACAAAAATCCAAGATAAGAAACCAAATGACTAGAGCTATAAAAGGAAATGGTTTCTAAATTAGTCAGAGCAGTCATGATAAAAGGAATTTTCGAAATACCTCCCTGAGAATAACATAAAAATAAATTTGATTTACTGAATTTTTTGTGCAGAATAAACAACCCCACTGGGATAGTTGATTCAAGATCTACTATCAAGATTTGTTCTTACATTAAATATATAATTCTTAGAAAATACTTAATGATGTAAAATAGTAAACGACCCAACTTTATCTTAGACTTTGAGTGTCGAGGATCATTACTACATGCATGCCTTAGACATTTAAAAATATTTGAAATTTGTTCAATTTTAAAATTAAATTCCATGAAATTAAATTTTATAAATAAAATAGTTAAAACCTTTAGTTTTGAGAATCCATAGTGTTATTATTTATCTATGATTACAACACATGAATTTATTCTTAATATTCAAATTAGAGGTGAATTTGGGCAATTTTTAATTGAAATTAAGTGTTGGACAGATTCTTTAAAGAAGCAAAAAAAAAAAAAAAAAAAACAATATGTAAAAGAAATAACATGGTGATTTATAGTGGTTATGTCAATCTGACCTACTCCAGTTGCAAAGAAAGGTCTTATTGGCCTTTGCTAGAAAATTTTATTGGAGAATCAACTGATAAACATACAATACATTGAAACAAGATTCTAGATCTAAAGAGATTTTACACAGAAAGAAATAACTAGAGAAGAAAAAAAACACAAGATGAATAAAGAGGAGCAATACAACTTTTGTATACCAAAGGTTCGCATCTAAGAGCAAGGAATCGATTTACCCAAACTGATTTCAACCTTTCTTTTTAGGTACCTTTATCGATGGCAGCAAGCACACACACCAAATTGGGTCTCTTACTGATTCAAATCTCTCCAACTGCTGCAACGCTCGAATAGAGGAACATTCTACACGTGGAAGGAGGCAAAAAGGCGTGAACAGCAGCGAAGAAGCGTCACCTTCTCTCTCTCTCATTCAATCTCACAATGAAGAGGAAGGACTCCAAAAATCGATTCATTGTGAATCGATTTTTTCTCTCTCTTGGCCTCTCACAATAATCGATTCTCTCTCTCTCTTTCTTTCTTGGCCGAATGGCCTTTCCCTTTTCACTCTCTCTCTGTTGTCTTTCTAAATCCTAAAAACTCTCTAATCAATGATGCCTCACATATATGATATGATGATCCACCAATGCCCCATACATCACCCATATATATAGAAATTTTGGACTACATGAAATTAACAATAAAAATGGCCTTACCATATCAAGAATTGATTTAAACTAATTGGACTCCTCCATTTTAGGCCCAATGACAATTTGAGTCACTTAATTTGGAACCAGTTAATTGGTCCAACTCTATTGAATTTTCTTTATCAATATTAATTAAGCCCGATTGAACTTAATTTAAAAACAATTTTGGATAAATTAAATCCATGATAAATTTGAAACCAAATTTATAACACATAGAAAACATTGTAAAACATAAAATAAATTGATACATAAATAACTTTTGATATACAACAGAGTACTTTAAAAGAAAACTTGAAAACTAATAATTACTTAATAAAAACTCATGCTGATGTGGAATGACACAGTTGACAGACATCATCATATTACTCACTTTGTACTTCATTGTTATTACCTGAGAAAAATTGTTGTGGGGGGAGGGGGTACAGTGAGTATTATGAATACCTAATAAGTAGTCCTACTAACAGGGTTAGAGATGTATACACACACGTAACATGATTCAAAACTTCATAAAACATGTGGGACCTCAAACTTTTTGTTATTGAAACTTTTCTTCTTCGCCACATCGCCAAATGTGACCATATCACCACGAAAATCTTAATTGTGACCATATCGTTACGATGACCATGTCATCACCCCTCATCTTGACCATATCGCCATGTTTTAAAAATAATATTAAAACTTCCTCTTGACCATATAGCCAAGTTTTGAAAACGAAATTAAAACTTTTTCTTGACTATATCGCTAAGTTTTGAAAACAAAATTAAAACTTTCATCTTGACCATATCGTCAAGTTTTGATAGCAACAATAAAACTTTCTCTTGGCCATATCGTCGAGTTTTGAAAACAATATTAAAACTTTTATCTTGACCATATTGCCAAGTTTTGAAAACAACGTTAAAACATTCTCTTGACCATATTGCCAAGTTTTGAAAACAACATTAAAACTTTCTCTTGACCATATCGCCAAGTTTAAAAACAACATTAAAACTTTCTCTTGACTATATCACCAAGTTTGAACTATTTGACCAAATCACCAAATGTCACAATTTTCAAAACATTTCCTTTTAGTCATATGGCCAATGTATAAAACAACTTTTATGCAGTTATACATATGCATGAGGTTCCATCAAATAGACATACTTTTTATTTACATACAATGCAACATGAAAAGCATACATCAATTCATACAATCAATCATCACACAATATTTCCAACCTAGAAGAGAACAGAACCACTTACCGTAATAGCGAATCCAAAAAAAATATCTCTTAATCAACACTTTAGAAGGAAAAGCATGACTGCTAAAATAGAAGGGAAAAATTTAGAGAGAAACTTTTTTATCAATTGTGAATGGAATGGTTTAGGTCTAGCCCAAATGTTCTATTTATAGAGATTGTGAAGGCATAATTTGAATAGGATTCAAATTCAATTTTTAACTCCCAATAAGATTATTTAATTTAAATTCCAACATCCAATAGGATTTCTTTTTCGAATTTCAACTTCCAATAACTCCTTGTAAGATTCTTTAATTTAAATTCCAACATCCAATAGGATTTCTTTTTTGAATTCCAACTTCCAATATGATTCTCTAATTCAAATTCTAACTTCCAATAGGATTTCGTTTTCGAGTTCCAATTTCCAATACGATTCTTTAATTCAAATTCTAATTTCCAATAGGATTCCCTAATTCAAATTCTCACTTTCAATAGGATTTCCTTTTCAAATTCTAATTTCTAATAGGATTCTCTAATTCAAATTTCAACTTCCAATGGACTTTTCCCTTTTTCCTTTTTTTTTCTTAACTAGGAAAATATTCTAATAGATAATGCAATTATTTTTTAAATTGAAATTAAAACTAAAACTAATTATTTAATTATGAAATTACTACTTTAACTAATAAAAGATTTTTATGGCTAATTCAAAAGACTAAGAAACTTAATTCATTAACCTATATTTATTTTTTTTTTGAAAAATTACTGAAATTATGGGTTGTTACAAATAGTCTCTACATGTTGGCACCAATAAGTCTATATCAGTTGATGTATTAGGGATATTAAGGACATGTTTGATAATGTTTCCATTTCCTATTTCTTGTTTCTTGTTTCTTGTTTTTTAAGAACTAGAAACAAGAGTATGTTTGGTAACTATTTATATTTCTTGTTTCTTGAAAAAAAGAAACAGAAACAGAAACTTGTTTTATAACTATTTCTTGTTTCTAGTTTCTTGTTTTTTTATCTTTTTTTTTTCAATTTATAATTTAAATAGAATTCAGTTATATAATATAAAAAAATATATAACATGCATTAAAACATATAAAAATAAATTATCAAAAGTTTACATTATCTAATACAAACAAGTCCCGATGCAAAATTAACAATAATAATAAAAAAATCTATTCTTCTACCCAAATTTGATCAGCAATGTTATCTCTCACTTGAGTCATTCGCCTTAAATGATGTCGACTAAGATCCAACTCAATTATATGCTCTATAAATGTCGTGGTTGTAAAATATTAAAGTGAGGCCAAAAGCATATTTTGGTGAGCAAAATTTATATATTGCAAAGTTCTAACTGGTTCCAAGTGTACTAAAAGTTAAAATAATATATAAATACATATATTGCAAAATTCAAAACTTAAATAATATATAAATATATATATTTCAAAATTTAAAATTTAAAATTCAAAATTAAAATAAAATATATGAATATACATATTGCAAAATTAAGAAATAAATAAAAATAATATATAAATACACATATTGAAAAAATTAAAATTCAAAAAATATATAAATATACATAGTGCAAAATTAAGAAATAAAATAAAAAAGTACGTTGTGTCAGGTGAGACACGAAACCAGAACCACAAGATAACTAAAGAAAGATTGCACGCTCCCTCAACAAAGAACCAAAGAACAAAGTTATTGAATTAAGGGAACGAAAATATATAAGAAGCAAAACAAAAACAGAATTGAGAGAAACTACTTTTAATAATTTTTGAAATTCATACCCAATTTTAGAAACTTTTTTTTTTTTAAATTTTGGAAACAAGAAATGGGATGGATTATCAGACAAGTCTGTTTCTTAAAAAATGAGAAACGGGAACAGAAAACAGGAAATGACAATGTCATCAAATAGGCCCTAAGATGTCATTAAGTAATGATTGTTGCATAATATTAAACATGGCATTTTTTATATCTTGAGAGAAATTGAATTTATGTGATTTTATTACTAGAAATTCATATAGTATGAATTTTGCAAGTAATGAAGCTTATATTTTCAAAATAGTTTGAAAATATGTTTAGCTAAAAATAAGAACAATTTGTACATTTTAAAATGTTAACATATACAATACTACACAAAGCTGAGATATTCAAAATTACAAAATCGAAAATAGAAAGACAATTTATTTTCTCCTAATAGATGACACTTGTCTTTGGCACTCAAGATTGATTCAGATCAATTTGAATAGAATGAAAAGACTAGTAAGAGGTGATTCTGTTAGAGTTAATTAATTTACCTGTCTATAGTTCTTGTCTTTCATGCAATATAATCAAGATGCTTTTTTTACTTAAAAAAGCTACAAGGACAAAGAACACTTTTGAGCTTACACGTTTAGACCCAAATGGTCTACTGAAAAGCCAAATGTAGTTATGAATATTTCATCACTCTAGTTGATGATTATTCAAGGGACAAGTATCTTTACCTAATGCAACATAAGTCTAAATTTTTTTAAAGTTCAAGAAAAGTATGACTAAAGTTTAAAATTGATTAGGTAAGTCTATAAAGACATTATGATCAGATTATAGAGGAAAGTATAGGAACCTTATGTATTAAGCCTAATTGATATAGAAAGTGAGATTTTATCCCAACTCTAAGCAACAAGTATAATTGTGTAAAATAGTGCTGCAAGAGGAGAAAGCATGACCTTGTTAAACATGATCACATCAATAATAAGTTACACACCATTACTAAACTCTGGTTAAGATATGCAATGGAGATTGCATAATGAACATCGTTCCCTCCAAAAGTGTCTCCAAGACAACTTTGGGATTATCAAGGAGTGGAACAACTAGTTTACGACACTTATGGATTTGGAAATGTTAAGCATATATGCTAAAACAAACCCAAAAATGATGGAATATATGTTCAAGGATATGCCTTAGTGTAGGCAGCCCCTAAGGAGAAACATAATGGTCTTTTATATAATCCTAAAGAGAATAAGGTGTTTACATGACAAATATCACTCTTCTATGAGGATTGAGCAATTTGAAATAGAAGACCACAAACCTTGACTAACGTAAGACAATGTTAATAAGTTGGTTCCAAATGAAGCCACTAAATCGTTAGCAAAAGTTGTTAACAATTTAATTACATTTGAAAGTCAAATGGATCCCAGTCATGAATTGGATAAGCTTCATTGTAGTGGAAGAGTCATGAGATGGTTCAACCATTACAATGGCTTAATTGAATCCCAAGTTAGCAAATTAGATGACAAAATTGAGGTCTTATTGATCTCAAAATCACATTGAGGAATATTGACAATAATCAATAGGTCAAAGTCATGAATCTTGAGATAGAGTCCGTGTACTCTATCTCTGTCTAGAAGTTGTAGATCTCTTTGATGGGGTGAAACCCATAAGTTATAAACAAATCTAAAAAAAAAGATGTGTAGATAAAAAGTTACAGACCTTGAAAATAAGACTAATGGCAAATGTTAGAACTCAATTTGAAATCATTATTCGAAACTGAAACAGTGATCAGGAGGGGATGTTCTTACCTAAAACGATTTTATATTAAGTTCAAACACTTCAAAACTAATTCGAAACTGATTAGAAATTGATCTAAGGTTCTTTAAGTGAGTTCGAAAGGGCTTAAGCTGGAGTTTACCATTTTAAAATTACCAAAAAGACTTTCGTAATTGCTGGAATGTGTTCGAATTGGCTTGAAGCTACGAAAAGAAGGGTCCCAACGATTAGAAACGAAAAATCTGGCACTTACAAAGTATTCAAAAGGGATTAAACAAAGTCGTTACCTACTAAACTTTACCAAACAGAATTGAACGCTTGCTAGACAATGCTCGAATTGGTTAAATTTTGCCAATATGAGCCTTAGGGGTCGTGGGTTCTCCAATTTGAGGCTAATTGAAGCATGGGTCACAAAATTAGGTGGTTTGAGGTTTGATCCTGATCGAGTCTTGTCAAAAATCGTGAATTCGACCACCCCCGCCGTGAATCTTTAGTGTTATCACGCAATGCTCATCATTCACGACTGACCGTGGGTTCGATAGAACAAATAAGTGGAAAGGCTACTGCTCGTTGTGAGTGTTCACAACCACGCAGTGCACGTGATCAAGTAATAAAATGGTAAGTATTTACCATATATTGTAATCCACAGAGAATTGTATTTTGGAGAGTGTTTGATTATTGAGTGTACTTGTAATTAAAATTATTTAGGGAATGAAATAAAATGGTGCTATGGAAATCAACTAAAAATAAAGAAAACATGCAACAAAACTAAGATAGCGAGATAAATAGGGTAAAAGACATTTAGGGTGTTAATTTCATTAAATGGACCATGCAATTAATTAATTAAGCAATCAATAAAGCCGTCTAACTCAATTCTTAGGCCTACAAGTCTATTTTCATGGAATTCTCCATCGAGTTCATCCAATCTTCTTAAACCAATTAACTGACCTAGGTGTCCCTAGCGCTAATTAATTAATTAAAGACATTAAGACCTTTCATTTTAAGCGTTAATTGAATTGTGTTAATCCTATGTCATACGAAAAACCCAACCATCATACATTGACTTTCTATGCTTAAGCTTAAACCCTCTGTTTCAAGCTCAATTTAAGCTAACAATCATTTAAACTATGACCAGTAGTCTAAAAGCATTACGAACCAAATGTGCAAAAGAATCGAAATGAGTGACAATATCAATAAACTTCAACTAATTAACAACGTAGGTCCATTAGATACATCAACACCCTAAGCTAATACAATTAGCCACTAAACATATTCAATACAGTCCACAAAACCAACATTACAACCCAAATATAGTAGCTAAAAATGGAACTAAAAGGAAAGAAAGCTAAAAACCCGTCGATTTTTAACTTTCGCCTCGATCTCCATGATCCCAACCCTCGATCCTCCACCAAAGAGCTCCAAAGCAGCGGTCATCCCAAAACAGCCCTTTCGCAAATGGGGGTCTACCCGTGTATCCCTTTTTCGAGCAAGAATGAGATGACTTTATACCATCAATCGATGGAGTGTCGAGACGTTAGGGACAACATCTTGACACTGTTAAAATGCACTGCTTCATTAACGTTCGCAGGCCTTTAGCGTCTCGTTGCTACATGCAGCGTCTCGACTCTACGGACGAAAACATCATTCCCTGTGTTTTTCTAGCGTTGAAATGCAACAGGGCAGCGTCTCAACGCCAGCTCTCGAGTTTGGCATCAAATGTATGGCGCTAAACGCTATTTTAAGGGTCTACACGTTGTCCTCTCAGGTCCAATTGCCAAGTTTGACTCCTTTCCCATCCTTAGCTTCATTTTCTCATCGCTTTTTGCTCCATAATCATCAAATTACTCTTAATTTCTCCAATTCCTCCTAAATAGCTCGGTTCTTGTAAAACAACATAAATAAACATCAAAGCTCTTGAATTAAGCATAAAACTAGCTAAATTTATAAGATAAAAATAACACAAATTGAGTGCTATCAGTGTATCATTGTAGTTCATCGAACGAGGGAGTTGCATGGGTGTTGCAAGGACGGGATGCATCATTCACCAGGGAAAGATCCTTCACTTGTGGGTACTTGCGTTGTCAACAACGTTAGAGAAGAAAAATAACGATGGATACTCGTGGTGCAGGCATCGTGTGGGTGTCATCACACAGACTACATAGGAGGGAAAATATATGTTGCCATATGTTGTTGCTTGTTGTTGCGGGTCGCCGAATAGAAGCATTGTCGTTGGGGCAATTGGTTGGCGGCTGTGAGCGAGAAGGAGAAGAAGATAAAAAAAATGAGGGGGAGATAGGTTATTCAACTATTTTCACGCAAAAGAGAAGGGGAAATGAAGAGATGAAATTGGGGATTCTCCACTTTATCTTTATCCTTTTCTCTTTTCCTTAGATACTCTAAATAGAAAAAGGCATAATAAATAAAGGAGAAAAATTCTGGAATTTTCTAAATTCTAAATTTTCTCTTCTTTACCAAACTTAAACGTCCGAATAAAGAACCTAAAAGATTTGGAATGAAATCTAATTAATAAGGGATTTGGATTCCTCTTTGATCTTGGAGAATAAGATCTCAAATCAAATTCCCAAATCTTGAAATTAAAGATTTAATAAAAATCTCTTTTCTCAAAATTTGCAGAAATTTAATTTATCAAACTTAAGGGACTAAACTTGAATTCTAATTTTTCAAATTAGAACTCTAACGAATAATTTAATTACTTTAAAATAGCCTAATTTCATAACACGAGGCATTACATTGCCATTCTCATTAAACTACCAAACTTCTTTTAGCAGACTAATGTGTTGCTCTAGATTACTCCAATTATTTTTCTTTTCTAAGAGTTGGATTTCAACCAACCTCTGGTTTTAAACTTATTCAAGCACATCACTACTCTATTCTATGTCCTAAGTACAGTTGTATTTTCGAATTTAGAAAATCACAGGCACTCCCTAATTTCTTTTCTACCCAATTCTAATGCTTTCAAGCTTTTATTTCTTTTTAGAAAGTACGGCAGTGCTTCTCTTTTCTTTTACTTTTCTTTCTTTATTTGTTTATGTTTGGATTGTTGGGAGTGCAATCAAAGTCTCACATTGGCTAGATATGGGGAAGATCATGGGTTTATACGTGAGGGACACTATCTCCATTGGTATAAGGCCTTTTGGGTCAAACCAAAAGAAAAGCCATGAGGGCTTATGCCCAAAGTGGACAACATCATATCAATGTGGAGATTTGTCGAGGGTCATTGTCCTCTTATCAAGAAAAACGACACACAGAGGACAAACGAACATTTGCAGTACTGGAAGTATCTATAGGCTTAGCTGATGACATGCCAAACTTATATAATATCTTCTGAATGTAGGCTTTCTGTGTCATGAAAAGCTTATTCTGATCTCTTTCCTTATAAATCTCCATAACCAAAATTTTTTGAGCAGCACCCAAATCCTTCATTTCAAACTCAGCAAGACCCTTTAACTTCTGAATATTAGACTTGGACTTTGTAGCTATGAGCATGTCATCTACATATAGAACTAGATAAATCATCGAACCATCATCTAATTTTCTGTGATACACACAATAATCATATGTACTCCTATTGTAGCCTAGCTCAATCATATAACTGTCAAACCTCTTATACCATTTCCTCCGAGACTGCTTTAGTCCATACAAGGACTTCTTCAGCTTGCAAACATAGTCTTCTTTACCAGGACACTGGAACCCATCTAGTTGGGTCATGTATATCTCTTATTCTAGCTCTCCATGTAGGAAAGATGTCTTCACGTCTAGTTGCTTAAGTTCTAAATTATGATAAACAACCATAGCTAGTAACACCCTGATGGAAGTATGTATGACTACTGGTGAGAAAATCTCATTATAATCAACTCCTTCTCTCTGCGTGAAACCTCTTGCAACAACCCGAGCTTTATACTTAACACCCTCTGTAGGTGAGATTCCTTCCTTTTTCTTGAAGACCTATTTACAAGTAACAATCTACCTCTCCTTAAATCGTTTGACTAACTCCCAAGTCTGATTTTTATCAAGTGACTCCATCTCATCTCCCATTGCAGCAAGCCAATGAACAGATTCACTACATGAAACAACTTCTTTGTAGGTGGATGGTTCATGAGGATCCACCTCTTCAGCAACCTGCAATGCATAAGTCACCATAATTAAAATATTATATTTTAATATATAAGATATTAAAATATATCTTATATTTATTTGAATCTCATTCAAATATCCTACGATATTTATTTATTTGAATCTTATTCAAATTCTATAAATATATTTTATTTAATATATCAAATATACATTAATTATTTTAATATTTAATATATCAAATACAATAAATATATTTTCCTCTTTTATATTTAATATATCTAATATATTAAATATTAATTTGAACACTTCAAATTAAATGTTAAATTTGAACATTTTAAATGTTAATAGTTAATGTATCAAATACAATAAATATATTTTCCTCTTTTATATTTAATATATTTAATATATTAAATATTAATTTGAACACTTTAAATTAATATTAATTTGAACATTTCAAAATTTTCTTTCAACTAAATTGATCTTTTAGTGTTACTGTGAGCTAGCAAGGAGACCTTATAGACCTACAGATTATAAGCTCCAATGATACAAAATTAATTAATTAAACTCTTTAATTAATCAATTTTAATTCATTAACTCTAGGGTCACTCCACTATAGACCTAAAGTTGGACTCTTATGCACTGTAGGACAAGTTGTGTCCATTGATATAATCACTACATGCAAGTTGATCCTTCACGAGTTGTTCGTAATTACAACTAGGTCAAAAAGTCTGTTTTACCCTTATAATTACATCTTGCACCTTAAGTACCACTGATTCTCTAATAAACAATATGTTTATAATCTAATTATAAACTAAGTCCCTCTCGGGCCAATGAGAGAGTGGGGCCCCATTGTTCAAGTCCCGAAATCAGCACTTAAGGGAACTACTCATCTACTTACCCTATATGGGAAGGAGTGAATTCCATCTCGTGAGATTATGTTCCCAGCTCCCTATTTGGTCAGGTCCCCAAAATGGTAGACATATTGAATCAGCTATAAAAGTCACTCTCACCCATGCAAATCAAAGGACAAGCCCTCACAGGCAGGAGTTCATAACTCACTCATGATTAAGATCGAGTTGCATATGATCATCCTGATGAAATATTAATCTTCTTAATTAACGGATTTATAAAGAGAGATGAAATATTTCGTGGTCCAGTCTTATACAAACTCATTGTATAAGATACCCCCACTCACATGTCTCCACATAAATGATTTGGATCAAATCATTTGTAACTATTACAAAGTGGGTCGTATCAATAGTGTTACCAGGATAAGGCACCCAACCTTATCCATATACCATGACCCTTTAGGTTATTTCTTGAATATGATCCTCTCATATGTCAACCACATATTGTTTAAGATTACAATAATAACCTTGGATTTTTCATATAATGAATAATATTATATTGCAAATAAAATAATCAAAATAATTATTAATTATTAAATAAATT
This sequence comes from Trichosanthes truncata, assembly GCA_033996785.1. Classification (NCBI taxonomy): domain Eukaryota; kingdom Viridiplantae; phylum Streptophyta; class Magnoliopsida; order Cucurbitales; family Cucurbitaceae; genus Trichosanthes; species Trichosanthes truncata. The sequence continues at coordinate 28,727,115 of MU867259.1, read as the reverse complement.
ATTAATTACAAGGCTTTAGGGCATAAATCCCAACAATCTCCAACTTGCACTAAAGCCGGCAAGACATGTATCCTAGGGCATACTCTATACCCAACATGTGGTTTTACCCAAAAGGCCTCATACAAATAGAGATAGTGTCCCTCACTTATAAACCCATGATCTTCCCCTTATCTAGCTAATGTGGGACTTTGGTTGCACTCCCAACAATCATCCCCTCGAATAAAGAACCACCTCGAGCCTCCCCTCAAATAGTCATCCCTTCGAATTACACTTGAGCAAATTACTGTCAACTCTTCACTGGAGTACACTACGCTATCAACTCCTCACTAGAGCACACCACATCCGAAAGCTCAACCAAGGATTCATTATGACTATGCCTTCGAGGCTCACTGATGCAAGCACAACTATGCATTACCGCAAGTGGGTGGGCCCAAGTAATAAGTTGTATAAGTATACCAGATATCGTATCCACAGGGAATTGTTATGGTTGATTGAATACCAAAAATAATTGTAATTGATTATGTTTAAAGAAATAAAGCGAGTAGCAATTGATTAAAACACATAAGAACATGCAATGAAAGCTAATGATCGAGAACAACATGGCTAAAGACGTTTAGGGAATTGATTTCACTAACTGGATATTTCAAATAATTAATTGGGCAATTGATATTATTAACTTATTTAATTGACTAGGGCTAGAAGTCTAAATTCAAGGAATCCTCTTGATAGTAAGCAAAATAGTGTTATTTCTTGGCTTAGTTTTATGCTAGTTTGCTATGATTATGTGTGCTTTCATGTGTTTTTATGTATATTTCTCAAAAATCGAGCATTTGGAGCAAAATAGGAGAATTGTAAAATATTTGGACAAATTTGAGCAACTTAAGGCTATATTTGAGGATTCAAGTGTTAAAGAAGAAGAACAAGGCATTTGGATCCGAGGGCATAGCGTTGCAACGCCATTTGAAAAGCCTTTCAACCTTGAAAAATCGCAAGCATAGTGTTGCAATGCTCACTCAAATAGATTTTTTCCTTTTTTATAAAATTCGAAGGGACAGCGTTGCAATGCTGTCTTGACTCTATAAAAAGGAAAGTTAGCCATTCATGAAAGGGGAGCCGTTTTTTAGAGACCAAAACCCTAAATCGATTCATACATTGTCTAAGGGCCTAGAAGAGACCTTTGGATAGCTAAGGAGGAGACTCAATTCTCGAGATCGTGGACTTCACGTCAGGAACGAGTGTTGACATGCGACTTTAGTTTATTCTTTTTTTCCTTTTATTTTCTTTTGATTTTTAGTAGTTTTGTTATGGACTCAATTGTTGTTTATCTTTGTATTTAGACAAGTAATGGTTGTATGTTTTAGACTTTTGTTGATTTGTAATTGAATGCATGTTTTTACATCTTTTATGTATCTCGTTATTATTGTCTAAACCTTTGGCCATGGTTTTGCATGTTAGGCTAGATTTAGCTCTAGAGAGTAAATTATCCTTAGAACAATAAATGCATAACTAGATTTAATTTATTGCACAAGAGTGAGTAGATTAATTTTAGAAGCCTTAAGAGAATCACCTAATGCCATGTTTAGTAATAGAAATAGACCGAGAGGTTGATTTATTGCTAGGCACGAGTTCAATTGAGCTCGAGAGAGGATATTGATCACTTAGTAATTACTGGCTTAAGATTAATTGCATGAAATCAATTCCTTATCTACAAAGTGTGCTTAATTTAATCAACCATTATGTTTCTCAAAAATTGGACTCCAACCTTATAATAGTAGTTTAGATTTTATTTGTCTTTTTGATCACTCTAAAGTTTTGTTTCTCTAAATAAAATTGGGCATAATTAACTATGGTACTTAATTAATCTAAGAACTCCAATCCCTGTGATCGACCCTGACCACTATTATTGCAAATTTTTAGAGGTTCAGTTTATAAATATCATTTGATAGGGCCTTCGACAAGCCCTCTTATCACCTCTGTCGAACTCATCCTAATCTCGAGTGTAATTAATTAAATCTCGTGTCCGTCTCATTAATTAATCCTCACCCGACATTATGAACCTTCATTTTAAACCTCAATTAATTTATGTTGTTCCTATGTCACTTAGGTGGATTTTAATTGTCATGCATTGTCTTTCTAAGCTTAATCTACCGTATCGAGCTCAATTAAATTAACGAACAATTAACATTATAGCCAGTAGGTTAAAGGCATAAACCCCAAGACATGAAGCTATTAAATAGAGCTAAAATATCAATCCAATCCAATTAGTCAAGTACAAATATCTATTAGCTACATGAATTCCCTAAACTAACGTAATTAGCCAACAAACATATTGAAAACAATCCTAAAACCAATCATTACAACCCAATTACAGCAACTCAAATGGAAAAAGAAGGGAAAAAAGCTAAAACCATGTCGATCCTCAACTTCTGCCTCGATCTCTATGATCCCGAGCCTCAAACCTTCACCGAATAGCCACCAAAAGCTACCCAGCTATCCCAATTTGGTCTGTTTCCATAAAAAGGGTCTAAAACCCTAAGAGTTAGCCACCAAATCGAGCAAAGAAGTGAATTACTTAAAGTTGCTATCGCGACAAGGTTGCAACGCTAGGGACAACGTTGCAATACTGTCCAAAACAATGTCGTATTCACTATGTGCATGAAGGCAATGTTGCAGCGCTGTGGACAAAATGCCTCATCCTTGTGTAATTGTAACATTGCAACGCCACATGATAGCGTTGTAATGCTAGCTCTCGGGTTTACCTTCTAAATTGAGGCGTTGCAATGCCATTTCAAGTGTTGCAACGTCATCCTTGTCACGCCCCCTCCCAGCTCACTTGCCTAACCTAGGAAGGAATGTGAAGACAGAGAATACCAGTCCTCTTACTAGCACTCCCAGCCCAACCTAACATCCACCTGAAACTGTACACAACGCAATATGTATGAACAAGTAAAATTGAGCACACAGTTGCACACCTGAGCAAGATACATTCACTCCCTCATACTAGGTTTGCATACTAAGTCATAACATACTTAAGTCTATTACAACCCGGCTAGAATGCTTTTATTTCAAAACTATATACATGTAGAAGTATATATACAAGGAGCTAAAGAGGCGTGGTGGCAAACAGGTCTTGTTGAGGCTAAGCACCGGGAACTCGTTTGCTACCTGAGAAGAGAAAACATGTTGAAAACGTGAGCTGGGAAGCCCAGTGAGTGACTACTTTAATAGATTATGCATTCAAAGATAAAGCATCAAAAGTACTTCAACAAGGCCGCCAAATTACAGGATTTAAGCACCTCGAAAAGCAATGCATAAGAACTCATAAGGTACCATCAAAATCAAAAATAGGTATTTCAAAACATAGTAACTCATAATAAAGAAAATTGGTAGCATGGTACCCTTCCAAACCCTAGCTGTGGCAGAGTCCTCTCTAAACCAACAGCTTCAATACCTCTCTCACGTGCACGTGGAATGCCATTTAAGCTCACTGACCTCCCCTAATACCTTCTCCATGTCTTTCAGTATTGGGGCCAGACCAACTACCACCCGAATACCTTCTCACTGTCCTTCAGTATCGGGGTCAAGTTTTCTCTCTCCCAGGTACCTTATCCGTGTCCTTCGTGAAGGGAATAATCGAATTAAACTCACAGCAGAAGCATAGGAATCGTCTTTGATTTATTTAGAATTAAACTAAAATACAAGGGTTAAGCAGTAAATACCTTCCAAATATGAAGATTCTTCTGGCGGATCTTTATCTCTTCCACAAAGTCTTCCTGGCTATGACTCAAACACAGGACCAAGGCTTGTGAGAGCCTTTTGAAAGAAAATCCACAAGGGATTGGAAAGGAAGAGGTCTAGAGAGAATTCTCTAATTCTCTCTATTGAGGAGTGTGTTGTGTAGAATACACAATGGCTCACCCCTAGGGTCCTATTTATAGTGATCTAGGGAAAATAATTAAATAATATATTTTAATATCTAATATATTAAAATACATTTATCTAATCAATATGAATCTTATTCAAACAGTTTAAAATTCTCCTACGACATTTATTTCCTAATTTGAATCCAATTCAAATTTAATAAATATCTTTTATTTAATGTATCTAATATACATTAGTTATTTTAATATTTAATGTATCAAATACAATAAATATATTTTCCTCTTTTATATTTAATATATATGATATATTAAATATTAATTTGAACAATTCAAATTAAATATTAATTTGAACATTTCAAATTTTCATATTTAATGTATCAAATACAATAAATATATTTTCCTCTTTTATATTTAATATATCTAATATATTAAATATTAATTTGAACATTTCAAATTTTTCTTTCAACTAAATTGATCTTTTTAGTGTTTCTATGAGCTAGCAAGGGGACCTTATGGAGCTACAGATTATAAGCTCCAATGATACAAAATTAATTAATTAAACTATTTAATTAATCAATTTTCATTCATTAACTCTAAGGTCACTCCACTATAGACCTAAAGTTGCACTCTTATGCACTGTAGGACAAGTAGTGTTCATTGATATAATCATTACATGCAAGTCGATCCTTCACGAGTTGTTCGTAATTACAGTTTGGTCAAAAGTCCGTTTTACCCCTATAATTACATCTTGCACCTTAAGTACCACTGATCCTCTAATAAACAATATGCTTATAATCTAATTATAAACTAAGTCCCTCTCGAGCCAATGAGAGGGTGGGGCCCCATTGTTCAAGTCCCGAAATCAGCACTTAAGGGAACTACTCATCTACTTACCCTATATGGGAATGAGTGAATTCCATCTTGTGAGATTATGTTCCCAGCTCTCTATTTGGTCAAGTCCCCAAAATGGTAGGCATATTGAATCGGCAACAAAAGCCACTCTCACTCATGCAAATCAAAGGACAAGCCCTCACAGGCAAGAGTTCATAACTCACTCAGGATTAAGATCGAGTCGCATATGATCATCCTGATGAAATATTAATCTTCTCAATTAACGGATTTATAAAGAGAGATTAAATATTTCATGGTCCAGTCTTATACAAACTCATTGTATAAGATACCCCCACTCACATGTCTCCACATGAATGATTTTGATCAAATCATTTGTAACTATTACAAAGTGGGCCGTATCAATAGTTTTACCAGGATAAGGCACCCAACCTTATCCATATACTATGACCCTTTAGGTTATTTCTTGAACATAATCCTCTCTTATGTCAACCACATACTGTTCATGATTACACTGATAACCTTTGATTTTTCATATAATGGATAATATTATATTGCAAATAAAATAATAAAAAATATTATTCATTATTAAATAATTTATTAATTACGAGGCTTTAGGGCATAAATCCCAACACTTCGGTACCGGGGGTTAATAATATACAAGGCATGCTTTAAATAGTTAGAAACATAGTTTGGAATCACATTACGCAAGTTCTCAACATAAACACAAACTTTCATTTTAAACAAGCTTCCAAACGTCGAGTGTCATGCCAATAGTTAAGTTCATCGTACGGTTAAAGGAGAACTCACTGACCAAACTCATTTTTCGTGTTCTGAACGCATAAATTCTTTAACATAGCCAACCAATCATATTTTAAGGTTTGGGCAATTCAACCATGTTTTAGAATGGATTAATGCAAGGTACTTCCAAGAAAACCTACTTCCAAACTTAGGTTTCATGCTTGAACGCGGAGTAACAACTAGTTACAATTATGCTTAACTTTCAACAACGTCATTTATTAATAGGAGTTCAATGAAAAATGAATATAAATTAGTTTAAGCATGCTTCAATATCCATCACTAGTAAGCTTTTGAATAAAGATCAAAGCATAGGTTTTTAAACAAAGTCACTCACAATCACCGGAAGACTCCCAAGGCTTATAAGCTTCGCCTATCTCCGTTTGCCCTGAAAATGAATTCCATAACATTAATCCCTTTTTCTACTTGGCCCAAAATTAGATCTAATTCAGTCTCATAACTCATAGCATAGTAACTGAACACACTTGGCTGTAAGGTATAACAAATTGGAAGCACATCTTCCTTACTCTCTCTCTAGCCCTTTCTCTTTTGAACCAAAAAATACAGATTCAACTTCCAGCATGGGTTTCTCAACATTTAGCAAAACAACCACCAAATTTTATTTTATAACCATCAAATACAATGTCTAAACTTACTTACCTCAAAATTTGAGCTTCTAATTCGTTCTCAAGAGCTCAAAATCTTTAGATTTCTTCACCTTGTTCTGCTGGCCGAGAAACTGGAACACCTCTTGGTTTTCTTAAGTTTTCACGACCTTCCTCTTCTTAAGCATAGAATTGGGACTAATAGTATTTGATGATTGAATGTGCTAGATGAAAGCAATAATTTAAGGAGAGAAAACATTGTGATGCTTTCAAAGTATTATGTTAACTATTTAAATTTACAATTATTTGAGAAAGTATATATCAATATCACATAATATTAGAATATAGATAAGTATAGAAAAAAATAAAGGTAATCGGATAAAATTGCATAAAATTGAGACCACTCTTCGTACCTAAATTTGCACATAAGACTCATTTTCACACCCATCGATGCCATTTGGCCCTTGTTTTGAAATTAATGACATATGACCCTTTCCGTACTCTGCATCCCGTCCAAATTACTGTGAGGTCATCGTTCTCTCATTCTTGTTCTAACTCTAGCTCTTTAGTTCTCGATCTTGCTCTCTTGCTCTCGCTCTTGCTCATGATATTAATGAGTGGTAGAAAATCTAGAGAAAAGAAAGAGACAAGGAAAATCACTCCCTAGTTCTCGCTCCAACTCTCTCGCTCTCGCTCGTGATAGTAATGAGTGGTCAAAATTCCAGAGAAAAGAAAGAGACAAGGAAAATTGCTCCCTAATTCTCGCTCTAGCTCATTTTCTCTCTTGCTCTAGCTTGTTCTCACTCTCACTATAGCTCTGCTGCTCTAGCTGTTCTCTAATGTAATTTTTTTTTATCTTTTTTTTCTCCAAATTTTCAACCACTCATTTGAGCGAGATCGAGAGCGAGAGAGCTAGAGTGATAGCATTTCCTCGTACGAGAGCGTGAACAAGAAAGACTGCCTCATATTGCCCCCATGTGTAATTTTGTGCGCTATGTCACGTTAGAATGGGTCATATTTCATTATTTTCATAACACAAGTCATCAGTCATTAAAGCGCTGGAAAACGGGTTATCCATACAAAAGCCCCTATCATATATCATTGTGATGGACGATTTATTTTGAAAATCGTCTAATTTACACTCATTTATCTCTCCACAAACTTTTTAAATGTCAATGATATCGATTGTCACTATGGAAAGAAAATTTGTGGAGAGAAAATAAATTATTGCATTGTAAATGTGATTTTTCGAATCACATTCTTTTTTCTTTTGAAGGTTTTTCTTTACATGTTATTTCAACAAATATGAGACATGTGTAAATAAATTTAATTTCTATTGATTTGAATGTAGTGGAGTACAATCCCTAATTTATTCCTCTGATTCTTTCTCTCTCATATACAAATATCTTGAGGGCAGAAAGCTTGTTCTCGAGTGCATTTGTTGGTCTTTTCTGATCGGCCTTTGGCTTGTTGACCTTGTTGCATCGACCGTTGGCTTGTTGAACTTTGGATCGGCCTTTGGCTTGTTAATCATTGGATCGACCCTTTGCTTGTTGACTTTTTTGGATCGGCCTTTGGCTTGTTGATCGTTGGATCAGCCTTTGGCTTATTGATCGTTGGATCGACCCTTGGCTTGTTGATTGTTGGATCGGCCCTTGGCTTGTTGATCATTGGATTGGCCCTTGCTTTGTTGATCCTCTTGAAGATATGATCGATGTCTTGGAGTCTTGTATGCTTCAAATGTCTTCAACTTGTCTTCAAAGATATTTTGGTCTTTAAAGTCTTCAAGTCTTCTGGTCTTCAAAGCGTCTTTGGTCTTTGAATAGAGTCTTCAGTCTTCAAGGAATGTTTAGCACCTAAGGACTTGTCTTGGAGGTTCTTTGGTCTTCCAAGAGTGTTTAGCACGTCAAGGAGGGTTCAACACCTAAGGACTATTCTTGACAAATCTTTGGTTTTCAAAGAGTGTTCAGCACTTAGGGACTTATCTTGGGTCTTTGGTCTTCCAAGAGTGTTCAACACTTCAAGGAGTGTTCAACATCTAAGCACTGGTCTTGAAGAGTCTTTGGTCTTCAAAGAGGCTTTAGCACTTAAGGACTTGTCTTGAAACGTTCAGTACCTAAGAACTTCAGGGAGCATTCAGCCCCTAAGGACCTTGGCCTTCCTTTCTCTCAATTCTCTTTGAGTTCTTTGGAGAATAAAATTTCTGAACCCCTCAAATGAAAGAGAGCTTCTCTATATATAAAGTTTTCCATGGGGATGTGGGCTTGGGCTTCAATGATTTTGGGCCCAACCATTAGACATAGGTTTTGTTGGATTTGGGCTTAACCATTTGGATTTGGGTTTTATTTAACTTTAACCCATATTTCATATTACCCAATCAGACCAAATTTAACTTTAATTATTTGGTCAAATGAAGACATGTGACCTTTTAATTTTAAAATTTGCTAATTTTTGTCTTTGAATTAAATTTGAAACACATGTCAATTTATAATTGGTCCAAAATTTAATTATTTGTAATTTTGTCATTAATTGGGAATAATGACGTGACAATTGGAGATTGGCCGAAATTTCTCAGTCAACAATTTTATCACATAATGATGTACTGAAGACAGATATTTTTACTTAAGTTGAAAATAACTATTCATTTTTTCACCTTTCAAAATATTGCTCTCCACGTAAAGATTAAGGGAAACATATAATTGGGTTAAAAAGTATTTTGCAATGGAATAATATCAGAGTGTGTGGTTTTGTTTTTTCACCAAAAAATAAGATAGTTTTTTAAAAAAATATAATTGTAAGGTAATTCTAAAACTATTGACAAAAGTATGATAGTTTAATTTGAATCTTTACCCTCAAACTTATTATATATTATATTTGAAAAATAATATCTAACTTAATTAACATATACTACACAACAAAAAGTTCTCAATATATGTATTGCAATATTATTCTTTATTAGGAGTAATTCAACTTCTTTTTTACTTCTTTGCTTTGTTATTGGGGTTGCAAATTGCAATAGTAGGAAAAATTGCAAAACCCACCTTTGAGCTACAGGAGTTACAATTAAACCCTCATAATATCAATTTGATCAATCATTCCCTGCTGAACTGATAAAATTTTACAATTAAGACCATAAATATTTCAAAATGGACATACTATCCATAAATTATAATGATAGTTATAATCAAACTCTATGGGGCATTTGAGAGGGGGAGTTGGGTTGGGTTGGGTTAGTTAAAGAAGGCCAACAGGTGTTTGGCCCACTGATATGCAAACTGCCCACTTCATTTTAATGCAACTTGGTGGAGTTCAACAGTATCACTGTTGAACTCCACACGATTTCATTCCTCACGCCACTCTTTCTTCCTCATTCATTGCATGCCTCACGCTTCTCACAATACTCTCCCTCTCCTCAGTTCTCTCTCCCTCTCTCTCTCTCTCTCTCTCTCTCTCGTTCCTTAGACTCCCTTTTTTCTTCGTGGACATGGGGTTGGATCTAGGTTTCGATGGGCGATTTTGGGCTTTGCTTCTTCAAGTTACATCCATCTACTATTTTCTTCATCTTCTCCCACCCATGTTCTTCCCCATGTTCTTCTTTTCTGTCTTCTTCAAAAATTGAAACTCTAACCTCCTCTGCCCAAATCCATAACCCTAGCTCTCTGTCCCTCATATTAACCCTGTAATCGTTGGAGGAAACCTTTTTTCTTTGATATACTGGTTCTTAGCAGAGTGTATGCAATTTCAGAATGAAAACACCCTAAATGTGCAAGTATACACAACCTAATGCAGCAAGTGATGAGTATTTTTATATCATTCTCCTCAGGGACTAGTTAAGTGGGTTTTTGCAATGATTAAGCGGACTTTAGTTTAGTAACAAGCAATCAACGTAAATTGGTGCAATGAACTAAAAAGAAACTAAGAAACAAGATTAAAATGGTACTGGAATGTTGGAACAACAGGAAAACAGTGAATAAAAATGGGACTAAACATAACTAATGCTATGCCATGCATTCGGTTTATCCATACCTTTCCCAAAGTCAAGATAAACACAGCTTAGACAGGTTGGCCAGACAAATCCAAGCTAAAAATTAAGCACATAAGGCATAGGAATGAAGAATGTGCAAGTCTACTACTTCATTCAGCAAGAATCAACACTAAATCCCCTAATCCCTCACCCAAGGCGTGATTAGTTCATAATTAAAAAGAAAGACAACAATAAAACAGTAAGGAAAGTCTCAAATAACATTCTAAAACTTGTCGTCCATATCAAAATGCTGAAAAATAAAGAAATACTGTAGAAACTAGGAGAAATGGACAAGAAATGGATGTTGGGCAGCTTCTTTATGGCAGATTTCCCTCCTTTCCAAAAGTAGATCACCTCCCAAAAAGGGTTATTCTCTTCTTCTCGAAATCCTCCCCCCAAATACCTAATCTCCAAGCTCTCTTACCAAAAACGGAAAGCAAAGGCATTAAACCTCTCCCCTTCTTTGAAATCAGGGCTGAGTGGACATTTGAAGACGAATGGCAGCCTCTCATAGGTTTAAATCAGTACAAGTGTCATAAATTGTCCACCTCAATTAATGAAATAACTCCCACATACTTCTTGTGTAACCGATCCCAGATAAATGCTCTAGCCTTGCTAATGCTTCATCAAAAGTACAACAATTGCTCCAACAAGCTTGACCCTTTATCAGCAACAAAGCTCTAGCATAGTAGGTTGGATTTTTTACATTTAGCCATTTTTGCCTTCAACAATGACTTACACAAGTCACAAATATCACAATTAAGTAATATTATGCATTAAAAAGCTCACAAGTGCTTTTCACATAAAAATGGACTCTTTCACTACTAAAACACCAATTCAAAGAGGCTTCTCAGTACAAAAGTACCTAAGATAGTATTTTTAAGCCACAAAAACTTCACTAAAACACTCTAAACAGCTCTCATTCTAAGAGCTATCATATACCGAAAGCCTAAGTATTGTGATTTATGCCTTAAAGCCTCGTACTTAATGATTTATTTGATAATTAATAATAACTTTAATTATTTTATTCACAATATAATATTATCCATTATATGAAAAATCCAAGGTTATTAGACTCCGTTTGGTTCATGGTAATAATGGATGGGAATGAGGATGAGTTTGTAATCCACTTGTTTGGTACAAGTTATTCAATCTTGGGAATGGGAATAACTTATTCCCATGTATTTCATATACCCATCAACATGGGTTTTCTATACCCTTCCAAATTGGTGGGTTTTCTCCATTTCCCAAGAACTCCTCTCTCTCTTTTAACCTTTTCTTCATTCCCCCTCTCTCTCCTCTTTATTACATTTCTTTATTCTCTCTCCTCTTTAATACATATTTTTATTATTTATGTATTATTTTATTTTATATTATTAAAGTTAATTAATATATGTAATTTAAATCTATAATCAATAAAATTACATTAAATTTTTAATTATATTGTATGAATTTAACAATTTCAGTTTAATAGATTAATTGATTTAAATACATACTTATTTTTTTAACATCCCAATTTAGTAAATTAATTGATTTAAATACATACTTATTTTTTTAACATCCCAATTTAGTAAATTAATTAATTTAAATATATATTTATTTTTTTAATAAAATGCAATGAATTGATGCAATACATTAGTAATTAAAACTATCAAATCATTAATTAATAATATATTTAATTAATTAATTATAATCATTATTAATTTAGTATGATATTATTTTTAATAATTATAATTAATTACACTTGAATAAATATAATCCATTGATTTTTAATTATAAATTTTTAGAAAAATTATATTTATTTTTTGAATTAATTTTGATTTCTTTTATTAATTAGTCCACCATAGTTATATAAAAAAATTTAAATTCATAAAACAAATGCTGACATCATTTATTATTATAAAAATCTGATAGCATTCCCATGTAAAACCAAACACAGTCATCTTTGATTACCAAGCATCTTATTCCCAGACATCTTATTCCCAGGCATCTTATTCCCATGGGCCTCTAGTAAAACCTTAAACCAAACGACCCCTTACTGTAATCTTGAACAGTGTGTGGTTGACGTACGGGAGAATTATGTTCAAGAAATAACGTAAAGGGTCATAGTATATGAATAAGGTTGGGTGCCTTATCCTGGTAATACTATTGATACGGCCCACTTTGTAATACTACAAATGATTTGATCCAAATTGTTCATATGGAGACATGTGAGTGGGTGTATCTTATACAATGAGTTTGAGTAAGACTGAACCACGAAATATTTAATCTCTCTTGATAAATAAATTAATTTAGAAGATTAATATTTCATCAGAATAATCATTTGCGACTCGATCTTAATCCTGAGTGAGTTATGAACTCCTGCCTGTGAGGGCTTGTCCTTTGATTTGCATGGGTGAGAGTGGCTCTTGTAGCCGATTCAATATGCCTACCATTTTGGGGAGTTGAGCAAATAGGGAGTTGGGAACATAATCTCACAAGATGGAATTCACTCATTCCCATATAGGATAAGTAGATAAGTAGTTCCCTTAAGTGCTAATTTTGGCACTTGAACAATGGGGCCCTACCCTCTCACTTGCTTGAGAGGGACTTAGTTTATGGTTGGATCATAAACAAATTGTTCATTAGAGGAAGTGGTACTTAAGGTACAAGATGCAATTACAGGGGTAAAACAAACTTTTGACCTAGCTGTAATTACAAACAACTCATGAAGGATCGATTTGCATGTAGTGATTATATCCATGAATACAACTTGTCCTACCGTGCATAAGAGTGCAACTCTAAGTTTATAGTGGAGTGACCTATAGTTAATGAGTGAGAATTAATTAATTAAAGAGTTTAATTTATTTATTTTGTATCATTGGAGCTTATAATATGTAGGTCCATAAGCTCCCATTGCAAACTCATATAAACAAATAGGGATCAATTTCGTTCAGAGAAATTTTGAAATGTTCGAATTAAAATTTAATATATTTGATATATTAAATGAGGAAAAACATATTTATTGTATATGATGCATTAAATATTAAAGAAATTATTAATGTATTGAGATACATTAAAGAAAAGATATTTATTAAATTTGAATTAGATTCAAATAAGGAAATATATGTCGTAGGAGAATTTGGAAAGGTTTGAATATGATTAAAATTGGTTAGATAAATATATTTTAATATATTATATATTAAAATATATTATTTAATTATTTTCCCTAGGCAACTATAAATAGGGCCCTAGGGATGAGTCATTAGTGTGCATTCCAAATAAGAGAAAGAAACTCTAGAGAATTCTCCCCTTATTCTCTCATTCTATTTTCTAGAAGGTTTCCACAAACCTCTTTGGTCCTTTGTTCGAGTCATAGCAAGAAAGACTTTGTGAAACTCTTGGAATTCAACCTCATTGGAGTTGGAGCACAAAGAGAAAAAGACCCTCCAGAATATTCTCCATAATATACAAAGGTATTTATTGCTTAACCCTTGTATTTTAGTTTAATTCTAAATAAATCAAAAATGATTCCAATGCTTCCGCTATGGGTATAATTTGATTATTCCCTTCATTAAGGCCTTGGTTTGTCGATTTGTACTGTACATACACCATTACCTTTCCCCCTCTTCCCAGATCTGTAACCCTATGTAGCATTTTCTTCTTCATGTCCCTCGAATAGACCTTCTGTTTTCTAATTTTTTTTTTCAGAATCGTAAACCATAAACACTCCCTTTCATGCCGATTTCCTTGCTCTCCCTCATTCCCCTTGCTGCTCTAAACCCTATGCCAAGCCCTTGCTGGAGTGCTTGCTTTTCCTACATTGAACCATCCCCCCATCCATAACTAACCATTAAACAATTGGGTTTGTTTGAATGAATGCATGTACCATGTGAGGGATGAGTGAGGAATTTCGTGGGAGGAGACTTGATGTGTGATTCGAGCTTGGTGGGGGGAGGGGGCCGAATGACAGGTATGTTTTCTAACCCTTTCGAACAATGATGAAATGTTTATAGTGTCTTGAAATTTATTTTTTCCTCTTCACTAAAGCTTCTGTTTATGTGGATTTTTGGTACTTGCATACTGATTTCTTGTTCACTGTTATATGGTCCTCATTCACGTCATTTTTTACTTGAATATTGATTTGTTGTTAACTATTTTTGGAATTTGTTTGACTATTGCATATTGATTTCTTGTTCATTGTTGTTTGTTTTTTGGTTTTTGGATTCACTTCGTTTTTCCTTTTGTACTTGGATACTAATTTCTTGTTCGGTTATGTCTAGAATCGTTTTTTACTCCCATCCTAATTTCATCTATGATTTTTGTTGAACTCGTTGTTTACTTCCATTTTGATGTCTTTTTTCCAATGTTTCATGATTTTGGTTGAGCTATGTTGTACTTGCATACTGACATGAATGAGTTCAACGTATTCATGAGGCCGGTATTCCTATTCTTGCTATACTTGTTTGTCTACTGATTTTTAACCCTATGTTAGACAATGAATTTCAAATTTATTCTCCTTTGTTTGGATTATCATCAACAACCAAATTAATTTCAATTATGTGTACATTGATGAATTTCCTAATGACCATAATGAGTCAAACTTATTCCTGAGGTCAATTTTTCTATGCTTACTATAGTTGTATATCGAAATGAATGTGGAATGCCCTTCTCTAATTTGTCTCATTCTACTTTTCGGTTGTATAAGTTTGGACTGTCATCTCCATTATAAACATGTCAGATATATTTTTCCTTTCTTTTAAGTTCAATAAATTGTATCTACCTCATTTATTATGAGTTTTTTAATTTACAACCACCACCTACTTTTCTTTGGTTACTTGGAAAATATTATTGCCATTCTAGAAATAACTTCAATATAGGTAGGTGGGAACAACCCACCCCCTCTTCCTATATATCCATTGGCCTCCATGTTTTTCCTTTGAAAATCCGCCACTGCATACATTGGTTTCCTAGTCCAGTGAGTGACTTATGACAATTATTTTCTTTAAATTTTGTGCACTATTTTTATTTCACAATTCCTCATTGATTGCATTTGAATCTCAGTTTCACCACATCCTCGTGTGCACTTCAAGAACCGAAAGACTCCTCCCGACCCATTTCGCACTACCTAAGGTATACCACTCGTCTTTAAGGGTAGCATTCTTTAGTACCATGATTATGTTCTTCATTTCCTTTCTGTCTAACTACGTGCTTGTAACATGTTCAAGCCCAAACTAATAAACTAATACTATCAAACACATTAGTTTGAGGTTCGGAATGCCTACTTTTACCTTGTACACCTTTTTTTTTTTTTTTATGCTATCTTAACTTGATGCTTTATGTTTACACACAATTTTTTTAATAATATTGGCCATTATTTATGTGTAAACTTGTTTCAAATTTTTTAGTCATTGTTCCAAGTACTTTCCTTCCTTCAAACTTTTATAATTTGGGCTTTTCTAATTTATGTGTTTTTGTTAGTATTTTCTTTTGTTGAACTCTTTGTATACATTGGACAAAAATGTTCGAATATTTATGTATAATGTTAATGTATCATCTTTATGTATTTGATCATTTGTTTCCTTTGTTCAAACCTCTATTTTCGTGGCATTACGAAATCCCAAATTCTAAGTTCACAGTTTTAAAAATAATATAGTGAACACTTTTAAATTGAAAAAAAGTTGCATGTAGTATTTTTTTTTTAAATAATCCGTTTAATATAGATTCAAGTTTCTAATTGGATAATTAAAAAGGGGACCGTCTTAATAACCTAATTCATAAGTGGAAGAAAATAAAATAGTGGAGAAAATCTTCAACAAATTTGAATTTCTTTTAAAACTTGGAAAACAAATCTTCTCTGTAAACATCATTGAATTTGATGAGGAATTTGGATTTGGTGAATAAGTTAAAGATTGAATTTCTAATTTTCGAATAAGTTGAATGTGTTTATAAAATTAAGTATTGAATTTGTCAATCTGAGATATGTTGGAAATAATTGATTCGTAAATTCTATTTTGTATGAATATGTTTATAATTTGGAATTTCAATGTATGTTTTTTGGAAAAAAAAAAAAGATACACTACATATAGTTAAAACCCTAAAACCATATATCATAATTGGGAATATTTTTTTATTTTTAGAAAAGATCAAGGAAAGTATAGTGCCTAATTTGAAGTTCAGTTTTTTTTTTTTCGTCTTCTTTGTAAATGGAAAATGTGTTGGCTTAAATTTCAAATCCTATGAAAATCACAATTTGTGTTCGTGGAGAAATTGAAACTAATGCTACATGGCTTCTTACATGACTCACATTTCCTAAACTCTTCGAATAATAGTGGGATCTTTTTTTCTCGGAAACAATTTCATACATAATAGACCCAAACCAACAATTTTATTTGAACAAAAACTATAAAATCCATAAAACCCTAAAACCCTAAACACTATAAAACTCTAAAACTCTAACCCTAAAACCCTAAAATCCTAAACCCTAAGATCCCAAAACCCTAAAACCTTAAAACCATATAACCCTAAAAGCTCAAAATCCTATAACCCTAAAACTCCCAAACCTAAAACCCTAAACCCCAAACCATAGCTCATAACCTTAGAAAAATTTGTACGTATGCTTATTCCATGATATCACGGTTAACTGCATATACTTTGAATTTAGGATTATGTGTAGAACGAAGTTCTATGTGGTCTTTGTTGGTCGTATCCCTGGTATTTACATGAGTTGGCATGAATGTCATAGACAAGTCCATGAATTTAGGGGGGCAATTCACCTGTCCTATGCAACTTTTGTGGAATAATAGAGGCGCCAAAAACTTAATCGGTGTACAAGCAAGTGCATGCGATCGAAGTAATATTAAAACAGTATTCCTACCGAGTATTGTATCCACTAAGACTGGTTTTTAATTCAATAAAGTACTGTGAATAATTTCACTTTACTTTGTTTAGAGGACATAATGCAAGAGGAAAACGGGGAAATAAACTCTAATCCTAGAAAGCAAGATAAATGGGAGGAGGTACCAATTAAGAGGAATTTAGGGAAACTAAGCACTCTTAGGTTAATTTTATGAGAATTTTAACCCGCCAATTAATTACACCTCGCCAATTTCATAGACCTAGAGCTAAATCGATCGAAATCTCCTCTAGGTCTCATTTGAACACGCTTAACTAATCACTTACCTAAGTGTCCTTAGCGTTAATTGATTAGCTAATTGGATTAAGCCCGCTCATCTTTAGCCTCACCCTTCAACTGTTCTTCCTATGTCACTTAGGCAATCTAGGGGTGTTAATTGGACTAAGTCTAACCTAAACATCCTCCGTCGAGCTCAATTTAGGACTACAATAGTGTACTAATGGCCAATTAATACATAGCATTACGAACAATCCAATTAAATGAAATACAACAAGTGAATTAAAAGGCTAAAGTGTTGATTACAACAAGTGAATTAAAAGACGAAACTCCATATACCAACGTGTTTCTAGCATTGCAATGCCACAAGGAAGCGTTGCAACGCTAGCTCTCAGTTTTGTATACCAATTTATGGCGTTGCAACACTATTTCAAGGGTTCCAAAGCCATCCTCTCGACCCCAACAGCTTATGCACTACCTTTTCTTCTCCTTAACTCCTCAAAAAGCTGTAAAATAGCTCCATATTGAACGTAACGCTCCAAATTTCATAATTCCTCTCTTAATTGCTCGGATTCCTGAAATTAACAAATAATCGACAAAAAAGCTCACATTTAAAGAAAAAAACTAGCTAAAATAAGGCATAAATATAGCACTAATTTAGTGCTATCAACTGCATATACCCAATTTGTAGTCGAAACCAATGATCAGTCCATTGCGGTAGCGCCTAGTGGAATTGTGATCCGTGCTACACGCAAGTGCATGTGATCGAAGTAATAAGAAACTGGAAGTACTCCAAAGTATCGTACCCAAGGGAACAAATTTTAACACAATCTATGAAGATGACAAAAATTGATTTACAAAATGCAATTGTGGTAACCGAAGGTGTAAAAATGTTGAGAAGTTGTTTTGCCCAAGGAAATAAGCGAAAAGTCAATAACTAAGAAAAATGGGATCTAAGTTGCTTATGCCCCTTTAGAAAGAAATGTCACTAAAATGTGATTGCAATCGTAATCAACACAAGAGAACTAAGTAAACTGAATTCGACTCCTATTCAATTTTTCTTCAAAATCTTTAGGAGACTGAGTGATTATACCTGTATTTCTATGGCTAATCTAACTTAGATAATTTCGCGCACAATTCTAGTGGTTTTGGAGTCTCGCCCTATGTCTAGGGTAGATGTTTAGGACTTATTTCTAAGCTTTTCCTCCATTGCTTTTGTGACATTCGCTTTCTTTTAACCCTTTCGATATTAAGTTCAAGCTTAACGAGTAATCATTAGTTGGCCGGCTAGGTTTACCCACGTTATTTCAACAAAAACAAACAAAGTCTCGAGTGTTGACTAGATTGAATGTGCTTTTTAGCTTTACATCTCTCCTCTAGGGTATTCACTAAATTGAATCCCTAAGGAGGAATTGCTCATTATGGAAGAAATGAAAACTCACAATTTAATTTCTATAAATCTCATATTTAATAACCAAAATACAAAAATTAAATCTCAGAATAATAGAGAAAATCAACTGAAATTTAATAAGAACATGTTGATGTGAACCCAATTCAATAACTCAAAATACTCACAAGGGCAATTCAAATTCAATATTGGAATTCAAAGACAACAGATTCATTACCCTTTAACTAATTTCAAATAAATCTTCAAAGACATTAATAATAAGTAATGAAAATTTCAGAACTTTGTGAAGCTAATAATTTCCTCAAATCAATAGATTTATTCTAGAAAGACGAAGGCGAACAAAATCCAGGATTCATTGGTTAATTCAACTTCAACAAATTACAAAAATTGGATTAAAACAAAGACCAACTATATAAATGAAATTGAGTAGAAAATAGAGGGATTAAAATAGAATAAAATTAAACAAAAATAGAGTAATAATGCTAACAATGCTTCCTTACTTTGATCGAACCAAATACTCCTTCAAGGGCAGTTGGATCTTCACCTCCTCGAACTTTCGTTGAGGAGGGATCAAGCTCGGGAATTACAGAGCGAAATACAAGAAGAAGACACTGGAAAATGACAGAAAATGATAAATTACAGCTGTTGTCCAAAGGATGAAAAACACAACCCCCCCTCGTTTTGCTTCGTTCTCCTCATTTTTATAGGCATTGAGGGCTAGGGTTTCCATCTTTGTGCTCCTTCAATCTTGGGTCAACTTTAAGGTATGACATTGGGCTGAAAAATCTCCTAAAATTCAAATAAACTCTATGAATTTTTGTGATTTCCCGTGATTTCTGCAGTAATTGAAAATTCCAAAAAATGCAATTGCATTTCAAAAGTGGAATGCAATTGCATTTTTCCCTTTGTTCACCATCTTGTGCTCGCACAGAAATGCAATCGCATTTTGAAAGTGGAATGCAATTGCATTTTCGTACATGCTCCTAATCTACACAAAAACAACCAATTAGCTTAAATTCCATTCTCTTTTCTATTTCCTTTATCCTTTTCAATACTTCGACAAGCTTAATGAATTTATCTCATAAACACTATTTTTAGCTTATTCGTTATTTAACAAAACATATAAACATGACAAGAACGCCTAGTTTAGGGTTAAATAATCCTCATAAATGAAAATTATCACACCCCCAAACTTGAGTTATTGCTTTTCCTCAAGAAATCAGAATCACAATATTCAAACATCAGCTGCAATAAATATCCAAGGTTTATCAAGGGACATCTCAAACTCATAACACATGTTTATCACAATCAACTTTAATCCCACCTTAGTCTTGACCTTAGCACTTTTCACCCATACTTCCCTAAAAGTTGTATCCCTACTCTTCTAATTTCATCTTGTTTACTTCCTACATAGGCCATCCTTCGAGAAACAACTTGACGACACAAAAGATAAACTCCCCCAAACTTATTTCTTCTTTATTTCCAAGCTATTCAAACTCGATTTTTTTCTATTTTCTATTTTTTTTTTGTAAAGGGGTCCTTTAGTCAATTGTACCTTCGTTCCGACGTACCAATACTTTGTGGTAAGGGTAGTTGACTACGAGCACACATCACTACTTGAAACAGTTTTTAACCTACTCATTTCCTGAATCAACTTTTCATGCCGAGGCAATTATGGGTGTCCTGACTTTCCCTGGTTACTCGGTTATTTCTTGGAAAGAGGAGTATCCCTTTATTTTTAAAAAAAAAAACTTGGCAGCCTTCATACAACAACTCACAGCATGTTTACATTTCATGAATTGCAAAAACTGAATATGCAACGATGTGGGGTCAAAAAAAGTAATGTAAGGTGTCTACCCCCCCCCCCCCCCCCCCCCCCAAAAAAAAAAAAAAAAAAAACTTAAGATGCGGCAATGTCCACATTGACTAGTTTTGCTCTTGGGTGGTTGAGATGACCATACATATTAACAAGCTTAATAACTCTAGAATTATAGAAATACAAGCTAGGGTGAATGGGTGGTGGGGTGCTAAGGAAAGTAAAGGAGTCATAAAGTTGGGTGGATAACTGATGAGTGTTTAATGAGCCGAGCCTATTCCAAATATCATCATCAATAATTTTTTTTAAACTTTGAGACACACATTTGGTAACCTTACAAAAATAAGAGATCAAACTTAATTGAAATTGAAATTCAAACAACTTGGAAGTCAATAAAAACAACATGACAAAATTTAAGGAACAAAGACAAGCTCAAAAATTTAAGACAACAACATCACAATCTAACTATTACAAACTTAATGAGTAAAATTTAAGGTGCAAAGAATAACTCCCCTAATCATTGAAGACTAAATCATCATCTTGTTGGCGTGTTGGATGTTTTGCTTCGTTTTACAATTGCATTCCATTTGCATTCTTGTCCCTCGGCTTTGCCTAATTTTTCGCGAATGCAATTGCATTGCAATTCCTTATGATTAGCATTTGATTTTCCCTTCTCCTTTTCATCTGAACTCAAAAGCAAATTGTTAAAAAGTTCAAACAGGCTCGAAAAAGAGTTGATGCCTTAATTTTTTTTTTTTAATTTTCTTATTTCTTTTTGAATTTTTGAATCTCTTAAACAATTTTCCAGGTAGATCCCCAAGTAGAAGTGCACATGATCGAAGTAATAAAAAACTAGAAGTACTCCAAAGTATCGTACCCAAGGGAACGGATTTTAAAATAATCTATGAAGATGACACAAATTGGTTTACAAAATGCAATTGTGGTAACCAAGGGTGTAAAAATGTTGAGAAGTTGTCTTGCCAAAGACAATAAGTGAAAAGTCAATAATTAAGAAAAATGGAATCCAAGTTGCTTATTCCTCTTTGGGAAGGAATGCCACTAAAATGCAATTGCAATCATAATCAACACAAGAGAACTAAGTAAACCGAATTCGACTCCTATTCAATTTTGCTTCAAAATCTTTAGGAGGCTAAGTGATTATACCTATATTTCTATGGCTAATCTAACTTAGATAATTTCGCGCACAATTCTAGTGGTTTTGGAGTCTCACCCTATGTCTAGGGTCGATGTTTAGGACTTATTTCTAAGCTTTTCCTCCATTTCTTTTGTGACATTCGCTTTCTCTTAACCCTTTCGATATTAAGTTCAAGCTTAACGAGTAATCACTAGTTGGCCGGCTAGGTTTACCCACATTATTTCAACAAAAACAAACAAAGTCTCGAGTGTTGACTAGATTGAATGTGCTTTTTAGCTTTACATCTCTCCTCTAGGGTATTCACTAAATTGAATCCCTAAGGAGGAATTGCTCATTATGGAAGAAATGAAAACTCACAATTTAATTTCTATAAATCTCATATTTAATAACCAAAATACAAAAATTAAATCTCGGAATAATAGAGAAAACCAATTGAAATTTAATAAGAATATGTTGATGTGAACCCAATTCAATAACTCAAAATATTCACAAGGGCAATTCAAATTCAATACTGGAATTCAAAGACAACACATTCATTACCCTTTAACTAATTTCAAATAAATCTTCAAAGATAGTAATAATACTTAATGAAAATTTCAGAACTTTGTGAAGCTAATAATTTCCTCAAATCAATAGATGTATTCTAGAAAGATGAAGGCGAACAAAACCCAGGATTCATTGGTTAATTCAACTTCAACAACTTACAAAAATTGGATTAAAACAAAGACCAACTATATAAATGAAATTGAGTAGAAAATAGAGGGATTAAAATAGAATAAAATTAAACAAAAATAGAGTAATAATGCTAACAATGCTTCCTTACTTTGATCGAACCAAATACTCCTTCAATGGCAGTTGGATCTTCACCGCCTCGAACTTTCGTTGAGGAGGGATCAAGCTCGGGAATTACATAGCGAAATACAAGAATAAGACACTGGAAAATGACAGAAAACAATAAATTACAGCTGCTGCCCAAAGGATGAAAAACACAACCACCCCCCTATTTTGCTTCGTTCACCCCATTTTTATAGGCATTGAGGGCTAGGGTTTCCATCTTGTGCTCCTTCAATCTTGGGTCAACTTTAAGGTATGACATCGGGCTGAAAAATCTCCTAAAAATCAAATAAACTCCATGAATTTTGGTGATTTCCCGTGATCTATACAGTAATTGAAAATTCCATAAAATGCAATTGCATTTCAAAAGTGGAATGCAATTGAATTTTTCCCTTTGTTCACCATCTTGTGCTCCCACAGAAATGCAATTGCGTTTTGAAAGTGGAATGCAATTGCATTTTCGTACATGCTCCAAATCTACACAAAAACAATCAATTAGCCTAAATTCCATTATCTTTTCCATTTTATTTCTCCTTTTCAATACTTCGACAAGCTTTAATGAATTTATCTCATAAACACTATTAGCTTGCTCGCTATTTAACAAAGCATATACACATCACAAGAACGACCTAGTTTAGGGTTAAATAATCCTCATAAATGAGAATTATCAAGTTGCATGGAGCACTTCTACTATGAATAATGTTGATGTAGGACAATGTAATAGTACTTTGCTACTTCATTGGGGTTCTTTGTTGGAATGATCGTTATGTACGTATGTATTAGCTTAGTCGGACTTCAGTAATACGCTTGATGTACACTACAATGGATGTACCCAGAATTAACAAATGACACATTTGTGTTTCAGAAATGATAATTCTCGTGCATGAGGATTATTTGGCATGTAAACTTAGTTATGCTTGTGAGTTAAGAAAAGAGAACAAAAGAGGAAGAAAAGCCAAAACTTACTTAATACTTTGGTGCGGGTTTTCGAAGAATGCAACAGAATTGCAATTACATGGAAATTGCAATTTCAACATATCTGCAAATTAAGGAAAATCGCAAATCAATGGATTCCAATAAGGAAAATACCCACGAATTTAGTTGGATCCTTAAGTGCAATTGCTCATTAACCAAAAAGGAAACCCTAGAACAAAGTCCCTATAAGTCTTGGAGAAGACGCCGTGAAGAGGAGAGCTCGTTTTCGAAGAAGAATTTGCATTTTTGTCTTTGGGTTTTTTGGAAGACGACTGTAGTTTTTATTTTCATTTTTCGTTAGTTGCTACTTTAATTTTCTTCTACATTCTGGTCCTCGAGCTCTCCATCAATCCTATTACAACGAAATTTGAGGTGGTTAAGAAAAATTCCTTGTTCGATTGAGCTAAGAGCGATGGATTTTTAGTGTAATTTCGTTCCTGTTCAAATTCTTAGATTATTGTAATTTTTCATTTTGTTATTTAATTTTAGAACTTTTAGCAACTGTGTTTCTCTTCTTTTCCTTATAATTTCTTATTGAAGTTAGTTGATCTTTGAATTTCCTTGTTTTTTTGAATCTAGAATTAATCCTTTTGGCAAATTGGTTGTTTCCCATCCTCATTCTCTTTTGTTTCAATGAATTGTTATAATTTCAAAGCAATGTTTTTTAGTTTTATTATGAAGAGCTAAATTTTCTTAGAGATTCAAGTTTGTGAATGCACTAGAGGAAATATGTAAGGCTCGATAGCAAAAACAATCTAGCAAACACTTGAACTTTGTTTGCTTTTGGTGAGTTCAATGTTGGGTAAACCTACTCGACCAACTAGTGTTGCTTGTCAAGCTTGAACTTAACACCAAAAGGATTAAGGGAAGACAGATGTCTCAAAACCAATGGAGGAAAAGTCTTAGATATAAGTTCTGAACATTGAACCTAGATATAGGACGAGACTCCAAAACCACTAAAGTTGTGCGCGAAAATATCTAAGTTAGATTAGCCATAGAAATATAGGTTTATTCACTTAGCCTCCTATAGATACTTCATAAAGGTCGAATAGGAGTTGAATTCGGTTTACTTAGTTTCTTGTGTTAGCTATGATTGCAATTGTTTTCTAGTTGCATTTTCTTTCTAAAGGAGCATTAGCAATCTTTAATCCCTTCCTCATTTCTATTGTTTTTCAACAATTTTTATTTTAGCCAAAACATCTCACAAACCTTTTTATGCCAATGGTTAATTTAATTGCAATTTGTCAACAATCTTGTGTCATCTTAATAAAAACCTGTTCCCTTGGGTACGATACTGTGGAGTACTTTTAATTTCTTATTACTTCGATCACGTGCACTTGCTTGTAGCACCCACTAAGTTTTTGGCACCATTGCCGAGGAACGACATTTTTAATAAAAATTATTTCAGACATACAAATTGTGAGCATATTGCAATTGGATTGCAATTGCAATCCTTCTATTGCAGGAAGTCCGAACTTGATTTGTAGGTACTTGCAGGTTGAGTTTAATGCATGCAAAAAGAGCTTTATTTCTTGGAGCTAGATCATGAGATAGAAAGAACCTTCCATCGACACCGTGGACAACAGAGAAGAAAGAAAAATGAATTGCATAGTTGATCGTACGGGAAATTTGTGAGAAAACTACCCTCCAGAAAGTACAAACGGATCCACCTGTAGCTGATCCTCAAACAAATCCAGCAAATGGAAGAAATCAACAAAATGCAAACAATGGGCAACCACATAGGGCAATTCCTCCAGAAAATCTCATCTTCATTGCAAAAGAGAGGGATAGGGCAATCAGAGACTTTTTAGAATTTGAATACAAGATTTGCAGAACCAAAAATAGTAGCCAATCACTTTGAGCTAAAACCAGTGATGTTTCAGATGCTTCAATAGGTCAATTTGCAAGACTAAAAAATGAAGACTCACATAAGCATATAAAAATGTTTCTCAGGATATGCAATTCGTTCAAATTAACAAGAGTCTCCAATGACACTCTAAAGCTCAAACTTTTTCCTTTTTCTTTAGAGGGAAATGTTGAAGCATGTCTCGACTCTTTTCCTCCAGACTTATTCACCACATAGGATGAACTTGTAGAGAATTTTCTTTTGAAGTATTTCCCACCCACTAAGAATGCTCAAATTATAGGGAAAATTATTACCTTCAAATAAGGAATAAATGAAGTTGTAGATGCAACCTAGGAGTGCATTAAGAAGTTGGTGAGCAAATGTCCACACCATGGTTTGCCTACTTGCCTCCTAATCGAGCACTTCTACAACGGGTTGACTCAAACCTTGAAGACCCTAGTCAACACATTTGCTAATGGATCCTTGCTTAAAAGGACGATGAACGAAGCAAACGAAATTCTAGATGCAATGGTATCCAATAATAGCCAATGGAGAGAAGATGAGTCACACAACACCAGAAACATCGCAGGAATGCATGAAGTGGACGCAATAGCAGCATTAAGTGCTCAGATATCATTAATGAACTACCCCTTGAAGGGGCATTAACAATCTTGAATCCCTTCCTCATTTCCATTGTTTTTCAACAATTTTTCTTTAGCCAAAACATCTCATAAACCTTTTTAACGGTAACTTTAGTTGCAATTTGTCAACAATCTTGTGCCATCTTAATAAATTTTATTAAAATCCATTCCCTTGGGTACGATATTCTAGAGTGCTTTTAGTTTCTTATTACTTCGATCGCGTGCACTTGTGTAGTACCGATCAAGGAACAACCCTCATTCACCCCTTTGTTCTTCCTCTATGATGGAAATCGTTGAAGAACTATTTAATATCCTCACAATCATAACCAACTCCCAAAGACAGTTGTTGATGAATCTAGCCTTCCCTTGGAACAATTATCGAAGAACAGAGTACTAATCGTCGTATGATAGACATCGCATTAGGCAATTGAATTTTTTTCACCTCATTTACGAGAATGACTTGTGCTATCGTGAAAGTATGAGGATGGATAGAAGGACCTTCACACTCCTATGTAGTATGCTTAGGACAACCGGCGGTTTGCATTGGACCTAATGTGTTGATATTGAGGAAATAGTGGCCATGTTCCTGCACATTCTAGCGCACGACGTTAAAAACAGAGTTATCCACATGCAATTTGCAAGGTCTGGAGAGACAGTGTCAAGACATTTCAACTCCGTTCTCACAGCGGTCTTGTAACTTCATGAGGTGTTGCTCCAGAGCCAATCACCAACACATGCACTGATGAACGATAGAAATGGTTTGAGGTATAGAAAACATTTTTATACATTTATTTTCATGGATAAAATACACGTTCTTTAACATCACTGCCATGTCTTCAATGGATATAGAATTTCTTGAGTGCATTAGATGGCACATGCATCAAAGGTATAGAAAATGTTAGTGCCACTGATCGACCTCGATATAAGACGAGGAAAGGTAAAGTCGCGACAATGTACTTGAAGTTGTTTCCTCAAACAAAGTGATCATATTCGTCATGTCATGATGGGTAGGGTCCACAACAAATTTTAGAGTTCTTAGGGACGCACTCACATGACCTAATGGATTGAAGGTTCCTAGGGGTATACTCTAAATGTAAACGTTTTTAACTATTCATAGGTTAAAAAAGCAGTAAGCTTATCAATTAACCATTGGTACCTTCTATAGGATACTACTACCTGTGTGATGTTAGGTACCCTAATGCTCAAGGATTCCTTACACCATACAGAATGGCATGGAGCAAGGAATAAACCAACTACTCCATGGAAGTTTTTCAACATGAAACATTCTTCTGCAAGGAACGTTATCGAGAGAGGTTTTGGTGTGTTAAAGGGAGGTGGGACATTTTTCGAGGAAAGTCATTCAACTCGAATCAAGTACCCTGCTAGATGATGACAACATGTTGCCTCATTCACAACCTCATCACTAGGGAGATGGGGTTAACTGTAATGTTGGATGAGGTCGAGAAGTTAACTCTGCACCTCGTGTGGTAGAAGAGGACAATATGATAGCACGAATTTAGTGTTATATTTATACCTTATTTTAGCTATTTTTACGCTATAATTGTGAGCTTTTATGTCATTATTTTTGTTTATTTCAGGAAACGAGCATTTGAGACTAGAATTAATGAATTTGGAGCATCAAGTTTGATGGGGAGCTTAAAAGAACCCAAAATGGGCCTAAGTATGGAGAAGAGAAGCTTCACAATTGTTGTTGGCCGAGAGGACAACGTCTCAATGATCAAAATGACATTGAGACACTATATTTGATATCTTAAACTTGAGGGCAAGCGTTGAAACGCTACCCTGTAGAGTTTCGACGCTCAAAAGGCACAGAGAAGTCAATTTTCATCTGAAGCGTTGAGACGCTAACTTCAGTGTCTCAATGCTGGAGGCATGTGCTTAGGCTAAAGCGATGCGTTTTGGACAGCGTCTTGACGCTGTGTCAAATTTCAGTATAAAGCCATCGCTTTCTCTACAAAAAGGGGAGACCAATGGAGGATTTTTAGCCCTAATTTCGATAACTTGCCTCCTTGGGACCTGTGGAGCTTGAGACGAAGTGTTCGGGAGTGGTGTTTGAGGATCGAGATTGTGGAATTCGAGGTAGGAGTCAAGAATTCGACAACGACGACAATCTTATTCCTCGTTATCTTCTCTCTGTTTTATGTATCTAAGGACTTTAAGATGTTGTACTGTGCCTTTCCATGACAATTATGGGCTGAATTTACTTGTTTAGGGGCTAAGAGCACATTTATGATTTAATTGTGAAATTTGACTTTTAATTGCTTGATTAATTGCATTTAATTGAATTGTTCTTAATGCTTCTATTTATTTGGCTAATAATTCGTTGAACTTAGTCTTAATTGAGCTCGATCAAGGAAATTAGGACTGAATTAATCTAATTAACACCCCTAAATTGCCGATGTGACATAGGAGTAACAATTGACGGGTGAGGCTAATTATAAGTGGGATTATTCCAATTAATTAATCAATTAGAACTAAGGACACTTAGACAAGCAATTAATTAAGCGTGTTCAAAGGAGACCAACAGGAGATGTCGACCGATTTAGATCTAGGTTTATGCAATTAAGCTTGTTTAATTAACTGTCAGATCCAATTGCCATAAGTCCAACCTAAATTGTGCTCGATCCCCTAAACATCCCCTTAATTTGGTATCTCCATCCCTTTTTTATTGCTTTCCTAGTTAAATTTTCTCTCTAAGCATCGTTCTATTATTTTTGGCCTTAAATAACTCCAATTTTGAGTGTTCTTAATAATTAATTAGCTTTTAAAAGAATTTCCATATCCACATTCCCTTGGGATTCGATACTTGGTACTCAAATACCATTTTATTATTACTTCGATCACGTGCACTTTCATTGTTTGGTTGTGTTGATTAAATTGAAATTGTAACTCTAGAGTGATCAACTAGTGTTGCATACTAAGACTCGATTCTAATACCGAAAGGATTAGACGAGAGTAGATTTTACACAAACAATGGAGAATAGAGCTCAGACATATGCCATTATTGACCCTAGACATAGGGCAAGGCTCTAAAACTATTGGAATTGTGTACTTCATTCATCTAAGTTGAAAAAACCATAGACATATAGGGTACTCACATAGTCTCCTAAAAACTTAGATTTTAAGTTGAATAGGAGTTACAATTCGGTTTACAATGCGATTGTAGATTAGGACTGCAATTACAATTTAAATTACAATTCATACCCCAAGGGCAATACAAACTTGAGCCCTTTTTTATCACATTCCTTACTGAATTTCACTTTCTGTTTTACTTTCCTTAGTTCACAATCCTCAATTTTTGTAAGCAGTTACCTAAGTTACAATTCTTGAACACTCTTTGCTATTTTCAAACTTTTTGTTAAAATTTATTCCCTGTGGGATCGATAGTTTGGAGTACCTCCAATTTTATATTACTTGCATCGATGGTATGCACTTGCACTGGATTGAATTCTTTCTTTTATTCTTAACCCACAAGTTTCATCTGATCAGACGCTTGGGGGGGGGGGGCGCATTGAAGAGAAAACATCATCGTTTAGACAGTGTTGAGACGTTATCCATAGCGTCTCTACGCTGTCTAGATAAAGAGTATTTATTCTTTGTTTTCTCTTGATCCAAGACGAGGCCAAACTGATTGGATAACCCCTAATGTTGATTCCAAGCTTACTTTGAGGGTTTTAGGGAGCATGTGTGAGTGGATAGGACCAAGGAGATCAGGACGGGAACGCGAGATTGACCTTCCGTGTGCATTTCTTTCTCTTTTCCTTTCAATTTAGCTACTGTATAGGCTTTAATTTAGGGACTTTGGTGTTGTAATGATTGTTTATGTACTGATTAGTCCTTAAATTCTTAGGGATTTGATTTATGAATATTGTTTAATGCTTAATTATCAAATTACTTAGATTAATTGCTTGTTTCTATGGATGTTTGTGATTATTGAGACTTTGATTCATTCCTTCATTTAGGGCTTAACGCTTTAAAATAAATGTTATTTAATTAATTAAGGTAGGACTAAGTTGAGCTTGACATAGGATACTTAGTTAGCTTAATGCACGATTAAGCTACCTGAGTGACAGCGGGATTAGAGTTTAGTTAATTATAGTTGGTGCTGAAGATTAATTAAATAAATACTGTTTGATTGATATGTTTCAAAGTGGAAACTAGACAGAGAGAAACTTAGGCTAGAACTGAATGCATGACTGTTGATTAATTACCTGAGTGACAACAGGGGCCATAATTAATCAATAGAGGTCTGTAATGAAGAGTCTTAATGTCCTGTATGAGTTAGCTAGTGCTAGGGACACATAGGTTAGTTAATTAGTACTTGAGATTGGAGGAGAGCTATAGGAGATTCCATGCCTGTAGAGCTTCTAGACTTATGAATTCACTGTCGAGTTAGTCATATTTGTCTGTTTCATTAGTAATTAATTCTCTACCCAAGTCTATCCTTTAGGTTTGTGTCTCCCATTTATTTTCTGCTTCTACTTTCCATTGTTTAGGTTAGTTATCTCCTCCCAGTTGTTTTCTCTAAATAAAGCTAAGTGAGAGTATTTATGATACTTAATCAAATTAAAACCAATCTCTGTGGATTCGATACTCGGTAGGAATACCGTTTGATATTACTTGACCCGTGCATTTGTGGAAATGTAAATTTTACACATCAAGTTTTTGGCGTCGTTGCCGGAGATTGGCATATTTTAGTGCAATTAATATTATGAAGAAATCACTTACTTTAATTTAGAGGTTTATCTTTGCTTTGTTTTTTCTTGCTTGTTTTTGTTTTTGTTTTGAGTCATGGTTCTTTGTTAATAGTTGTGTTGCAAATGGTGTTTGTATATGAGCCTGTGTTTTGCTCATTTTATTATTTTTTAGATGGCTTCTGATAAAGTTGGGTAGCCATTTAGGGAGTCTGAGCTCGAAGAACCAACGACACCTTCTAGTTTCATCCCTGTTAATTATCCCTCTGTTAGCCTTAGTGATGAGAGGCCTCCCTTAAAACTCTTATTGCAATAGTGTATTTCTGATTTTAGAACTCAACGCTTGAAGTTAGAAGAACGGGGGGTGAGACGTTAGGTGGCACAACTAGAGGAAGAACCCTCAAAGGTAGCTTATTTAAAGGAAAAACCTTCCTGAGAGAGATTATTTCAAAATTTTTTGTAGGAGTCTAGAGCTATTCGTGTGAACTTAGAAAATTCGAATGAGAGACTCCAGACCCTAGGGGAGGTTAGTGAAGTGCAACCCACTTCTATAGGATGTCCAATGAGTCACTTGATCACTAATTCACTGATTGCCTATCATGAGCATGATTCTTTAGATTTTTTTGAGGCTGTGTATTCAAGGGTGAGCTTTACAAAGAGAGGGAGGAATTAGAGAGTTAAATGTATGCTAGATTCGAGTTAGTGAGGAAGAAAAAGATGAGCCTAATTTTTTAGTTGAGAATGTTCAGGAAGTAGAGTTAAAATGATGCAAGTTTGGGAGAGCGTTACTCCATAGCGTTCACGTAGTTAGATTTTATTTTCTTGAGTGTTAGGATACTTAATAATTGGTGCTTAAGGCCTGTGTAGGGGAAAACGAATGGAGGATTCTATAAATCTTTCTAGGCTAGTAGAGATCGAAATAAGGAAGGCTATGCACATACTTGCAAGGAATGAAAAGTTTAAAGTTTAAAGTTTAAATTTCTTGATGAATAGATGTGTTTGAGTATTTCTTTGAATTGTGATTATTTTGTTGTTTAGAACATTGATTGATAGCATGCATAAATGTGCTATTTTTAGGCTTAGTTTTTGGTTAGTTTTGCTATGATTTTGTGTGTTTTCATGTATTTTTATGTTTATTTCTCAGAAACCAAGCATTTGGAGCAAAACCAGAGAATAGTGAGATAACTGGACAAATTTGAGCAACTTAAGGCTATATTTGAAGATTCAAGTGTTGAAGAAAAAGAACAAGGCATTTGGACCTGAAGGCATAGAGTTGCAACGCTCCTTATATCGTTGCAACGCCATTTGAGAAGCCTTTCAACCTTAAAGAACAGCAGCCATAGCGTTGCAATGCTACTCAAATAGATTTTTTCCTTCTTTATAAAATTCGAAGGGACAACGTTGCAATGCTGCCCCTAGCGTTGCAACACTGTCTCGACTCTATAAAAGAGAATGTTATATTTCGTTTTGAGAGACCAAAAACCCTAAACTTGATTTAAACACTGTCTAAGGACTTAGAGGAGACCTTTGGAGAGCCAAGGAGGAGACTCAAAGCTCGAGATCATGGACATCACGTCAGAGACGAGTGTTGGCACGTGACCTAAGTTTCTTCTATATTTCTTCTCCTTTTCTCTTGAATTTAGGAGTTTTTGTGGGTTGTACTTATGTGTTGTAAATCTGTGTTTAGACCCATGCTTGGTTGTAGTTGTTGAACATTTGGTTGATTTTTAGTTTATTTTATATATTGACGTTTTTTATGCATCTCTTTATATTATCTCAACCTTTGGCCATGGTTTTGCATGTTTAACTAAATTTAGCTTGAGAAAGTAAGTTTAGTTGTAGAACACTAGATGCATGACTAGGTTTAATCTATTGCACGAGAGTGAGTAGATTAATTCTAGAAGCCTTAAGAGAATCGCCTAATGCCCTGTTTAGTAATAGAAATAGACCGATAGGTTGATTTATTGCTAGGCATGAGTTCAATTGAGCTTGAGAGAGGATATTGATAACTTAGTAATTCTTGGTTTAAGATGGTTAATATAAAATCAAGTTATTAATCAATTCAAATTTGGCTTAAGGTAAACAACCATGCATGTTTCTCAAAATTGGACTCCAAATGTACATAGTAGTTTAGATTTTATTTTTCTTTTGATCACTTCAAAGTTTGTTTCTCTAAATAAAATTAGGCATAATTAACTGTGGTACTTAATTTCTCTAAGAACTCCAATCTCTATGAATGACCCTGGC
Organism: Trichosanthes truncata; assembly: GCA_033996785.1. Taxonomy (NCBI): domain Eukaryota; kingdom Viridiplantae; phylum Streptophyta; class Magnoliopsida; order Cucurbitales; family Cucurbitaceae; genus Trichosanthes; species Trichosanthes truncata. The sequence goes on along the minus strand of MU867259.1, from coordinate 28,694,209 downwards.
CACTATTATTGCAAAATATTTAGAGGTCAAGTTTTTATAAATTTAATCTTGATACGACCTTCGACAAATTGTCTATCATTGATATATGAGTCATTATGATGCAATTGTTAATTCATATATGTTGTTTTGTTTAGCTTTGCTGGAACTAGCAAAGGTTTAAGTTTTGGGGCATTCACCCCCCCTTCCCCCCAAAAAAAAGCTAAATATGATTAACCTCAACAGTTTCAACCAAAGATTTGGGTTGGCTAAGGATCACATAACTTAGAAAGGAATTCACAAGCCTGTGTAACAACATAAAAGTCATCTATTGACTTAAATTATCTAGAAAAAGAGGAGAGAGATGGCACAAAAATGGACTAGATTTCCTAAAACTAACTAAATGATTAAGAAATTAAAGGACAAAATCAATAGTTTTCCTTCCTATAAGAAAAGGAACACACAAAAGATGCCCAACAATACGCTTTCTTATCTTTCGATAATTTATATATTAATTTAATATAATTTAAATTTATATAACATTTTTTACTTTAATAATTTAATATTTTATTGTTGTCCATTCAATTTATATTCATTTGATATGTTATTTCCTAAAACAAATTAATTTATATTGTTTTGAAATATTTAAAAAAGATCTAGTATTAAATATTAATTAACATTTTAACTTGAAATACGTGAACAACTTATTTTAAAGGAAAATAAATATATAATTGATGGTTTTTTTCCGTGAATTATATTTACACATTATCCAAATAAAAAAGAATTTTGAGATAAATGATATCCATTTGTGATAGATTTTCTTTAAAAAAATATTGGATGATCACTATTGGAAAAGTAAAACAAATAGAAAAATTCACTTTTATATTTCAATTAAAAATAAATTGAGCTATATATTATAAAATTTAAATAGAGTTTATTTATATGTAATGAAACATATTAATATTGTTAATGACATAGAGTGTTTATTAGTAAATTAATACATTGATTTATTTTAGTTATATAATTAAAATATAGAAAATTGACGAAATAATACATATATAAAAGAAAAACAAGGAAAAATAAAATAAAAAGAAGATTTCCTCAACATGGGAATCTTGGAAACCCATGATTCAAGTGAGCATAAAAAATTCTTGAGGTGTCGTTTGGTTCATGAGAATAAGAAGATGGGAATGGGAATGAAGTTATTATCACCTTGTTTGTTACAAGGTTTGTTACTATAGGAATGAGAATAACTCATTCCTGGGCATCTCACATGCCTATGAAAGGGGTATCTTATACTTTCACAAATGTGTGGGTTTTCTCCCATTCTCCTAGGTTTCTCTTTTTTCTCTCTCATTTTTATTACTTTTTTCATGTTTTATATATCTGTTATAATTGTTTATGTTATCTAATTAATTAATTTTATAATATATTTACATTAATTAAGAATGGATAAAATTAATTTAAAATAATAATATATTAAATAATTAATTTCTATATATAATGATGTTTTAATATTAATATAATTAATTATTCAATTGTAATAAATATTAAGTGGTTCACGAATATATTAAGTAAATATATTAAATTAATGAAATTAATTATTTAATAGAACTAATTTAAAAACCTACTTGTTAAATTTATTAGCACTAATAATCAAACATGCTAAAATTATTCCAATATATAATTTAATAGAAATATTTATTTTTAAAAATAATTATGGTTAATTGTGTGATTAAAATTATTTGTGAATTATTGAAAATCAATTTATTAATTATTTATAATTAACTTTGATTAATTCATTTAGTTAATATTTCACTATTTGAATAATCTTAAAGACTGTTTGAATTTTGTTGGGTCTTTTTTATTTCCCATTTATTGAAGCTACACCTAGAAGAACCTGTACGACTATTACTTAGGAATCCTTGGAGTGAGCACAAGTCACTCATTTATTTTGGAGAAAAAACTTGTAAGGGAAGGAGTGGCACTGAGTATTAATTCAAGGAAAAGAAAAGCTATCAATCATTTTTAATATTCAACACTTTGCTCCCTATCACACTCAGTCGCATGGAGAATCGCGAGTGGCACTCAAATTCTCAAGTAATGCATTTTTGCTTGGTCATACATGGTCAACAAAGGAAATCAAGTGAAAGTGGCGGCAAATTGTTGGGCAATTACAATTGGAGTAAATTTCAAAGCCTCAACTTTGAAGATCTCTACCAAATTGTAGAACCAAAGATAAGTTTATTTCAAACTTGAAACTTTTTAATACTACATTAAAATTCAAGGATAGATACTAAATTCATCAAATAATAGGTCATCTCTTGTCTTTGTATAAAATGGCATCTCCTTGTGTTTTATGTTCTATAATACATTAATTCTAGTTAGCATTAAAATTTTAGTCATCATGCTCTACAATTTCTACCCTTTGAGACTGTTGAAAATAAAGCTTTATGTGACATAGTGATATAATTGAACATCAGGAATAACTAGAAAAGCCATAAATTTTGAAGAAAATTTTACTATATGAAAAGTTGACGGTCATAAAATTTTACATGCATAATCATGCAACTTTTCCTTGCAATGAGAGTCCTCATTGATTAGGGGACTGAATAGGGGATATGCCTCCCTATTAAACAAAAGTAATATAGAGGATATGCCTCCCTATCAAACAAAAAGAAAAAAAAGGGATATGTCTCCCTATTAAACAAAAAGTAAAAGACAAAATGAAGAAAGAAAAGAAACCAGGGGCTCACCAAAGCAACAAGGCTAAGATCGAGCCAAAGCTATCAACAACTCCTAGTTCAACCAAGAAGATGATTTGAGCAAATTAAGGAATAAAAACTGGAGGCTAGTTAAGGCCGAGCCCTTAATTCAATCCAGAAGGCTAATTTTGGAAACTCAATATGGAAGAAGATTTATTAACAAAGGAATTGTAAAGCAAGAACTCCTCAAGATTTCAAAATATGGAAATCGAAGGTTTAAACAATTAAATTAGAAAAATAAGACTACAAAGCTAATTTGGAGGAATCATCTTTGAAGGTTTCTACAAAGTTACAAAATCACAGATAAATTTACTTCAAACTTAAAATTTTATAATGCAATATTTAAATTCAATAATCAAATGAAGCATGTCATAATTATTTTGTTATGATCTTTTGTCTATTTTAGAGCATCTTCATGCACTCTACACATGCTCTCTACATTTTTTAATTATTTGAATGTCATGCTTCAAAATGAAAATTTCTATGCTCTAATGGAGAATTGAACATCATGAGTTATTAAAAGTGGCATGAGGTCTCTGTAGAGAAATTTATGGAATTCTAAAGGTTTTGAAATAGCTTGCACAATATAACAAGTTATTAAAAAAGCAGACCACTTCCTAAAATTCCATATTTCCTCGCATAAGTGATTGAGTATATTTCATTTAGCTAAATCAATATTTCATCTGCATTGAATTGCCTAACTCGCAAACTAGAGAAAATATCATATTCATGAAAATTATATTTTGAATGCAAAATAATTGATGGAGCATTCGAGATTCCACTTATCCAAAAATGCACTTATGCAAGCAGGAAGCAACAAATGCCACAAGATGGCCAAGAATTTTCGCCTACGAGAGACTAGGGACTCTACGTGGCCCCTATGGAGTTTGATGACAATCCCACTTGAAATTCAAGGACTACCTTGAATTTTTATTTTCTCCAGGAAAGTGACATAGATCGCAAATCCAGAGGAGAATCTTAGCCTCCAAGAAAGACCGAAATGTGTCCCTACGGAGTTGGACGACAATCTTGGGGAGATTCAGGGACAAATCCTTGGAGCCTAAAATTTTCTCTAGGAAAGTGGACGAACACAGGAATCCAAAGGAGAATCTTACCCACCAAGAAAGACCAAAATGTTACTACAGAGTTGGACGACAATCGTGGGGATGATCTGAGGTCGCCTCGAAATCCTTAAATTCCTACAGAAAATGGAGAAACTGATATTCTAAGAAGACTGGAATAATCCCCAAGGGGCCAAACAATAATCCTAGAGAGAATTCAAGGCATAACTCAAAATGTCACAATGGCTCCAAAACTTAAAAAGGCTACTTCCCAGTTAGGCTCCATGCAGTTAAACTAATCAACTTACACTACAAATCCTAACTAGGAAGTGGAGGCTAATGTTATGGGTGAAATTTGAACTTAATTAAGTAATATAAAGATAAAAAGGATAAGAGCCCAAAGGAGAAATAGGTCCAAGAGGACCCTATAGGCCTAGATTAACCTTTTCAAACTCAATTCCTATATAGAAGGGAAAAACCGTTTGAATCCTTATCTTGAAAGGAATATGGAAAACCTAGGTGAAAGACCCTTTAAATACGTCATTATGACTCAAAGAAAGGGAGTTCAACCAAACCCTCATTCTCTAAATTCTAGCTTGCTACACTTTTTCCTCTTTGACTTAAACATTGGAGTTGGTGTGCCAAGCACCACACTGGTGCCTAACTTTTTTCTCTTTTGCAGGTCACCTCTTTCCCTTAAATTACAAGTTTACCATTGCTGTCATGTGAAGGTCAAGTGAGATTTATTCTGGCCAGATTTTGGCAACAACAATGTCAATTACACTGAGCTATGCTCACTTTGGCTTTTTTTTCTTTCTTCTTTTTTATTGTTACGTCAGAGAATTTCATATTTTATTATTCTATTTTTTTAACCAAGCTTCTCCAACTAATCTTCTTCGGTCATTTTTTTAACTTGATTCAATGACCCAAATTAAATATGAAGTTAAACTTCTTTTTAACTCATTTCCCCCTCAAATTGAAAACAACTTTCTTCTCCAAAAAAAAAAAAAAAACAATTTTATCTTTCCAAAATTATTCCTCTCAAAGCCTCTGTTGTTCATCTCTCTCTAAGCTCTCTATTTTTTCATTCATTCTTTTTATGAGAGATACTTTTAATATGAGGAATAGTTATTTCTTTGAGTATTAATGTGTAAATCTACTCTTTGAGTTTTTTTTTTCGTCCTTACAATTTCCAAACTTTGTAAGGATTGCTTGAACTCATAAGAATTAAGGAATAGTTTAGCAGTTGCCTATTATTCTTCTTCTTGTTTTGAAGTCTCTATTTTCTCGAGCAAGATTCATTGGGACCTAATTTGTAATTCATGTGCAAATTGTTGCACCTGAATTCCCAAACTCCGTAGAGATGTGGTTTGTTCTTACATCACAACATCGTTCCTTGCCTTATATTCTCTCACAAGTTCTTCAAGGCTAGGCTCTTTTGGAATCATCTTCCCTTATTGGAAACATTGGTACTGATGTTGATTTGCAAAGCTAGGTAGAAATCCATATCATAAAGAATCAGGATTATAAGGACAATTTTAAAATAAATAACTTTCTATACAATAAACACAAGAAATAGAAGAGATAGGCTAAAAGGAGCTATGAAATTTTCCATCATCAAAGTTCCCACCATGTAGCTTAATGATGAAACTTGTGCGCTCAATGCTACAATGATGTCTACTTACATCCTGATTATCTCAAGCAACCAAATCCTATGTTGTGTCTTTCTCTTCATGCAATTGCTCTCCCTCAACCTGCAAAACAAGGTAACAGGAGTTTGGCTTTCTCTTGGAAAGAGGACAATTGCAGTTGCAATCAGATTGCAATTTGTGCTTCCAGTATTGCAAGTGAAATTCAACTCCTCCTGCAATAGAAGAAATTGCAATTGCAATCTTTTCACAATCTGCAATAGAAAAAAAAATTGCAGCTGTAATTCTCTTGCAATCCTTGCTACAACAAAATTTTGTTAGTTTTACCATTCCCCGACAACGGCGCCAAAAATTTGATCGAGTGAAACTTGTGGGTTAAAAATAAAAGAAAAAATTTCAGGCCAGTGCAAGTGCACACTATCGATGCAAGTAATAAAATTAGAAGTACTCCAAAGTATCGATCCCACAGGGATCGGATTTTAACAAAAAGGTTGAACATAGCAAAAGTTGTTCAAAAATTGCAACTTGGTTAACTCAATTGAAAAATAGGATTGTGTTTGTGTGAAAAGCAAGGAAAAACAAAATGCTAAGAGATAAAATTGCAAAAATAAAAAGGGGCCTCAAGAATGTTCATTGCCCTTAAGTTGTGAATTGTCATTTTAAATTGCAATTTCAATTCGTACCTACACAAACAATTATAAACCGAATTCAATTCCTATTCAATTTTGATTCCAAAATCTTTAAGAGGCTAAGTGATTGGACCTATATGTTTATGGCCAATCGTACTTAGATAAATTTAGAACACGATTCTAGTGGTTTTGGAGTCTTTTGCTCTATGTCTAGTGTAAATAATGGCTTATGTCTAAGCTCTTGTCTCCATTGTTTGTACGAAATCTGTTCTTCACTAACCCTTTCAGTATTAGGTCAAAGTTTTGTATGTAATCCTAGTTGATCATTCTAGAATTACAAAGTCAATCAACTCAACACAAGCAACAATTAAACGTGTAAGCTTGGTTGTTTTTGCAATTTAAGCTCAATTCACTCCTTAGGGAATTCACATCCTTGAACCCCTAAAAAGGACTTAGTTCACATTTAATTTAAAAGAAACTAAGCAATAACCATGGTCAAACTTCTTGCTAACAAAAGTGCACTTCAAAAACAGTAGCTTAAAGAAGAACTCAAACATTTTTTTTTTACTTCAAACCAATTAAAAACAAAATAGAGGAAAGGAAACTCAACAAATATAAACTACTAGAAATTAAACTCAAGCTTATAGAACGAGGTTCTTCAATAACAACGCTTCAAATACTTCAATAACAATAAAATTAACACAACAAAATTACACCTAGATCTCGATTACAACCGAAACAAAATTGAGACAACAACTAAGAAAATAGAGACTAGGCTTTAAAATAGAGATAGGACTTTATTCGCACGAAATGCTTGTTCTTTTTCTTTATGCTTCAATTGATTAACTCTCCCTTGTTCAAAGGGAAATTAATCTTCACAACCGAGACTTTCGTTTGGATTGGACTGAGAACTAAGGAAGAAAAACTTGCTCTCTCAAATGAAAGAAGAAAAGAAAAGCAGAAAAAGAAAGCAACGAAAAAACATAAATATGGGTATTTCTGAGATGAAGTCCATCTCTTGTGTGTTTCTTCCTTCATTTTATAGACCATGGCGGCTAGGGTTTATTTTCTCCTTTCATTGGCTTAAAAAATCTCCGTAGATTGTGCTAAAATCAAGCCAAAATCATGGGTTTCCTTCCTTGAAAATACAACATATTTTTTTGGTTCTTTTCATATCTGTCACTGCTCAATTGCCAAAAAAGATTGCAATTGCAATTTGAAATTAAGCTTGACAAAGGATGTTTAGGTTAGACTTAATCCAATTAACGCCCCTATATTGTCTAAGTGACATAGGAACAACAATTGAAGGGTGAGGCTTAAGATGAGTGGACTTAATCTTAAATAATCAATTAACGCTAAGGACACTTAGGTAAGCGATTAGTTAAGCGTGTTCGGACGAGGCCGACAGGATAGTTCGACCGATTAGCTCTAAGTCTATGAAATCGACAAGGTCTAATTAAATGACGAGTTAGATTCTCATAAAAGCAACCTAAGTCTATGCTCGATTTTCCTAAATTCTCCTTAATTGGTACCTCCTCCCATTTATCTTGCTTTCAAGGGTTAGATGTTTATTTTCCTGTTTGCTCTTGCTTTATGTTCTCTAAATAAAGTAAAGTGAGATTATTTACGGTACTTAATTGTTTCAACTAAATTGATCATTTTAGTGCTACTCTGAGCTTGCAAGGAGACCTTGTGGACCTATAGATTATATGCTCCAATGATACAAAGTTAATTAATTAAACTCTTTAATCAATTAATTTCCATTCATTAACTCTAGGTCACTCCACTATAGACCTAGAGTTGAACTCTTATGCACTATAAGACAAGTTGTGTCCATGGATATAACCATTACATGCAAGTTGATCCTTCATAGGTTGTTCGTAATTACAACTAGGTCAAAAGTACGTTTACCACTATAATTACATCTGATTGACTAAAAACGTGTGGCCTTTTAGAGGAAAACTTTTGAATAGAAAAAGTCTCCAGTTTAGTGCAAGTGCACATTGTCAAATAAGTAGTAATATGAAATATTCCAGAGTATCAATCCCACAGAGAACGAATACCACAAAATCTAAAATGAAGACATAGATGTTCACACAAAGCAACTTCGGTAACCCATATTAAATAATCGGGAAGGTTGTGAGTGTACTAAAAATCAAATGATAAAAAGATGGGATTCAAACATGCTTTTGTCCTTTAGAAAAGAATTGTGACCTAAAATGCAATTACAATCTTTACTCAAGCACCAAGCAATGTAAACTGGGTTCAACTTCTATTCGATCTTAATGGAAATACCTTTAGAAGCCTAAGTGATTAAACCATATGTCTATGGCTAATACGAACTTAGTTTAATAAGAACACAACCCTTGGTCTTAGAAGTTTTGCCCTATGTCTAGGGTAAAAAACAAGTGTTTATGTCTAAGCCCCTTTCCTCTGTTACTTTGTATGAACACATAATCTTGTTTAACCCTTTCCGTATAAAACTCGATCTTTGTATGTTCACCTAGGTGATCAAACTAGATTCACAATAAGAATGATATCAATAAAAGCAAACAATGCTATGGAATCAAACAAAGTTACTTTCACATTTTAGGCCACGCTTCCAATCCTTAGGGCATCCACATATCCGAATCCCAAGGATGGAATTAGCTCATGATGGAGAAAATGAAGGGAATAATCAAATTAAACCCATAGTAGAAGCATAGGAATCGTCTTTGACTTATTTAGAATTAAACTAAAATACAAGGGTTAAGCAATAAATATATCTTGAAAATAATATTATGGAGAATATTCTGGCAGATCTTTATCTCTTCCACAAAGTCTCCCTAGCTATGACTCGAATACAGAACCAAGGCTTGTTGGAGACTCTTGAAAGAAAATCCACAAGGGATTGGAGAGAAAGAGGTATAGAGAGAATTCTCTAATTCCCTCTATTGAAGAGATGTGTGCTATGAAGAATGCACAATGACTCACCCCTAGGGTCCTATTTATAGTGGTCTAGGGAAAATAATTAAATAATATATTTTAATATATAATATATTAAAATACATTTATATAATCATTTTGAATCTTATTCAAACCGTTTAAAATTCCCTTACGACATTTATCTCCTAATTTGAATCCAATTCAAATTTAATAAATATATTTTATTTAATGTATTTAATATACATTAATTATTTTAATATTTAATGTATCAAATACAATAAATATATTTTCCTCTTTTATATTTAATAAATCTAATATATTAAATATTAACTTGAACACTTCAAATTTTTCTTTCAACTAAATTGATCTTTTTAGTGTTACTATGAGCTCGCAAGAGAACCTTATGGACCTACAGATTATAAGCTCAAATGATACAAAATTAATTAATTAAACTCTTTAATTAATTAATTTTCATTCTTTAACTCTAGGTCACTCCACTACAGACTTAGAGTTGCACTCTTATGCACTGTAGGACAAGTTGTGTCCATAGATATAATCATTACATACAAGTCGATCATTCACAAGTTGTTCGTAATTACAGCTAGGTCAAAAGTTCGTTTTACCCCTATAATTACATCTTGCACCTTAAGTACCACTGATCCTCTAATGAACAATCTGTTTATAATCTAATTATAAACTAAGTCCCTCTCGGGCCAGTGAGAGGGTGGGGCCCCACTGTTCAAGTCCCGAAATCAACACTTAAGGGAACTACTCATCTACTTAACCTATATGGGAAGGAATGAATTCCATCTTGTGAGATTATGTTCCCAGCTCCCTATTTGGTCAAGTCTCCAAAATGGTAGGCATATTGAATCGGCTACAAAAGCCACTCTCACCCATGCATATCAAAGGACAAGCCCTCACAGGCAGGAGTTCATAACTCACTTAGGATTAAGATTGAGTCGCATATGATCATCCTGATGAAATATTAATCTTCTTAATTAACGGATTTATAAAGAGAGATTAAATATTTTGTAGTCCAGTCTTATACAAACTCATTGTATAAGATACCCCCACTCACATGTCTCCACATGAATGATTTGGTTCAAATCATTTGTAACTATTACAAAGTGGGTCGTATCAATATTGTTACCAAGATAAGGCACCCAACCTTATCCATATAGTATAACTCTTTAGGTTATTTCTTGAACACGATCCTCTTGTATGTCAACCATATACTGTTTAAGATTACACTAATAACCTTGAATTTTTCATATAATGGATAGTATTATATTGCAAATAAAATTATTATTAATTATTAAATAAATAATTAATTACGAGGCTTTAGGGCACAAAATCCCAACAGAAAATAAATAGAAAAATATTAAAAGAAAAGAAACACATACTGACTTAAGAAATAAAAAGAAGTAAAAACAAAAGCTGGAAAATAAAGTGCTAAAACGTAAATTTGCATGAAGAACTTTATTGAAATAACTTGCTGTAAAGTAAAGAACTACAAAAATTAAAGATAAAGACTGAAATTAAATTGAATGTAAAATAATAGAATTCAAAGTGTTGGAATTAAAGAACTTAAAACAGAAACTAACTTGGGAATACAAAGGAAAAATCAAACTCAAGGAGATAACTTTCATTTCTTCAATTGATCTAAACTCAACCTTTTTGAAGAAGAGTAAGATCTTCACAACCCTAGACTTTCAACAGAGATGGATTGAAGTTTGGATAGCGTTATTCCTCCTTTAAGTCGAGAAGATAGAATAGAAAACTGCATAAAGTAAAGTGGTCTTCCAATCATAAAAATGATTGTGGACTCATTTTCCGTGGCTTGAATCTTCATATTTATAGCCTCCAAATGCTAGGGTTTACTCCATGCATGTTTAAGGCAAGAATCAGATCTTTATGAGCTTGATTTGTGGAGAATATCTTCGAATATTAGCACAAAATCAAACTTCCAGATTTTTTTCCTTATTTCTTAGAATTTTGTCTCCAAGAAAAATTGCAGTTGCAATTGGAGTCGCAATTCTGGCAGCTTTCAGCTTTCTGCATAAAAACATCAAAACTCATTAAAAATCAACTATTTTCCTTTTATTTTCTATTTCTTAGCTCAAAAAAATCTCTTAACTAATTTTGGCTATTCTCTTATCAATTTTCTACATTTTTTAGACATAAGAGCATGCATTTGTGCAAATAGCTTAAGTAAAAAGGGCTAGAAATATGTAAAATATGAGCATTGTCAACATCTTATGCCTTAAGTATCACCGATCCTCTAATGAACAATTTGTTTATAATTGAATTATAAACTAAGTCCCTCTTGGGCCGGTGAAAGGGTGGGGCCCCATTGTTCAAGTTTCGAAATTAGCACTTAAGGGAACTACTAATCTACTTACCCTATATGGGAATGAGTGAATTTCATCTTGTGATACTTATGTTCTTAGCTCTCTATTTGGTCAAGTCCCCAAAATGGTAAGTGAACGAGCTTGTCGAAGGCTCATCAAATACAATTTATAATTATCGATCTAAAATTAAATACTTGTAGTACTTAATAGTGGACTTCGTTGAACCACAAGAAACCAAATATCGATTTCTATTATTTGGATTTCTGATTGACACATACTGACATAGACTAAGGGAGGGGGGGTTTGAGATAAAGCATAAAAGGAAACTAAAAGCAGGAAAGATAAACGATCTAACCTTAGGAACCGATTTGAGGTAAGTCAGGAAACAAAATATTTTCGATCATAGAAACCAACATGAGAATCAAAAACAATAGTTCATTACCTAATTGACTCAACTGGAATAGTCGGCCAAGTCCCTAAGTGGTTCCCTTATCTAGACCAACTCAACCTAGCATTGATTTAGCCCCTAATTAACTCTCGAAGCTGGGCACGATAAAGTTCCATACTTATTAAGAAAATTTCATTAAGAACGATAATTGATTATGACGAATCAACTAAACTAGATATGTCTATCTAATTTAATTAACCACTCTCTTAATTCTAAGGTCTTATCATGCCAACTATACGAGGATAAATATCCCTACTATGCACACATAACCTGACTTATTTGCTACTTGATACATAGCATACATGAAACATGGTTGACGCAAATAGTTTGTCAGGATATTCTACAATCATGTTCATACATTAAAGCAAGAATTAAGAGATAATAAGCATGTTGCAATTGATTTGGCCTACTTATTACTTTAAACTAGCCAAATGAACACACTCTATGCATATAGGTTGTTAATCTACCTACGAGAATGCATATACTTCAAGCTAGAGTAAAGAGACAAATAGTTACTAAATGCATAAAGAAATTAAGCATAAATCTCACGAAAATACATTGTACTATCGTTACAACCCGAAATTAAAGTCAAAAGCCTAGCCAACCATTGAAATGACGCAGCCTGACATCGAGGATCAACCAAAACTACCTAAAATTAAGCTAAACTAGAAAGAACAGTAAAGCCCTCACAAGCAAGAGTTCATAACTCACTCAGGATTAAGATCGAGTCGCATATGATCATCTTGTTGAAATATTAATCTTCTGAAGTAACAAATTTATAAAGAGAGATTAGATATTTCGTGGTTCAGTCTTATACAAACTCATGGTATATGACACCCCTGCTCACATGTCTCTACATGAATGATTTGGATTAAATCATTTGTAACTATTACAAAGTGGGCCTTATCAATAGTGTTACCAGAATAAGACACTCAACCTTATCCATATATTATAGATCCTTTAGGTTATTTCATGAACATGATCCTCCCATATGTCAACTACATACTGTTCAAGATTACACTAATAACCTTGGATTTTTATGTAATGGATAATATAAATTGAAAATAAAATAATCAAACAATTATCATATAATTATTAAATAATAATAAAACATTAATTACGAGGCTCTAGGGCATAAATCTCAACAATCTCCCACTTGCACTAGAGCTAGTGAGACGTGTATTCTAGGACATACTCTATACCCAACATGTTATCCCACTTGCCCTAGAGAATTGAGACATGTCTTGTAATTCTAGACATTCTAGATGACCCTTAAACATTTTATGTAATAATAGAACTTCTTAGACTTGATTTATGAGGATTGTTACTACATGCATGCAAAAAAATGAAATTTTTGGGAATAAAGTGGAAACTCATGAAAACCAAAAAGTAGACTTTCGTATGAATAAAATTGATAAAAAAAAATTCAAGATGCTTTGAATCTAGGATCCCAATAAACCTTGATTTGCAAAACATAATGAATAGAGAGCAATCGAACAATAAAAAAAATAAAGAAATAATTAGTGCATGAAAATATGAAACTAAGAAAATCCTAGGATCCTAGAACTCTGATCTAGAACTGTCTCCACTACCTCGCGGTCGGAGGTGTCTGCTATACGCCAAAAGCAAGTGCAAGTGCACATTATCCAACAAGTAATATATGAAAGTATTCTAAGTATCGAACTCAAGGGAATGATTAACAAAGAGCTTTTCAGTTAACAACACAAATACTTTCAAGTTGCAACCGAAGGTAACCAAATAAATAAGATGTTTTTGGGGGTTTTGTGCAATAAAAATAAAGGAAACTAAAAAAAAAAAAAAGAAAACAGTAATGAGAAGCAGGGAGTTCAAATCTATTTCAACCTTGAGGAAATACGCCCACCATGTGGCCGTAAACTTGCTTAACTAGATCTGGCTATTTCAAAGATTCTGCCTCTTGCGCCCGCATACTGCCTCTTTCGAGTTCTGTGCGATTTAGACAAAATGCTACTGAAATGTACCTGCAACCTACCCTAACCGACATTTAACACCATGAATCAAGTTCAACACCTATTCAACCATTTTCTAAGTGCTTTTAGGAGACTAAGCAATTAAACACATATGTCTATGACTAATTTTAACTTAGATAAATAAGGAATACAACTCAATGATTCTAAAGGCTTTTTTCCTATGTCAAGGTACAAAAAGTGAAATTCTATGTCTAGACTCTTCTCCTATATTACTTTTATGAAAACGCGTGCTCAATCCAACCCTTTCAGTATTGAATGTCACATAAACTATGCTAACTCAAGTGATTAGTTTAGGCTAACAACGAAACTTAAACTCAATAAAAGCAAACGATGCTAAATGTTAAGCAAAGTTAGTAGAATCACATGGTGGGGCTTATCTCATTTTTAGGGTATTCACTTTATTGAATCCCGCCCAAGGAGTTTAACTACTCATCGAAAAGAAAACTAAAGTGCAAAAAATAAAGAAGCAACAAGAATAAGAAGTAACACACTTCATTGAAATAATGAAATTGAATACACTTTGAAGTATGAAAACAAAGGAAGAACTAAATGAAATGAAATTAAAAAGGAACTACTACTTGAATTTAAATGAAAAACAGAAACTTACAAAGTTGAAAAATAAAGATAAAACAACAAGTAAAATTCCTAAAAACTTACAGAACTGAATAGAAAAACTAAGAACAAAAAGAACCCTAAGATATTCTTCATTTCTAACTTGTTCTACATTTTTCAAAGAGAATCAAGTACGTACTCCTCCTTTTTTTGAAGTTGGAGTCCAAATGGAATATGAACAGAGCTTAGGGGAGACGAGTGGAGTCTAAATTAAAGAGAAAATGACAGAATTTAGGGATGAAGAAATTTTCCAACTCCGAGCTCTCTTGAAACTGAAGCCTGAGCCTCCTTTTATAGACCTTAAGGCCTAAGGTTTGTTGCCGAGATCTGTGTGGAGAGGCTTGACCGATCATATCCCTTGAACCTCAGAGATTTAATTGAGAATAATTGATTTTATCTGATTTTATCTTCAAATCTCGTGAATCTGGGAGAATCTGCCGAAAAGGTCCAGATGCAGCCGCATAGTGAGTGTAATTGTGATGTTGTTGAAATGGCCTAAATGCGGCCACATAGTTCAGCGCATTTTAAGTTCTTCCTACAACATTTGGAATTTGACTTATGCTCTAAATTGTTGGTGCATCCTGGTTGCATATCTCTTGCATCATCTTTCTTTTGACTCAGTTGCAGCCAGAATGTGGGTGCATTTGGGTCTTTTTTCAACCTCTATACAAAACCAACAAAAATTAAGACTTTCTTAACAAAATGACTCTAAATACACCTAAAAACTTATTGTTACAAAATCAAGACTTCAAACACATGCAAAACTTATTTTTACTTAAATTTACTCTAAATGACATGAACTATAACATTAAACAACCGCTTTCTAAATAAATAGCTTAGTTTTTAGAGCCAAATAACACTCATAAGTGAGTGTTATCACCTCACCAAGCTAAACGACCTCGCCACACATGTCATAAGTTTATGTACCATCTGAAAAGAAAATAAACGTAGCATGGGTGAGTATAAAAATATACTCAGTAAGTAGTCCCACTTGAGGGACTGAAATGACAAACACTTAAAACATTCCTGAACTGAAAACATATTGGGTTTTGACCAACTTGTTCATTCATATACTGATACATAAGGGCTTTAATTAAAAATATGAAACATTCTGTCTAAGTAAACAATTAACTTATCCACAAAATTGAATAAACTACGGTGCCTGTGCAGATCAGTCCAGTAAGGTCAAAACGCCACTAAAGGTTAGTTGGCAACCTTCTAATGGTACTAAACCTATCCCAACACAGCACCTCATGAAAAAGTGTGACTGATTACCAACTATGGTGCCTATGTGGGTTAGTCTTGTAAGATTGAGCACCACTAGAGGTTAGTTGACAACACTCTAATGGAACTAGGCCTCTCCCAACATAGTACCTCATGAAAAACACACTGACTGAACATAAAAGGGAGCTACCCAAAGCTATACAAACTATGGTGCCTATGTGGGTCAGTCCTATAAGGCAAAATACCACTAGAGGTTAGTTGGCGACCCTCTAGCAAAACTAGGTCAATCCAAGCATAGTATCACATGAAAACATACATGTGACATACATGAAACATACATGACATGGGGGAAGGTGATTGTTAGTAGCATACATGAATCTTAGAGATAATCATACATCTAACTGAGGCCCTCTAAACATGCTATAAATTGTACGTTCAAAAGTAGTCTCTTCCTTAATCAGACTCCTATAATCACCATGCTAAAAGACATATTCAAGCAGACCTCATAGTTGAGAAATTTACTGAGCAAATCATTCAATAACCAACATGCTTAGACACATACTTAAGAGAACTTACATAACATAGTCATACATGCATTCCAAAACAGACATACTTCATCCAAGACCTTAAGGAGTGAATCCAATTTGGCTACTTACTTCAAAAAGTGACTAAAAGCAAAGTGGGTTCTTGTCTATAAAAAACCCTGCCCAAACCTGAATAATTACACAATAGTCAACAACTTGCCATTCAAAAATGAGGGTTTCATTTTCTTTTAAGGTTACCACCTTACATAGAGGAAAGCCCAAATAGTTCAGTGATCAATGCCAAGCTCAAACCTTAATTAATCAGTCCAAATCTATACACAATAAGGTTCCAAAAATCATAGTTTATTTCAACATTTAATCATGGATCCAATTGGGTTTAGAATGAACCTTACCCATAAATCCTTACTAAATTGGCTTGAATCCTTTACTGGTTTTGACTCCAATTGGATTCAATTACAAAAAATCAAGGTCTTAAGGTTGAGGGTAATCTAAAATAGAGTCCAAAGATTCATGGGTTAATTCTAAATCACCAAAAATCAACTTAAAATTGATCTGAAAATCGAACTCACCTAGAACCATTGTCAAAAAACACCAAACGCCAACTGGAGCCGCTGGATACTCAAAGGGCTAGACCTGCGCCCAATGGAAACGCGAATCTGGTGTTAGATTTTGCTAGAAAAACATGCAGACACCCTACTGAATAGAAACCACTGGACTGAGAACGAGAGAGAGCTCTCTGGAACCGTGGACCTGCGTTGTTCCTGCTGACCATACCTCACTGCTGCAACAAACGAACCACCACGCGTAGAAGAGAGGAAATTGTCGGAGTCGTGTAGATTTGCTGCATGTGTCTGTCGCCGACGATCGAGAGCTCGCACTGCCGCCGACTGGCTGCTTGTCGATGGGAGAAGGAGATAGATGAATGTGCTGATGGTGTGTTGCAATGAAGAAAAAAGAAGAAGATGAGGAGGAGGGGGCTTTTCCGTGAAGGAGGAACGAGAATTGGGGAAGAAGAATCCTCGAACTGCGTTGATCGGTGTACACGCAAGCGCACGCGATCGAAGTAATATAAGATGGTATGTGAGTACCAAGTATCGAATCCCAATGGAAGCGGATATGTAAATTATTTTTTATGTTACCTAATTACCGAGAATACTCAAATTTAGAATTATTTAAGGAACAAAATAATGGGGACAAAATTCAAGTTAAAAAACAATTAAAAAGGGTTGGAGATACCAAATTAAAGGGAAGTTTAGGGGGCGAGCACGTTTTAGATTAAATACATGATAATTGCGAACGACGATTAATTAACTCGCTAAAACACATAAACTAGAGCTAAACCGGTCGAAATCTCCTATCGGTCTCATTCGAACACGCTTAACTAATCGCTTGCCTAAGTGTCCTTAGCGCTATTTGATTAATTAGTTTAATTAAGTTCGCTCATGATTAGTTTCACCCTCAATTGTTGATCCTATGTCACTTCGAAAACCTAGGGGTGTTAATTGGACTAAGTCTAACCTAAACATCCTCCGTCAAGCTCAATTTAGGACTAAACTAGTGTACTAATGGCCAATTAATATAGAGCATTAAAAATAATCTAATGAAATGCATTAAAAAGAGTAATTAAACGTCAATTACAACAATTAAACCTTGAATTTAAGTCTAAATGTGCTCAAAACCCCTAAACTATAATATTCAGCCAATAAATGTCATTAAAACAGCACAACACAACATCCTAAAGTTCCTATATGCAGAAAACAGAGAGAAGATAATGGGAAAGAAGACCGTCGTTGCTGAATTCTTGACTCCTACCTCAAATTCCACAATCCTGAGACTTAAACACTGCTCCCGAACACTCTGTATCAAGCTCCACAGGTCCCAAGGAGGCAAGTTATCGAAATTAGGGCTAAAAACTCCCAAATGGTCTCTCATTTTCTGTAAAGAAAATAGTGACTTTATACTGTCACTCGAAGCAGCGTTCAACGGTAGCAACAACGTTGCAACACTGTCCAAAACGATGGCATTTCTGCAGGTTCACAAATGTAGCATCAGCACTATTAGTAGCATTGCAACGCTTGGGACGAAGCTTCACATTCCAGTGCGTTTCTAGCATTGCAAAGCCACAGAGCAGCGTTGCAACGCTAGCTCTCAAGTTTGCACACCAAATTATGGCGTTGCAACGCCATTTCAAGCATTGTAATGTCATCTTCTCGGCCCCAACAGCTTGTGCAACATCTCCTCCTATCCTTAGCTCCTCCAAAAGCTCTAAAATAGCTCCATCTTCACCATTTTACTACGAATTCTTAATTCCGCTGTAATTACTCAGATTTCTAAAATTAACAAATAATTGACATAAAAGCTAACATTTAAAGCGTAAAATTAGCTAAAATAAGGCATAAATATAGCACTAATTTAGTGCTATCAAATACCCCAACACTTAAGCTTTTGCTTGTCCCGAGCAAAACAACATCAAACTCCCACTAAAAAGATAAATGCTTCAGAAACAAGCATGCATAAGTGATTCCATCCTAAAAGCACTCAAGAGTGGAATAAGGTAACAAGGACAATGGAACTAAAACATGCTTAAATCACGAGCAAATTTAAAAGAAACTCTGAATTCGTTGCGAGTGTGTGCAAAGCCTAAGTACTGACTCGTTGATAAGTTCATTTTATATATATTTATTATATCTTGTTTAGGTTGTTTTTAGTTAGTTTTCTTTTAGTTTTTGATTTCTAATTCTTGTATTTATTTTATTTTTATAGGTGTTCAAAAGTTGTATTTGAAGGTCATGTTTGAGGACTTTTTGGAGGACTTTCAGGTTGAAGTCTAAAAAAAAAAAATAAATAAAAAAAAAATAATAATAATAATAATAATAATAAATCTCGAGAGCCCAGACGCCCAAACCAGCTCCTAGGCGCTGCAGACTGAAGCAGTTGGACAGAATGCCAGCGCCTAGGCGCTGTCCACGGCGCCTAGGCGCTACGTCGCAGCCCTAACTTTAAATTGGGTCGATTTTTATCATTTGGGGGTGGATTTTTAGGTTTTTTTAAGGCAGAAAGGGGCGACAAACAGAGCAAAAGAGGGAGAACGACCAAGGAGAAGAAATTAGAGCATCTTGGAGGTCTTTAACAACCAAAAAGGAGTGGAGCTAAGCTTAATTTGCTTCTATTTCCCTTCTTCTTTCTCTTTTTGCTGTTTGTAATGACCCAGATGGTGATTATTGTTGGTTTTGTTAAGATTTGCATTATGAACTGAGGTTTTCTTTTCTAGGGCTTTGATGTAATGGAATATTGAATCCTACTCTTTCTTAGTTAATAGTTGATGTCTTTATTTCATATATGATTGTGAGAATGCTTTTGCACCTAATGTATGTTTAGATTTGGCCACTCTTTACATTATTCCCATGTCATGATTTGAGGTTGAGAAACAAGAATCATTGATGAACTAAAGCATTTTCCCTAATTTACACTTGAGATAGAGATATCCTTGTGGGTTTTGTGGCAATTTTAGGTTCTACGGGCTTAATAATTGATTTGTTTGAATTGTCATAGAGATATAGGCAATTTACACTTCAATGAACATCGTTATTGCTTGAGAAAGAATATCGAGTCTATAGAGTAGAGCTTGTCAACAATTTTGAAATAGAGGGAAACATTAGCTATTAATGAACAAAGAGTAGGAGGAAGTATTTGGTGAAATCATTGCTCTAGAGTTTTTACAAATTAATTTTTATTCCTCTATTTTTGCACTATCATTTACAGAGTTTTATCAAAGTTATTTATCAAGCAAGTTTAAATTATCCATTCATCCTTGACAATTTGGTACTTAGATAAAATTAAGGCTAGATAATTTGGTAATTGGTAGCTTTCAGTTCCTGTGGAGAACGAACTTTGATTTCAATCACTGTATTACTTGTAACGATTCGTGCGCTTGCGAATTTCGACCAACAAGTTTTTGGCGCCGTTGCCGGGGACTGAATGTTTATTTTACCAATATCAAAATCAATAGCTTTAGTCTTAATCTGAGTTTTATTTTATTTATTTTAATTTCTATTTTTTTGTTTTTTGTTTTTGTCAAGAGTTTAAGCAAGTGTATGCGAAAATTTGGAAGTAGTAATCTACTTCCTTTTGATTCTGAGATCGAACGCACTTGCAGAAAAAATAGAAAAGAAAAGAGAGAGCGTACTGCACAAAGACAAGAAAGGATGGCAGAAGATGCAGGACTAAATGAGAATAGAACTTTGAGAGACTATGTGTTGCCAAACGTAACGGAGATACATCCTGCTATTCGGAGGCCATCAATTCAAGCTAATAACTTTGAGATTAAGCCAGCTACGCTTCAGATGATCCAAACTTCAGTGAATTTTAGTGGATTACAACATGAAGATCCAAATTCCCATATCTCTGACTTCCTGGAAATATGTGATACATTCAAATACAATGGAGTGACTGATGATGCCATTAGACTGAGACTGTTCCCCTTTACTCTAAAGGCTCGAGCTAAGCAGTGGTTAAACTCTTTGCCGACCGCTTCTATTGAAACGTGGAATGATTTAGCTCAAAAGTTTCTAGCCAAGTTTTTTCCACCAGCAAAAACAGCTAAGATTCGAAGTGAGATTAGTAACTTTTCTCAGTATGAAGGAGAAAGTTTATATGAAGCTTGGGAACGATACAAAGAGCTTCTAAGGAAGTGTCCTCACCATGGATTGCCTCGATGGATGCAAGTACAAAATTTTTATAATGGGTTGGATGGCAATACGAGGACCACCATTAATGCAGCTTCAGGTGGAGCATTCATGAGCAAAACTGAGAACGAGGGTTTTGAGTTACTGGAAGAAATGACCATGAATCATTATGAATGGCCAAGCGAGAGGCTAGTTCAGAAGAAGGCTATGGGAGTTAATGAGGTAGATGCCATAGCAAACTTGACTGCACAAGTGGCTTCACTTACTAAGCAACTCCAAGCAAGTCAATTGACAGTAAATTCTATTCAGTCACCACCTATGTATTGCGAATATTGTCATGGGAGCCATAGAAGTGAAGATTGTCAAGTTGGGAATCCATTTATGCCAGGGCACATTGAACAAGCTAAATTTGTGGGGAATTTTGATCGTCAACAAGGCAATCCATACTCCAACACATATAATCCTGGTTGGCGTAATCATCCTAACTTCTCATGGAAGCAAAATCAAACTCAAAATCTACCACCACCAGGATTTCAGCAGCCTGAAAAGAAAAGTAGCCTTGAAGAGGCAATGATTCAGTTGGCAAACACTACGAATCAATTCATGACTGAAACAAAGACCACCTTTCAGAATCAAGCAGCATCTATTCGAAATTTAGAGGTGCAAGTTGGTCAGCTAGCCAATATTATGGTGGATAGGCTTCCAGGTAATTTACCGAGCACAACAGAAAAGAATCCAGTGGAGCACTGTAAGTCAATTACCTTGAGAAGTGGTAAGGAGTTGGTTGAGCCCATGCCGAACAAGGAGTCTAAAGAAGAAGAAGAAGAAAAGGTTACACCAGAATCATCAACTAAGCAAGCTGAGGATAAATCACAGTTGGCTACTTCATCATCCATTCCATTTCCTCAACGCCTCCAGAAGAACAAACAGGATAAGCAGTACGGTAAGTTTATAAATATTTTTAAGAAACTGCATATTAATATTCCTTTTGCAGATGCCCTTGCACAAATGCCACACTATGTCAAATTCATGAAGGACATCTTGAAAAAGAAAAGAAAGTTGGAGGATTATGAAATGATTCCACTCACAGAGGAGTGTAGTGCCATATTGCAGAGAAAATTACCACCCAAACTGAAAGATCCAGGGAGTTTTTCTATTCCTTGTTCGATTGGTGATATTATCTTTGCCAATGCATTATGTGATCTAGGAGCAAGTATTAACTTGATGCCTTTGTCTATTTTTAAGAGATTAGGAATAGGAGAGGTGAAACCAACAACTGTTTCCTTGCAACTGGCTGATAGAACAATTAGGCACCCATGGGGAATCATCGAGGATGTACTTGTCAAGGTAGGGAAGTTTATCTTTCCTGTAGATTTCTTAGTATTGGATATGGAGGAAGATGAGAACATACCTATGATTTTGGGAAGACCATTCTTGGCTACGGGAAGAGCAAAGATTGATGTAGAATTGGGAGAGCTGAAGCTACGAGTTCAGGATGAGTCAGTCACATTCAAAGTCTTCAATGATCCCAGTCTTTCACATCATATGAACTGTTCTTGCATTTTTAGGAGTGGATCACCATTGTCCCAATCTTGTTCGGAGTCACATGCTTCATACTACTACTTTAAACCACCTTGAAGAGGAGAAGAAAAGTCAGGCGAAGGACTATAAATCAAGCGCTATTGGGAGGCAACCCAAAGGTTTGTTTTGCAACTTTTATTTTCTAGCTTTATTTTTTCTGTTACTCTAGTTTTTTTTGAATGAAGGAAATAGAACTCCCAACAAGCAACTATGAGGTCATTGGAGCTTAGGATTTTTTTTGAAACGCAGCACATTCAGGGAAGTCTCGTTAACCCTTACATTTGATGTTTACTTATTGCCTCTTTAAGACATTGAGGACAATGCATGTTTTTAAGTTGGGGGTAAAGGGATTTCTTTAAGTTTGAATAGTTTTTGCTGATTAATAAAGTGTTCTGACTTCTTTTGAAATAAAAGGTAAATAAGTGCAAGTGTTTTGATTATTGTCTGACTGAGAAGTGTAGTTAACTTTATTTTTATCCCTTTAATACTCTTATGAGCACTCAATTATAAGTATTTTGTTGCCTTCATGTTTAAAGGAATCTTTTTGTTGCCTTAGAACTTGCTCTGGCCTGCTGAATCATTCGAAATGCAATGTTTGCTAGGAAAAGAATTGTCTTGTTTACTTCTTGTTGGTAAAAAAAAAAAAAAGAAAAAAAAAAAAAAAAAAGAAAAAAAAAGAGATACTCCTACTTCTAGAGTGAATTAAGTAATCAGGGGCGGTCATGAAACCCATGATTTCCTTTGCATGAAAAGTTTACTTAGGAAGTGAGTATGTGAATGCAGTCTTAATAGTGACTTGTGCCCGTAGTCAGCTACTTTCACCACAAAGTGTTAGTACGTTGGAACGAAAGTATAAGTGATTAAAAGACTCTCTCTAAAAAATAAAAAAATAATAAAAAAAAAAGAGAGCAACGTAAAAAAAAATAATAATAATGTTGCTAATATTCGTATTTATTAGAGACTCCTAATAATCCTAGTTGACATGGTTTTGCTTGAGTGAAGGTTGGCCAAAAGGTGAGATCTTAGAGTCCACTGGAAGTTGGGCAAGTTCTGTTGTGGTAAAAAGTTTCTTTGAGTTGAAGGGTGCAAGAATAACAATAATTGTACACACACACACCGAGGGGTTTAAAATGAAGACAACGAAGCTTATTTGTTAGATATGATTGACATTTCTTGCATTTTCTATCCTTTTGTTTTGAAGATTGATGAACTTTATTTTAAGGCATAAAACTATTAACTTTGAACAACATATGAGCTGTTGAGTTCCGTCTTCATGATTCTTTGCTCGAGGACGAGCAAAAGGCTAAGTTGGGGGTATTTGATAAGTTCATTTTATATATATTTATTATATCTTGTTTAGGTTGTTTTTAGTTAGTTTTCTTTTAGTTTTTGATTTCTAATTCTTGTATTTCTTTTATTTTTATAGGTGTTCAAAAGTTGTATTTTGAAGGTCATGTTTGAGGACTTTTTGGAGGACTTTCAGGTTGAAGTCTAAAAAAAAAAATAAAAATAAAAAATAATAATAATAATAATAAATCTCGAGCGCCCAGGCGCCCAAACCGGCGCCTAGGCGCTGCAGACTGAAGCAGTTTGACAGAATGCCAGCGCCTAGGCGCTACGTCGCAGCCCTAACTTTAAATTGGGTCGATTTTTATCATTTGGGGGTGGATTTTTAGGTTTTTTTAAGGCAGAAAGGGGCGACAAACAGAGCAAAAGAGGGAGAACGACCAAGGAGAAGAAATTAGAGCATCTTGGAGGTCTTTAACAACCAAAAAGGAGTGGAGCTAAGCTTAATTTGCTTCTATTTCCCTTCTTCTTTCTCTTTTTGCTGTTTGTAATGACCCAGATGGTGATTATTGTTGGTTTTGTTAAGATTTGCATTATGAACTGAGGTTTTCTTTTCTAGGGCTTTGATGTAATTGAATATTGAATCCTACTCTTTCTTAGTTAATAGTTGATGTCTTTATTTCATATATGATTGTGAGAATGCTTTTGCACCTAATGTATGTTTAGATTTGGCCACTCTTTACATTATTCCCATGTCATGATTTGAGGTTGAGAAACAAGAATCATTGATGAACTAAAGCATTTTCCCTAATTTACACTTGAGATAGAGATATCCTTGTGGGTTTTGTGGCAATTTTAGGTTCTACGGGCTTAATAATTGATTTGTTTGAATTGTCATAGAGATATAGGCAATTTACACTTCAATGAACATCGTTATTGATTGAGAAAGAATATCGAGTCTATAGAGTAGAGCTTGTCAACAATTTTGAAATAGAGGAAAACATTAGCTATTAATGAACAAAGAGTAGGAGGAAGTATTTGGTGAAATCATTGCTCTAGAGTTTTTACAAATTAATTTTTATTCCTCTATTTTTGCACTATCATTTACAGAGTTTTATCAAAGTTATTTATCAAGCAAGTTTAAATTATCCATTCATCCTTGACAATTTGGTACTTAGATAAAATTAAGGCTAGATAATTTGGTAATTGGTAGCTTTCAGTCCCTGTGGAGAACAAACTTTGATTTCAATCACTGTATTACTTGTAACGATTCGTGCGCTTGCGAATTTCGACCAACACTCGTTTACTAACTCAGAGTAACATTATGCTCTCCTCCATTTATCTTCCCCCTACACTTGCCCTCAGATTCAATCATCCAGCGAACTCACACAAATCGAAGGTAAAACTAATACTAGGATGCCTGAATTCATTGGTCAACCATCACACTACAGTATTCATTTTTTTTAAATCACCCAGAGGCACTAGCTTTCGTACATCTACTGCAGGGACCCTTACCCAGAGCACTCGCTCAATGGATGGTCTAACTGATCACAACATAGGCAACTTTTTTACCCTTGAGGACATTAAGCACAACAGTATTGTTTTTTTTTCTTTGTAAATGATTTTTCATTTTTCCACAACAGGCAAATAAACGTGATACTCCTAAGTACAGTGTTACCAACAACAATGAAAGACCACTTTCTAATCAAACCTTAAGGCTATCGAGGTGACAACAAACATATGAAAAACATAATACTCCTCTAAGTATTCAACTTATCAACTAGGCTACGTGCTCAACATTTACAA
Organism: Trichosanthes truncata; assembly: GCA_033996785.1. NCBI lineage: Eukaryota > Viridiplantae > Streptophyta > Magnoliopsida > Cucurbitales > Cucurbitaceae > Trichosanthes > Trichosanthes truncata. The sequence continues at coordinate 28,668,653 of MU867259.1, read as the reverse complement.
AGAATTGAAAGCAAATTTTTTTAAATTTACCCAAATTTCAACATGCTTCAGATTCCATAATACAAATGCAAAAACAATCCACTCAGGAGTACCAATCCTAGAATTGCTTCATCACAAAACATGCAAGATCCTAAAACCAATCTATAGCACACAACTCAACATTCATTTTCAACAAAATATCAAATTAAGCCCAAAAGCCACAAAATCAAGCAAACAACATTAATTAAGTCAACTTCTCTGCAATAGCACCATCCCCCCCCCCCCCCCCAACAATCAAACTAAACATTGTCCTCAATGTCTAAATCAACACAGTGCACTCCCAAGGGACAAATAAGAAATAAAAGGGGCAACGATACTTCCCTGAATTGGAGAGTTTTTCTTAAATAGCACGTTCGATTCCTAACTCACCTTTAGGAACTGCAAAACAACTACATGGCACTTTATTTCACAAACAGCAAACACAAACAAACAAAAACTGAAAACTCAAATAACCCTTCGGTTGCCTCCCAAGAAGCCCTTGTTTAGCATCATTAGCTCGATGTTGCCCACGTGTTTCTTTCAAGGTGGCGCAAATATAAAGAAATTAACATCCTCCCTCTCAAATGCATTCTGAAGGTTAGGTACACATCCTCACATAGAATTAGAAAAAGAATTGGTCAAACATGGGGAAAAAGAATCATGATTAACAAGAGAGGGGACAAAAAAATCCTGAGCACCTAAAGAATTCCTCTCCTCGTGAGTCCCATTTAAGACAGAACTCGAATGAGGAGGCATAACAGCATCATGCTCCAAACAATCAACATTCCAATTTTTTCTCAACAACAAATCAAATTCATTTTTGTTAAAATTTAAAGTTTTATTTGGCATGGATTCATGGCAATTAAAGAAATCATTCTTCAACAAAATTCCATGAGCTAAATTCAAGAATCTCTGAACACCCTCTCTCAATCTTTTGCAAAAAATATAGATTCACTGATAGCACACTCAATCACCATGCAGTCAAGACAATTAGGCAAAACAACATCAACATCATCATTTTTTCTCAACAAACTCAAACTATCATCACAGCAGATTTTCTTCTTAGACAAAGGATTCATCAACACATCGGAACTATCCACATCCAAATGATCTGGACTAGAAGTAGAAGAATCAGGTAAAATAGACAACCCAAAAGATGAAACAGAGGAAGAACTAGACATGCTCAACATTTCCAATTCTCAAGGCCTATCCCTATCAATCAAATAAGAAGGTCTCACTTCCAATAAATCAACCCTATACTTTTTATCTTCACTAACAAAAGCATGATTAGGATAAAAAATGTGAAAGATTACCTTCTCATCATCTACCTGTAGAGTGAGCTTACCTCTCGACATACTGATCTCGGCTCTACTCATGGCTGAAAAGGCCTTCCTAAAATGATTGGGATCTCCTCATCTTCCTCCATATCTAACACATCAAAATCTACAGGAAAAATAAACTTGTTAATCTTAACAAGCAAATCCTCCACAATACCTTTCGATTTTGCAATCGATCTATCTGCTAGTTGGAGGATAATGTCAATAGCTTGCATTTCCTATAGTCCAAGTTTCCTGAATAAATAATAAGGCATGAGGTTAATACTTGCACTAAGTCACAAAGTGCCCTATCAATAGTTAAATTTCCTATTTCAAAAGGAATAGTGATACTCCCTGGATCCTTCATCTTTTGGGGCATTTTCTTATTCAAGATGCCAGTGCTTGTCTCAGATAGACTAAGCACTGCATTTACCTCAAACCTCCTCTTTTTCGAAAGCATCTCTTTCATGAACCTCCCATAGTTAGGCATGTTAGCAAGAGCCTCTACAAAAGGTATGTTAATATGTAATTTTCTAAACATATTTAAGAATTCAGAAAACTGTTCATCTAACTTAGAATCTTTATAACGCTCAGGTTAAGGTAACTCCTTATAATTGAAAGTGGCAGACTCTTGCATCTCCGAGGACTGATGTGAGCACCTCTATCAACATGTCGGGACTTAGGAACCTCAACTTCCCTTTCCAACTCCTTGGACTCCTTTGCCACCAAGTCCAGGAAGGTCTTCTTAATTTTCTCCTTCTCCTTTTCATTCATCCTTTCAATTTTCTTCATTCTTCTTTCCTCAACTTCATCTTTCTTCTCATTCCTGGAACCACAAACATCAGACTTAAACTGAAGAGATGGGTCAGAAAGCTTACTTTGTGTGGTTTTTTCTGCCACAGCCCTTTGACTCTCTATCTCTTCTTCAGTTTCATCCCTCCTTGGCCTCCCATATAACTGAGTCACGCTCCTCAATGTTATAGCTTTGCATTGCTCTCTCGGTTCACCTCAGTGTCACTGGGAACTTACCATTCTGAAGGGTATTCACTGCACTGGCCAACTGCCCAATATGAACCTTCATGCTCTTTATTACAGTGTCGTGCCACCCACTATCATAGAAAGGGACGAAATATCTGTCTTCATCTGTTGGCTTACTATGTCTTGTCTTTTCATGAAGTTCTCCAACATAACCTCTAGGTTCGATTTCTTCTCTTAATTAGATGCACTTACAAATCCAGGTGGCTGCAAGATATTCTTCTAGTTAAGGTAAGAAAAATTTTCATGATTACGCAAACCTGGATGGTAGTAGTTGGGTAAGTTCTGATTTTGTCGGCCTTAAAATCCAAATCCTCTATTCTGCACATATTGGCATTACTCGATTGATAGGTCCTCCACTCCTCTCAAGTTCAAGGCAGCTAACGAGGCAACTGACTGTGTGGCTCCTACAGTGGACAATTTACTCAATGCATTAGTAAGAGAAGTCGTTTGTGCCTTGAGAGCACTTACCTTATCAAGCTCCTAGATGTCTGCAGCCATCCTCGATGTAGACGTGGTTCTATATGATGGCCATTGATAACTCGTGGTGGCCATTTCCTCCAAAAGAGCACATGCCTCCTCAACAATCTTTGCCAAGAAATTTCCTCCTGCATTCGTATCAAGAATGGGTTTAGTACTTGCAGATAAACCATTATAAAACAATTGTACCTGTAACCAGTTTGGATAACCATGTTGAGGGCACTTCTGCAACATCTCCTTGTATCTTTCCCAGCTTTCATAAAGTTGTTCTCCATCAAACTGACGGAATGTACCGATCTTCGTTCTCAGCTTTGTAGTTTTTGTTGGGGGAAAGAATTTCCTGCAATGAGAAAGGAAAAAGTCTCAGTCTAACGGCATCAAGTGAAACCCCGTTTAACTTTACCGTTCCACAGAACTCTAAGAAAGATCTGAGATGAGAATGTGGGTCTTCGGACGAATGCCCCTTGAGAGAGTTGCCCGCACCATTTGTATCAACCCCATCTTCAGCTCGAAATTATTCGCAGTGATGGCACTTGCACAATCCCGAAATGGTCCGTCGGGAATATGGGCTGAATGTAGTCGCGGATGGCCTTCCTTTCCTCCTTATTGCGTTCTGCCATAGTGATGTGGGCGTCTCTCTTTAATTTCCTATATGTTCTTTTAATTTCAAAATCAAAAGGTAAAAGATTAGCCCCCTTATCACTATGCATAAAACAACTCAGCCTCCTCCAAAAACAATTACACGAACTTAACAAAAATTGCAAGAAAAGTTAAAATGAGCAAACATATATACAAACTCAAAGCAAAAACCCTTAAACTAATTCTTCTTAACTTCTTAATATTAATTAAAAAAAAAAGAATTTCGCCGCGTTCCCCAACAACGGCGACAAAAACTTGATCGGTGTACACGCAAGTGCACGCGATCAAAGTAATATAAAATGATATGTGAGTACCAAGTATCGAATCCCAAGGGAAACAGATATGGAAATTATTGTTTATGCTAACTAATTACTGAGAATACTCAAAATTAGAATTATTTAAGGAACAAAATAATGGGGACAAAATTCAAGTTAAAAAGCAATTAAAAAGGGTTGGAGATACCAAATTAAAGGGAAGATTAGGGGGCGAGCACATTTTACATTAAATACATGATAATTGTGAACGATGATTAATGAACTCGCTAAAACACATGAACCTAGAGCTAAACTAGTCGAAATCTCCTGTCGATCCCATTCGAACACGCTTAACTAATCGCTTGCCTAAGTGTCCTTAGCGCTAATTGATTAATTAGTTTAATTAAGTCCGCTCATGATTAGTTTCACCCGTCGATTGTTAATCCTATGTCACTTTGACAACCTAGGGGTGTTAATTGGACTAAGTCTAACCTAAACATCCTCCGTTGAGCTCAATTTAGGACTAAAATAGTGTACTAATGGCCAATTAATACAGAGCATTAAGAACAATCCAATCAAATGCATTAAAACGAGTAATTAAACATCAATTACAACAATTAAACCATGAATTTAAGTCTAAATGTGCTAAAAACCCCTAAACTATAATATTCAACCCATAAATGTCATTAAAACAACACAACACAACATCCTAAAATCCCTATATGCAGAAAATAGAGAGAAGATAATGGGAAAGAAGACCATCATTGCTGAATTCTTGACTCCTGCCTCGAATTTCGCAATTATGAGCCTCGAACACCGCTTCCGAACACTCCATTCAAGGTCCACAGGTCCTAAGGATGCAAGTTATCGAAATTAGGGCTAAAAAACCCTAAATGGTCTCTTCTTTTCCGTAAAGAAAATGATGACTTTATACTGTCACTCGAAGCAGCGTTTCAACGCTAGGAACAGTGTTGCAACGCTGTCTAAAACGATGGCATTTCTGCAGGTTCACAGATGCAGCTTTGCAATGCTATTAGTAGCGTTGCAACGCTTCGGACGGAGCTTCACGTTCCAGCGCGTTTCTAGTGTTGCAACGTCACAGGGCAGTGTTGCAATGCTAGCTCTCGAGTATGCACGCCAAATTATGGTGTTGCAACGCCGTCCTCTTGGCCTCAACAGCTCATGCAACATCTCCTCTTGTCCTTAGCTTTTCCAAAAGCTCTAAAATAGCTCCATCTTCACCATTTTACTCTGAATTCTTAATTCTGCGGTCAATTACTCAGATTCTTGAAATTAACAAATAATTGACATAAAAGCTCACATTTAAAGCGTAAAACTAGCTAAAATAAGGCATAAATATAGCACTAATTTAGTGCTATCATGCGTGTGATAGCATGCAAATATGCTATCTTATTTCTTATTATTTTAGCTAGTTTTGCTATGATTTTGTGTGCTTTGATGTCTATTTGTGGTTAAAATTGCAGAAACTGAGCTAAAGAGCAAAACCAAAGTGTTTGAGGGTAATATAGTCATTTTCGAGCTATTTGGACCAATTTGGAGAGTCAAGAAGACAAGAGATGATACACTAGAAATTAGGACCGAGAGGACGGCGTTGCAACGCTTGAAATGGCATTGCAACGCTCAATTATATGGTGCAAACCTGAGAGCTAGCGTTGCAACGCTGCCCTGTGGCATTGCAACGCTAGAAACACGCTGATGTGAAGCTTTTCATCCGTAACATTGCAATGCTACCCCTGCGCGCAACAAGAAATGACAGCGTTTTTTGACAGCATTGCAACGCTGTCCCTAGCATTGCAACACTGTCACGATGGGCAGTATATATTAATCGCTTCATCTTCGTCCAAAGGGAGCCATTTCGAGGTTTGAAGCCCTAATCTCGACTCCAGACCATACTTGAGGGTATTTGGGAGGATTTATGAGCGTTATGGAGCGGAATTGAACACCTTGGAGCTTGGGTTCGAGATTGATCACCTCGCGAACACGGGATCGTCCTTCGTTTGCACTTTCTTTCCCTTTTCCTTTCATTTATTGTCATTTTAGAGGTTGTCATTAGGGTTTTTCTGTGTGTAATTGTTAAACATGTTTAGTTAAATCCCTAAATTTTATGGGTTGTTGTAATTTTTGGACCATTGCACTTAATTTTCTTTATTAATTAGTAATTGTGGCTTGATTAAGTTTTTTTGTTCATTTATGCATTGGGTTCTTAATGCCTTTAACAAAGCAAGAAATAGGGGTTAAATGATTGTTAGTTTAATTGAGCTCGACATAGTAAATTAAACATAGAAAAACAATGCATGACAATTAAATTTCGCCTAAGTGACATAGGAACAACATAAATTAATTGAGGTTTAAAATGAAGGTTCGTTAATGTCGGGTGAGGATTAATTAATGAGACGGACACGAGATTTAATTAATCACACCCGAGGTTTGGAGGAGACCGACAGGAGATTCCATAATTTTAGGCTTCTAAACTTATGAATCAAACACTTAGTTTTGCCTAATTGCTAGCTTAATTACGTAAATTAAGGTCCAAGAATGCAATCAACACCCATAGAATTACCTTTCGACTTGTGTCTCCCATTTATTTGCTTTCTAGGATTAGAATTTATTTTCCTATTTGCTCTTGCGTTCTGTTCTCTAAATAAAGTAAAATGAGATTATTGCGGTAATTAATTGAATTAAAAACCAATCCCAGTGGATACGATACTCGATAGGAATACCGTTTATTTATTACTTCGATCGCGTGCACTTGCATGTACCCCGATCAACGCGCATAGAAGAAGACAAAAAAGGGTATCGAATAATAATTTCCAATCTTCTCCATAATCTCAAATGGCTCGATGAACTTGGGGCCCAACTTCTCTTTCTTTTTTAACCTCAAAACTCCATTCATCGGAGCTTTGTAGGAATACATGATCACCAATTGCAAATTCCAAGTCCATTTGCCTCGCGTCCGCATAGCTCTTCTGCTTACTTTGTATTGTTTACATCCTTGTTCTAATCTTTTGGACTGTCTCATTCGTGATCTGGACCAACTCGATCCCTAAAAACTTTCGTTCCCCTACCTCATCCCAATAGACAGAGGACCTGCCCCTCTTCTCGTAAAGAGCTTCAAACGGTGCCATGCTAATAGTTACCTGATAACTGTTGTTATAGGTAAATTCCATTAGATGTAAATGGGTATCCCAACTGTCTGCAAAATCCAATGCACAAGCTCGTAGCATGTCTTCCAAGTTTTGATTCAACCTATTTGTCTGACCATTGGTCTGAGGATGAAAGGTTGTGCTAAAATATAACTCAGTACCTAAAGTCCTCTTAAAACCTCTCTAGAAATTGGATGTAAAACGAGGATCTTTGTCTGAGATAATCTTAATAGGAACACTTATAGTTTCACGATGTAATGCCCCCAAATTTTAGCCTAATTTAAGGAACACTACCAAACCAAAAATCATAATGCTACAAAAATTTCAACAACATAGTGGCGTAACTACAAGCTACCCACAATTTTCCTCGTATCTGTTAGACAAGAAAACAACATTTCTACAAATCAAAGTAAGTCAACAACAACCTCCACACCTCCTAGCAACAACACAGCACCTCCAAACTTACAGAATGAACAGAATCACATCAACTCCAACAATCTTAATTTAGATAAACCAGCAGGAACAAAAGTAGGTTTCTAAGAACAATCACTTTTATTTCATAATCTAAGTTCTACCAAAAGAACCTATCTAGAAACAAAGGAAAGAAACAACAAAGAATGGAAGCAAAGTTTATACATAGCATCTATTCAAAATCAACTAGAGTCTTATTTATGCATTTCAAAGGATAACTTCTACTAAGAAAGCACAAACTACTAATGGTGTCCTCTCATCATATCTCCTCGTCTGCATCACTAGCTTCGTAGTAATCGTCATCACCTGTAAAATCTGGTGGTGGGTCAGTACATAACGCGTACTGAGTAAGTAGCTCACACCTGATGAGCCACCAAAACATCAAATAACAAACAACATGTTGTTCACACACATCCAAACATACTTATAAACATTAACAACACAAGTCTCATGCTCAACTTACATAGCAAGTAAAGTAAACATATAACTCACACAACACATGAGTTCTACATCATGCCATGCATACTCAAGCTCCACGAGCTCATTCAATGCTCATAATTTAGTTCTCACAAGGCTTCCTGAGACTGACTCCTTCGAGACACATTGATCCTCATTGATTTTATCCAGGGCCACCGACATTCCCCTTCGGCCCCAACTGATTTTATCCAAGGCCACCAACGCTCTCTATTGGCCCTAACTGATTCCATCAAAGGTTATCGACGTTCTTGAGAATCTCCAATACTTGACTTTCTAAACTCAACGCATCGACCCTAACTATCTTAAAACCAAGCCATCGATGCTACTTCTAAATTCATTGATAACATTGAAAGAGTTAATATTAAGAAAGCGGAAGCAATTTTGGATCTTAAGCACTCTAATTTGATCAATTTTACAAACAAGAAAAAACGCTCAAAAATTGAAAAATAGAGAATAAGAACACATACCTTTGTAGCTCAAAATTATCTTAATCCGTGGGTAATTTCTAATCACAAACACTTTTTGGATCACCCTTAGAGTCTTCCCTACTATCCTCGGGCCTTAGAACAGATTGTGGGATCCTTAATTGAGAGAATTTGGAAGAAGAATGGGTAAAGGTCTAAAACCGAGAAAATGTAAAAATTTCTGCTAAAATCTCTTTACCCATGGTGTTTCTTTTTATTTAAAAACAAACCACAAGCTTCTTTAAGCTTTGTGAAGAAGCCAACACATAAGTGATGAGGATAATTCAAGAAGGAGGTGGCCAATTTTGATGAATTTGATAAAGCAACGAGGTTATTCATCAACAAATGAATTTGGTCCATAAAGCTATCAAAAAAGAATTTGAATTCTTGTTGATTGATATTCAAAAAGGTTTGAACTTGTGGATACGAAGTTACCAAGTCGTGGGTGATCAAATTTGAAGTCGACAAGGCCATTGGTGTATGGTTTGACCCGAAACATAGTGGGTAACGCATAACTGGGGCTAATTAGGTGTGGGTAACTATCGAACATTGACGTTCAGAGCAAAGAGTCGTTGGATGTTTAGCGTCATGCAATTAGACATTTTCTTGATGGTCAAAGGAGTCGCCATTCATGGATCAACCTGCGAGCTCACCAACGTTGCACGTTGGGGCTAAAGAAACACCACTGGAGGTTGCGTGGGCTTCCACTGATGGAAGATGCCAAATCTGAAACGGTGTCGCTGTTGCTCGTGCGTTCACTAGAGGAGCATTATTGGAAATGTGAAGCTACCGCGACAGAGAAGAACCGCTGGAAGAAGGCCTCTACTTGCTGGTATACTGCCACTATCACGTGGTTGGAGGGACAAAGGGGAATCAATTGGTGTTGTCGTCATTGTGTTGTGGTGGTCTGGGCTCATTTGTCGGAGAAGGTGTACTAGTGAGGGTGATAACACTCATTTATGAGTGTTATTTGTCTCTAAAAACTAAACTATTTGCTTAGAAAGTGAGTGTTTAATGTTATATTTCATGTCATTTAGAGCAAATTTAAGTAAAAACAAGTTGTGCATGTGTTTGAAGTCTTTATTTTGTAAAAATAAGTTTTTAGGTGTATTTAGAGTCGTTTTTGTTAAGAAAGTGTTAATTTTTGTTGGTTTTGTGTAGAGGCTGAAAAAGGATGCACCAGCAATTGAAAGCAGAAGCCAAAATCCAAATGTTGCAGGAAGAACTTAAAATGCGCCTAATTATGCAACCACATTTAGGCCATTTCGACAACAATTGTGCTCATTATGCGATCACATCTGAACCTTTTCGGCAGATTCTTCCAGATACGCCAGATTTGCAGATAAAATCAATTATTCTAATCAAATCTCTGAGGATCAAGGGATATGATAGACCAAACCTCTCCACACTGATCTCGGCAGCAAACCCAAGGCCTTGAAGTCTATAAAATGCGACTCAAGCTTCAATTTCAAGAGAGCTTGGAGTTGGGAATTCTCTTCATCCCTAAATGCTATCGCCACTCCGAGTCTCCCCTAAGCTCTGTTCATATTCCATTCGGAATCCAACTTCAAAAGAAGGAGGCGTAAGTACCTGATTCTCCTTGAAAAAGGTAGAACAAGTTAGAAAGAAAGAATATCTTAGGTTCTTTTTGTTCTTAGTTTTTCTATTCAGTTCTGTAAGTCTTTAGGAGTTGTACTTTCTATTTTATCTTTATTTTCCAGCTTGGTAAGTTTATGTTTTTCTTTTGAATTTAAGTAGTAGTTCCTTTTTAATTTAATTTCATTTAGTTCTTCCGTTGTTTTCATATTTCAAAGTGTATTCAATTTCATTATTTCAATGGAGTGTGTTATTTCTTATTCTCGTTTCTTCTTTATTATATGCACTTTAGTTTTCTTTTCAATGAGTAGCTAAATTCATTGGAGGGGATTCAATTAAGTGGATCTAAAAAGGAGATAAGCCTCACCATGTGATTCTAGCAACTTTGCTTAACATTTAGCACCATCTGCTTTTATTGAGTTTAAGTTTCATTGTTAGCTTAAACTGATCACTTGAGTTAGCATAGTTTGTGTGAGATTCAATACTAAAAGGGTTGGATCGAGCATGCGTTTTTAAAAAAGCAATCTAGGAGAAGAGTCTAGACATAGAACTTCACTTTGGTACCTAGACATAGGACAAAAACCTTTAGAATCATTGAGTTGTGTTCATTATTTATCTAAGTTAAAATTAGTCATAGACATAAGTGTTTAATTACGTAGTATCCTAAAAGCACTTAGAAAATGGTTGAATAGGTGTTGAACTATATTCATGGTGTTAAGTGTCGGTTAGGGTAAGTTGCAGGCGCATTTCAATAGCATTTTGTTTGAATCACACAAAACTCGAAAGATACAGTATGCATGCACAAGAGGCAGAATCTCTGAAATAGCCGGACCTAGTTAAGCAAATTTGAGGGCGCATGGTGGGTGCATTTCCTCAGGGTTGAAACATATTTGAACCCCATACTTCGTACTACTGTTTTCTTATCTTTTTTTTTAGTTTCCTTTATTTTTATTGCACAAAACCCCCAAAAACATCTTATTTATTTGGTTACCTTCGGTTGCAACTTAAAAGTATTTGTGTTGTTAACTGAAAAGCTCTTTGTTAACCATTCCCTTGGGTTCGATACTTGAAATACTTTCATATATTACTTGTTTGGACAGTGTGCACTTGCGCTTGCTTTTGGCATATAGCAAACGCCCTGACTAGAGGGCTGGGCATTGATGGTGTTGGGGGTGGATGCAGCACAATTAGCTTAGGGGTTTGAATTTTTTTTTTTTTAAAAACCAACAACCTATCTTTCCTTTTTTCAATTTTACCCTTCATCCATTCTTTTTTTTTTCTCCTTTTTTTTTTACAAATAAACTTTTGATTAAACCTTAAATTGCTTGGATAACTTCAATTAATTAACTTGGACCCCGAATTTCATAAATTAAACTTCACCAATAACCCAATAAACCTAATCAAACATAAATTAACCTCAAAACCAACTAGATGAGAAATTAATCTAAAATTAATTCCAAAATTGAAAATCAATCATTACTTGAAATTGTTGGGCGATACAACAACTTACTATTTTATAATAGATTAAATTATACAAAACCTAATAATATTGTCTAATTGGATTTTATGCAAAAAAAAATATGAAGAAATCAATTTATACCCTAAACTTTTGCATGGTGTATCAATTTTCACCTAAAACTTTCAATTTCATCAATTTAAACCTTAGGATTTATTGCAATTTTTACCTTTTGTTCTATTTTTGCTAAATTTGCCCACTAATTTTAATCAAAAGCAAGTAAAAATCATTCAAAACTCACAAATTTCAACAAAAACCAAACCTTACAAAAAATTGAGCATGATTAGTAATTCACAAGATTGATCATTGAACAAATCTCCCAAAACTCACAAATTTCAACAAAAATTTAACTTTCATGTTTTTTTTCTCTAAAATTCTAATAATTTCATACTTTAATACATATGTTATAGTTCATTAAACACATATAAGAATATATTTTTTTAACGACTTTTCAAGTAAAAAGTCTATTAGAAGGTAAATTACAATACATATTTATGTTAAAGTAAAGATTGCAACACTTATCAAAATTTAAAGTGCAATTTGATGAAATTAAAAGTTTATAATAATATTTTAACACCTCATCAAGTTTAGAAGTAAAATTTGATTTTTTTTTTCTAAAAAGACAAAAATCATCTAATATACATATGGAAAGTTGTTTTCCTTTGATGACATTCCACAACAATTGGTTAGAAATTATTCCATAAATATAAAGCCATTTAATAATTATTATTATTATTATTATTTGTGTTCAAGCTGTACGGGTAGGGAGATTCAAGGACCTCTTGATCGAGGGCATATGTCTTAATCCATTGAGTTATGCTTAGATTGACATTTAATTAATCTCCTTTATTAGTTTAATATCTCCACATTTAAGGAAAATATGAAAATCTTATGTATATGACTTGTAAATTGCTTTAAAAGAATCTTATGGATACTCAACTTTCTCATTTGCTATAAAAGAATTCCAACATATAAAACTCCTTAAATATAGGTTTGCCTTTACCAACCTAGTCCTTGGGTGAGTTATGACTTCAATGCTTTTTTTCCTTTTGAAACAACTTCAATGCCTTAAGCATTAAACAAAGGGACAAAAAGAGACGTGGGATGAGATGGTTGTAAGTGGTAAGTGAGGTAACATATCTCAAATTTATATTTGATAGTTGATGTCTCTTTTCAAAGTGCATATGCTTTTTACGGAACATGCAGCCAAGAAGTGTTCACCAAAGTGCTTTCACTTCATTTTCTTCAATCTAATAATCAACTATTACCCATTAAAATGTAAAAGATGATCATGACCTAATTCTAATCACCTAATCACCTTTTTCAGAAATAATTTTTTTTTTTTTAAAAAATCCCTTTTATTTTTAATTTACTTATTTAATGAATCAGACATACAACTACATAGCATACCCAATATGATAAGAAAATATCAGTTAGTGGATTAATAATTTTTTCCCAGTGGTTTAATAAATTGTTGGTTAAAATATCTTTTTGGTCCCTGTACTTTGAGCTTTATTCCATTTTGGTCTCTATACTTTCAAATGTCCAATTTTAGTCCATGTACTTTCAATAAAGCTTAAAATTGGTCCCTACTATTAGTTTATGGTTAATTTTTCTTTAAAAAAATTAGTCTCTGTTAACTTTTTCTCTATAAATTTTAGAAGTATGTTTATATGGTGTATTTTCTTGTATTAATATTATTATTATTACTTAACCAATTTTGATAAAAATTAACTTCAAACTTGTCATAGGAACCAATTTTAAGCCTTATTGAAAGTACATGGACTAAAATTGGACATTTAAAAGTATAGGGACCAAAATGGAATAAAGCTCAAAGTACAGGGACCAAAATGGTATTTTAACCAAATTGTTTCTACTTTATATTTTACCCGAAAATAACCATATCTAAACTTAGTTAAGAACTAAAACAATATTCTTTTGTTAAATTATAGATTTACTTCTTCATAGTTTTAATAGTTTTATCTATTTTACTTGATAATTTTTTATAAAGTTATATTCAATTATATGTTGATTCTATAAGTTTAACACCATTAACTAAATGATAATGTAATATATCTATTAAACAAACATTGCTTGATTTGACCCAACATAGTTAGATAGATGACAAAAGAAAGTGACCATAAACAAAATAATGTAGCACGTGGAAGAGATACCATATTTTTTAAGCAACCTGTCATCCTTTTTGTTGATTGTTTCACTCTATTTTCTTAATCTCTTTACTTCTACTATTTGTTTATTACATTATATTTAACCATGTTAGTTCTTTAGGCATGCCACATCACCATTTATTGATAGTATGAGCCATAAGAATGCAATGGATTACAATTCAAAAACCTTATTAAAATTTTTTATGTAAGACTAAAGATACCACCATAAAAACAAGTTTCAAAAAGAATTTTTAAAAAAAAATAGTAAAAAGGAATTGTCACTAAAATAGACCTAAAACAAGGAGCAAAATAGTAATAAAATAATCTCCTAAAAAATGAAAACGATTTTTAATCACCAATTCTAAAAATTCAAACTTTTGTTTAAACAGAACTTTCTGTGTTTTAAAATTCTATGCTTTTTTTATTTCAAATTTGCCACATTTTAAAGTTTGTGTTCAATTAATGGGTTGCATCTTTTAAAAGTATTGATAAATTATAGAATAATATCTAAATATATGTTTTATTCCCTAATTTTTAGTTTTCTTTTTTTAAATTTAGTTCATAATGTTTAAAAATTTTCAATTTAATCTGTATATTTAACATTTTTCAGTTTAGTCGGTCATATTTTAACATTTTTCAATTTAGTCTCTCACTATTGATGAATGTTAAAATTGGTTAACGATAAATTCGTATTACATAAAAAATAGTAAGTTGGATGACATATCTAGAGAAGGAAAAGACCATCTAAAAAATGAATGTTTATAATTTCTCCTTCAAATTTAAAAAAAGAAATTGATACAAAGTTTGAGTTCCTTCTCTAAATGACCTTTTTTTTCTCTAAATTTTCTCTAATTCATTAAGTATTATGTCATGGGAGTTTATTATCAACTAATTTTAATATGCACCAATAATGAAAAATTAAATTAAAAAATATTAAAATATAAGGAAGTAAATTGAAAATTTTTAAACAGCAAGACCAAATTGAAAGAGAAAAAAAAAACTAAATACTAGGGCCAAAAAATATATTTAGCCTAAAATGATTATAAACGGTAAATATAATACTTTCTTAAAAATAGAAAATATAGCTTTTCTTAAAAATAGAAAATATAGCCCCATTTTAAAACTCCTTAATTAAACTCTAATTTGCTTGATGAAAAAAAAAGTCCGTAATTAATCATAATTCATTACTGACCGATATATTGGTTGCCATGACCATATTAATATATATTTTTTAATTAGATGAAGATTAGAACATTTTAATTTTTAAGATAGATGTATAATGTCTTAATTATTGAGCCACCCAAGTGAACATAATTATATTTGTTGGAATTTATGTCCTAAAGCCTCGTAATTAATGATTTATTTAATAATTAATAATAATTTTGATTATTTTATAATATTATTCATTATATGAAAAATTCAAGGTTATTAGTGTAATCTTGAATAATATGTGGTTAACATATGAGAGGATCGTGTTTAAGAAATAACTTAAAGGGCCATAGTATATGGGTAAAGTTGGGTGCCTTATCCTAGTAACACTATTGATACGGCTCACTTTGTAATAGTTACAAATGATTTGATCCAATGAGTTTGTATAAGACTGGACCACGAAATATTTAATCTCTCTTTATAAATTCGTTAATTGAGAAGATTAATATTTCATCAGTATGATCATATGTGCTCGATCTTAATTCTGAGTGAGTTATGAACTCCTGCCTGTGAGGACTTGTCCTTTGATTTGCATGGGCAAGAGTGGCTTTTGTAGCCGATTGAATATACCTACCATTTTAGGGACTTGACCAGATAAGGAACGGGGAACATAATCTCATAAGATGCAATTTATCATTCCCATATAGGGTAAGTAGATGTGTACTTCCCTTAAGTGTTGTTTTCGGGACTTGAACAATGGGGCCCCACCCTCTCACTGGCCCAAAAGGGACTTAGTTTATGGTTGGATCATAAACAAATTGTTCATTAGAGGATCAGTGGTACTTAAGGTACAAGATGTAATTCTAGGGGTAAAACGGACTTTTGACCCAGCTGTAATTACAAATAACTCGTGATGGATCGACTTGCATGTAGTGATTATATCTATGAACACAACTTGTCCTACAATGCATAAAACTGCAAATCTAGGTCTTTAGTGGATTGACGTATAGTTAATGAATGAAAATTAATTAATTAAAGAGTTTAATTAATTGATTTTGTATCATTGGAGCTTATAATCTGTAGGTTCATAAGGTCTTCTTACTAGCTCATAATAACACTAAAAGGTCAATTTAGTTGAAAGAAAAATTTGAAATGTTCAAATTAATATTTAATATATTAGATATATTAAATATAAAAGAGGAAAATATATTTATTGTATTTGATACATTAAATATTAAAATACTCAATGTATATTAAAATAATTAATGTATATTAGATACATTAAAAAAAAAAGATATTTAGAAAATTTGAATAAGATTCAAATAAATAAATATCATAGGAGATTTGAATGAGATTTAAATAAGTATAAGATATATTTTAATATATTAGATATTAAAATATAATATTTTAATTATGGAAAAGATTTGCCCTTGGTCTCTATAAATAGGACCCTTAGATTAAGCTATTAGACACAACACACATCTCCTCAATAGAGAATTAGAGAATTCTTTCTAGACCTCTTCCTTTACAATCCCATGTGGATTTTCTTTCAAGAGGCTTTTACAAGCCTTGGTCCTGTGTTTGCGAGGCCGATCCCACGGCTAAGATAGTAGCTCCAGAGGTCCCGCAGCTGCTTCCGGCTTCGCCCGCGAATCCTGCCATGAGTCATAGGTAGGAAGACTTTGTGGAGGAGATAAAGACTCGTCAGAAATATCTCCATATTTACTCCAAGTAACTTTGCTTAATTTTTTTTGTTTAATTTTAAATAAAATCAAAGATGATCCAATGCTTCCGCAGTGGAGTGAAAAGTTCATTCCTTCAATATTAATAAGTACCTCAATGTTATTGAATCTACTGATATTTATCTGCAGGTTAATGTCATCACGTATAAATGTAGATGTTATGGGTGAAATTTGGACTTAATCAAACTATCTCGAAACAAGATAAAAATGAAGATGATAAGAGCCCAAAGGAGAAACAGACCCAAGGGAATCCTTCAGATCCAAATTAATCTTTTCAAATATAATTCCTACATAGAAGAGGGAAACTCTTTGAATCCTTATCTTAAAAGGAATATGGAAAACCTAGGTCAAAGATACGTCATTGTGACTCAGAAAAAAGGAGTTCAACTTAACCCTCATTCTCTAAACTCTAGTTTGCTACACCTAAATTCTCCTAGGTATCTTAAACATTAGAGCTGGTGTGGCTGTGGTGCCTAGCTTTTTCTCTTTTGCAGGTCACACCTCTTTTCTTGAATTGTAAATTTACTGTTGAAGCACATGAAGGTCAAGTGAGATTTTTTCTGGGCCAAATTTTGGCAACAATAGTTGGCGTCGTTTGTGGGGAACGAGGATGCTCTACCTTGCACACCTGTATTGAGAAAATCAAGGCTATGTTGAACTATTTGCAATCTAGCTAAAGGAAGAAGTTTTTGGTAAAGAATAATGGAATTTCACACCCATAGTAAAAAACCAAACAAAAGTCAAACCCTAGGCTAGAATGAACAAGAACAATTAAGAATGAAGATATGGGGGCTTAGATTGGATCAACAAAAAATGTGAATCAAAGGTTTTAAATAATCAGTGGACAAGAATATGGATCAAATTTTAAGCCTCAACGTGGAAGATTTCTATGAAAAAGAGCAAAATACCATATAAGTTTTATTCGAACTCAAATTCTTCTAATGCCACATTTAAATTCAATAGACAATTTGCCAAGGTCTCATGTTATTAATTGATAACCAAAAGATGGATGACATAGTTATTATGTTGTAATATTTTGTCTTCATCATAGATTAATGTATCTTCATGATCTGCATTCTAGAATTTATTAATTCTCATTAGCATTAAAAATAACAATCCTTATGCGCTATAATATTTGCTCTTTGAGACTATTGAAAGTGAAGCTTTGTATGACTTAGTAATATGATGAAAATAAATTAAACATCATGAATAACTAGAAATGCCATGAAATATCTGTAGATAAATTTATCATGTGGAATTCTAGAGGTTTTGTAATTATTTGTATGATATAACAAGTTATTTAGAAGCATACCACTTCATAAAATTCCATCTTTTTATTTCTTGCATAAGGGATTGAATATATTTCATTAAGCTAAATCTATATTTCATCTGCATTGAATTTTCTAACTATCAAATTAGATGGTGTTTTCATTGTACTTCTCATATCATATGAGAAATATCATGTTCATGAAAGTTATACTTTGAAAGCATAATAGTTGATGAAGTATTCCAGATTTTACTAGCCACATTATCTCTAATAAATTGATATTCATCTTTCTAGAGGAGAATCTTAAACCTATGGAAGACTTGAGTCATCCCTATGGTGTTTGATGAGCAATCCTAAGGATAATCCAAACACCACCTTAGAGCTTTTAACATTTTCTCTAGGAAATCGATATTAATCTTTCTAGAGGAAAATCTTACACCCATGGAAGACTGGAGCCATCCCTACAGGGTTTAATGGGTAGTCCTAGGAATAATCTAAGAACTATCTTAGAGCACTCAACATTTTCTCCAGGAAATCGATATTCATCTTTCCAAAGGAGAATCTTACACCCATAGAAGATCGAAGTCATCCCTACGGGACTTGATGAGCAATCCTAGGGATAATCTAAGAATCATCTTAGATAACCTAACGTTTTCTCCAGAAAATCGATATTCATCTTTCCAGAGAAGAATCTTACACCCATGGAAGATGGGAGTCATTCGTATGGAGTTTGATAGGCAATCCTAGGGACAATCCAAGAATCATCTTGGAGCACTTAACATTTTCTCCAAGAAATCGATATTAATCTTTCCAGAGGAGAATGTCACACCCATGGAAGATATGAGCCATCCCTATGGGGTTTGATGGGCAATCCTAAGGATAATCTAAGAACCATCTTGGAGAACTCAACATTTTCTCAAGGAAATCGATATTCATCTTTTCATATGAGAATCTTGTACCCATAGAAGATTGGAGTCATCCCTACGAGGCTTGATGAGCAATCCTAGGGATAATCTAAGAACCATCTTGGAGAACTTATTATTTTCTCCAGGAAATTGATATTCATCTTTCCAAAGGAGAATCTTACACCCATAGAAGATTGGAGTCATCCCTCAGGGTTTGATGAGCAATCCTAAGGATAATCCAAGAACCATCTTGGAGCACTTAACATTTTCTCTAGGAAATCGATATTAGTCTTTCTAGAGAAGAATCTTACACCCATGGAAGATTGGAGTCAACGCTACGGGGTTTGATGGGTAATCCTAAGGATAATCCAAGAACCATCTTGGACCACTCAACAGTTTCACCAAGAAATCGATATTCATCTTTTTACAGGCGAATCTTACACATATAGAAGATCGGAGTCATCTCTACAGGGCTTAATGAGCAATCCTAAGCATTATCTAAAAACCATCTTGGAGCACTAAACATTTTCTCCAGGAAATCGATAATGATCTTTCTCGAGAAGAATCTTACACCCATGGAAGAATAAAGTCATCCCTACGAGGTTTGATAGGCAATCCTAAGGATAATCCATGAACCATTTTGGAGCACTTAACATTGTCTCCAAGAAATCGATATTCATCTTTCAAGAGGAGAATCTTACACCCATGAAAGACCAGAGTCATCCCTATGGAGTTTGATAGATAATCCTACGGATAATCCAAGAACCATCTTGGAGCACTTAATATTTTCTCTAGGAAATCGATATTCATATTTCCAGAGGAGGATCTTACACTCATAGAAGACCAGAGTCATCTTTACGAGGTTTGATGGACAATCCTAGGGATAATCCAAGGACTACCTTCAAGCACTTAAAATCAACTCCCAGAAATCGATTTTCATCTTTCTAGAGGAGATTTATAAACATGAAGGAAGCAACCCAATAATATAATGTCAGGTAGACAATGTGTAATGCCCTGCATTTTTAGGTAATCTTTAATGTTCGTTTTTGAGTTTAGGTTGGATTTTTTTTTCGAGCTAGAGGAGGCTTAAGAAAAAAGAAAAGAAAAGAAAATGAATAGTAAAAGGGGCAAAAAGGGAAAAAATAAATATTTAGGGTTTTGGTTAAAAAAAGGAAAGAAAAGAAAACCCAAAAGCCCTTTCTGTCTTCTTCCTCAACCCCTCATCTTCATGAACACCAGCCCCACACCACCATATTCTTCCCCCTTC
Organism: Trichosanthes truncata; assembly: GCA_033996785.1. Taxonomy (NCBI): domain Eukaryota; kingdom Viridiplantae; phylum Streptophyta; class Magnoliopsida; order Cucurbitales; family Cucurbitaceae; genus Trichosanthes; species Trichosanthes truncata. The sequence continues at coordinate 28,648,725 of MU867259.1, read as the reverse complement.
TTCTTCTTCACGACAACAAGCCCCTAACCCTTCTCCTCTTTCAATTTCTTCTACCCACCACTATCATCATCTTCTTCTTCACGATTAGCCCACACTGGCAAGCTTTCCGGTGATGATGAGACAACAACAAGCAGAGCGGGAGAAGCCAACATGTTTTCAGTGGTTGGGTGTCCTATCACACATTTCTCCTTTCGTTTTCCAACGAGCTTATGTTTGGCGGCGATTGTTTCAATGTTGACGACCTTAGGGTGACTTTTCCCTTCTTTGACTTTTAGATTTTACGTGTTGCAATCTTCGACGTGAACAACCACAAGCAGCGGCCGTGGCATGAGGTTGTTTATTGCATTCTTTTTGCGTTTTGGGACAAATTAGCAACCACGAGTATGACTCATGCCCATTCAACTCCGGATCTTCAGTACCCACTCCATTTTAGGTTAAATTTGAGCGACACAAACCTTATCGACCTCGGTTGGGCTCAATTTCAAAATACCCACTCCCTTCTGGCATTGGATTCCTAAGCTCGAACGCACTTCAACACTGTCCAGGAAGAGACTTGGGCTTCTTTGGTGAGTTTTCATAAGTAACGATCATCCCTAGGCCCTTCAAATTCTATTAGAGTTTTAGTTTGAATTCTAATTTTTGTGATATTATATGGACAATTCTGAATTTTGTAGATTAAGGTTTAAAGGCAACTTGCAGATTAAAGAAATGTTTGGGTAAGTATCCTAACACTTTAGGAAAAGTTATTAACCGTCAGACACTTAAATCTTTAGTTTATATGTTTAAATTATTAATCGACTTTACAAATTGTTCAAGTGGGCAAGAGCTTTTGTGGGACCAATGTTGCCTTGTAGTCGCTTTTAAAGTAAGTAGCCTAGGTTGATAACTCCTGAAAGTCTTGGACATGGAGTATAAGTGATTTGGAACGCATGTATGACTATGATTATGGTTTCTTTTAAGTATGAATGCTTGGGCCGTTGATTTAGAACTGAATAAGCATGAATGTTTGGGATGTTTGGAGATTTTTGTTTAGCTACAGGGTTCAAAAATAGGTACATTTTTTACTATTAGGTATACCACTAATATATGTTATCAAAGTACAAAGATGACATACCAGTCATCACCAACCCAATAACATTTCATCTATAATGCCCCCAAAATTTTAGCCTAATTTAGAGAACGTCACCAACTTACAGCCATAATGTCCTGAAAATTTCGGCAGCATAACAACATAACTATAATAACTAACCTTTTTTTTTTTACACCTGGTAAAGACAATAAAAGATCACACTTCGGAAACCAAGTTAACCAAAAAACTCCAACACAATAGCCCCATGCTACAAGCACAAAGTGCACCATCTTAAACTTCATGCAATACTTAACTTTATTAACTTTCTAGTGAGAAACAACCTCGATAATAAAAGAACAAATTAACGGCATCCATATCACAACTTAAGCTCAACAATTGATAAATAAAACAACTACTTAAAGAAACAATAGTTAACTACCAAAAGGTCTCCTTAACTCAAATAATAAAGGAAGTAAATCACCACACTAGTGTAGATCCTCAAATCAAACACCAAGTATTAAGATTAGCTAAGAGTAGCTAAGCAATAGTCTCTTCTCATCACGCCTCCTCTCCAGCATCACCAAGTGCAAATTAATCTTCATCAGCTAAAAAATCTAGTGGTGAGTCAGTACATAATGCGTACTAAATAAGTAGCTTACACCTGAGGAGCCATCAAACAAACAAGGAAGATACCATGCTTTTCACATACAACTAAACATGTTTTTTGTACGTAAAACAGGCAAATCATCCAACATTTTCAACACATCATTACATGCATATTTGACCTTTACTCAAGCTCAATGAGCTCACTCGACTCCACTAAATCACTCAAGGTTCATATTTAGCCCTCACAAAACCTTCTAAGACTGGTCCTTCGAGAAGCATCAACCTCTGCCCATAGTTACCAAGGCCTCAACACATCTCTATGGAGCTCAACATTTGATCGTTGTCAATAGTTACCAATGCTCCGAACTGTGCATCGAGCCTCGCCCGTAGTTACCAAGGCTTCGATGACTCAGAAACGTATTGACATTTGTCCATAGCTACCAAGGTTTCAATACTTGGCTCAAAACTTATCACACTAACCCTTGCCCATAGTTACCAAGATCTCGGTATGTTCATCGACCTTTGTCCATAGTTACCAAGGTCTTAATACTTACCTTAAGATTCATCACACTGACCCTTGTCAATAGTTACCAAGGTCTCGATGCTCCTCTCAACTTTTTTCTGACTCCCTAGAACGTATGAATCCTACTCATCATGCTTTTAGACCATGTTTATGCCAAAAATAAAAGAGACACTCATGACATGCTTTTATAATCCATAACAACTCAGAATGCATGAACATCACAAGATCAAACCAATCTCAACAAGGTTGCATGCTCATCACAAAGACCCAATTACAACAATTCAACATGTTATACATCACAAAATCACCACAAAACCTCTCAACAGTTCAGTATACTCAACACAACACAACCATGACAAGCATCTAGGCGTGCTTAACTAGTTTTGAGCATACAACAATTTCATAATAATATTTGTATAAATCACATATATATAATAGAAATAAAACACACAACATGCTAGCACACAAGCAAACAGACTCCACAAGTATAAACTACTTACCTAAGGCGCTCTTAAGTTAGTCCAAACGGTCCCTAAGCAATAAATTCAAGGCTTAAAGGTTATGAATCAATTTGAAGACCTTAATCAAAACTGAAAAAGTATTCAAGAGGAATGTTCTTACCCACAAAAACCTTAAATTCAGTTTGAACACTTAAAACTAAATCGAATCCTAAGACAAAGAGTACTCAAGGTTAGAGACTTATTCTAAGTTGCTCTAATTGAATTCGCAAAGGCCTAAACAAAACTTTACTACCTTCAACTCACCGAAATGGACTGGGTTCTTGTTGGAAAGTGTTTGAACGAGTCCGCAACCAGTCCAAATCTATAAACAAGAGATTCCAAGGATCAAAAACTAATTTACAACACTTAAACATGTTTGGGAAGAGTCTAAATGAAGCCTTACCACCTAATCTTTACTAACACAACTACGGTCTTGTGCGAAGGTATTTTGAATGCATTTGAAGTTTCAAACAGTACACTTCCAAAGGTTAGAGGTCATTCCAAAACACTTAATTTGTGTTCGAAATGATTTTAAAGGCACTAAGGCTTACCAAACTATGTCAAAAGACTCGAACACGTGCAGGAAAGTGTTTGAATAGGTTCGAACTCACAAAACCAAGCATGACAGGTAATCTGATCTATAACCATTTGGGTTGTGGGTCAAGAGATTTGCTTCGTTCGAGGCTCGAATCCAAGTGGGTCTTGCCAAAATCAAGTGGGTTGGCTCGAGTTGTTGAAGGAAAGGGGGAAGAATGCCACGACTAGGATTGTGAGACGCCGTCGGAGGGAAGGGCACGAAACTGTGGGTCGCTATGATTGCTGCTGCTCTTGGAATTTCGTCATTCAATGCCAAGATGACTCACTACATGCTAGAGCAAGATGGCGCTAGAGAGGAGTTTGCATGAGGTGTCAGCGTTGGAGGGTTTATGACCGAAGGACTAGAGCTCACCGCCAAAGAAGAGAATCGCAAAAGAGGGGTTGCTATGTGTCACGGTCGTATTTCTTCAACCGCGCGGCGCCATGATTTTTCTCCTTATCATGGCCAGCCTTAAGGGGAACTCAAGCCCCAATCTACTTTTCGCCCAGCTTTGTGGCTTAGTCGGACCTTAGGCGAGGTTATTCAATTTAACCAAGCTTCATTCAAGATGCAGTGGAAGTATACTTGGTCATACACGTCGCCCGTACGTGTATGTTCACTCAAACGCCACTCTAGCCGACTTGCCTCTACTCTAGGCCAAGTCCCAAGGCTCAACCTTGCCTCTACACTAGGCCAAGGTCATCAGAACACAATGTTGCTTCTTGGGACATCGTCCCTCAACTCTTAGACATGTCCACAATGTCTCTACATCAGTCTGGAACTTCACCGGGACTCATTCAGACCCTTCGTTGGGCCCAAACGGCCTTAAAAAGCTCAACCGGAGCTTATCGGGTGATTCCGGCACTTATCGGGACTTATCGGGTGATTATAATGCTTACCGGGTGAAATCGATGCAAACTGGAGCTTTTTGGGGCATTATAATACAAACCGGGACATATCGGGCAAGTACCATCCAAACCGGAAATTATAGGGTCTCACTGATGAATAGTGATCCCCTCCCGAGCCTCGGGAGGTCACCTGACTTAGCCGCTCGATCGGACATGTTATCGAAATCCTTCCCATGGGTCGCCTTCATAATCGGGGCCTCTCGGACATCCATCCATCCGAGTCATATCGGGCATGGACCCTTCCATGTCCATGCCGAGTCATTCTCGCGTCGCTGGCCGCTACCGGGTCCTATGATCGAACCTCTAGCCCATGGGAAGGGGCTCAATGTCGGCACACCCGTGCCGCCCGACACTGTCTTAGGAAAACCCATTTCATAAGAAGACGCCCAAGACACTCGTCTTGCAGACGCTCGCCCACACCATGACACAGGCATGTGCCATGGGGTAGCTCGCTTAGGCCCTGAGGCCCAGGAGTGGTGGAGAGCTGACACCATGCCTCCCCCTAAGGTAGCATATTGAGATTTTTGCTCCTGGCACCCTTGCACGTCAATTTGGCGAGGGATCATACGCCAGCGTGGAGCGCTCGTCTGGACTCCGATCGACACAAAATCTGGCGAGCTTCTATCTTGCCCATATACGGACTTAACTCCAGAGCCACCCGTCAAAACTCATGACGGAACCCCGACTTTTGAGGCTATGGCCCGGGGCCCCATCTGACCCCCACTAAGCTTGTCACTGCCACCTTAGACGACATGGTTCCTCCCTGTTTTGCTTATATCTCAACTTGGCATTCAAGCATACATATATTGGTGTGTTAGATGATGCACCGTCCTCCTCGGTCGCACCATGGCACTTGTCTTCTCGTTGCCCTCGCGTGGCCATATGGGCGACACTTGCGTGCCGCCATCGTGTCTGTCTGCGTCATGGGGGTCACAACCTACTCTCTTCTTAGTATGGTTGTGACATTCTCCCCCACTTAAACTAGTCATCATCCTCGATGACTCACTTGGGGGCACAATCCACTTCATCACACCATGGATTGTGACACTATGCAGCTACACGTGAAGGGAGGAACCTACGAGATTTGGGATGAAATCTAATTAAGAGGGACTTGGCTTCCTTGTTGAACACAAGTTATGGAATTAAAGATTTAATTAAAAATCTCTCTTTCCTAAATTAAAAAAAAAAAATTACCAAACTTAAGAGGCTAAACTTGAAATTCTAATTTCTCAAATTAGAACTTTAAGAATAATGAAGTCCATTTAATCCATAATTAACGAACAGAAAGAGATTTAAGGCAAGAATTAACTCCAAAATTGAAGGGAATAATCGAATTAAACCCACAGCGGAAGCATAGAAATCGTCTTTGATTTATTTAGAATTAAACTAAAATACAATAGTTAAACAATAAATACCTTCCAAATATGGAGAATCTTCTTGTGGATCTTTATCTCTTCCACAAAGTCTTCCTAACTATGACTCGAACACATGACCAACGCTTGTGGGAGCCTCTTGAAAGAAAATCCACAGGGATTAAAGAATAAGAGGTCTGGAGAGAATTCTCTAATTCTCTCTATTAAGGAGATGTGTGTTGTGTCTAATGGCTCAACCCAAGGGTCTTATTTATGGTGACCAAAGAAAAATCTTGGCCATAATTAAAATATTATATTTTAATATCTAATATATTAAAATATATCTTGTATTTATTTGAATCTCATTCAAATCTCTTACGATATTTATTTATTTGAATCTTATTCAAATTCTATAAATATCTTTGATTTAATATATCAAATATACATTAATTATTTTAATATTTAATGTATCAAATACAATAAATATATTTTCCTCTTTTATATTTAATATATCTAATATATTAAATATTAATTTGAACACTTCAAATTAAATATTAAATTTGAACATTTCAAATTTTAATATTTAATGTATCAAATACAATAAATATATTTTCCTCTTTTATATTAAATATTAATTTGAACACTTCAAATTAATATTAATTTGAACATTTCAAATTTTTCTTTCAACTAAATTGATCTTTTAGTGTTACTATGAGCTAGCAATAGGACCTTATGGACCTACAGATTATAAGCTCCAATGACACAAAATTAATTAATTAAACTATTTAATTAATTAATTTTCATTCATTAACTATAGGTCACTCCACTATAGACCTAGAGTTGCACTCTTATGCACTATAGGACAAGTTGTGTTTACATATATAATCATTACATACAAGTCGATCATTCACGAGTTGTTCGTAATTACAGCTGGGTCAAAAAGTTCGTTTTACCCCTATAATTACATATTGCACCTTAAGTACCACTGATTCTCTAATGAATAATATGTCTATAATCTAATTATAAACTAAGTCCCTCTCGGGCCAATGAGAGGGTGGGGCCCCATTGTTCAAGTCCCAAAATCAGCACTTAAGGGAACTACTCATCTACTTACCCTATATGGGAAGGAGTGTGATAAGCCTTAGAATTAAGGCTTATTTAACTCCTAATTACTTAAAATATTCTTGTTTTGTCTTAAGATCATTTGAAAATAGTTGAAAGTTGCTTGAAAATAAGAAATGAATAAGAATGAAAGCAATTAGATAAGATTCTAAAAAAAGTTAAGTTTGTTTGCAGGGAATGTGAAAATTGCAAAATCAAATTGTAAATTCGTGATTCTGCAATTGTTTCTAGAGCAGGGAATGTAGAAATTGCAAAATTGGATTCTGCAATCTGGAGTAGTAGAAAAGTTCAAAAAATGAAAAAAAATCTGCATTTAACCCATTCCGAAAATCTTTAATTACAGCATGATTTAAGGGAATTTGAGCACGAAATTTGGGCATTCTTCAACCCTAATGAAGGTCTATTAAAGGGGAAGAAGAGAAGGAGCAACACAATTCAGATTAAGACGTTTTTGGAGTTGTTTGTATGGGTTTTTCTAGTTTTTCATCTCTATTTTTTTTTTTTTTGCAGTTTTTTTCACCTCTGTTTTACCGTTTGTACTGCAAGTTATGTTCTATTTGTCCTTCAATTTATCCAATCCAATTCAAGTGAAGAAGAATTTAATTTTGGAGGCGTTTTGAGGAGTGAATTTCGTGGGTTTTCGTCATTTTAGAAACTATGTTTTTCTGCATTTTATTTTTCTGTTTTTAGCCGAGAACTTCAAGTTCAGTCTCATTTTTTTTCAATCTCTACTTGTCTTATGGAGAGAGTGTGCAATACAATCGGTGTTCTTAATTTGAATTCTTCTTGTATTAAATTTAAGTTTTAATTCAATCTTTATCTGTGGGTTTATTTTAGCAATAATACTATGTTTTTCTGCATTTTTTTTAGTTTTTCTCTCTGTTTTTGCAGAGAGCTTCAGCCTTGTGTTATTATTATTATTTTTTTTTTCTCTTCAATTACTTCTTGTATTATGACAATTGCTAGCAGTACATCTTGGATCTTCATTCAATTTCTTCTTTTTCATTAAATTTCATATTGGTTCAGTTTGTTTTCATAAGTTTCAATAGTTTTTTTTTTTGTTCAATCTTCATAAGTTTGTAGCAAGTAGTTTAATTCTGATTTGTAATATGAATTTTTCTTCAAGTAGTGGTAAAAATTTTATCTTCAATATGAGCTAAACTTCTTAGGGGGTTCAAGAATGTGAATTCCCTAAGAAGTAAATGTAGCCAAAATTTCAATAAAAACCAAGCTTACATCTCAATTGTTTGCTTGTGTTGAATAAATTTCCGTTGAGATCCTAGGTTGATCAACTAGGGTAGCAACTCACGCTTTGATCTAATACCGACGGGGTTAGTGATAAGCGGATTTCACACAAGTAATGGAGAAAAACGCTTAGACATGAGTCAATCCTTACCCTAGGCATAGGAATTAAGGACTCCAAAACCCATAAAATTGTTGCGCCGAATGATCTAAGATAGAGCGACTATAGACATATAAGTCACTCACTTAGCCTCCTAAAACCTAAATTCAAGGTAAATAGGAGAAGCAATTTTGGTTTACAATTGGGTGTGAAGTAGGTTGGAATTGCAATTTTGGCTTGCAATTACAACTTAGGGCAATGACATTCTTGAGCCCCATTTTTATCCAAATTCTCCTTTGAATTTTCATTTACTAAGTCTAGTTAGTTTGCCATTTATAGATTCTGCAATTCAATTCTGCAATTGTTTTCTTATTTCGATTTTTGTCATTTCTTGATTCTGTAATTAGATTCTGCAATTTTTCTTTTTACCAACACACCAACCCAACATTATTTTTGTAATTTAGTTTTTAAAGTTGCAATTTCCCTTACACTTTGCTTTACAATATTTTTGTTACTCTGTTCCCTTGGGATTCAATACTTGGTACTCACATACCAATTTATATTACTTCGATCGCGTGCACTTGCGTGTAACACTGATCAGAGTGAATTCCATCTTATGAGATTATGTTCTCAGCTCCATATTTGGTCAAGTCCCCAAAATGGTAGGCATATTGAATCGGATATAAAAGTCACTCTTACCCATGCAAATCAAAGGACAAGCCCTCACAGGCAGAAGTTCATAACTCACTCAAGATTAAGATCGAGTCGCATATGATCATCCTGATGAAATATCAATCTTCTCAATTAACGGATTTATAAAGAGAGATTAAATATTTCGTGGTCCAATCTTATACAAACTCATTGTATAAGATACCCCCACGCACATGTCTCCACATGAATGATTTGGATCAAATCATTTGTAACTATTACAAAGTGGGCCGTATCAATAGTGTTACCAAGATAAGGCACCAACCTTATCCATATACTATGACTCTTTAGGTTATTTCTTGAACACGATCCTCCTGTATGTCAACCACATACTGTTCAAGATTACACTAATAACCTTGGATTTTTCATATAATGGATAATATTATATTACAAATAAAATAATCAAAATTATTATTAATTATTTACGAGGCTTTAGGGCATAAATCCCATCATCACTTCACTAACTCATTGATAACTCATGATTGACGAGTTATTATATTCTAAATTTATCTCATCTATGTCTTAAAGTAGAAAGAAGTACTCTTTTTTTAGTTTGTTTTAATAGTAATTTGTTATATTTTGAATGTTGTAGCATGAGTAGCATACGAAACTGAAACATGTGCTATTTTGTGTTAAAACGACTGCTTTTAAGGAAATATGACTTTTGCAATAGCATATGTTCTCAAGTTTATGCAAAAAAAATAGAGACTTCCTCTTAGGGTGTTTGTTATCGAGTGCAATAGGAATAATTTATCAAAAAATAAGAAGTGGATCATCGAGACATGTGTACAAAATATTTTATGTTATCATTAAGGGATGCATAGCAGAAAAGGAGAGGAAGAAAAAGGAAAAAAGAAAACTACCTACAGAGGAGAGGCCACCTTTCATGATCCTCAACTTCTTTTTCTTTAAGGGGAGTAATCAAAGAAAGAGAAAGCATTATCGAATGAGGGAGAAAGCAAAGAGCTGAGCATCTAGAGCCAAAAAGAAAGTATCAATTGAAGGAGAGCAGATGATAGCATGAGCAAGAGATTGACCTGTCCAACAACCTTTGTAAAGAGGAAGCTTAGTTGTCACTAAAAGCAGAGGGTGAAGTGAGGAGCAGCAACATTTAGAGCTACATGTAGGGAGACTTGGGAATGCTCTAGTGTTGTTGTATCACAGCTTATATTACATTCTTCACTTTATTTTTCTTCATTCTCTGGATGTCTTTTCATTGTGTAAAATGTTGATGGCTTTTTGGCCCTTAATCTCAAATTAATTAATTTTAATTAATTAATTAATTAATTAATATTTTGATGATAACAAATCTTCTATTAATTACTAACAATTTTAGTGTTTTGAAGTGTCCATAGTATAGAGCTCGGAATAACGATTCCAACGCTTTTCGAATCACTCAAATCGGAGTTAAAACGAAGAAATTATAGACAAAATAAGTTTGAATGGAAAATTTCCGACGCGATAACGTGGAAGCTTAGTCAGCAATGTGGACCATTTAGATTGCGACATGTGGATCCTTGGATGAGTGTCACATGGTGGATTTTATTTGTTTTAAAATAAAAGAAGAAAATTATATATATATATATATATATATTACCGTTGGTGTAAAAAAAAAAAAAAATATATATATATATATATATATATTATTTCTTTTATTATTTTCTTTTTACTCTTTATTTTCTTTTTATCTCCACCATTCATTTTACTTTTACCTCAATCCAATGGCTCAAATTAAATTTTAATCCTTACCTCATTTCCCTCTCTTTTTATACCGTCTTCTTCTCTAAAAATTACACAACAAGTTTTACAATATTTTCAATCCTCCAAAAATCTCAAAAAGCCCCATTTTTGCTCTCTCCAAGTTCTCAACTTTTTTCTTTTCATCTTATTCTTGAGAGAGTGTTATTGTGTAGTGAGGATTATTTGTGAGAGTTAAATTTGTAAATCTATTCTATTAAAAGAGTTCATAAGTGTGTTCTTTATTTTCTTCAAACTTTGTAACAATTTGATCCTAATTCGTGGAAAGGGTTGAGTTTGCTCTTGAACTCGTAAAAAGAGCAGTGTAGCGGTTGGACTCTAATCCGTGGAAAGAGTCAGTAAAGTTTTTATTCAAATTCCCAAGAGGTGCTTGGGGAGTGGAGTAGGTTGAGTTTGACCAAACCACTATAAAATTACGGTGTCATCCTCTCTAACTCTTTCTCATTTACTTTTGCAAATTAATTGTAGTAATTTATTCTATGCTTTAATTTGTTCTTAATTGTTTATTGTGTTAGATTGAATTAATTTTTCATATTTTACTTATTGCATTAATTATCCTTTTTATTTGTTTATAAAAAGTTTGATAATTAGATTATTTGTGCATCCTTAGAAAAAAAAGTTTTATTAAACCCTATTCACCCCCCTCTAGGGTTGCCATATTGATCCAACAATTGGTATCAGAGCCAGGTTGCTCGTCTAGAATTTTTTTATAAACTTTATTGTTTGAGATTTATGGAAAACCTAGTAGTAAATGGTGTTATTGAAGGACAATCCACCTCTAGGCCTCCTTACTTTGATGGGTCAAATAATGCTTATTGGAAGGCTAGAATGAAAATTTATTTGCAATCCATTGACTATTATTTATCGTTAAATGTGGTTAAAGGTCCTTATATTCCCATGAAAACGGTTAATGTTAATGATGTGCCTAAATTAGAAGAGGAATATGATGACAATGATATGAAAAAAGTGTTCTTTTAATGCTAGAGCTATAAATTGTTTATATTGTGCTTTAAGCAAATATGAGTTTAATAGAATATATATGTGCTCTTCCGCTAAAGAAATATGGAATACTCTTAAAGTGACTCATGATGGAATTAATCAAGTTAAAGAATAAAAAATTAGCATGTTAGTTCATAATTATGAATTATTTAAGATGGATGCTAATGAATCTATGACCGAGATGTTTACTAGATTTACTAACATTATAAATGCTTTGAAGGGTCTTGGCAAAGTATATGCTACCTCCGAAAATGTTAGGAAAATTCTTAGGTCTCTACCTAAGACTTGGGAAGTAAAGTTGACGGTGATTCAAGAAGAAAAAGATCTCACCAAACTTCCTTTGGAGGAAATTATTGGCTCTCTCATGACACATGAGATTACCATGAAGGAGCACATGGAGGATGAGTCCAAAAAGAAGAAGAGGTATTAAAGATCATATCCTTGGAAGTTGAATCCGAAGGTGAGGATGTTCTTGATGAAGATGATATTGCATATTTTTCACGTAAGTATAAGAATTTCATCAAGAGGAAGAAACAATTCAAGAAACACATTTCCAACCAAAAAGAGTCAAAAGGTGAAAACAGTAAAACGAATGAGATAATATGATATGAATGCAAGAAACCGGGTCACTTGAGAACGGATTGCCCTCTCCTCAAACCATCTAAGAAATCCAAGAATAAAGCAATGAAAGCTACTTGGGATGATAGTGATGAAAGTGGAAGTGAAAGTGACGAAGAAAAAGTAGCAAACTTTTGCTTCATGGCTCCTAGTGACAAGGGTGATGAACAAGATGATGAGGTAACTCTAGAACCCCTTTCCTATGATGAATTGTTTGAAGTTTTTGAAAATATGCAAAATGACTTAGAAAAGGTTGGTTCCAAATATATTGTACTTACAAAGAAATACAAACCTCTAACTAGTGAAAATAAGTCTTTACTTGATGAAATTCCTTGCTTAAAAGACAATGAGCATGATGTTGTACAAATTGATGAAGTGAATGTGTCTTGTGATAAACATGTTTTTTATTGTGATGAGAAAAATGCCTTGCTTGATAAAGTTAGATTTCTTGAGCATGATAGTTGTGAAAAAGATAAGTTGATTAATTTTCTTAAGGAAAAGGAATTAAATGCTTTGCAAGAATTTGATAAGGCTAAAGAGTCTATTCAAAAGTTTACAATAGGTGCTCAAAGGTTGGACAAAATAATTGAAGTAGGCAAGCCTTATGGTGACAAAAGAGGATTAGGCTACATTGATGAATGTTCTACTCTTTTAAGTTCTAAAACTATCTTTGTTAAAGCATCTCCTATTGTGCCTAAGCTCAATATGCCTAAGGTTGTGTCTAAGCATGATAAATCTAGCTTTGTGCCTATATGTCATCATTGTGGCGTTGAAGGTCATATTAGACCTAAGTGCTTTAAATTGAAATATGCTCTTACTACTTCTTCAAGAAGAAATTTTTCTCAAAGAGCAAAGTTTCATAATGTTCCAAGAAAGAATTTCTCCAAGAAAAGTAGAGTGCATAAATTTGTTGTAAGAGATAAATCCTTGCATAATGTTGTTTGTTTCTCATGTGGCAAGTATGGACATAAAGCTTATTCTTGTTACTTGTCTAAATCCAATGCTTTAAATGTGGATGCAAAAATGAAATGGGTTTCCAAGTTTGTTAAGGCTAACCTTCTAGGACCCAAACAAGTATGGGTACCAAAAGATCAATCTTGAACACTTTTGTTTGTAGGTTTGTTTGAAAGTCTCCATGAAAAACAAATGGTACTTGGATAGTGGTTGCTTGAGGCACATGACGGGAGACCAATCTAAGTTTGTCAATCTTTCGAAAAAGGATGGAGGTTTAGTAACCTCTGGTGACAACAAGAAAGGTAAAATTATTGGTAAGGGTAGTATAGGTAATGGTTCTTCTACCTTGATTGAAAATGTGCTTTTAGCTGATGGTTTAAAGCATGATTTACTTAGTATTAGTCAATTTGTGATAAAGGTTTTAGAGTTGTGTTTGATAAAAAGAATTGCATCATTGAAAATGCTAGTGATAGAAAAGTCTTGTTTGTTGGCAATAGAGGATGAAAATGTGTACACTATTGATTTGAATGGTTGCCCTATTAGTGATAAATGTCTTTCGGCCTTGCATGATGATTCTTGGTTATGGCATAGAAGACTAGGATATGCTAGCATGCACTTAATTTCAAATATTTCCAAGAATTCTTTGGTTAGGGGTCTTCCTAAATTTAAATTTGAAAAGGATAAAGTTTGTGATGCTTGTCAAATGGGTAAGCAAACCAAGTCCTCTTTCAAATCTAAAAATGTGATCTCTACAACTAGACCTCTTCAACTATTACATATGGACTTATTTGGCCCTTCTAGAATTGCTAGTTTTGGAGGGAATTATTATGCCTTTGTGATAGTTGATGATTTTTCAAGATTTACTTGGGTTTTGATGATAAAACATAAGGATGATGCTTTGAAAAGTTTTGCTAGTTTTGCAAAAAGAGTTCAAAAAGAAAAAGGGCTTTTGATTTCTAAAATTATGAGTGATCATGGAGGAGAATTTGATAGTATTGCTTTTGAAATTTTTTGTGAAGAAAATGGTTTTTCTCATAACTTCTCCGCTCCATGAACTCCTCAACAAAACAGTGTGGTTGAAAAGAAAAATCGTACTTTGCAAGAATTTGCTAGGTCAATGTTGCATGAGTATGATTAACATAAATACTTTTGGGCCGAAGCTGTTAACATTGTTTGTTATGTTATAATTAGAGTTTTAATTAGGTCTTCTTTAGATAAAACTCCTTAGGAGCTTTGGCATAACAAAATTCCAAATATTGGGTATTTCAAAAAATTTTGTTGCAAATGTTTTATTTTGAACAACAAAGAAAATCTTTGAAAGTTTGATTCTAAGACGGATGTTGGTATTTTTCTAGGTTATTCCTCTACTAGTAAAGCTTATAGAGTTTTCAATAAGAGAACTTTAATTATTGAAGAATCTATGCATGTTGTATTTGATGAATCTTGCAATAATGTTTCTAACGAGTCTATTTGTAGTAATGATTTAGAAAGAAGTTTTGGAGATTTACTTGTTAGTGACAAAGGCAAAGAAATTGATTAAGTAAGCAAGAATTGAGCTTCAATGAAAAGAAGGAAGACGGTTCTTTATCTATGCCTAAAGAGTGGAGGTATGCTTCATCCCATCACAAGGATTTGATTCTTGGTGATCCCAAACAAGGTGTGAAAACTTGTTCCTCTCTTAATCTATTTAATAATCTTACTTTTGTTTCTCAAGTTGAACCTATAAGTTTTAGGATGCCGAAAATGATGAGTTTTGGATCCTAGCTATGCAAGAAAAATTAAATCAATTTGAAAGGAATAAAGTTTGGGAATTAGTCCCTAGGCCTTCTAATGCTTCTATTATTGGGACTAAATGGATCTTTAGGAATAAGATGGATGAAAATGGAAATATCATTAGAAATAAAGCTATACTTGTAGCTCAAGGTTATTGTCAAGATGAAAGTATAGATTATGAAGAGACTTTTGCACCCGTTGCTAGATTAGAAGCTATTAGAATGTTACTTGCTTTTGCTTCTTATAAGAATTTCATCTTGGATCAAATGGATGTGAAAAGTGCCTTTTTAAATGATTATATTATGGAGGAAGTTTATGTAGAACAACCTCCGGACTTTCAAAGTTTTGATTTTCCTAATCATGTCTATAAGTTGAAAAGGGCTCTTTATGGCTTAAAACAAGCTCCAAGAGCTTGGTATGATAGACTTCGTAATTTTCTACTTGAGAATGGCTTTAAAATGGGTAAACTTGATACTACTCTCTTTATTAAGACTAAGGAAAATGATATGCTCTTAGTGCAAATACATGTGGATGATATTATCTTTGGTTCTACTAATCCTTCTTTGTGTGAAGAATTTTCTAAGTGTATGCATAGTGAGTTTGAGATGAGTATGATGGGAGAACTTAGCTTCTTCTTTGGACTTCAAATCAAACAACTCAAGGATGGTATCTTCATAAGTCAAGAGAAATACACAAAGGATTTGCTCAAAAGGTTCAAGTTCAATAAAGGTAAAATTGCAAAAACTCCTATGAGCACATCCACTAAGCTTGACAATGATGAAAAAGGTAAATGTGTGGACATAAAGGCTTATCGACGTATGATAGGATCTCTACTTTATTTAACTGCTAGTAGACCCGATATCATGTTTAGTGTATATCTTTGTGCTAGATTTCAATCTTGTCCTAAGGAATCCCATTTGCATGCCGTTAAGAGAATCTTTAAATATTTGCTTGGGACTATTGATTTAGGTTTGTGGTATCCTAGAAATGTTGAGTTTAATTTGGTAGGATATTCCGATGCAGATTTTGCCGGAAGTTTACTTGACTGTAAGAGTACTAGTGGGACTTGCCAATTTCTTAGTAGATCCTTAGTATCTTGGTTTAGTAAAAAGCAAAATTCAGTTGCATTATCCAACTACCGAAGCGGAATATATAGCAGTTGCTAGTTGTTGTGCTCAAATTCTTTGGATGAAACAAACTCTTTGTGATTTTGGATTAAAGTTTGATAATGTGCCTATATTTTGTGATAATACTAGTGCTATTAATTTGACTAGAAATTGATCTATTCATCCTTCTAGAACTAAGCATATTGATATTAGACATCATTTTTTTAGAGAGCATGTGCAAAATGGTCATATTATCCTTGATTTTGTGACCTCTAATAATCAATTAGCGGATATTTTCACCAAGCCTTTGAATGAAGAAAGCTTTTGCAAAAATAGGCTTGAGTTTGGTATTATTCGTTGCGATGCCTCTTGAATTTATAATTTTGCTTGTTATCTTTTTAAAGCATATTAATAGGGGGAATTATGCAAAGTATGTATTCATGTTCTTTGGGGGAGCTTTCATGTAGTTCTTAATCTTTCTTAATTGTGTCTTTTTGATGATTCCAATGGGGGAGAAGTTTAAGAAAAATATGTTCTAAATTTTGTATCATGTTTTAGTGTTGCACTATTTTAGGGGGAGAATTAATTTCATTTTTTTGAATGCATTTTCAAGTATGAGCTTTATGGTGATATATTGGACTTTATATTGAAATTATTACTTGGACACATGTACTACCCTGATTTTTTATGATCTTCAAGTTATTTTTCTTTAGTAGTTTGTCATCATCAAAAAGGGGGAGATTGTTGGCTTTTTGGCCCTTAATCTCAAATTAATTAACTTTAATTAATTAATTAATTACTTTTTTAATGATAACAAATTTGCTATTAATTACTAACAATTTTAGTGTTTTGAAGTTTACATAGTGTAGAGCTCGAAATAACGATTCCAACGCCCTTTGAATCACTCAAATCGGAGTTTAAAACGAAGAAGTTATTGCCAAAACAAGTTTGAACGAAAAATTTCCGACACGATGACGTGGCAGCTCAGTTAGCAATGTGAACCATTTAGATTGCGACACGTGGATCCTTGGATGAGTGACACATGGTGGATTTTATTTGTTTTAAAATAAAAGAAAAAGAAAATTATATATATATATATATATATATATATATATATATATATATATATATATATATATATATATATTACCGTTGGTGTAAAAAAAAAAAAAAACTCACAGTATTTAATGCTGCTAGTAGTTTGACTGTTTAAAAAAAATTAAATTATATATATATGTGTGTGTGACCGTTGGTCACTTTTTTTAATATATATATATATTATTTATATTATTATTATTATCTCTTTTATTATTTTCTTTTTACTTTTTATTTTCTTTTAATCTCCACCATTCATTTTACTTTTACCTCAATCCAATGACTCAAATTAAATTTTAATCCTTACCTCATTTCCCTCTCTTTTTATACCATCTTCTTCTCCAAAAATTACACAACAAGTTTTACAATATTTTCAATCCTCCAAAAATCTCAAAAAGCCACCATTGATGCTCTCTCCAAGCTCTCAACTTTTTTCTTTTCATCTTATTCTTGAGAGGGTGTTATTGTGTAGTGATAATTGATTTGTGAGAGTTAAATTTGTAAATCTACTCTATTAAGAAAGTTCATAAGTGTGTTCTTTATTTTCTTCAAACTTTGTAACGATTTGATCCTAACCTGTAGAAAGGATCAAGTTTGCTCTTGAACTCGTAAAAAAAGCGGTGTAGCGGTTGGACTCTAATCCATGGAAAGAGTCGGTAAAGTTTTTATTCAAATTCCCAAGAGGTACTTGGGGAGTGAAGTAGGTCGAGTTTGACCGAACCACTATAAAATTATGGTGTCATCCTCTCTAACTCTTTCTCATTTACTTTTGCAAATTAATTGTAGTAATTTATTGCATGCTTTAATTTGTTCTTAATTGTTTATTGTATTAGATTGAATTAATTTTTCATATTTTACTTATTGCATTAATTATCCTTTTTATTTGTTTATAAAAAGTTTAATAATTAGATTATTTGTGCATCCTTAGAAAAAAAAAGTTTTATTAAACCCTATTAAGCCCCCTTCTAGGGTTGCCATACCGATCCAACAAATGCAATACCATAAGTGTATGGGTCAACTTTTAATATAGTGATTGAGTGTTCAAAGTATCGCCCACAAGATTGGTTTCAAACTAAAATAAAGCAATAAAATAGAGACAAATCAAGAGAAATATATCTTAAGAAATTGATTTCACCAATTATTCCCTTCTCCTTCTCCTTTGCACCTCTCTCGCCATTTTTGTCGCAACCCTTTCATGTCAATGAGAAGTCGCCGCTCGACGTCGTTCACACTAGTCACTGCCCTCGCTCCCCAGCACAGCATTAGAATTCGTGAATTGTTCTAAATTCGTTGTTTATGTGATTCTTTTATGTGGGGATTCTAATTTACGATTTCTCTGAAATATGAAAATTTCGGTTAACTTTGAATTCCGTGGTGGCTATACGTGCACTATTGCATGCTAATTGATTTGGTTGGAGGAGTATTTTAGGGCTTTCAAATGGAATTCTAAAAAATGTTATTCTCGTGCTTCAATATTTTATAGCTACTTTTTCTTGATTTTTCTGATATGTTTTCTCTTTAAGTACAATCGTAAGCCAACTAGGGGTGCAGAAGGGTTTTCTGATATGTTCATTTTAGCAGGAACATGACAATGCCATCTGATTGGATATGCATAATCTGCGGCTGTGTAAATTGTGCATGACGAACATCTTGTTTTCAAGTTTTCCCAACATTTTTCTTCTATATTGTTCTACTTTTGATAATTAGAGTTGTACAGATCTCTAACTATGTTTCTAGTACATGGTAGCTTGATATTTATATATTTGAAGTGTTG